>OZ021723.1:35262379-35893629 GCA_963978545.1 Linyphia triangularis | reverse complement strand
ATATTTACAGCAACACATTGTTGACTATTATGCTAGAATCAGATTCCGAAATATTTCCCATCAAAATCATCATTGAGAAACGGCCAAGTTTCCAGGAAAATCGTGATATGATCGATGTTCGTTTCATTAATACCAAATATTCCAAATCTAACGAAAATAGATCAGTAGTGTTGATAGTGAAATAGTTTTTAAGAAATGTTAACTAGAAATGTATGATACATGGGAAATCTAATTGAATGAATCTGACCTTCCCATTCAAGTAACGACATTTGATATAACTTTCCAACTTTCTTTACATTTCATATAATTCAGTTGCAGTGCTTAGTTTGAAATTTCAATTCACAATTTCCCTCATGATAATTTCAAAAATCCTAAAAAAATTGGTAAAACAAATTTTATCTCATTCGGTGTTTTTAATGGAATTAAAAAAAAATTCATTCAAAGCACACTAAAACTAAAATGACTGGCAAACCTTGTCTAGAGATGTCTATCCTAGTTTTCAGTTGACCCAAATTATGGTGCTTGTAAAACAAATTGTATTTGTGGAGAATACTCCCATCATTTATCTTTAAACGTTAATGATTATTATAAACTTTAATTTGTTTTAAACATTAATGGTATTAATTGGTAAAAATTTTACTTTGATGAAGGATTTTACAATATAGTATTTTATTATAGTTAGAAGTAATGTTCAAACAACTACACATGAAAACTAGTTTTAAATATAAGTAATAGTATGCTGTTTTATTTTTAAAGAGAAAAGTTAAAGGTACAAATATTATTTTTTATAGATTACACATTAAATTTATACATTATTTTTCATCACTTAATTTGTGAACAATTCGCCACCTAACAAAATATTCAGACATAAAGAAATTCATATCTTTTGGGTAATTTTTTCCAATATATTTATAGCAATCTGTTTGCTATATATTATGCTTAATTGACTATAAATGATATCGATAATCAATTAAACCACAATAAATGAAATTTTTGAAAGAAAAATCTTTGTGTAAGGTAATGCTATCGATACTATCTTTCATTATAATTTTCGTTAGATAATAATAAAAAAAAAAAAAAAAAAAAAAAAACGGTATTTTTATAAAACATCATTCAATACTTTAATTAATAGGGTAAAATCCCATAAATTTACAAATTTATATAAATCATATGATTATGTTAATCTTTATTATATGTTATAATGCAATTCAAACTGTACTTTGTTTTCCTGCTTATTTTATTAAAATACAACGCATATGCAAACAAATACATTACCACCCACTGACGGTCATGCACGTATATATACGTCATTTGATCCCCAGTTTTTCCAGCAGTATACAACATTTTTAAATTTATAAATAAAATTTGAAATAAAATATCTTTTTTAATATTTGTATTAGGATGATTGTTAATAACCTATCTAAAACAAAATAAATAAAAATAATTTTAAAAAATTATGTATTTAAATTAGAAATATAATTTTAAAATTATTTCAGGGAAAATAATCGTAGAATTTCGTCCATTCCCATGACCGTCAGTGAGTTTACCTAAAGAAATACTATTAAAAATTGACGAAAATTTATTTAGTTACAACTGATGATACCATCAATAGTGATTTATTTACTATCAATTTATCCTAAATCAGGTAGAAGAAAAATGTATTAGTAAATAATCTTTTTTATAAAGAAATTTTTTAATTATTAATAGAGAAATTAAAAAGAAAAATATAATTTACAAAAATATTACATTTAAAAGTTAATTATTTAAAATAAATTATGTTTAATGGGCTTCGTTTCATCATATTTTATTTTTTTGTAGCTGTTTAGATTAAAACAATAAACAAAAAATGAACTGAATTCGCCTGGTAATTCAAACCCTTATGAAAAGCAAATACTAAATTTGAAGAAATATTTCACATTTTGTTTTACCTTAATAACTAAATTGTGTCTTTTACATTAAAATATAATGGTGTATATCAATATCATTCTTATTGTGCAAATAATTTAATGAATGTTAAAAATTGATGAAGAAAGTTTGTAAATATTAGGATAAATATTTGGCAGTTTGTTACTCGAAACAAAATTCTGAAGTACATGTGTTAGTTTGGAAACAATAATTATCCAAACAAAAGTTATTAAATGTTGTTTGTATAAATATACATTGTGTGTGATTATTGTATTTGTGTGTACACTATTTTCTTATTTAAATCCAAAAACTTAAGAGTTATTACGAGTATTCAATAATTAAATTAAATTAAATTAAATTAAATTAACGTGAAAACTTTCTGTGTGAAATCAAACCCTGACAACTATTAACGGGACAATTAACTGGGAAAATGTGGAGAAATTAGGCCCTAAGAACAAATGTTCATTCACATTTTAATTATGAGATATTATTTGTCACAATTTTTTATAACACATTTGTTGCAATTAAAAGATTTGCAGATTTTATAATCCACAACTTTGTATAATTACTAAACAGATGTTGCAAAATATTGTTTTAAATTATTTCCTACCACATTAAAATAGCAAACAATATGTCACAGTGATGAAAGTATCTCTTAGCACCCTTTCCTTAGTCAAGGTCGAAACAGCATAGCATTGCGTTGAGAAAAATTCATTTGAATGTGAAACGTTCTTTGCAATAAAAAAATAACTTGCTAATATCCACTGTTTCGCTTTGTTTCCATCAACTGAACATTGTGTTGTTGTTTTCTTGAAAAACATCAAACATTCCACACATTCCACATATTTGGTGTATTTTCATAAACTCATCCAAAACAAACTTAAAAGCGGATTTACTCTCCAACAGTAGTTTCTACGCTTTTACCATTGTAAATGAACTTCAAAGAAAATTATAAGAATTTGGAGATGATTCTTTGGAAACGAAATGAAATGACCTCAGATAGCTACTGTGTGGAAATTTGAAGATCTTGTGCACGATTTTGTGGCAGCAAACTGCATAAACTAAATATTCATGATTTCTATAGTTATGGGACAGTTGAAACCTTGACAACCACTCTCTTGATCTAGAGAGTGATCGCATCTTCAAGTACGTATGGCGAGTAAAAAAGCATTTGAATAATTGTTTGTATTTGAGTCCTTTATAGATATAGGTTTGGATGATATCCTCAGTCAGTTGGCCCATTTGTTATTCAGTTGATATTGAAATACAGTAACACCTCAGTATATCTCACCTCAATATATTGGGCATTCAGATATTTCGCCCTTTTGCTATGTCTTTCCTTTTTTTCCTTTCTTCCCCCCCCCCCCCCTTTTCCAAAACTGATGAATCTAGAGGAATTCCTAGTACGGATCATTCCCTATATTATATATGTTACGATATTCTATTCCAATGCATTTATAAACTACTTTCTATAAAACCTTGAAATTTGGCGAGTAGGTATGAAAATGATCACTTAATGAAATGGCATAAATTAAATACTCGAAAATAGCATCCAATATATTTTATTTTATATTAGAAATCCTTACTCCAATGCATATGCAGTAGCTCCACCTGGTTATGTATTTTGCTATTTTTATTTTCATTTATAATAGACATTAAATGAAAACAATTAATGTCATTTTATTAACAAAGTGAGTACTTCCTCTTAAGCGATACGCAGACGAGTGTGTCTACAATAACGATGGCTGATGTTTTTTATTACTATAATTATTATTGTATTCTATTTATTCAGCTTTTTATCCAAGAAATTTTATTAGTCAATTTTTGCAGTTATCTATGTCGACATAAAAAAACGTATTCTTACTTTATGAATACAAAAGTATGAGTAAGTAATAAAAGACACGCAATACATATATGCTTCAAAAATAAAGTTTCATAAAATGACATTTTTTCTTAAATCAACCTACGCTAAAAATAATTAAGCGTGCCATTTGTACCTTGCAAGAGTTAGTTTCTGCGGCTTACTGGTTACACAGAAGAAATGTTTTTTTATTTTATTCCAGATGAGATATTTATTCTAAATTGCAATTCATTAATATTTTTGTCTAAAAGGATGTGCGTTTACTATGCAGAAGCAAGAAATCCTGTTAGCGTTTCTTGGTGCATGTATTGCCATTAATTTATAAATATTTCCCCAAATATATTTACTAGATACCAGTGTTGGGATATTATACCTTGTCACTCATTTACCCCTTTACTTGTTTGTGGACAGTCCCTGGCTTGCAGCACTACCTTGTGGCTGGCTTATGTAAAGTGTTGTTCTAGTCTGTATTTCATTCATTCATTCCTTCCTTCTCTGATAGTTCAATGTTGTGTGTGTTCCTGTGTTTTGATGTCCCTGGCGGTTTAATGCTTTAATAAACTAATTCCAGCGCTGTTGTTGCTTCTCTCAAATACTGTGCCACCATCCCCAACAGGTTATGTGCCCCAGTAAATTGCCATACCTGAGCAGAGAGAGCAACACAAGGACTGGAACGAAAACCGAACTAAAAACGACGATGAATGGAACACGGTTTGAATCATTGAACAAGGATAATTACGAGGCATGGAAAATACAAATGAAAGTTTTGCTGATCAAAAGCTATTCCTGGGTTTATGTTTCTGGAATCAAAACAAAACACGCGCTCATTCAAGATGACGTAAAGTCGAAAGGAGCTTGTGAAAAGAGGGCCTATAAAGCGTATGCAGCTTTCATTGCGGGCGACGGGTCTCGAACGCCTGACCATTGGATCTCAAAGCAGATGCTTTACCGCTATGCAAATGAGTACTCCAGTGCACAGAAGCTTTATCTGTTATTTGATGTCGCCACACAGGCTTCTCCCAGCGACGAAGGAGCGATACTGTTGTTTTGATCAACGTCTGATCGGAGTTGGAGGTTTGGGATGCTTGTTGCATTGTTGTGCCCGCTTGTTGCGGTGTTGCATGCGAGTTGCGTCTGATCGCTTGTTGCGATGAAGTTTCTCCTTTCAGAAGCACCGATAGATGGCAGCATGATTCGTTTTAGTCCAGTTGTCACCATTAAAACGTATGCAGCTTTCATTGCGGGCGACGGGTCACGATCGCGAGACCAGTGGATCTCGAAGCAGATGCTTTGGGGTACTGGAGTACTCTTTTACACAGCGGTAAAGTATCTGTCTCGAGATTCCATGGTCTCGCGATCGAGGCCCGTCTCCCGCAACGAAAGCTTCATACGTTTTATTATTTGATGTCGCCACACATACATGGATGAAAAAGCGAAGTCCGACATTATCCTGCGTATAGCTCCACCTGAACTGAAACAACTGAAAAGTTGTGAAAAGTTCTCTGACGTTTGGATTAAACTGAAACAGATTTACGAATCCTAAGACCTGCCAGAAAAGCGTTGTTGTTGAAATCGCTGATTCAACACGAGATGGCGGATACAACAACTCTGGATGTGAGAGAGCCCCTGCGAATAATCTTCGACATTGTTGACAAGCTCAGCGAAATGGAAATATGTATCAACAAAGACCTGCTAACTGTGATGTTATAATGCAATAGGGTGGGGCCGGAAAAAAAATTTAGAACTATTTAACGTAATAGATATCGAAAGTTGCCTTATGATACCAGTAAATAGCGCATAGTTTTTCAAACAAATATATTAATATCTTGAGGTCTCTACCAGCCAATAAGTATTTCACTGTACTTGATAAATGTAAAGTGGTCATGTCGTACTGAAAACCTTTTCTTTTTTCTAAATCCCATATTACATTTCACGAATCACTTGTAATTGTGAACTTTTTGTCGATATATTTGTATCACCTGCTTTTTCTTCTTCAGAAAAACAAAAGTTTTTACGTTCATTACCATTTTTTAATATAAAAATAAAATCCCGTCTAATTTACTTACTTGAAGCTACAACTCTAAAAACCAGTATATTGTTTTATGTACTTTTCTTTCATTGTGTAAACACATTCTATTATCTGCAAGACTATTTTCTTTAAAAAAAGTGTCAGTTTTTGTTTCAAGTATGTGCTTTTAAATTTGAATTTTAAATAATGAGTTTCACCAAAGTTTTACAAAAAACTAGAAGTTTAACTTTTTGTCCAATTTTCGGCTCATCATAGTAGTTTTGTGATTTTGTACTAACCGACTTATGAAAATATTATAAAGTGCTATTTGTTTGTTTAATACAACAAAAAACGCAGCCTATTCTTTAGGAAAGTTCCTATTACTTCTTATATCAGCCAAATCGTAGATACTAAAGTTGAAACTATATGGATGAGAGCATCAATTCCAATAGAATCTCATAAATGTGTTTTGTAACTGATTTGTAAGTATAACAAGACATATATTTATTTAATTAGATATTCTAAAACTAAGAAAAAAAATTATTTTGTTACTAGAGTGCAGGATTTTAAAAAAGAATCGGAAAAAAAAAGTCACTTTATATAGGATTTCGCAAATGAAGGGCAACAGCAAAGAACGATCAGAGTCAATTTTTCTCAATTCTTCAAAAAAGCTAAATTAAATGTTCCAAGTCTCAGGGCTTGTATCAGGGTTGAGGTAAAGGGTTGCTCAAAATCTCACGTACCATGATAATTATTTGCCAGAGGACTCCGCGTGGTTAAACTATTTACTATAACATTGCAGATGGCGGGAAAACATCGATTTCAAAAAAATTGGACTTTGATCGTTCTTTTCCGTAACCCTTCAAATGTGGCGATTTTAAAAATGTAACTGTGAAAAGACCCGAAGAGTTCTCACTAAGAAACAATTATTTCTAATCGATCAAAGAACTTGCAGAAAAGTAAGTATAGGAAATGTAGATGTGGCAGAAACACAAGGAATGGTAACAAAAATTAAGAAGCGGAATCTAAGAGGTGTAAAATCAAAAGAATTGTCTGGGTCTGTAGCTAGTGAAAAAATTGGCAAAGATATTAAAAAGGATTAATTGCTAGCTTCTTCAGTAGAAATATATGATACAGAAGAATTGGACAGGTCATACACTTCCTCGAATGTAAGAAACAGTATCCAATTACCTACATTAGCAGGTAATTGTGACAAATATCATATATCTAATAGAGCAGCTGCTGCAGTAATATATGCGGTTTTGCAAAAGATTTTTGGATTATCACTGAAACTGACAAATCTTTAGTCTTTGATAAAAAATAAAATTCGTAGAGCCCGCCAACATAATCGCAAAGCATTTTGTAAAAATTTTGAAACACAAAAACATGTTGTAACAGAACTATACTTTGACCGATGACAGGATAAGACTCTTTATCAGAAGAAACTTGGTGACAAATACCATAGGAAAAGCAAAAACGAAGAACATAAAGTTTTACTAGGGGAACCAAAATCCGTATATATAGGTCAAACCATATCACTTTCTGGCTCAGGTAAGAATATAGCATTATCTAAATCTGAACTATTGTTATCAAGAAACATAGATATTGATAACTTGAAATTTGTAGGCTCTGATGGTACTAATATCAATACAAATTATAAAAATTGTGCTATAAAATGTTTAGAAAACCATCTAAATCGTCCCCTCCAATGGTTTATATGTCTATTGCATAACAACGAGCTACCACTTCATCATTTATTCCGATATTTAGATGGAACTACCAGGAGAGTTCAGTGGGCCTATTGGGGAATGTGAATATTGTGAACAAAAACCTTTGATAAATTTTGTCCTCGTAACTTTTGTGTTCTACCTGAAGTTGATATTCAAAATCTAAGTGGAGATCAAAAATACCTGTACGAAATTTGGTGGGAAATATCTTCTGGCATATGTGATGACAGTTTAACTAGTAAAACTCCTGAAAATTTATCACATTCAAGGTGGCTCACAACAGCGAGGTCAATATTAAGTCTATTTTCAAGCAATAAAGTATCAACTGATCAAAAGATTGTAGTGGAATTTATTCTAAGATTTTATGCGCCCCTATAGTTTAGTATAGTAATTACTAGTAAATATGGAACTCATGTCTCTACAGATTAGTTGAATCAATAAGGTACCTTAGGCGTAATCACAAGAAAGTTATCGATCCAGTCAACAAAGATATGATTTTTTCTGCCACAATGAAAGTCTAATTCTAGGTATGATAAGTGATGGACCGCCAGAGTATCAGAGAGTTAGGACTGAGACGCATTTTAAAAGCCGGAAATAATCAACTAAAAAAGAACTGAAGAGAGAATTTTTTGAATTCCAAAAATAAAATTTCAAGCTGAAGACTACACCAATTTAATATACAAAGATATGTAAGTTGTCACTTCTCCACCAAATCTGGAAAATATTTCAAATGGTGAACTAAAGAATTTTATAAAAATGAAAGAAACTCCAGACATTCATTTGTATCCCTGTCATATTCAAGCTGAAGATCATTAAATTAAGCTAATGACTGAAGCTTCAGTTTCTGTTGTTGGATCGAAAATCGTAATGGATTTGTCAGAGCAACAATGAAGTCAAGAAGAACTCTACCAAAAATTTAACAGTAAAAAGGATTTCAATGATGCATCATTTTAATTATTTTGCCATTGTATATCCTTTTAATAAGAAAAAATCTTAGTTTCTTTTAATTATTTTATCGTTATAGCTATAAATTTTTTATTTACTTTATTAAAATAAAACTCAGTAAAACCCAATTGAAAATATTTGATTTCTACAACTTAATCCCTATTTTAAATGGCTAGTAGAGCCCTCAAGATTTATTTTATTTATAAAAAAAGCTGTATGTTATTTTATTTGTGTTATTGAGGAATTTATGTTGTATAGTTGTAGCTGTAAAATTTTTTTTGCTTAATTAAAATAGAACTCAACAAAAGCCCATGAAAAATATTCGATTTTGCCATCTTAATCCCCATTTTCGTTGTCTGGTAAAGACCTCAAGATTTATTTTAATTGTAAAAAGTTATGTATCATTTTATTTGTGTGACAAATAGAGGTCGGCGATATATCAATACGACGATATTTTTTTAAAAATATCGATAAAAGTCATCGATAGATCGATATTTTCTAATGCGAATCAGGGAGACAGGGAGAGTCCAATTTTTTAAGCGTAGTTAAATGAACTAGACAAAAGAATTCCGATTATTTTGTTCCTTGGTTAATCCGTTAGTTTTAATTAATTTCGCATAAAATTGTGAAAGTTAAAAGAACTCGATACGAATACCGGTAATATATATTTAAAAAAATGGCGTTTGTCTTTACAAATAAAAAATTGGGTTCGGATTTAAAATATTATAAAGTTCAGAATTTTGTTTCAAATATTTCTTGCTTATACACTTTAACAAAACTGAAACATCTTCAAATATTAATATTTTTCTAAATTTTATTGCCACTGAATCCAAAAACTTTTATATAAGTTTAATTGTTTTGCAAAATAATTCTGCAAAATAATTCTAAATTACAAATTAACGAATTGAAATTAACAAAAAAGCAAAATAAAATCACTATCTTCTCACATAGCGTAGACATTTTCAAACACAATGAGTATCAAAACAAATTAAATTGAAAGCGATGTAATTGTGGGGTATATATCTCTTTCCATGAACACCGGCTGGATTCAAGGTCTTATATCTGATGACGATTAAAAAGCAAGACATTTTCCAGGAATTGAGAGACATAACACATAAATGATTGTACAAAAAAAAAGTACTTCTTTTGCAATACCCAGTCTCCAATAATAATAGACTACAGGCGCCTGAACATTCCCTCCCACGCAAATGCGATATCCAGCTATAAAAAACGACCCATGTCATGTGATTTTTCGATTGTCTTTAGTATTGCTTTTTCAAAAAGCAAAGCTTGTGCTGAACGCAACAAAAATGGCACCTCAACCAAAAGTAATCTTGGGTTTGGAGTAGAGATGTGATATTTACGTTCTTTTTACTGAACAGGTGTTCTCTGCTCCCGTTCTTTTAAAATGAACTACTCATTAACCCGTTCTTTTGAAGAACTAGTTCTTTTTTTTTTTCAATTGCCGAAATCATAGCCCTTGAGTGCATCTTCGGTCGGTCTCTGGGGTAGGTCACTAGGGTCAAGGACGAATCTTTCTCCACACTGCTCTGATGACGTGGCGTTTTAGAGAATGAGAGGAAAATTACTAAGTTTTTGTGTGGTTTTCAAATGACTGCGTCAGAATAACAAATACAAATTAAAAGAGACTTTTTTTATATTTTCGAAAATATGATTGTGACAGTCATACTCCTTAAATTTTAAGCTCTACATATAATTTTAGGCTGAATATTAGCATTTATAAGGTAGGAATTTTAAATGAATGGAGTTTTTAATATCTAAAGTTTCCAAAACAATGGGACTCTAAAGAATGTTCAAAACCTCAATGGACAAATACAAATAAATATTATTGCATTTTAGTATATAATTTATTAAAAGAGATGAATAAATGAATTAGAACTCTAAATTAGAAATTAATGGAGGTATACAAAATCACAAACGATATTGAATTTTGTATAATTTTTTTCCGACAAACAAGAAATTATTATTATTTTTACTTTCATTTACCTCAAGGACGTAGCCAGAAAAAAAAAATTCTGGAAGGGATATGAAATCATGTCAATAAATCATACAATCCTCTTTATCAATGCCGCATGTATTAAGTAATCAAGATAATAGTTTTTTTTTTTTTTTTTTTTTTTTTTTTTTTGTATCCTTAGACATTCAAAAACATCTATAATAATAAAATAAGCTGTGTGTCTGTCTGTCTGTCTGTCGGTGGATCTACAGAAACCTACTTAAAATAGGAATATAGCTCTGAAATTTTCAGCATAAAAAGTTTTGGCCTTCTAATTGTACATATATGTCAAAGAGAATGTTAACATTTTAATTAGTTCTTTTTTAATTTTTTTTTTACAAAGTGATTTCAAATAGAGATACAGCTCTGATATTTTCAACATAAGTAGTTTTGGCCTTTTAATTGGACTTTTAAAAAACAGAATTTTAAATTTTTATTTTGTTCTTTTTTAATTAATTTTTTTAATTAATTAATAGACATTTTACAAAACGATTACTAATGCGGCTTCAGCTCTGAAATTTTCAACATAAGCAGTTTCGGCCTTCTAATTGGACTTTTGAAAAAAGAGTTTTAAATTTTTATTTAGTTATTTTTTTAATTAAATAATTAAAATTTTACAAAACGATTTCTAATAGGGCTACAGCTCTAAAATTTTCAACGTAAGTAGTTTTGACCTTCTAATTGGATTTTAGAAAAACAGAATTTAAAATTTTTGTTCAGTTCGTTATTAATTAATTATTTCAAATAGGACTACAGCTTTCAAATTTTCAACATAAATATAGTTGTGGCCTTCTATTGGATTTTTGAAAAACAGAATTTTAAATTTTTATTCAGTTTCTTTTTAATTAATTTTTTGAATAATTAATATATATTTTACAAAACATTTTCAAACAAGGCTACATTTCTGAAATTTTCAACACAAGTAGTTTTGGCTTTCCAATTGGACTGGCAAAAAGAATGTTAAAATTTTAATTTGTTTTTTAATTAATTTTTTCACAAAAAGCGACTTCGAATAGGCATAGAGCTCTGAAAGTTTCAATATAAGTAGTTTTGGCCTCTAATTCTGCTTTCCACAAACACATGTTAAAATAATCTTAAAGGGGTGTTGTATTATTTTATTAAAGGGACATTTTTTTTTTCCGACAAAGGAGAGGCTTCCAATATTAAGGCTTTAGGTAGCAATTAGATTTTAGTGAGTGAAGTGAGCTTATGCTTACTCAGCAATGAACCTTTCAGCCAGCGAAACGAGCCTATGCTTGCATTGCTATGAACCTTTCAACGGGTGAAGTAAACCCGTGTTTATGCGTCAATGAACTTTTCAGCCAACGAAGCGAGCTTGATTTTGCGTAGCGATGAACCTTCCTACGAGCGAAGCGCCAAAAACTGTGTCCTATACACGAATGACAGATTTCCGCAACGCAAGGCCTCACAGCTAGCTGAAATATTGCACATGTGAAAATTTCGTAGCGAAGCATGGGTATTCAGCTAGTTTTAAATAAATTTAATATTTTAAACAAAATATCAATTGATTTTTGTGTTTTAACGGCAAACCTAAAAATTTCGGGAAGGGATATATCCCCGTATCCCTTCTGGATAAACGCTTGAATTACCCATATGTATATATAGGATAATGAAAATATAGCATTCGGTGTCATTAAAAATTGATTTTGTTTTAAAACTTCTCCACGTTTTGAAACATCTGGCTTTCAAAAAAGTTATCTAGAAAAAATATCTGTCTGTGGTCAGCATAACTCCCAAAAAAGTTGACCAACGATGTTCAAATTTAGTATGTGGGTATGTGGTGACCATGGGTGCCATTTAGGTTTTCGTCAAAATCGCGCATGCGCACAAGGTAACTGCCATTGAAAAAATCATATTTTTCAATTATTGCTAAAAAACCGGCTCTAATGATTCTCATCAAAATCACTGTGGAAATGCCTCTTAAGGTTTTCTAGATATACCCACCTCCGAAATTCCCATAAAAATACTTTAATGGCGTAAAAAGTTGAAAAACGAATGCCTTCAACAAAAGTTCTCTTTCCTTGAGTATACCTCATCAACGATCGTTTTTTCTTCTCCCTTCTGTTTCACTTATAATAAAGGATAATATATAAAAACGGTAAATGACACAAATCCACGTCAGTATGTAATTGAAAGTTGTGCGATGTTCCACACCCCTAGTTTTCATTTCAATGGTAAACTATGCTAAAAACAAGTATTTAATCGGCGCCATTTGAACAACGTTTTAGTTTTTCTTTTTTAATTTCTAGAAAGTTATAACTTTATATAAGTAACTCAAAAATTTAAATTATTTTTGAGCATACTCGTTTCTGAAGACAAAATTCTTATAGTATTATAACTATCTCTCTCTATAGAACACTTATTATACTGGAGAGAAAAAAAAAACACTTCACAATTAGTGAGAGATAATTTGTTACAATCACTGTCGTGTCTACTCGTTTCTGGATAGTAGAAATTACATTGGCCCGATGGGGCGATAGAGAATGAGTAATTTGTGAAAGATTCTCACGGTGATAATGTAGTGTAGAAAAGATTAACTTGAAACAAAAATTTTAGAGACAGCCGAGTTCCTTTTACCAAAATAATATTTCACAATAGACGCAATTATTGGACTCACTAGTTTTATTGCACACTGTATAAAAAAATACAACCTTCATTACAGTGGATTTCGAAACACAACGAATGACTCAGCCTGTCAAGGATTCGAACCTAGCACCTTTAGAATATGATAAGCAACCTTTGGAATTGCCTTAAACAAAATACTACACTTCCTTTCTTACCTATATTAATACTAATTTGAAGCACAACAAGAGGCTTATGATCCAGCAGGGTTGGTTTAGACAAAAATAAAATAATGAATTTGTTAAATACACAATTGCAAAACCGAATATGCAGAATTCATAACAGAAAGTACTGAATTTGCAGAATTCGGTATTTTCAATTATGTATTCCTATTGTTGTCGCCGTTTCGATTTATTCTAAATTCCGCAGCTTGCGCTATATCTCGCCAATGTGGGGGCCCTGTTCCATAATTCCTCCAAGGTCTTTTCCAAAAGGGATTATCCCCTTTTTTATAATTGGTTGGTTGGTTGTATTCAGATTATCTGGCGCCGTCAGCAACACGAGGGCTATAATGCGCCGAAACATTTCGTCATTTAACAAACCAACATACATTTACAAACACCCATGCCTACACGGGACTCGAACCCGCAACCTCGCGGTCTAGAAGCCAGCACGCTAACCACTATACCGTTTGGTCGGCTTTTTTATAATTGGAAAAGAGATGATGAAATATCTTGTGTTCATGTGCAATATGTAGATTTATGATGTAGTTTTTTGTTTGAGATAGTCGTTTGGTTCGATACGAGAAGAATTCGCTAAGCGGTCATTTTGTGGAACCGCACTTATTTAATAAATCGAGATTTTACAATCCATCGAGTTCTTTAATTGAGTTTTATAACGAACATTTTTACATTTCATTTGAGAGCTACGAGAATAAAACGGATATACTAAAGACCTATTATGCTTTGCGTATATTACGCAAGTAAAGAAAGTCGAACTGTTTGTAAGTCCTCATATGCCGAGGAGAGAACTTTGCTTTCGTCTACACAACTTCAGAGCTGAGCAAGCAAGTTTTAGTTTTGTAAAACACTCGAAAGAGGCGCGGCACACTACACATGACCATTTCTCCTTCATTAGGAATTAACTGACATGTATGTTTATATCTAGCTATGATTCATTCAATGGAAATTATCCTCTTCAACGAATGATCTGTATGTGTAGATGAATTCCAGACTTCAAATTTGCATGTTTCTTTATATATACTGACTGAAACTTCCATACACAAATTAACTCCACTATCTACATTTTTAAAAAACAAAACTGTGGTCTGGCAAATATAGTTCTTTGCACCCTTTCCATGAAGAATATTTCCCCTCTTCTAATTTTAACGGGAACGCTAACCGATTTATCAACAAAAGTTATATATGTATGTATGTTTTATATATATATATATATATATATATCACCGATTTCATAAATTAATTGTAAACCTCTCACGGTACCTAAGAAATGAATTCGTTCTAGAGGAAAAAACAAACGACAGCAATTTTTTTTTTGACAATCCAAAAAAGTGAAGCAAACCTGCGATTCTGACGGTATAAACTGGTTGGTGCTAAAAATCCAGATAGATAAGAGCAGAATGTTGATATTTTGTATTAGTTTTTAAGGTGTTTTGAGATCACGAAATTATGCATTTATATTTTGTCAGATATTGGAAAATATTTATTTTATTGCCAGATATCGGGAAAATCAAACTGATAACTTGTTTGAACATGAAAAAATATGCTCACAAAACAGTATTGATTTTTAAATTTTTAAATCCTTTATATTAACTTCGCTTTTGTATATTAGTTTGCTTGTTTGTGAATTTGAATACGTTTAGTTCAATAAATAAAATGTTGCTTGAAAGTACAGTAAAGAGCGCCCCGCTACGTTGTTTTGACAGAATTGAACAGTTGTTAATTTTGTTTCACTTTAACTTGGCCGTACTGATAATGCTACATTAGCCGAATTACAGTCTTTCATAACCCAGGGTTACGAAGGGGAACCAACGCTTGCACTAAGAGCTGAGGACTACTAAAAAGAAGTAATGTGTAGCAAAAATCAGTAATTTTAATAACATGCATTTTATTAAATTCTCATGAAATTAATTTTATTACAATTTTTATACGTGTAACAAAAATTGTATCCTTGGGTTCCTTAATAAAACCTGACTTAAAATAATGTTACTAGTGCTGAAAATGCTAAGATTTTAATAATTTGCACCCATACCATATAAAGCACTCATACCATTTTTGGAGGGTTTTCTATACCCATTTTCATTGTAAGGGGTGCCAAAACTCATTCTTGCACACATAACATTGTACTTTTAGGCCGGTTCTGCATATTTCATTTTCCTTAATATAAAACTGCTCATGGTTTGGGTATACTACATAGAAATTGGCTGTGAAGAAGTAGGAAAGTAATTCAGATGTATTTTAAAATCAAAATTAAATTGCTTTTCTGTTTGAGAATGGGAAAGCTTTTACATTCACATTCATTTCAGAGTTTATCCCAAAAGTTTAGCAGTAGTTCTTAAAAAATATCTTTTACAGGAGTTTAAAAAAAAAAAAAAAATCAACACTAAATACAGTGGCGGCGATAAGGGGAGGAAATTTCCCCCGATCTTTTTTAAAATCTAGTGATTTTGATGGCAATATCATATATGTTTTGCAGTTTGCTCTCTCCTCCGATTCATACCCACTTTTGACTATTATTGTCACCTGATCATCACTGTCGAAATTACAAAATCGAACTGGATAAGATGAAAAAAACAGAAATGTTCCAAACAAATCTATACGTCTGGCAAGTAATGAGCCTACATTAAAATATCCCGCTTAAAATTGGATATGATTGGAAATGGAACACAAATTAATACTTTATCAAGAAATTTTAAATCGACTAATGGATTTTAATTTACCAATTATTTTATTAATGGAGCAAATTTGGAAAAGGAAAGGAAGGGTCAATCAAGCAAGAGGAACTTCTCTATATTTTTTTTCCTTTTTTTTTTTCCGAGAAGTAGAAAATCCATAAAACTCCCAATGGACATGTGCAACAATCGCAATCTTTTTAATTCATTTTAAAAACAGATTTCGAGGAGTTATAGAATTTGGGAATTTATCCGAACCCATTCCATATAAGGCATCTCTGAAATTTTGGAAAATTGTTGTAAAAAATCTGTGTCAATAATATGTTTGCAAATGTTTTATAATCCATTTATAGAGTGTTAAACAATTTTTTATAATGGGTTGTGCAAAACAAATTGTTTAAAAATCTATATAACTTAACAGTTTAAAAAAAATATATAATGAAAGAATAAGTCAAAACATAATTTTTTTTTTAATTTTTGAGTTGCTCATTTGCTGTGTTGAGATTATTAAAGTAATATTAATAAAATTATTTAAAATTGTCATTTTCACTCTCTTCCCCTTCTCCCACACACGCAGAAAAAAATACATTTGTAACGATGCGACATAGCGTTCCCACACCTTTTTATTTTACACTACACCACTGGCGGCATCGCGAATACTATCCCTATTGAACAAAGACAGAATACTTCTTTCTGATTCGAGTTCTGAATTATCACCCATAATTTGAGTATTTTTCAATTGCTTATTTTCTGAAGATTTATTTACCATCATAGGTTACGTCGCATTAACTTTGAGAGATTCATACAGAAGTGGATCGCTTCCAAGTCTCGATTCGTTTTCTAATGAATTCGAGGTTTCATTTATATCTTCTTTTTCTAAGAAATCCTGCAATATAACGGATTTATTATCGTATTCCTCAAAGAATTTTACTCTACGGGAAGCTATAACTTTATTTTCGTTTGGTATATAAATTCGAAATCCTGTAGATGCGTCGGAATAACCACAAAATATTCGCTTTTTTCCCTTCGCTGAGAACTTATGTTTTCAATAATTATCGACAAAAAAAGTTTTACAACCAAAAATCTTAAAATAACTAACATTTGGAGTTACACCATTCCAAACTTCATAAGTTTTTTTTTTCACGAAGTGAGCTATAGTTGGGCATCTGTTTCGCAGGTCATGAGCCTTATTTATCACTTCTGCCCATAGTTTAAGAGGTAATTTTGATTGAATTAGCAAACTTCTTGCAGTTTTAACCAAACTTCTATTTTATCCTTCACTGACACCATTTTCAGAATTAGAAAAAAAGTACAGTTAATCTACACTCATTCCTATTTTTTCTAAGAAAATTATCAAATTCATTCTCCCCCATTAGTATTTTAATTTTAATCAATTTTCGATTCTCCCATAAAGCCTTGATATCTCTAAATACACATAGAGTTTCATTTTTATGCTTTAAAAATTTAACGGCATAATATCTTGATGCATTATCTATAAATGTCGTAAAATAAAGATACTTCTCAATTGATGGTACTTTCATTGGAATACACAGATCTGAGTGAATTATAGCCAATGTGTTTGACACTCTAACAGATTTCTTGGGAAAAGGAGTTCGTGTTAATTTGCTAACTGCGCAAATTTCACAATTAAATTCCTTAGGGGATTTTACTAAATTTAATCCACAAATATTTCCCTAACCACTGGATTCCAATAAATCTCTTATATTTAAATGACCCCTTCTTACATGCCAGTTTTCAATATCTGCAACTTTGCTTTTACCACTATCAAAAGATTCACTAGCATGACTTGCACTTTGATCAACACTACAACTACTACCACTCAAATAATATAAATCATCTTTTCTATCAGCAATTAGTTTCAAGCTCGATTTAGTGTCTACAATCTTAGCAATGTCACTTTTGAAAGTCACAGTGTACCCACGATCACAAAGTTTAGCAACCGATAATAAGTTGGTACGCAGGTCCGGAACTAGCTTTACCGGAGACTAAAACTTCAGTTGTTTCGTTGTTGGCAAGATTGAGAACGTTGATTTCTGTGCCGCTAATGAAGAAACTTTGATGCATCATTACATGAATGACGTATGCAACCGCCATCGACGACCCATTGTGTTTGCGCTTCACCGTGGTGTGAAAGTAATGCATTTCAACATTTTTTGGATTCGGCACTCGTTAACAGTCCTGGATTTTCTTGTTTGATGTGAGAAAGTCCTTTTTTGGTAATACTGGTCGCACGTGGCTGCCTGGTGCCCTAAACGTCGGCATTTCCAGCATCGGATTTTCGAAGAATCTTTGACCTTGGGAAACTGATTGTTGTACTTTTGGAAGTTTTCGCTTTTAATTTTCCAATACGGCTTGCGTTGAAGATGAGTCACAGCAAACGCTCCTCCACTCTCGCCGTTTGATTTCCGGTTCTGACGTCTCGCATCACATTCTTGCACTATTTTAATTCGTAAAACTTCTGGTACTGAATTCGATCGCAAATCGGAAGTTTTCAAAACTCGGTGGAAGACTGTGCAATAGGGTGGGCATCACTGTATGTTAAAAAAATATTTCATTTTTAAGAAAAGTAACAGCGCTCAAAAGTTGCACCTTTGTCACTAGAGGTCGGAAATATCGATCAAAAAAAATATCGATACTTTACCGTTGCATGGAAAAATGTATCGATGAAATATCGATATATCGATACAGAGATTTTTATGATGATTTTCAGTTCTTCCATATTATTAGGGTAAATATCATGATTACTTCTTGTAAGGCGATCTTTTTCTCCAAATGAAATGGATCTATTACAAAAAAAAAAAAAAAAAAAAAAAAAAAAAGTTATACTTTCCTTTAATTGTTGTAGTATATTTGAAAGCATTGAGCTAACAATGATATTAACCAAAATTTAGACAATTCTTGATAGTTTTTAAATAGGAACGCTGAATCCTTAGCATTTCACCAAACCTTCCATTCCTTATCACATATCGTAAATAAAACACTACTGAAAATTAGTTAATGAAGCAACATTTCACTTCATCTCTTTATTGTAGGGCTAGCATTTTTTGTACTCAGACCTTCATAATGATTACTGATCATTAGGTTTTAAACAACTTTATTAAAAAAATTCAAATGTGTACTGTACTTACCGAAAATTAAAATATTTAATTATTAATCGATCACTGTGATATCGTAATTAATTAATCGTTTTAATAAACATGTTTTTTTTCTATAATTTTTTTTTTTTTAAAGTCTAAAAAAACTTTATGGTCCGAAATTTTGTATTGTAATTTGAGGATCGGAAGGGTTACATATACAAGAAACAAACCATTTTTTTTTAAATGTTGCCTTGAAACAGCTGTCAAAGGACTGGAATTACCAACACAAATAGTTCGATGAGAGAACAGGTAAATATTTAATAAAACATAAGGTAATATTTTACAAAACCTTGCCGTGCTTCTGATGGAAGGTAATGGCGTCTAAAATTATACAGTGGACTCTTGTTAACCACACTTTTTGACACATTACTTAAAGTTCAGGTACTATAACATACAAGGTGGTCATAAAGAAACTTTGCCGATATATGAAACTCTAGCTTTCGTTCCGTACGACAAATCGAGATGAGATTTCAGGTATAGTTATTCAGAGGTATGAACTCGGGATTCTGTGAATAATAATAAAGTGGCGCTCATGGTTACGGTAATAGTACCAAAAACCTCGGAAATTTTTGAAAGGCAACACCTACTTTTCCGGTCGCAGAATACTCAACGCATGCGAAAACCCTAGAGAGAGTTAGAAAGGTACGTGTATCACGAAAAACGGACGCGTTATGCACGTATTTATTTCTCATAGTTGACCACCAACACAGAAAAATAAACAATTCATCCCTCATTAACCAGATTTTAATTTATTCTACAGTAAAAATTAAAAAAAAAAAAAGATGAATCCAATACGAACCAAAATCCAATAACTAAATACTGTTGCACAAATTGTCTGTATATATTGTAAATAGTGACGTATTATTTCAAAATTCTATTGTAATTTATTTTTATCTTATTTTATTTATTAATTAATAGCGATTATACAAGTTAGAAAAAGGTGGCAACACCTAAAGCAATCGAGAAGTTTCGAGATATTTCTTTTCTATGAATTGGCTGGAAATTTCGAGAATGTCTCACGCGCTTGTATATAAAAGACTGGAGAACGGGAAAGTTTTCAGATTGACTTTGGACTTCGATGAAAGCGTATCGCTTTGTTTACCTATGGGAGTGAGCTTGTATAATCGCTGTATTCGAAGTTGTTTTTGCTAAAGCTTGTGAGCGATTACACTGTTGCCTGGGGATAAATTTTGTGAGTTTTCTGAAGAGAGAATAAATATTTTTATACTGTAAAAACTGTGCCATCATTGCCTCAGCGAAAAATTCATAACAATACTAATAAATTATCTTACCTTTCATTACATTAGGCTTTCTCTTCAAATGAAACCCCATGTTTATGGTGTTCCTGGGTGTTTCATGTATTTTGTAACAATATTTACATTTCACTTTGGTGAGGTCATTTTGTAATTTTGTGAAATGTCTCCAAACTAGTGATGGGAAACAAAAGAACAGTCTGCTATTTTGAGCCTGTTCCTTAAAAAGAGCCGGAACACCCTGTTCTCTGATCACACCAAAACCCTGTTCTTTAATATTCTTCGACGATACTTTTCCCACTCGGAGGCAGGTGCTTAGTCACAAAGTCCTTCCTTTCCACCCTCTGCTCGGGGGTTCAACCAACCAACCATTTCCCACTCCGATTCTATGCGTCACACCTCTGACGTTACACTTGAGGAAGTAGGTTTTGTTTCCCCCTCCCACTCCTCACACACGTATCCATGTTGTGTGTTCTCCTAACAGCAGGGCTGTGTTGCGCAGGCGCAGAGTAGATGGCAGGTTTGTTTCAAAGAGCCAGTTCTTTTCAACCAGCTCTGTTCAGAACAGATTAGTTGAGTAGCTCTTTCCGAACGGCTCAGTTTGAACTGTTCCGTAGAGTAGTTCATTTTGAGCTAATCCCGCTCACTTGCTCTCTGCTCCCGCTCTGTGTCGGAGCGGGATCTATGGGAAAGAACCAGTTCCTTTTTTCTCGAATATACTGTTGCTTTCAAATGAAAGTGGAAGCTATCGTAAGTAATTTTGGACAATGTTCGTGCCGGGGGGGGGGGGGGGATCTTTTAAATTAATTTCAGCAGATATAATGCTTATATGTTTTTGTTTGTTTTTTATTTTATTTTGAGTATAAATAAGAATAATAAGGAAATTATTTGATTTCTCGTTCTATATTCAAACTTTCAATGCATTGGAATGAAACCGAGTTTTTCTTATATTATGATGTGTTTGTTACAAGTGTGTTTTTAAATTAGGCTAACTTAATTTTTGGTAAATTTGGAAAAAGGAAACATAATTTATGATAACACAACGTTGTGGAATTTTTATTTTCCAAAAATATATATATATTTTTTTTAATTTATTAGGTCAATGTTTCATTGGTCCGGTAAATCCCATCCGCTAAATAAAAAGTTCGAGCTGTTATGTATTTACTCATATGTATATATACATAGGGTAATGAAAGTATATAGCATACGGTCAAAAAAAAAAAACTATATTTTTTTGCATTTCTCCACGTTTTGAAACATCCTGATTTCAAAAAAGTTATCTAGAAAAAATGTCTGTCTGTGTGTGTATGTGTGTGTGCGTGCGTGTCTGTGGTCAGCATAACTCCCGAACAAATTGACCTACTATGTTCAAATTTGGTATGCGAGTTGCTGGTGGCCATGGGACCTACCATTAAGGTTTTCGTCAAAATCGCGTATGGTCATAAGGTAGCTGCCATTAAAAAAATCATGTTTTTCAATGATTGCTAAAAAACGGCTCCAACGATTTTGATCAAAATCGCTGTGGTAATGCCTAGTAAGGAAAGATGTACTAAACATCCCCACCTCCGAAATTCCAATAAAAGTGCTTTAATTGCGTAAAAAGTTGAAAAAAGAATGCCTTCAACACAGAGTTCTCTTTCCTTGATCATACCTCATCAACGATCGTTTTTTCTTTCCATTCAGTTTCGCTTATAATAAAGGATAATATAAGGATTATCGGAAAGTATATCGCCAAAATCACCATTTTGGCGAAGGTTTTTTTTTCTTTTTCTTCTTCTTTCCCCTCAGTTTCACTTATAATAAAGGATAATATAAGGATTATCGGAAAGTATATCGCCAAAATCACCATTTTGGCGAAGGTTTTTTTTTCTTTTTCTTCTTCTTTCCCCTCAGTTTCACTTATAATAAAGGATAATATAAGGATTATCGGAAAGTATATCGCCAAAATCACCATTTTGGCGAAGTTTTTTTTTCTTTTTAGACCCACACAAGAAGTATCGCCAAACTGGCCATTTATTCTAAATGAAGGATATAAACGGTAAATGGCACAAATCCGCGACAGTATTATAGTGTAATTGAAAGTTGTGTAATGTTCCACACCCCTAGTTTTAATTTTACCTCGATTTAAATTGAAATTGTGAGATTTTTTTAATTACATGTGTATGTAACAAATAAAAGTTCATTTTGAAACAATTGCAAAAATAAATTTGCGGAGTTTGTAATAAATTTGTAAAGAACATGTTCTTTCATAGAATCCTCGGCATATGAGGACTTACAAAGTTCTTTTCGTTTTTTTGCTTGGCTTTGTGTTTAGTATCACGTAAAAAAAAAAAATACATTAGATGCGGGAACTCCGTTCCGCCTTCTAAAAAGGTAAAGGATCGCCGTTCCCACGCGTTCCCGCTCCACTACACCCCTGGATGCCGCTGATTTTATTTTTAATTTGGAAGTACCGATTAAAAATGAGTCAAAGTTAAAAATCGTGTATTGTGGTTTGATGCTTTGATTAATGAAGTAGTGAGAATTATTCGAAATAATACTACAGTAAAGTCCTGATTATCCGAGTTAATGTGGACCAAGACCAACTCGGATAACCGAAAAACTCGGTTAAAGCGAAAATTAAAAATAAAATAAATCGTATCGGTTTAAATGTATGTTTTGACAAGTACAAATGTTATACTATAGGTAAACCACATGCAATTAATAATATATAGTAATGCTTAAAGAGTTCTCTTACTTAAGCCTTAAGACCTTGAGCGACGCGATAGGAGGAGCAGTGTCATACAATGAAAAGGAATGTAAATATTTTGTTTTCTTGAGTGTTTGAGAGATCAAGTACCAATTTTTTTCGGTACTAGTTTTGACTAAGGAAAATATCAGTGGTAAAAGAAATATAATCTGGCTCGGTTAAAGCGGAAACTCGGATAACCGGGCTCGGATAATCGGGGTTTTACTGTATTACGAATTTTTGTATATTTGTAAATATTTCGTAGTGTTAATTTTGTTAATAGGAATCGCCAAATTTGGCTAGAAATCGCCAAATGTTGCCAAACTTGGCAACCATTTGGCGACATTTTCGGTCCCCATGTACATGTATAGGACTTTTCGACTACGATCTGGAAAGTCCTCCAAATTTCTATCTCTAGAAGATTCACGAAGTATTGACTCCTATATAAGGCCGGTCGTGAGTTGACTGAGTTAGTGGACTGAAATTACTGAGTTAGTTGAGATACTGACTGAGTGGAGTTACTGACTTGGTTGTCTGTCAGCGAGCATTCAGAGAGTTCCGAAAGCGAACTGTATTGCATTGTCTTTTGCGGTGATTTAGCAGTTGTGTGTCAAGTTTAACTGCTGTTTTGTGCTCTATTGTTGTGAAAAGAGCTGTATTGAGTCTACTAGAACGAGAAGTTCTGGAGTTGTAAGAGAATCTGCGAAGAGTTATATCGGAATAAATTTCTGCAAGATTTGATCTGCTTTGGCTTCAAATCTTTCGAACGCATCCACGCAACAATACTTTTGAAATCGTTGATAAGCCAGATTCTATAAGATGTATTAGGAGCCGTGTTATTCTTACGAATAAATATAAATATTATGGAACATTACAACAATATCATGTTCATTATTTTATCATCTACAGCCCAGTGGTAAAACAAAGGTCGATCCGCGTTTTATGTATACTTGCTTCAAATTTAGGCGTCGAAATTCATCAATTTGATGTAACTACTGCTTATTTAAATGGAGAAATAAAGGAGGAAGTATTTATGGAATGTCCTGATTATTTTGGAGAAATCCTGAAATGAATAATCGATAAAGGAGGGATTTCATGGTGAAATTTTTAAAAGAGCGAATGAAATTTTAAATTCTTTAAATCAAGGTAATAAAGTTCTTTTATTAAAGAAAGGATTAAGCAAGGAGGATATTGTCGAAATGTTAAATTGAATAAAATTTTAAATAATTTTGCTGCTAAACAAACTGAGGCAGATCCATGTACATATTACATTAAAGATAGTAAGAGCTCAGCTGTAATAATGGCATTTGTGTCGATGATATATTGTTTATGTATCAAAATCTGGATATGATCGAAAAAATTAGAAAAAATTAAATCCTATAAATAGAGAATTAGATGTAAAGTGTGCCGGTTTAGTCAAATATTGTTTAGGGATAAATTTTGAACAAAAAAAAAAGAAGTTGTGACTATGAGCCAACAAAGCTATATAAGGGAACTTTTTAATCGTTTTAATATGTTGGAAGCTAAACCTGTAACATGTCCAATGGATGCTAGCATTAGATTGGAAAAAGCTGAAAAATGAGGGGAAGAGGTTCCATACTGCGAATTTGAATGGTAGTTTAATGTACCTATCAACGGTTGCAAGGCCTGATATCTCTAATTCAATTAGTAAGCTAAGTCAGTTTCTAATTTGTTCTGATAACACTCATTGGATTGCAGCGAAAAGAGTTCTGCGTTATTCAAAGAAAACAATTAATTTTGGACTTATTTTTCAACATAGAGAAGTATCATTGTTTGGATATACAGATGCGGATTGGGGTAATTGTCTTTATGACAGGAAGTCATATACAGGGTACTTTTTTATTCTTAGCAGAAGTACTATGAGCTGGGAAAGTAGAATACAATGTACTGTGGCTCTGTCTTCTAAGGAAGCAGAATATATGGTTATTTCTGATGGTAAAAAAGAAGCGATATATCTTTGTAATTACTTAATAATCTGTGTTGTAATAATTTGTAAAATGTGCGTATGCTCACTGATAACAAAGGAGCAATAACATTGGTTGAAAATCCAGTTTTTCATAAACGTACAAAATATATTGACATTAGACATAATTTTGTAAGAGATGCTTTAAAAAAAATTTTAATTAATTTAAATGTTGTGTCAACAGATGTATGGGTGCTGACATTTTAAATAAAGCATTACATTCTTGTAAGCATTATAAGTGTTTAAAAACACTTGATATTGATTATACTATTGTATATTTTGATAAATTAATTGACATTGTGGGGGAGTGTTGTATACTATACCTTTCACTCATTTACCCCTTTACTAATTTGTGGACTGTCCCTGCCTCGCAACGCCGCCTTGTGGCTGGCTTATATAAAGTGTTGCTCTAGTCTGTATTTCATTCAATCATTCCTTCCTTCTCTGATTGTTGTGTGTGTTCTTATGTTATAATGTCCGTAGCGGTTTAATGATTTAATAAACTAATTCCACCGCTGTTGTTGCTTATCTCAAATACTCTGCCACCATCCCCAACAACCAGCATAATGTAATGTATTCCCATTGGAATCTTCAATTTCCGATTTAGAATTCTCTAGTAATTTCCGGTGTTTGCGGGAAGCGCCTTGAATCATCGAGCTCACAAGTAAACCGATAAAAGCTCCGTACTTCGGTTTGCCACGCCTTTTGAACTAATCAACTCTTAGCGCTAGCCAAACGTCACCCCTCCCCTCTCTTGTCTCTGGAAATAAACTTGTGTGCAACTCATCCACGATTACTTACTTATAACGGTCAACATCCAAGGTACCGTTATATATATATTTAAAAAGATGTTATGTTATTAGAAAACTAATTACATAACATCTAAGTTTTCTGGGCAAAATAGTTCTGGGGCAAATAGTTTTCTGGGGGCAAATATAGTGCGGGGTTGTTCGTCCTTGAAATAACGCTTGGAAAGCATCAGATAACTTGTTAAGATTTTAAATGCAGTTGATTAAATTTCGATCAATGATATTTTCTGGAAGGAATCAAGTGGTGAAAGAACAATCAAAGCAGCTGACGTAAATAAACATGTATGTTCTTTAGATATAAAATTAGACGGTAAATGGAACGTCTCTGCCTTTATTATTTAAATGATTCATTTCTATTTGTATACATACTTTTGCTCCTAAGTTACTTTATAAAGTGCATGTGTTCATAAATTAATTTTTTTATATTTTATCAGATCGCTCGATACATCGCACAATTGGATATACCGCGTATTTTGCTAGTCTTCCGACAAGCTCGATATATCGAGGGCCTATGAAAAATATGAGAAAAACTAAAATACCCACTCTAAAATGGTCACGGGATCTCGGACTATTAGGACTTATCAAACAATTAGTTAAATCCTTTCCTAAAAATTGGCGAGTACTTCAAATACATAAGTACCACATGTTTCCAGGAAACAGACATTAGAACGCTTGTAGATTATCACGAATTCATGAGTCATGAAAGACCCTCTGAAAGGAAATTGATTGGTATTCATTGAGGTAATAAAAAAAATTCCCCTGGAACAAAAACCTTAAGTACAAAATGATCGTGTGGGAATGATGTGAGCATTTACCGCTATACATTGCCAAATGAGCTTGAAAGTGCATTTTTACCATTCATTCTCTATTATATTACATTAGCCAAAATTTTTGATCTGTAAATATGAAACCAGGTGAAAGTTTCCCCCAGGACATCAAGGAGATGGACCATCCTGGACTGTCTAGGACTTTCCAGAAAGGGCATATCTCCCCCCCCCCCCCCCATTCTGGTCCTCGACTTCCTTAGGGTCAACGCTCTAAAGGACCTTCTCTGATTTCGTCAGACAGCTAGAGGATAAGCCACAACACGAGATGGATGGGAGAATTTTCTCATAAAAGATGGAGCGTAATGATAACCAATTACTATTGGATTTTGCTGGAAGACATTCCAAAGTTGCCCACTAGTGGAAATACGCAATTAGAAGCGTCAATGAAAAGAAACGAGATGGATTCTGGCAGTAACTGTCATTGAAAGAACGCTTTACAATAACTTTTACTGAAGGAAAAAACTTTGAAATAGAAAAACCTACCACGGTATTCCCTTACAACCATAACAAAAATTCCATCCTGTAATGAAATAAGAATCTTGATGTTCGAGGTGTGTTCTTCATATATCCACATTAAAGATAATTGAGGATAGAAGGCAGCCCATTTGTTGAAATTTTAGTAAGTTTTCCTAAGAAATATGAACATCAAGAATTAACAATATTAATAGTAAATAACTACCAAAACACATTTTTAGAAAAAAATATGTCCAATAAGATTTTTAGAAATAAATATGTTGCATTACTTTCTAGGCTAGAACCAAAAGATATTTAGTAATGAGAGCATGTTGTAAAATAACATGGCTCCCAAAAACCAAACACCATTTAGCATGTACCAAGAAAGATTTACCAATCAACGGTTTAATAAACATCTCTTTTAAACACATAATAATCGGAAACAATAAAAACAATGGTCATAACTTCAAGGAAATAAGTGTTTCCATTAATACTTATTAATAAAATCCAAGTTTGAAGAGGCGAATTAAATAGATTACTAAGTTAAACAAAATATACTCAAATTGCAAAGGGGTTTAATTGTGCATGTGTAACTCATTTTTGTTGCTAACTAGTTCTTTTAACTCTTACAAGCAATACTGAATGTTCAATTAACAATCTCAGTTGTTGGTGTCAAAGCCTAATGCTATGGATATCAACAATAAAATGTAAACAAATTTTTAAAACATAAACAATAAACTACTGAAAATAGTGTTTACTCACCTATTGGACTAATTATAGGAATGTTAGGGCAACAATTTTCACTAGTTAAATAGACTATTATTTTTAATTTTTATCCATAATTCATGAAATAAAAGAACACAGTGCTAATCTTGACTGGGGACTGACAATCCAAAAGCAAACGTAGTTTGATTAAAGAAAAAACAATAAACTACTGCATTTAAATTTTACCTACCTATCGGACCACTTATCAGAAGATCTACGCTACAACATTCGCTAGTTAAAATTTTAAAATAATAACTTATTTATCTACAATTCATTAAATAAAAACTACAATCCAGACTGACAAGTCAAAAACACACTAATTACACAGGCAACATAAACTAGAGCATAAAATGCTAACTCATCTATTGGACCACTTATCGGAAAGTTTAGGCTACAACATTTTAAAGTTAGAAATTAAAAATAACAATTAATTAATTGGTAATTCATGAAATAAAAACAGCACAGTGTTAATTCAGATTGACGTCCATTTCTTAAACACCCAGCGGCCATGTTGTGACGTCACACTCCACAGACGTATAGTATAATGCGTGAGGCCAGTGGTAATTGACTTGTGACGTCACACACATAATCCTCATGATCAGATGTGATTCGGTGGATAAACTTGGCAACATCTTGTTGTTATCAATTTGGGCTTCTTTGACTTAAAATAGTAAATATTATGAAATTTAGTTTTATAACTTGTGAGTATATAAAGTTATTTTTACAAGAGAATTAAACTCAACAGTTAAATATGTTTGGAAACATTAAAACGTAAGAACTATATCTGTATGAATTTCAATTTTAAAATCAATTCCAACATTATCTGTTATTCGTTTGCATAACGAACCGTTGATGACTTTTCCTTGAAATAAATAGCGAAAAAACTCACTTGTGTGGTTTTACGAATTGCAATTTTTTTTTGCTTTTTGAAATGAAACATTAGCCTCCAATAGTGCTTATCGACCTAATTTACCTTATTTTACAGATTTCTTCTAAAACTGAACTTTATGGTATTCACATTTGGTATTTTATTGAGGAAGTTCGGTCCTATAAGGACCTTGAGATTTTGGAACCAAAACAAAATATCTGAATGCTAATTATGATGTTATAAAACTATCTATGGATTGAGATTAAGGGGTTATTATTTGAAAGTATTTATCCTTTAAGTAATGCTAATAAAAGGTGCAGAAAATTACAGGCTTCTATAAGGCATCTGTACCAGCAATTGTAATTGGGAATCTAAACCAATTTTTGCAGAATTTTTTTTTTGCAATAAAATCCAATTTTTTTTAATAAGATTTTTTTAGATTTCATTAAAAGCAACCATAATGTTTCATTCCTTTTTCACATTGACAAAGAGTGAATCCAATTGCAGCAGTGTTAGCTTTTTTATCGCCAAACATTGCCAAATTTTACGTGCTTGGTTTCTCATCTTGCAAAATATTTTCTCAAAACTAAAGCAAATAATAAGGACTCGAAAAATCATTAAGGAATGTCATATTTTTATGTAAAATAATTCTGAAATGAATGACAGATGTATCAATTTGTTTTGATGTGCAGAAGCAGCTTATTATTGACGGTACCTACTGTCCAATTGGTTTTTCTTACAAAAAGAATTTGCAACCAAATGTAATTTATGTATCGCAATAAAAGCATTATTTGACCGAGTAACAAAAATCATCTGTGTCTGTTGGTTATGTTAAAATAAACTAATTGTATAAAGGTTTTAGTATTAATTAAAATTCACTTCTAAGTGAGAAGTAAAAAGAGCAAAACCAAAAATTTATTACAATAAATTTAAAATCCAAGTCAAATAAAATATATTTTACCCTAAAATCTAAGCATCCATTAAGATTTTAATACTCTTTCGTTAAACGGGTACCAGTTGGGTATGTTTTTTCATTGGACGAATAATTTAGTTTACTAAATTTCTATTATTGCAACTTCAAATTACATGCCAAAATGTATCATTTAGGTCACCCTGCTCTTTACCGGCTTGGAAACTTATCCCCAAGTGGTCGTGCTATATAACAGAAAAGTATGCATCTTTTAAAATGATCTATTTCATTAGTTAGAAGATTACCTTCCTTTTACCAAAGCTAGCTTAACTTTTTGTTCCTTACCTTTCCAAACATCAAATGCTGAATAATAATAGAGTTTTGAACATCATCACTCTTTCACTTAGTTGAACTTAGACATGAAAATGCATTGACCAGGATGTGGTTTTGAGGTTTACTCTTTTTCTTGAAATTCCACATTCAGAGATTTTTATGACAAGGGAGAATCTGTAAATGACGCTGAGAGTTTGTGGTTTAAATGGGCATTACAGCTATTGCATAGGAATATAATACTTGGAATCGCGACAGCATTTTAACTTTAAAACACTTATATACTAATTATAGCATTTTCCATTGCTTTAAATTGATTGGATTGATTGTAAATCTGGCTGAACAACTTTTTCATTCAATTTTTCTGATGCATATTGATTTTTCTATTTTAAGTTATAAAAAAAGAAATAGTTTTCTAAAAGTTTCAGCGAAGATATAATTACAAAATATTTTTTATACCCCATTAGTTTGGAAGATAGAGGCTACTATTCTATTAATAAAATTTGGCTGTATGTGCAGTTTTAAAATGTTTTAATATCATGTTGGCAAAAAAATATGCCATTATGTTAAGTATGAGTCAAATGTAATTTAGCAGGTATATTCTTTGACACTAGTGTGTGTGTGTGTGATTTTTAATTAAAAAATACATTATTTAATGTGAACGTTGTGTACATATTCAGAATCATTCAAATGTTTTCTGTTAACATAGGCTAATTAAATGAAAAAATTTAAAATGCTGCAATGTCCTATTCTATTCAAGTTTACAATAGTTGTATAATCACATGCACAAAAAGTATATTTAAATGTTAGGAATAAGAAGTAATGGCTGTACTAAAGGTTAGTTTGGAGTACCTACGTATTTGTATATTTTTACTCTCTAGAATCTGCAGTATATTGTTTTTGTTTTTTTTAGATTTAAACCTTTACTATTGTAATAAGGTTACTGTAGCTTTTATTTTAAATAATTTGCTCCTAGATGCTATGAAAAAAATAAACTTCCTTATTTGGCATAGTATCTTTTGATGGGCTAATACCTGCTGTAACTAGAGAACTTGTTAGAGATAATTACTTATGTTTTACTTTTGAATACCTCATTTTATTTCCAATTAAAATTTTACTATTGCCTTTATATATTTTTTGAAAATGCTGTTACATTTTCTTTAATTTTGTATTTAAAACATCTACAACCTCATCCAGTATTTGGTATTAGGTATTTAGTATTTGGTATTTTCAACAATTTTAACTTCTTATATTTTCTTTTAAAAGGTAAATCCATTCAAGTCACCAATTTAGAAAAGCATACCAGATATGATAGAGAACTGTTTGGACTTTCCAATATTTAAAATTCAGCACAAGTTCTTTCATTTAAGAAGATGTAATATACTTCCTTTTAGTTAGTACTAATGAACAATGATGTAATTATGCTGAATCGCAAGTCTAATTTAGATGCCAATGAACAAATGATAAAAAAAGATACATCTTTTGAATTGGTTAAAGGTGGCAAAACTTTGGACACTAATGATGCAACTTTATCATGTGGTAACTTTTATTTCTATATTTATCTAATATCATAGTTATAGTTGAAATATGTTATACTATATTTATAAACTAATTTTTGATTTACAAAATGAGTATAATTTTATTAAATGTGTATAATGACCAAGTATACAGATTAAAAGAAACTCATTGGCTCGACTTTGAAATCGTTCTTAACTGTTTTTCAACATTAAACTATTTTTGGAGGCTAGGTTGTTTTCATAAGAAATTTAATGGATAGGGTAGGGTGAGGTAAAATGGATATTAAAAAACATTTTTTTTTTATGTTCAGCTAAAGTTTTCATGTAAATGTTTAACAATTCAATTTTTATTTTAGTTTTTCTTTACATTGCACATCTTTGGAATAAGAATACATAATTTTTAATTATTATGTTACATAAATAAGTTGGTGAGAAAACACTTTATATGTATATGTTTACTATACCCATTTTACTCCACGCAGGTGAAAATGGGTATAGTGTGGGGTAAAATGGGTATACTATAGCTTAACAATGAAAATCATAGAATAAATAATAAACCATAGGTAAATAATAAACCAAAAGAAAGCACAAGCTTGATAAAATATGAAAAGTATTATAGTAGGCCATAAAATCATTTAAAACTCTTTTTTTAGTCTGAAATTGATAAATACATCCAACTCAAATTTTTTTGGTAACATTTGTATTTAAATCACATTCTTCTTCATATTATACTTAATGACTGCAAAATACTATTATTATTTAATATTCCAAATCTAGCAAAAATATAATGCTTCCTATTGTTGAATGCTGATTCATTTAAAATTTCTGTTGTCTGGCTATTTTCAATGACGTCTGGGAGCTCCACATCTGGGAAAACATGAAACTCGACAGGCTTGGGTTATTTTAAAAAACTTATGTCATACGAGTCTTCTTTGATTGCCATAATTTTTCCCATAAATTCTTCCTTGTTTTTTTTTTTCCTAAATACTCTACTTTCACCATGCATGCTAGATATGTAGACCCATTTTCATTCTTCTTTACTTTTAGGCTGATGCCTTATGATGTACTTTGAGTTTCGTTTGACTTTCTATTCTTATTGGTTTTAACTTTTTTAGTGTTCTGGTTTTCAGATTCATTTTTTAACCTCATTATGACTTCTTCATTCATTAAAATTTTGCCAGCTTTAGTTTATATTTCAATTTTGAACTTTTTATACATGTTATTGTAAGACTTGAATATATTACATAAAGAGGACTCGAATATATTACATTGGAGATATAGTCAGACAAAATTGCTTTATAAGAAACATTGTTCATAAGGTTAAATGACCTATTTTTATGCACAATGATGGTTAATCAGGCCGGGACCTACATCTTAACATGGATTCCAAAGCACTATGGACATATATGCCAAACCTGGGATTTGAACCCAGCACCTTTGGCATGCGAGGCCAGATCGTTAATCACACAGACATTAGGTGGGTCCTCTTTTGAATAGTGATAATATGACAGTGTCTTGTTGAGAGATTCCTGATCTCTTTCATGAGGGATTTTTAATTACCCATCTTAATTTTTTTTAAAGCTTTAAATATTACAAAGTGTTTTAATGTGGTATTTTAAAACATATTTTTAATTTTTAAGAAATAAGACTTTTCTCAGAAATACTTCATATTATCACCTTAAAAGTACCTACATATGTTAAGCCTATCACTATACCCATTTTACCCCATTCATAAAATTTGGATTTAAAACAAATTTTTAAAAAATCTCATTTTACCTGCAATTGGAATAAGCAATAAAAATGTTGAATAAACACATTCAAGTGTCTGGAATGTAATTTTATGAAAAATTCTAAATTACAGACAGAAGTTTTAAGTAGGCAACATATGGCATGCAGCTGTACACAAGTATTATTATTGTTGGCATTCATATAAAACAAATTATTGAAACAAAAATAAAGTTTAGGCATCATACTACCATATCCAATTTTAAAAATTGTGAATACATTTAAATTTTAAAAAATATATATTTTGGCTACCCATTTTCCCCACCTTACCCTACTCATTTTTTCTACCGTACTCCCTTAATAACATTTCTTTCTTTTCCAGCAGAGGAAAAAAAGGAGGGTGAAATTAAAGTAAAAAAAGAAAATGTTGAAAAATATATTACAGAGAAAACTGGTTGGAAGAAAATCAAAAATAATTTTGCTATATTTCAAAAAGAAATCAAAACAGAAAGTGCCTTAAGTTTAAAGGCCATGTCAGAATTAGGACAAAGTGCAGTTTCTTTAAGATCCAAAATGTTAAATATGAATATTAAAGATAGTCTTAGAGAAAAATATAGAAAATTGAATAAATGCCAAAGCAAGAATATTTTAAGATGTAAATCAAATTTAAAAAGCAATGGGAAAGCAACAAAATCTAAAGTACAACAAAACATTTTAAAAGATATGTTACCAAATATCTATGTTGGTCATATTCCTGTAAACTCGCCATGTCGTAACATCACTAATTATGTTGTATCTTGTCGATTTTGTAGAAAGAATTTTATATCGGTTGATGACTGCAACGATCATAAATGCAATCAATTCACAAAAATGTTTAGTAGAACTATACACAAATGTAAACTTTGCTCTTTGGTCTTTAAACATAAGAATCATTTAGATAAACATTTGAATGCTCACAGCAGAAATGACTGTAAAGTTTGCACTGTTCAACTTACAACACGCAAGGCCCTACTCAAACATTTAAAAGATATCCATAACATTCATGAACTCCAGAAATTATATAAATGTAATTTTTGTGGAAAAGCTTTTGCCAAGAAACAGTCACTACATTCTCATCTAAAAGAACATGCTGATGGTAAACTTTTCTGTTTAAAGTGTGGTTTTATGTGTGTAATTGAAGCAGATTTTCTTCATCATATGAAGGAACATGCAAAAGCTATAAAATTTAAATGTGCTTTATGTGACAAACAATTTGTTCGGCGGCAGCAGTTTGACCAACATATGTTGGGGCATGAGCGACACATGTGTTCTCCTTGTGATGTTACATTCTCTACTAAGAAAATGCTGCTTAAACATCAACAATCTCATCATGGTGTGAGTGCTATTAAAAAATTTGAGTGCCACATTTGCCAAAAGTTATTTTTCCGTCCAATACATTTGGAGGTGCATTTGAGGAGTCATACTGGAGAGAAACCTGTAAAGTGTTCGCACTGTGAAAAAAACTTCACAAATGAGCAATCACTTGCAAAGCACATGAAAACAGAAAGGCATTTACAAAATGTTAACAATGGTAAAAAAGTTGCATTGTCGAGACCATTCCTTTGTGCTACTTGTGGCGCCACTTTTTTCCGCCAGCAGAGTCTTCAACGTCATATAGAAATGCTTCATACACCAGGTGAAATGCCTAAATGTCCGCATTGTGACTACAGTACAAAATGCAAAGCAAATATGAAAAGGCATGTCGAAGGTCATTCTAATATTAAGCGCTATGTGTGTGAAATTTGTGGTGCATCATTCCGAGCCTTTGGGACTTTGAAAGAACATCATACATTTGTTCATTCTGAAAGTAGGAGCTTTGCTTGTGATACATGTAACAAAGCCTTTAAAAATAAGAGCAGCTTGCAACGTCATTTAAGAATTCATAAAGAAGACAGACCATACAGATGCCACTGCAATCGAGACTACAAAAGACTGTCTCACTTAAAACGGCATTTAATTTCTGCTCATCATATGACAGCTAAACAAAGTTTAAATTATAAGGGGACAGAAATTTGCGAGGGTGAAAACGATTCAAACTCTAGCAAAGCATCTGTTATGACACTTGAAGTTCAAAATGATTCCACAATATGCAATAACTTACTTAACTCACAAGATCAAAATTTTACGTTAGATATCTATGATAGTGGTTTACACAATAAGGTGGATCATTCTCCGGTGTTAAGACACTCTGATGAAGAAAATAAATATAAATATGTGCCTTGTAATACATCTGATCTTGGAAAGAATAGTCATAGCTTTGAATTTGAAAATACTGCAATAGATCCATCCATGCCCATTTCTCATTCAATTGTTAATTCCGATTCTCAAAACTCTGCATCACTTGATGATCCTAACTTGAACTTATTGCCCAAAGTGCTACAGCCCTCTAATGAAGTAAATAATGAATACAAATATGTGCCTTGTAGTGTATCAGATCTTCAAAAGAATAGTCCTAACTTTGATTTTGAAAGTTCTGCAATAGATCCATCCATTTCTCATACAATTGTGCAACCTAATTCTCAGGACTCTGTATCTCTTGATGACCCTAATTTGAACTTGTCACCCAACAACTTTTTTAACTTTGCTGATTTGTCAACTAGTCCTGTAAGTGTTCAGCAAAGTGCCCACTCCATGCCTTTAGTGGTAGATGGCGTCAATCGACCACGTTCTTTGCCCAATCTAAATTTTCAATCGTCTAGCATAGAAGTATTTTTTCCATTCTCAATGCGTAACAGTGATTTTCCCTCATCTATTCCTCCTGCTGTCTTACTTGACAATGAGATCTCTACAGCAGATATTGAACAGAATAATTCAAATAAACAGCTATTTGGGGAATCGGAAGATATTCTTGCATTGCAGAATTTCAGTTCAAATAGCGAATCTGGTACAGCTGAGTGCAGCTCGGAAATTTTTTTCTCAGTGCCTAGAAATGACACCTGGAATTCCTCAAAGGATAGCAATAAGTTGTCAAATGTGTTTGAAGATGTTGAAATATCAGATGACAGTTATGAAAAAGCTTCATCAATTTCCGAATTTCCTGTTAACTTATCGTCCAGTTTCAGTCCTTTACTTGCATGCAATTTAGTTTTTCCTGATGACCCTTTAATGGAGTGTACAATTGATACACATTCATTCAATACTGATGAATTTGTTCTTTCGTAACTTAGATTTAACAAAATGTTATTCAAAGAGATTTTATGAACTGTTTATACTTATTTGCTGTTACAGTTGAAATAATAGATTTTATAATTATAAGCTAAGAACTGTAACTTATACTTTCTACTTAGCTCGAATAACTTGACTTTATGGAGAAAAAAAATTTGTAATATGAATTCACATCCTTCCCAATTGATTTTTAAAGTCAGAATTATTTTTTTCCTTATTATATTTATTGAATCTCAAGGTTTTTAAGTGATTGGTGAATCTCAATCTTTCCATAAAAAAAAAATTCCTAAAGTATTCAGCGATTTAGACGTACGGTACGCAAAAAAATCTGAACGATGGCTATATCTTGTATTCTAATTAAAGAAATAACAAAAGTCAAGTACCATTGTAACTTGTGGAAGGTCTTTGTTAATTGTATATGATTTTTTTTTACCATGAGGGGTCATCTACATATTAAAATTAAACCAAACTTTAAAAAGTTTAATGGCAACCCCATAATATTATGGGACTATATTATTTAGATTTAGAATCCAAAAAAACGTCTAAATACCGAATTTCATAATTTTCCAATGAGTGGTTAGTAATATAAATGATGTAAAAAAATTATAAATTAATGTTGAAAAGAAAATTTGCTTTTTTGGCCATAAATTCTTATATAGTTAATATATTTTAGCAATTTTTATTTCAAAGGATAGTTTGTTTAAGAACAAACATAAATAACCTGCAACTTTTGTGTTAAACAGTTTTTTAATAATTAATTATTAGTTACTAAAACAAGCTTTAAAATTTTTTAAATAGAAACATATATATATATATATATATATATATATATATATATATATTTTTGCTTCCATTAAAATTATCATGGTCGAAAACCCCTCCCAAATTTTTGTCATTCTATTTTAATTCTTGATATTTTAGCAAAAATATAAAAAAAGCTCACTTTAAGGAACCGTGTTATAGATTACGTCTTGAAGCATGCAAAGCGTTTGATTTTTCTCCACTATGAAGAAATTTGTCCTCAAGATCGTCCAAAACATTGTCTGAAACAGTGACGTGTTTCTCAACATAATAAACTGAAGTTTGTTACCTAGGGTAAACGAGGTATTCTAAATCGAATGAAAAAATATAAAGGGGGCGGGGGTCGTATTGTAATTTTTAAAGATAGTTCAATTTACTTAGTATACAGCCCCCTAAGAAAAAAATTTAGCATCAGACATAAAGAAAATCATAAACAAAACATTTTGGTGCAAACCGCAAGATTCTACAATAATTAGAACCAAAGATATAGCCATCGTTCGGATGATTTTTTATTTTTTTTGCATACGGTACATTTGCTTGAGTCCACTAAAGCTTTGACTTTATTAATGGATTTTTTTTTTTTTAATTCTTAATTATAATTCTTTTTTAGTTGTTCAGTATCTTCATTAAAATAAAGTAAATTGGGCAACAATTACTAACTGTGCATTTTCAATAATCTTTTATGATAACAACAAACTATATTTTAAACTTTTCATCAGAAAGGAATGTGATAATAATATTTTACTCCAATTTTTAGGGGAAAGGATACTTCATAAAAATGTATATATACTACATGTCAAAATAGTTTTCACTAAAACTGGATATCAACTTTTTGATACTTGTCTTGGGTTTATGTTTTGTATAATTAAGTCATTTTTTAAAACTTGAGTCATTTTGTGTTTTAATAAGTAAGAATTTATTTTATTTATGATTTGTTTGAGCAAACAAATGTTGAACCTAGTCATAACCCTAGAGATCAAAGGCTACTATACTTCATTGCCACGTTTTTGTTTTTCAATTTATAAAATTCCCCAATTATTAAAATATCATAACTTAAACATGGTCCTACTTTGGCCCAAAATGTTTCAGCAAGTTTTGGCTTTGTTTAAGTATTGAAAATCACATAGCTTGTCCTGACAGAATCGGAAGTATTCTACCTTGTCATTTACTATATCTTAATACATTATCCTGCTAAATGCAGAAATAATTCAAATGAACTATGGTGTGTGGAGTCTCAGTTTTATACATTTTTGTACTCAATAGAATTATATTAGAAAAAGAAAAAGCATTGATAATTGTGCTGTTGATCCAAAACAAATCTGTGAAGTTAGTTTTGTTATTACATTTGTATTATTTTTTTTATATTAGCTTTGATAACTAATTATACCATGTATACCTTGTAAAAATGCATTTAAAAATTCTTATGTTGTTCCACATTAAAAAGAAAAGTTCATTATTCTTTCTTTTATGTACTAATTTTATGCTTGTTCCAAATTAAAGTGTTGTCACTTAGCATTAATGTGACATTTGTGTTTAAGTTATGAATAGGCTTTAAAATTTACACAAACTAAATTATATTTAGATACTTTTATATTTTACTCATTTTGACACTGATATAAAAGGTTTACCTACCCATGTTCTTTAATATAATACATTGTGCTTTTCACACTCTACACTACAAGAATTACTATCTAATTGGATCCATAATGTAATAGTGTGTTCGAACAAGCATATAAAATGAATAAATTACTATTAAAATTGATTATTTTCTATTTTGAATGTACGTTCTGTATCGTTTGATATTCGTTAAATATAGTTTTCTATTTTAAAACATTTAGGGAAAAATCAGGAATTTTGTTAAAAAGTTTAAAGGAATCGGGGTATTTTTCGAAATTAAACTGAAACTTTTAATTTTGACAATTGAAGATACGCTGCTAGCAAAAATATTTCAAACAAAATTTGAAAAAAAAAATAGAAAAAGTTTAAAAAGAAAGAAAAAACGACAAAAAATTTGAACCGCAAGACACCACGTAATTTCTCACATTAAAATTTCCTGACAAACACTGAACGTGCATACGTTCAGACTTCCCCAAATCATCGGTGGAAACCTTTTTTTCTCTAATGTTATCGCATCTATCGGCATTATTTACGTTTGTATGTAATTGCCATTTTTCTGAGCGTTACGGCAATGAAATTGCCTCTATTTTCGTGGTTATGGTTATGACGGGGGTTATCGCCGTAAAATACGTTCTTGTGTTATGCTTATTTTCATGGAGTGTTACGATATCATAGTCACTGACGTTATCTCAAGGATTGACCTGTCAGGCATGGTACAGTTTTGCTAAAACACAAATTTCAGCCCTTTTTTGGCGGAAATTTTGATCATTCCTAAAATTCATACAAATTTGCAATACATATTTATTGAGCTTGCTTACACAAATGCTATTGCCAAAAATTTCCTGCGAGTCTGCGAGCTTTAAATTATACTGCTGAAGAAAATTAAATGTTTCGTACTATTGAGAATTAAAAGTTGTTTAATTCAAAATCTTCTTTGCATTGATTTTGGAAGCATCACTCTGCAGGAGAAACATCGGTTTCCAATGGCATATTTCCAGTTGCAATATTAGGGTCATTGGTAGTGGGTTGGCTTAAAGGTTAAGCTTGTGAAACGATAGCAAACACTGATGCTTGTCCAGCATGCTTCCTTTCATAACTATTTTCATTTTTGTGCTCTCGATTTAAATGCTGGGAATCATTTTGCTCTAACATTTCTTGCAAATACGGCATTTTATCTTCATTATTTTGCTTAGATAGCTCCTTATCATTTTAAAGAAAAATGTAGCTTCTTTTAAATTACAATGGAGTATCCCATAATTCTTTCAAAGTAAAAAGAATGAAGGAAATAAACTCTGAGTGTAATTACATATTTCAATAGGTTCTGATTCCAAAATCAGGAAATGAAACCCCCTTTCCCCCTTAGGGCAACACTTCTCCCTTCCCTGTCCAGCCTAACTGGAATTTCTCCTTCCTATATACAGAGTGGCCTCAGAACCGGGAAAACCTGGAAATCAGGGAAATGTCAGGGAGCTTTCTGAATCTGGAAAAAATCAAGGAAATGTCAGGGAACTTTTTAAAATTTCGTGAAAATCAGGGGAAATTTTGTATTGTTTAAGGTACGTTCATCCATATTTTGGCGCTATTTACATGGAGATTTGGTGTGGTAAGCCATTAAAAGTTTAATGTTACGAAATAATTTAAACTTTTTTTTTTACCAGCAAAACTATTTTTTTTAAAAATTGCATATTATCTCTTTAGAATACATGTTCTATTTGATCAGGGTGTCTAGACATCTGGAAAACCTAAGAAAATTGGGGGAATTTGGAAAAAAGTTTGCCCTAAAATCAGAGATTTTTTTAAAAATCTGTCAGGGAAATCATGAAACTTTTTTTCCTGAATTTTGTGGCCACCCTGCATATAGAAGTAACAGGTGGTGAACTATTTGGAGAATAGCATCCCCCCCCCCCCCTAACCTCTCCCATCCCGGCGTTACGGGAGTCAATGATCCCCCTTTCCCGCCCAGTCTAACTGGAATTTCTCCATTAAAAAAAAAAAAAAACATTTGATTTTAATTTCCTGCAGGATCTGACGATTTCCTGCGTACATCGTACGCGCGTACGTCCATTTTATTGGACTCTGCTTACAAGTCTCACAACTATAAAACTTGCTTACGTTCCGACTTCCCCAAACCTCCGATGTCATGACACATTTTCCTGTAAATTACCAACCTCTTTCGGAATTATTTACTTTGGTGCGTAATGAATATTTTCGCTGAGCATCACGATGACGTAAAGACTGCTGTTACCGAGTTTTCGCTACTACGGCGAATGCTATCGCCGAGATTTACGTTGTTGTGATGTTCATTTTCAACGAGTATCACACAGATATAATAGCCACTGTTCCGAAGGTTTGCGCCTCTACAGTTGTCGCTATCGTCAAGATTTACGGTTGTGATAGTCATTTTCGTAGATGGTTACGTAGGTATAATCACCTCTATTTCAGAGGTTTCCGCCGATATATTGGGTGCTAAAATTTTTATTTATGTTGGTGTGATGGTCATTTTTGCCGATTGTTGCCTTATTGTAATTGACGAGATTTGCGCCGTTATGATCGCTGCTATCGCCGATGTTTATGTTGGATTAGTGGTAATTTTTTCCTAGGTATGAGCCTTATTATTAGCAACTGTTTTCGAGATTTGCGACGCCGTTTGGGTGTCATTCACCTAGGCTTCCGCTGATGTAGTAACCCCGCTTTTGTCCGTGAGTATTGTGTACGTGAGGATCGGTTTCATCGTTTGGTTTGAATCAGTGCAGAATGATTAAAATTTTAATTCAATTTTGTGCAAGATATGTTGCCCCATTTTTCTGTATATCCTTATTTAAAATTGTAATTTTAACTGCTATTGTATGCAAAATTGTTTATTATAGCTTGACAAAATGTTTTACATTTTAACTATAAATATAAGCAATAGTTTAAAAGTTAAAACAATTTTTTTATGTTATTGTTTAAAATTGTCTTATGAAAATTTGTTCATTTTGTACACATTTTGCTTGGGCACTGTACCTAACAAGGGCGGATCCAGAGTTTTATTACGGAAGGGACGGTGGCTGTTAAATAGCTTAGGTAAATTGTGTTGCTCTTAAGTTATATTACTATACCATGGTATAACTTAACTTTGATTATACAGAATATGTTATTTTGAGGTAAAAAGTCTTAATAACATAAAGGCGACACAATGGTTGTCTACTTGTGAATTGGCTAGATCCGCCAATGATACCTAAACAGCGGCTGCAGCTGAACTTAAACAAATGAAAAAAAATTTAAATTGCAAATAAGGAAATAGAACGATTTGGACAGTGAAATTATGGAAACTGAAAAGAAATTAGAAACGGTGTATAAAAAACAAAATATTTACTTTACGAAAAGTTTTTAAAGTAATTATTGAATTTTTAAATTTTCATTAAAATTTCAAGCTTTAGAAAACAAAAGTAGTTCATAAAATATGGAACGTTTGTTGAATGTTTCATCCACTTTGACATGATTTTATTAATTAGCGCCATCTCGCGGCGGCCCCGGTTTCACTTACAAAATAGCTTATTAAATCTGAAATTTAATACTTGAGTCCTCTTTTCTTGATATTAGACTGCAGGCAATGAAAAAAGTGTTATTTTAAAATATAATTGCACGCACAGTACAAGTACACTACACTTAATGGAGCAATTTGGTGTTTGTGCCATGAAGGTGTAAAGATAAACAGTATATGCATCATATATATATATGTATATATATATATATATATATATATATATATATATATATATATTTTGTCGGTAACTTACCAGGAGGAAAATTTTGTGTTACAGGGAATAATCAGGGAATTTCACCTTACCTTTTCGGTGGACATCCTGTATAGTGCAATATCCACATTCAAAAGTACTGAAAAAGTAAAAATACAATCTGAAATCTCTTAAAGAGAAATATCAAACAAAAGGTTAATTAAGAAATATTTATTAAAAAAAATTAGCTGTTTTTCAATGTATGTAAATACATATTTCTATAATAATAAAACAAGCTATGTGTCTGTCTGTCTGTGGATCTATAGAAGCCTACTTAAAATTGGAGTAGAGCTCTGAAATTTTCAGCATACGTAGTTTTGGCCTTCTAATTGTATACATCACAAACAGAATGTTAAAATTTTAATTAGTTCTTTTTTAATTCATTAATAAATATGTTACAAAACGATATCTAATAGAGCTACAGCTCTGAAATTCTCAACATAAGTAGTTTTGGCCTTTTGTGGCCTTTAATAGTTGTGGCCTTCTAATTGGATTTTTGAAAAACAGATTATTTTTTTTTTCAATTAATAAATATGTTACAAAACGATATCTAATAGGCCTAGTTCTCTGAAAGTTTCAACATAAGAAGTTTTAGTCTCTAATTTTGCTTTCCACAAACACGTGGTAAAATAATCGTAAAGGGGTGTTGTATTATTGTATTAACGGGGAATTTTTTTTTCTTGAGAAGGGAGAGGCTTCCAATATTAAGTCTTTACGTCGCAATTAGATTTTAGTGATTGAAGCGAACTTATGCTTACACGGCAATGAACCTTTCAGTGAGCCTATGCTTGCATAGCAATGAAGCTTTTAACGAGTGAAATATGTCTGTGTTTATGTGTCCATGAGCTTTTCGTCGAACGAAGCGAGCTCGATTTTGCTTAGCGATGAATCTTCCTGCGAGCGAAACGCCAAAAACTTGGTCCTATACACGAATGACAGATTTCCGCAACGCGAGGCCTCACAGCTAGCTAAAATATTGCACATATTAAAATTTCGTAGCGAAGCACGGGTATTTAGCTAGTTTGAAATAGTTTAAAGAACAGACTTTAATGTATTTTAGCAAAAGGGTTAAAAACACTGATCTCTACTACAACTTCTGGATTGCTTCTTAGCGGTTTCTGCTCTTCAAGCAGATGATGGCATTTGAATACTTCCCCCCATAATGCTTTGAAATAGGTTGCCCATAGTTACAAACAAATTTGAACTAGTTTTGGGGGAAGTTGTTAGTATAGATCTCTATGGTGATTATTAAGCCTTCTTCAACTTCAAGTCAGTAAACAAGCATGCGCTATCCAGAAGTTGTAGTAGAGATCAGTGGTTAAAAATCAGGTAGCATATAAACCTTACTTATCCACACTAAAATATACAATGAAGTGTTACGTAAGCTTTTTATTTATATTTTAAGTATTTTAAATTAGGGTGGCTACAGAACCTGGAATTCGTGGAAATCAGGGAATTTCACTGGAAAAATCGGAAATGTCAGGGAATTTCGTAAAATTACCTTTTAATTCGGGAAATTTAAAATTTTGGAGTTTCCCTTTCGCGTGCCCCATGCAGATATTTATCTCGGTTCGCATCACGTGAAGTGGATGCTTTGATGTCATCACGCTGAATACAGTTTTTTAGCATGTACTTTTTCATGTGTGTCTAAAAAGTCTGTCTTTTTTCAAAAGTCATTGCATTTTTTTTTCTGCCAAAAAATTATGAACTTTGTGCTAGTCGTGTTTTAAAATTTTGCCTCATTTAATCTACTTTTGCGGTTTGAGATAATATTTTTATTGTACAAAATTTTATTTCTATACATCTATGAGTAATTAATTTTTATAAGAAGCTGTTAATTTCAGGCCTTTCCTTTCATACATTAAATGTTGTTTATCTTTAGTCGACTTCAAAAGACATCATTTTTCATAAAAGATATGTACCTAGTGAAATTTGTGACAGAATAGTAAAATGCTGATTATTTAAGTTTTATGCACATGCATGCCCAAGTTCAGTAAATATTTAGGACCGGAATTTAAGTTTATGTTATGAACAGGAAACAGCATATGACATTTATTAAAGAAATAACATGTTTTATTTGTATTATTTTTTAAATTAAAAAGAAAAATATTGTACTGGTTTTGCTTTACCTTGAAGTTAGCAAGTATGGCTGTAGTTTTTTAATTTTATATTTTTTAATTAATGTTTTCCATTCTTTTTCATACTCTAGCTCTAAAGATGCTTGTTTTGATTTTTACCGTAAATTTATTATGGTGCAATTACACTTTTGACTCTTTATAATTAAATTTACTTATTAAATTTTGGTATTTTTAAATTGGGCATTATTTTGTTTTTTGAATTATAGCGCACATCAGGGAATTTTTAAGGAAATCGGGGAAATGGGTCATGGAATTTTGTTTCTCAAATTCTGTAGCCACTCTGTAAATCAAATTATATCATAAGAGGCACAGTAATGCATGATATTTCTTATAAAAAATTATGTGCTGGAACATAGTCAATATTGAATTTGTAGAAGAAGAATAACAAACCAAGAAAAAAAAATTACACCTTTTTCAATGTAAAGTCCCTGGGAATGTAGAATAAAGACTCGCTCCTTATAGAATATGTGTAGGTCATTCTCCTGAAAAAGTTTCAAACTCCTTAAAATTACTAAAATAAACGAATGTGTTATTTTTTAAATCAATGTATCATTTCTTCAGTCAAAATTTCAACAAAATTACTTTTCATGAAAAAATTATTTTTATAACAACCAGCAAAAAATCAGAAACCGTAGCGCAAGTTTTACTTTACTGTTGGTAAAGTAACTTTTTCGCATTATTGCAATAAAGTACTTTACCGCATGTCTCGTGCTCAAATTTTATATTGAAATAAAAATGACATATTTTAGAAGAGATTCATTGACTGTAGTTGCCAACATTATAATTTATATATATGTATTAAAAATATTTTTGCGTGTGATTATGAAATATATGCAACATATGTGAAATTACTTTTTCAAACTCTGTAAATTATTTAGCTCGTGCTATTGCACTCTTCAAATAAGCTTTTTGCCTTTTTTGAAAAAGTATTTCTTTAGCAACTATTTACATAAATAACTATTATTTACTGTAGAACAATTAATTTTCTAAGTTAACTTCATAAAATTGTATTTATAAACAACATTTACGTTTCACAAATTATTTATTTTGCAACAAATTTGATTCTTAAATAATAACCAATCGATCAACCATTTCAATAGTTCAGATTACATTTGAGGGTTTTATACCCAACCAAGCTTATCAAATATGTCGTCAGAAAAAGAAAGAGAGAAAGAATATCCCGGAGCAGTGACAAATTGCTTTTCCACTCTATAACTATTAAAGATTAGTGAAAAAATATTATATAATCAAATAATTGATTATCATAGATATACAATAAGGTGGCTCGAAAAATAAAAAAGAAAATTCAGAATTTCAAATCCTACCTATGGGGGAAAAGATGTTCTATGGTATGTAGATACCGGGGGAAAAAAAATTAATTTTAAGTTCAATACCGCCACAAGGAGGAAGAAGTTTAGGTATTTGATACTTTTTATAGCAAAAAGTCAACTGAATTTTTTTTCTGCGCAATTTCAAAACCTACCTATACGAAAAAGATGTTCCAAGGTACATTGATTAAGGGGAAAAAAAAAAATTAAGCTCTGCGCAAGGGGGTGGAAGTTTTGGTATTTAAGCTTTTTTATGGTAATGTTGACTTGTCAAATGAAGAATGTTTCTGCGCATTATTGCTCTCGTGTTGCTGACGGCGCCAGATAATCTGAAAACAACCAACCAACAAGTTTGGGGATGAAAACTTTCTTCAGGTTTCGTGATTCACGCAATTTTTTATTAACCCATCTCTTCTGTATGATCCGCATACAGCAGCAAATGCTTCTGTGACTTTTCGTTCTGCAGCTTGATTATGACAAGAAAACCACTCGATAGTAGGTAGCTAGTATTGCCGTAGAAATGGTTGCTAGATTTACTATTGCTCCTGAAATCATGTCATCACTAAATCGTTCTGTCACATTCTCCCACTTAATCAAGTCCACATAATCTGTCGCACAAGGGTCAAAAGTTGGTATATTTAAGATACGGATATTATTCGCTAAAAGGGTTTGGGTTGCAGCAGACCTTTTGACTTTACGCAAATTCAAAATTCTTTGGATGACAAATTCTCTTATGTTACTTCTGTCGTCAGCTAGCATTAATATCAGAATATTTTCAGGAAAGACAAAAGCCCCGTTTAAAAAATTACTGGATCAATGACCGTTTTCAAATCAGTTGACAAATAACGCGATAGAAACAGTGGTGGCCCGTGATCGAAAATACTAGTGCAGCCGGAAAAATGCGCCCCCCCCCCGCCCACTTCTCACAATCATTCATGAACGCTAAGTCTTTAATCTTAATAATCTTTAATACTCAATCTCAAATCGAAGTTTGCTTTCAATTTTTATAAAATGAACAAGATGAGAAAGAAAACACTTATTTTTTGAAAACAAAATCAATACTCCTTTCTTTTAAACTGGCGAATCAGTCAATGATGTCATAAAATGGCGTTGTTTTGGTAACTCACTCACCCCACCTACGCAGATTCTCATATGCTGAGCCAATCAGCTCATCGAATTCTTAAGGGCTGCCAAAGTTAGAAATAATACTTGTTCGGCAGCACCGCTATTACATTGCGTAGAGGGAAGACTTCGATTGCTTTGCATTGGTTACCATGGCAACATGGCTGCTCGAAACACGTTTCAGGAAACACTGCTGCTGTGTTCGGAGGAAGATCACTTTGATTGAAAGCGGGGGTTTTCTCCTGAAATATTCAGGCAAGACGATTGCTGTTTATCGGATTTTTTTTTTTCACTTACCGTAGAAATGGGTCTTCATTTTAGAAAATTGTAAAATAAATAATTTCAGTTTTGAACTAATAAATTTAGACGCAGCCCGGCTGTAGTGCATGATAGAAAGATTGATTGATACAAATGATGTGCACCATAGATTACCGATTGTTTGGTTTTCATCTTGAACCATATAGGTGCCAAAAACTTTTACGATGAACGTAATTAATGTCACTAAAGCTTTGGTTGGACTTCTAAGCCAAATAGAACATGAGAATTCTGTTGGAGGTTGTAAACCATCTTGAGGGGCAAATTTTTCCAGAGTTTCTCTTCAACAGCCCTTCGCTGCATTGTCCGCAGTGATAGCTTCACAAATTTCCATTTAGAACACAGTTGATTAGTACTTAAGTCTTTCTTGTTAGTCAGTTTGCATAGATTGGGTTTACATGAATAAAACTACAAGTAGTATCTCGCATACGGTCACTCGTTGGTATGTAACTGGCACACAAACCATTGTAGTGAACTCTTCAGAGCGGGTTGGTTGTATTCAGATTATCTGGCGCCGTCAGCAACACGAGGGCTATAATGCGCCGAAACATTCGTCATTAGTCAAGCCGACATATATTTACAAACACCCATGCTTAACACGGGACTCGAACCCGCAACCTCGAGGTCTAGAAGCTAGCACGCTAACCACTATACCGTTTGGTCGGCCTCTTCAGAGCGGGACCGCCTCGAATCGAACAGACACTCTATTCTGTATAGGGCCCGGTAGTAAGTTTGATGACGTCACGCTAAGCGATGGATGAAAACACGAAGGACGTCTACCCTAGTCCGTAATCCACAGATGTAATGAAACATCTCTGGTAATTTCTATAAAATATTTTGTAGTGAGTTATAAAATGTTTTAATACTTTAAGTTGTTTAATTATAGAATATTCAGATACAACATTTAATTTCATGAAGTAAAAACACCAAGAGTGGGATTTAAATTAAAACACAGCGGCAAATTCTTGAAATTAAAACTGGATTTTTTCAATATTACCAATATTCAAATCTCTTATAGTAGATTATTCAAGTTGAAAATTCTCTCAAATATATTCATATATTAACATATCTTAAATAGTTTCAATACCATAACAAGCAATATATTAAAACAGTATGTATTCAAAAGAATAAACATGACAAAAATACAAACACTAAATTATTATACAAAAACTTTATTTCAACTTTGAATGAAATAGGAATTTAAAAATTGTAAAGTGCTAGTACTTAAAATTCTGATTAAAATTTCATTTTTAACCTATGTATTTCCTCAAGAAAAACATGATAAATTATTTCAAATTGGTATTTTCATTTTTAAACAAATAAGTTGGTTGGTTTATGAGCTCAACGATCTATTCTTATGCAAAATGACGGCTAATGAGGATGGGACCTACAGCTTAAAGTTGATTCCGAACCACAATGAACATCCCTGCCTTATCCGTGATTCGAACCCAGCACCTTTGGCAAGCATGGCCAGAGAGCTAATCACAGTCATCAGATGAGAAACCAAATAAGACTTCGTTGATTTGAAAAAAAGTGTCAAAATGAAATCATAAAAATTACTCCCTAATAATATGTTTTATATATATTTAAAATAAATGTCAGTAAAAAAAAATTATAAATAACTTTTTAACATTTATAAAATTATTGATAATCAAAAAAAAAAAATGGCATTATTAAATGCAACTAAATACTGAAATAAAAAGTAGTGAAGTACATCTTTTATTTTTCAACTCGACTTGAGAACATTATTATATTCTTTTTTAACTATGAACCATCTTTATTAGCATTGCATTTCAAGAGCCATTTTAATTCGTGATCATTATTTTTTTTTTCTCTAAAAAAAATAAATAATGATAGATCCCTGTCTATGTACTTATCGGCACTTTGTTCAGGCAATAAAAAATAATGCGGTATTCTTGAACACACAACAATCAGTCTCTTTTGCGATGTTAAAATTTTCTTTTAGATTTTATCGTATATTCTTCTAACTGGTCTATTCTTCCGTAGGTGTCATATATTCTTGTAACCTTCCTTAGTACTAAGAAAAGAAACATCATCAGGTTTTGTTTACGAGTATAGCTATTAAAATATAATTTCAACTTAAATCAAGTGATAAATAGAAAGATTACTTTCTAACTATTTTTAATGATGCTAAGAAATCAGGAAATTTTTGCATAATAGTTGTATTAGTAGGAGACAAACATCTTAAAATTTCACTTTTTCAGTTTTACAAAAATTATATTTTCAAAAGAATATTTAAAATAGAATTTTGAAATAAAACTTTTTTTAATTTCTATGAGAGGTTGTTTGAGTTACGATAGGATTAAGCCTAACTTAGAACACTAAAAATTTGAAAGCAATACATTAATAACATGATACAACTTGCCTGTAAAGTTTACAAACTTGAAAGTCACTCCTTTATAGAATTATAATTTCCACATTTCAGCTTGTTAATTAAATAAAAAAAGGATAAAAAGAAACATTTTAGTTATCGATAAATTTCAATACCTTGTGTACAATACAGTTTGTAGAATAGTTTGTTTGCATTTTCATCCATCGCTTAGCGACGCTTGGGACAGAGCGCCATCTGGTTGAGCCAGGCCCGAAACAACGGTAGTTACTTAATTTCGCGGAGGTCCCGTTCAGAGTCAGTTCCCTGTTTCGTATCACACCTTTTTTGATACCTGTGTTGACTGACTACCTATTATAGCAACCAACTTTATTACATCTATGTCATTGTCGACGCATGACCAAAATTTGCTAAGTACTTTTCAATGATTTGTGCTCTCCCGTAATTTACAGATACGTGAGTGACCGATGTATTCGGAGTATGGTTATTTTATTAAACTTATGTCTTACGTGTTATTATATTATGACTTTTTTTCTATTGTCTTCCATTTTTTTTTTTCGTCCATCGAAGTATAAACCAAACTGGTCATGGTCAATAATCTTCTACAACTGATTGAGAGGATATATTGGTTTTTGCCTTTGTTCTTTCACGCCGAATTTTATTTCTCTCAACAGCGTTCGATACATTGCTTTGTGAGATAAAGCTTGATCTTCAAGTGCAGCTGACCCAATATGGCAGCTCCTGCTCTGCCGGAAATGCCAAAGCGGTCCAATGTTATAACAACGGTTGGGAATTTTGTCACAACAGGTATGACGTCGTCAACGTTTTGGGCTCCGTTTACAAAGTATGCTCGTACATGTTCCGATTCCGTTCACATCCATTATTTAAATCCATTGAACTGAAAGAATCAGTCAGTGTTTGGTTTCTTACCCCATATCACTCTAACTTCAATTTTCATTTAGCGGTATTAGTGTTATGGAGAGTGACTTACTGATTCAGTGACCTGATTACCATTATTATTATTTTTTTTTTTTAGTTCTTTGATTTAGTAGAAATTCTTGCTTGTTCATTGGTACACTCCGTTCTTTCTTGCAGTAGCAACTTTCAAAGTATTTACAAGTTCATGTAGATATATCAAACACTTGCCTTTTTTATTAAAGTATCAATTAGCTTGCGATAGCTTTCAGTTTATTTTCTAGCTTTGAAAGCGCGATATTTGTCGTGGTACGAACTTATTTTTCTCAAAATGCTGTAGTGGTCATATATTGGTATTAAAGCTCGTTTCAGGTCTCTTCTAACTTACTTGCAATTTATTTACACGCGTAGAATAGTGTATTTAAATGCATTGTTCTTTGCTTCTCTTTTTGAATGCCAATATACGCACCTTATTGCGTTTTCGTACGTAAGAATCATAATCGTTGGCATATCACAGACTGACCCAAATACGAGGGTTGCTATTTATATTTGTGGCCAAAACTTACTGTTGTTAGCAAAGCTTACTGTTGTCAAAACAGTAAGCTTTGCTAAGCAACCAGTGACATTTGCAAATGATAATTTAAAATTCTTAACCATAATTTCTTTAGAACTTTTTGTAATTTTAGCGTTATTTGTATTGTTTTCAGTAAATTGAAAAATTCAACTCGGGCAAAAAATAGAATTGACTCGTTAACATTTTTATGCAATTATTTTTCATAACTTTTAACGTGGATTATCAAGGCAAGAGTGCTTCGATGAACTTAATTGTTTATACAGCGATAAAGCACCATTCTACAGAACTGTAAAAAACAGGTATAATTAATTCAATCGTGGTCGACGTTCGATCCAGGGCGAATTCCGTGACGGTCGTCCAAAATTAGTTGTTGTGCCAGAAAATATCGATGCTGTGCATGAACTGATGAAAAAAGATCATCATGTGACTTACCCTGATATTGAGGCATCTTTGAGCATTAGTATGACTAGCATCAATAAGATACACTATCTGGCCAAAAGTATCCGGACACCCAGTGCTATGGACTTAGAGCGTCCTGAGGCACATATTAACCCATTAACCGCCAAAACTCGAAATCCTTAAAACACATGGTCAGTATTTATAACATTTGTGATTTTAGGGTCATATATAACATATTTAAAGAAAAAGTTGGAATATTTTATTTATCTTTAGAGAAAATGACTGTTGCGTTGGCGCAACGTCAGCGTAAAACCGAGTTGAAGTCTGCGGTTTTCAAGAATTTCATATTCCATTAATGTTGAATATTCAACGACTGTAATTAACCGTTGGCGATATTTTAAAGCTTCTTTTCAAAAATTTAAACAATTCGTACTATGTAAGTACATACATTTATTTAATATGACTTATTTTATATGAAAATATTGACTACATTCTTGATGTAAAGCCACTTCACAACCATTACAGCGATACATAATTTGACTGTGACAATGTTTACTGCGAAGTCTTTTATTGTCCATCATGTGATGCAAGGGAACAAGTTTTATAACCGAATCATACAGGTTTTCCTTTTAGGAACATTTTTGCAGAATGTTTTCCTCTATAAGGAATCATTTGTTCGTCTAAACTTAGGTCGTGTGCAAATATTTGAAACTATTAAAATTTCTTATTCAACAAATTTCACTCTTGTACTCTCACTTTTTACAATTTGTCATTTTTTTTAATATTGATGTTATCTGCCATATGCAAATTTTGTTTTATATTCCTGTACTGAATACGTGACATTGACTCCCTAACAAACGAGACAGATACATATTTATCTAATGACCAATACATTACTTCTTGTGGCAATGTATGGTATCCAGTAAGAAGAAGCAAACCAATAAACCTTTTTAGGTAACTCTCAGAAGCAAAAAAAGTCAGTCCGATTATTTTGCTGAGAATATATATTAGTTTGATTAATGAGCAATGCATAAATTTCAGAGTCAAAAAACTTAAAGAAAATTTAATAACAACTTAAATTTTCTAATTCTCTTTTCAGTTTTTCAACTTGGTGATGTTTCTTCATATTTTGGTATCGATGCATGAATAGGACCTATTTTCTTCCATTTCAAAGCTCAATATTTTTTCTTTGTCTTTGTATTATCCATATTATTTTGGTCCTTATCTTCCCTATTTGAATGTAATTCAACCTCACCAGAAATGTAATTTGGTAAAACGTTCGAGTCACTTATTACTGTATTGTCCCCTTCTTCCTTGTTAGTAACTTTGGCAAATTCTAGTGAAATAATAACAATGTCCGTTTCATTGTCATCTGAATCAATGGTGTAAAAAGTATCCAGAGCTTCACTAAGCGTAAGATAGTGCTTTCGAGATATTTCAAATCAAAATGAAGCAGTTGTAATAACACGCGGTGAGAAAAAAGTTCAGAAAATTTTGACTCTCTTTTCTGCTGACGATGCGCAAGCGCAACTCTAGTATTTCCAACATCGTAGCTCGAAGCTGAATTCATCAAAACATTTTTTATTTGCGTGTGACCTTCAAGTGAACTATGGAGATATGAAATGTTATGTCTAATAAAAATTATGTCCCTTTCTTTTATTTTTCGGAATCGATTTAGCAATGTAAGTCTAACTTAGCGATTTTCGGAAAAGTTTAAGTTATTACTACGAGAAAACAATAAGGTTTAGAATAATTTTTATTGTTCGAAATTAAAGTGTGTAACCTTATCAATGAACATAAATCTCCAAATATTAGTTTAAAATTGATTAAATATTTTTTTTAGTTATGTTTTCTAAGCGTTGCGTGAACGCAACGCCAGCGGTTAATGGGATGTTGGTCCCCCTTTTGCATCGATGACAGCCTGCACACGTTTGGGAAGACTTTCCACCAATTTTTGATAGGTGACCATAGGAATTGCCTTCCAGGCGTCCATCATAGCTGAATTGAGTGCTTGTAGTCAGGGCCTGATTTACCATTAGGCCCACTAGACCTGGGCCTAGGGGCCCCCACATCTGGGGGCCCCTAAATTTTGAAAGTTTTCTGAAAATTTTAAATATAATGGTCTTTTAATTGGAAGTACTGAACAAAAATAATAAAAAAGTTTTAGTTACACATCCGCAAATTCCATATTTTTTATAGTCACAGAGAGTTAAGTTAGATAGATTAACCTAATAAAACCTAATTAAGCAAATCTTTCCGGTTCAGCCAATCATATACAACTTCTTCACATGTACACGGAGACAAGGGCTTTACGCCGCTGTTCTCCTTCTCTCGCCTCTTGTAAAGAGATGTTCACCAACCAACCAACCATATACAACTTCTTATATTATTCAAATGAAAAAGTCTTTGTGATTGGTTGGTTTGCAGGCTCTTCCGTGGACTTTTTTGGCCCTCCTTTTTGGTGAGATCGTAGAAACAGTGGAAAGGTTACTTTGTATTGTTTACAATTATTGTTATAAAATTAAGTAATCTTTATTATTATATAATTTGTGGACCCTGTGGTAAAATGTAAGTTTAAAATACAGGAAAGTGTACTTTAAAATTAGTGTTCATGGGGGGGGGGGGTCTTTATTAATTCAAAAGTTTTGAGCAAATCAAGATCATACTAATTATAACAAAAAAAAATCGTGTGAGAGTAAACTATGAGTTTTAATTGTAAAAAGTTAGTCTTAACGAATGTAGCTTGATCTGGTAATATTGTGACGTAAAGAAATAAATATTTGCTATTGGGGCCCATCTATGAATGTTGGGCCTACAGTAAAAAAATTTCTAAATCAGGCCCTGCTTGTAGTGAAGATGGTCGATTTGGCTGGCTACGTAATCTATGCTCTAATTCGTCCCAAAGGTGTTCTATGGGATTTAGATCGGGGTTCTGAGAAGGCCAGTCCAGCTTTTGAACACCCATTTCGTCAAACCACGTCTGTGCAAGCCTCGATGTGTGAATGGAGATGTTATCCTGCTGGAAGAGAAATGGGCCTTCCCCGAAATATTGCCATAGAGTTGGGAATGCATCATTGTCCAGAATGTCCACATACATCACAGAGTTCATGTTTCCAACCACAGGAAGTAACGAACCCAGGCCAAATCACGAGAAACACCCCCACACCATTATGCTTCCACCACCAAAATTAACAGTCGGCACAATGCCCTCACTATAGAAACGTTCGTCGGACATCCGCCAAACACAGACGCGTCCATCCGACTGCCAGACTGTAAAGCGAGATTCATCACTCCAAAGAACAGTTTTCCACATGTCCACAGTCCAATGACGGTGAACTCCACACCATTGCAATCGATGCTTCGCATTCTGTGGAGCGGCTGCACGACCATGGAATCCCAAGTCTTTTAATTCTCGACGGACAGTCCTGCTGCTAACTCTAATGCCTGATGAACTTTGGAACTCCTGAGAAATTTCCACCAACGAGGATTTGCGATTTTGTTTCACTACCTTTTTCAGAGATCTGCGGCTGCGTTCACCAAGTATTTTCGGCCTACCGGTTCGTTTTTCTGCCGTTTCACTGCCTCGACGTTTCCCACTTTCACAATTACATCATTCACAGTGGATTTAGGCTTCTGTAGAATGTCCGTTAATCTCACGAACTGGTTTTCCACAAAGATGGCATCCCACTATTCTGCCACGATCAAACTCACTAAGCTCCTTTGACTTACTCATTGCCTCACAAACGCATAAATACAATCTGACAAACCACTACCAACACTTTTATAGCTTTCAATTACGTATCAAATTGCGTCACTCGCTAGAACCACTTTTTTAAGGGGTGTCCGGATACTTTTGGACAGATAGTGTAGTAAAAAGCGCGAAATGCAAAATATTGAAGTGAATTAAATTTGAAATGTCAGCCGGGCTTATTTCGAAAAATGTGTTTTTGCTTAACAAGAAGTTTTGTGCCACATCCTTAATACATGTAAAATTTGAGAACATTTGTCTATCACTATTGTATGCAAATGCATGTAGTAACGATTGAGAACAGGGCAATAGGGGGGGGGGGGGTGAGATTTACCGATGACCACTACGAAAAGTCACTCCTCGCCACTGAAAGCAACTGTGCTCAATTTCGAGGAACTGGTACACGCTTCTAACTCAAATTGAAGAGTTCCTTAATTCAAGACCACTCGCTTCTCTAAATGCTTATCCTACTGAAGTTGAAGCGATTACTCATCCTGGTCACTTTCTTACTGTGGTGCTCATTTTCGATCTCTTCCTGAAAGAGAGCTTACAATTTCTATGTCCCTTAAGTAAAGATGGGATCTTCTTCAGAGACTACGCAGTGGTTTTTAGACGAGATGGTCTCATGATTATTTGTCAAGTCTTCAATCCCGTGGGAAGTGGATTTTTACATTTGGAAATTAAAATACAAACTTCTAAAGGAGTCTTCAAACGACCTATTTGTAAGATTTGCCCTCTTAAAGGGCCATCTTCAGCTAGGGATGGAGTATGTAAATTCAGCCCGACGCCCACCAGAAGAGGGAGCCACTTGTTTTTTTATATTTACATTTTTAACTTGTGAGGGTGCAGACGATTCGGATGCGGTTGAGTAGACATCTTGAAATCATTGGTGCTTACTAAATCAAAACCCCTTTTTGGAACTTCTTATGTATTACAATCGAAATCTAATTAAAATCTATTCTATTAATTCAAGTCTATTCAGTAAGTAACATTTAAAGTTTATACTCTTTCCCATCGTCTTCATTCATTATATCTAGTTCTGTATTATTGTTATGAATGTTTATTATAATATCTCATTCATATGCATTTTTTTCATTTTAATAAATATAATTCTTATGCTGTGAATGATGTAATTAAAATTTAAAATCTTATTCAAGTCAAGTCAACTTCCCAAGTAGGTTGTGATTAATAATATTTTTTTTTCTCCGTAAAAGAATGACCCACCCTAATATACAGCCCAAATTCAAAATAATAGAATAACGTAACTTTTTAAGCAAAACTTGGCAATGCGTCATCTAAAATGAACGTATTCAAATTAAAAGAGGGCTACATGTTATTCAGGAACTGGTAAAACAATATTCAACAACTATACAAATATTATTTAAACTATTTAAGGGTCTTTAAGCTTTAACGCATTTCAAAATTATGTTGATTTTTAAATGGGTAAAAAAATTAGAATAATCAATTCATTCTATATGAATTTGAAAAGCAGACAAAATATTTGCATACCTGTTAGCAGATAGGTTGCGACAAATATAAAGTATGGCACTCGGAAAATCTTACGTTGGTCTTTTACTGAAAATGGGTCGTCAATGAATTTCTGAAACAACGAAATCGTGTATTTTATCGTTGTTTCAAGCTGGAAAGAAACAATAATTTATCTCGGATCAAATTAATGTTTCACAATATATGGTTTCCAAGATTTTAAAGGGATATAGAAGAACTGGTAAACTAAAAAGTAATCGAAGTAAATGAAGAAGGGAAGTGGGTGGATATTGGCGTAGCCAAGGGGTATATATATCCCCTCCTGAAATTTTTCAGTTTGCTATCAGAACGTAGAAATCAAAGGATTGCTTATTTAAAATGGTAAATTTAATATAAATCTTTCTAAATTTCTAAACATATATAGGAAAAGTACTTGTAATTTAATATATTTGTTAAAAATTATTGTTATGATTTGTTGAGTTATAATTTCTTATTACCTCCCAAATAAAATCTCTGGCTACGCACCTGCCCATGGTGGGTAGCTAACCCCCGCACTAAATTTGAACATTGTAGGTCAATTTGTTTGGAAGTTATGCTAACCACGTACACACAGACATACCATTTTTCTTGACCACTTTTTTGAAACCAGAATGTTCTAAAACGAGGAGAAACAAAATATGTATATATATATATATTTTTTTTTCTTCATTTTTTTCTTCTTTTTTACCTAATGCTGTACTTTCCTTGCTCTTTGTAAACATATGGGTAATTGAAAGTAATAACAAGTCTTAAAAAAATATTGAACAATATAAATAAAAAAAAGTTTCAAAAAACGCCTCTATAAAATGCATAGAAGCTATTGTAGCATCAAAACCACGTCATGTACTTACATGTCAGTACTACTTACGTCAGACATGTACAGTACAGTGAACATGTCTTACGTAAGGGAGCCGTATATCATCCATAAAGTTCACAGATGAGTATATTGTCCACCGTCATTTGTTAATGAAGAATACAGGATATGCATGTGTTTGATATACAGTTATTTAAAAAAATATATATATATTAAAACAAAAATAAGCATAAAGAATGATAGAAATCGGCTCATATGTCATCGTATAGAGAAGTAAAAACATCCGCTCTCCTGCAGCACATCTTTGGGCTGTCATCCTTTTGTGACTAGATGGGATACCTATAGGGAGAAATTAGGCAGAGTTGCCTTACAGCAGAGCAACAGCACCATCATGTTCTGCCGATGTGATATGTATCACGAGTATGTATTAGTACGAGCGACTTAACGAGCGGCTGGCTTTCATGCACTTATACGAGATATATATATTGTTAAAATTGACATTTTTTAGAACAATCATTTACCTTTTATGCCAAGTGGTTGATTGAGATAATGCACCCTATTCCACACCACCTTTGAGATTGAGTAATAGGCGTGTTTTAATTTAATGTGGTTTCCTCAATATGTGCAATTCACAATATATTCTATTAACAGAGCTGCTAATCACGGAGCTTGGATATTCAATTTTATAAGGAGCAAATATATTAAATTCCGCAATATAAACTAACGATTACAAATATGATAAATATTTAATATTTATAAATATTATAACTAGAATGTAACATGTAGTATAAGTATTTCAATGATGAGCATGATTTGAAACAAGCAATGGAGAGGGGGAATGGGTAAATGAGTGTTAGTTTGCATCCGAGTAAGGACGAGATAAAAGCTCTTAATCTTGTCCAGATGACATAAAAGCTAAAAATCTTGATTATATTTTAAACAGTATTAAATAAATAATTGAAACTAACTTGATTCCTTATCAAGTTTAATGTGAAAACCAACCACCTTTGTCAACATCGAATTCGTAGATCAAACCATGCCAAGTCGGCAATTAAGTATGGTTGAAATTAACGAAAACCAACTTAAACCAATAATGCAATATATAGGCACCGAAACATAACCACATGAAATCGACAAATTATTGTGACAACACTTACCAATATTAAGTTTTAAATCAATTTTAATGTTACAAATAACTGTCGAGCCGTCGACATAAACAAACTTCCCAAACACACATCCGGGCACTTCAGTTGCTTCAGCCACTCGGTGGCGATTCTTTTTGAGAAATTCTGCGCATCGTTTTGTATCGGAATCTGCCGGTTTTGGCCGTAACTCGAGATCGTTCCAAATTACATGATTTTTTAAAAAATGCTTAAAAACGTGTTAAAAACATCGCAAAACATATTAACACAAACATTCCTTTCTTATACATAAAATATTTCAATTTTAAAACTGTCCATCAAACTTTCAAACTTTTGAGTATCGTCTACCCAATATTGGGCGAGATTGGGCAATATCGGCATCGAACGGCCGATTTTGCGCCGTTCCACATCGGGATTGGCCAATGTAGGGCTGATATTGGCCAATACTGCTGTGCTACTTGGAAACACTCTGAATTAACAGACTTGCATATAAGTAACCATCAACCTGCTCGCCGAGCAACAGAATGCTAATTCAATCTTAATTCCTCGTTGTTAATTCAATCTTAATTCCTTTTTGCTCTAGATGTTGTGTATATCTAGTTTACAATCAAATATATTGCTCTTTGAATAATGAAGTCTGTTCATATTACACTAACACTAATTAGTGTCTCCTGACATTACCGAACAAAACATCAATTTCCAAATTAACTTTAATTTTCACAGCCAGCATTTTCATTCAATAAAAAAGTTCCTTATCTCCAAACGACCCCCCATTATTCTTCAAGTCACCCGCAAAAATACTGACCTTTCTTAATAAAGTAAAGCTAATATTTAGATGAAAACCAGGATTGTTACCCAAGAACCACATCTCTTAAACATAATATGTCAAAGGCAACTGCGTTTCCCAATTTCGAATGTCCCAAAACAATATTGGCTTTTGATTGGATAAAAACTCGTATTTATTTTACAAATTGCACAATGATTAGTCAAACAGTCAAGCAAACAATAAGTTAACTTCAAAATCAATACAAGTTCTCCATAAGTTTATTCAGCATTCTTTTAACACATTACTTTTGAAATGTAAACTTAATGGATTGGAAACTATATGAATACTATTAATTGAAGCGATGTACTGTTATTTAATAGTATAAGTTCAATTTTTAAGGTAATTAATATTTCAGTTTTCCCTTTCAAGAATTGCCCAATGAATGGCATTTTCGTAAAACAACCAACTTGTAATAAAATTTTATTGAAATGAAACACTTATTTTTCTATTTAAATCTTGAAATGAAAGCAAAAAGGGAAAAAGTAAAATTAAGAAATTTTTAAGACAACATTTTTCAGAATAAGCACACATGAACTTATTTATTATGATTGATAGAATCTTCATATATTACCAAGCAAAAAGTTTCTAAATATTTGCTAAACTTACACTTCCTTTTCATTTTAATCTGAAATCTTATTAGCTCAAAACGAGTAAAAATGATTTTGTTTACTGCGTCTCAGTTGGAATTTTTTGTTATTATTTTTATTGATTAATTCTCACGTTGGAACAATATTTACTGGGTTGCAGGGTATGTACTATGTAGATACTTAGCTAGCAAACATCAGTGATGGCGAATCCGAGGAAGTTCAGCGAGAAAATTGCGCTCCATAATCAAAAGCAAGCTGAAGAAACGGCTGCTTTTGAGCAAATTATGAAAGAGGTTATTGGAGCCACAAGGGTAATTATCTATGCGATTTTATAAAAATTTCATTATCAAGGTTACTTCATCGTTTTCGCGCTTGCACATCGCAACGATCATGTTTGTGTATATCTTTAGTACAATGCTGTCACAACATAAGAGAATGTGTGTGCAGGAAACGATTTATTTTGATTTTGATTATATAATAGCTTTTTCCTTCTTTAATGTTATATGTGTGTGTTTTTACTTTCACCCCTTTTGCATTAGTTCATTAACTAAATACTTTGTTTTACGGTTGCTGCATTAAATTAGTTTTTCAATGTAACATGACGACCGTTTGTTTATATTTCATTTGCTTTGCAACGTCAGTATTGCGCGGTTAATTTACTAGGAAATCAACATGGAATAGCACGAGTAGCAATTATTTCTTTGAAATTTATATATGAATGCAATTATTAAATGTTTACTTTGTTTATTTACAATCTTAACTGGAGTCAATTTTCAAAGTTGTGTATGCTTACAGTTTTACTTTGGTTTGTGTTTTGCATTTAAAGATGAAAATAGGTTATGATTTTTTTTTGGTAATTAAACAATTTTATGCTATTTGTTTTTATTTTCCTGGCAATTTGTGCATTGCATATTTATTTATGGATTTTATTACTAGTTTTATTTGTCAACTTGTTATGATTACTGGTATCACTGCGGCAAAAGTTTTTAATACTTGGTTAAAAATTGAAAACACCACCAAACACAAATGAAGTTGCGACTGAACAAAACTAATTACTGCGATGATTATAGTGTTATTAAATGTTTGCTCTTTTAGTTGAGAAAAGTATCGTTACTTATTGCAAATACAATTTGAATAATAATAAGATCCTTTTAAGAATTCTTTTCAACTGTATGCAATGTTTGGCAACTTTTATAAATTTCAATATTTATTTTTTATTTTTGAAGTGTTTGAAATAATTTGAAATTTAGAGTATTAAGACATTTTTTGCTTAAAATTAAACTAAACTATGTAAGTTTCTTTTGTTTTTTATATTCGTTACAAATTACTTGATCTTAGAAACCTGGGATTTCAGATTCACATACTTTAATTAGATAATTCAGTTAACAAGATAATTTAATTTACTATAATTATTTTTTAGCAATTTTTATTTTTAGTAGTTGTAAAGATTTTTGAAAGTACCTACTTAAAATTAAAAATGTTTTGACACATAAATAACTTTTGTTCCTTATAGTATGGAGGCTCCCATGACAAAGAACTTGTGCATTCCATTATAAGGTCTCTCATTGTCGCTAACTTGTGAATTAATTTTACTGTACCAAAAAAATACTTAATTTCGAAAGTGTTTGTACTATCGTTGCTGTAGAATTAAAACTTATTTGTTTCATATGCAAACTGAATGTCGGTTCAAAATCTTTTTCTGCTTTTCTTAATATTTACTCTGTCAACTATAATCCTAAAAATGGCATTGTACTTCTCTCTTTTTTTTCCAACTCTTTGTAAAATTTCTGATTTATACTTTGCCAGTATCTAGTATCCTAATTGAATAGTAAGTCATGAGTAAGTAGTATATAATGGTAGGCTACGGAAATTTGTACAATTTCCTGTTCAGTTCACTGGTTGCCAGAACTACCTAACTCAAAGAATTTAAATGCAGCCAACATTTCTGATTTCGTAGCAGTTTTTTTTTTTTTTTTTTTTTTGCTTATCCATTTTGCTAGGTTTATTTTTTTAACTCCACTACTATCTTTACATTTTGGGTGACCCTTTTTCTTGGAAGTATTTGATTCTAAATACTCGCAGATAACACAGATAGTAACAGATACATATTTTCAAATTGTTTATTAGACTTTGAACATTCGTTTTTTAGTTTTGAGCTATTCAATTTATTAAGAAGATTTGTTGGGGGGTCAAATAACTTTTGGTCAAGAGGTTCCGATACCAAAGTGTTTTACTTTCAAATCTTTTCTTTTGATTATTTTTAAATACTTGTTTCTGTTTTTAAATTTAAATTATATATATTTTTTCCTTTTTTTTTATAATTGACTTTTGGTTTGTTTTGTACATTATAAATTGTATCATTATTTTTTTAATATCGTTTATTTTTATGGGTGTATTTCATACTTCATATTTCTTAGATCTGTTCTGAAATACCTCAATAGTTTTAGTTTCCACTGTAACCTTTATATGCTTAAAATTCTTTTAGGGACCTAAAAATCATCATTTGCACATTAATCAGTCCCTTGGAGCATACCGTGCTGGTTCTTTACCAAATGTGAATCAGATTGGTAGCAACAACAGCATTGACCTTCAGGTCAGTATCCCACAGCATAATTTTTTTTATATAAATATTTCAGTAAATATTTTATGTGCTATATGGCTTTTAACAAACAGATCTAATAAATATGGTAGTATGAATCATAAATTTCTAAATCTTTTGTACATCAGCAGTTGAAAGCCAAAAAAAACTAATTGACATGAATATTTTTAAAAATGGAGTAATTGAATTTCTACTTATTTATACTTCTGAATAATGAAGGTAAATGTATTTTTTGTGGATTTTTTCAAATACTCATTGAATTTTATACATTTTGCTTCAACATAGTGATGTTTTAAAAAAAAAAATCAAATTATTTATTAACAACACTTTAGGTTTCAGTGTTCGTCTAAAAAAAACTTGAAACTGTCAGAAAAATTATGTCCAATAAAAAATCAGGGAAAATTTAAGAGATGTTTTAATTTCTGGAAAAGTCGGAGAAATTTTGGTATCTTGTGTATCACTGCTAATCTTGCACAAGGTTCGTATTGTCCTTTAAAGTCTTTAAAAACTCGAAAAAATTTCAAAGTCCCTTAAAAGTTCTTTTTTTAAGGAAATCCTCAAGTCCTTATTTTTTTTCAAGTTAAAACCAATATTAGCGAAATTCAAAGATCATTCAAAGTTTTTTCGTCCTGCCTTTTTTTAAAGGAATTTTTCTCTGAAAATAGCATTTTTTCTGTTCTTTCTGAATAAATGCATAATTTTCAAATGGAATCCTATATGCGGATCACCCTTACCAAAATCGCCTGTCGCCCATTCATGTTCATACGTGCAATGCACAGACCAGTGACTTACTGATATCATTGAATGGCTGTTGATACATGATGCATCTATAGTGGGTGGAAACAGTGTTGTGGTTAGCGTGCTAGCTTCTAGACCACGTGGTTGCGGGTTTGAGTCCAGTGTTAGGCATGGGTGTTTGTAAATGTATGTTGGCTTGTCTAATGACGAATGTTTCGGCTCATTGTAGCCCTTGTGTTGCTGACGGCGCCAGATAATCTGAAAACAACCAACCATTAGTGGGTGGATTGTTGGGGGCCGTTCCAAAAATTATGAGTTTATGTATGCCCATTTCATATGTACCTTGATAAAGTGTATTTCACTGTTTTTTTTTTTTTTTTTAATCTCATGCTTCTTAATCAAAATAGAAAAGAAAGTTATTTTAAATGGTAGTTGAAAAGTTATTTTAAGGTTTAACCTGGTGTATAACCATCAAGTGTTTTTTACTAAGCATTTAAAAAAGAATATATTTCCGTTACGATATTCGCAATCGCGATGCTCTCTTACTAAATTTATGGGAAAAAATTATGTAATTGTAGCTGTTGCTAATTATTTTCGGAACATCCGTTTTATATTTGAAATTAAGTATCACAGGAATGCAATCAAAATCCCGAATTATTTCCGAGTTAAAATATATATACACATCTTTTAAAGCCTATTGTAGCTGCATGTATGGCAAAAAATTACTCAGAATTTGATCTGATTTTGTTGAAAAAGCTGCATATTTTAAGACATAGTCCAAGTTCTTTAATTAGAATATTCTTTTTGTAATGTCATGAATCTGGTATGCTTTATAACAGCCTGCAAAAAGTATGGGTTATTTTGGAAAAATACTCTCTCCTATCTGGGAATGGCTAAGCCGAAAAAGTTTAGTTAAATGGTTGGGATTGATTAAATTTTAGAAAATTTTGGCAATTACTTTCTTTTTTGTTTTTGAATCTTAGTGAAAAAATAAAATATTTCGATTTTAATCATTTTGAACGGTTATATTGTACATTATTTTACTGGCTTTTAATCTTAATTTCAAACAATAACTATTGTGTTTCTATAAAATTAAATCTTAGGAATGAGGAACTTGCACAAGTGAATATTTTTTGTATTTTCTATTGTTATCCAATGAATATATTTGAGCAGCGCAATTATTTTTTATCTTTGTGCTTTCAATTAATCAAAAATCAAGTTTGAAATCAAAGAAAAAGCCACATGACCAAAAATGCATAAAAAACCATGACATAGTTACGCATAGATTCCGTCAAAAATCTGAGGAGGAACCTCAATCCCTCCTCGTCTAAAACAGATTTTAGACGGGTTCATCATCTGCGCATTGACTTCACACCCTAAAGTAGCTTTTTCCCACTAAATCGTAAAGTGAAAAACTAAATATTTTTTTTTAACTATCTATCCAAGCTCAAATTTTTGAAAGAATGGTATTGTTTTTCATGATTTTTTCTCTACTTTTATTTAAAAATAAAGCCAAAAAACGTGAAAGTTCCTCATTCTTAACTTATTGTCTGAAAAACTTTGAAATGTGGAGGATTGTCTTCATTATTTTGAGTCAGGGTTAGAAAACCCCCTAAAAAAACCCTTTTTTTTTTCGTTTAAACCAGATTTTTAAAAAAATCTTTTTCCAATTACAATTATTCAAATAATAATTAAAACAGTCAAACACTGTTAACGCAAAATCGCTTAATTTGAAATCCTGTTTAATGCGAAGCAAAAGCGGTTTCCCATATTTAAAACTTAATGTTAGTTTATTTGTTTTAACACGAAACTTGGTTAATGTGAACAATTTTAGCGGCTTAATCGATTTCGCGTTAACAGAGTTTGACTATTTATTTCGAAAATAATTTAAACAAACAATTGTTGCTACTCATGTTAACATTCAAATCATATTAAATTTTAATATTTACTATTTAAGTATTAAGTAACTTAATATTTACTATTTTAAGAGATACTATATTTTAAATTTAATGTTTACAATATAATACAATAGTAATTGTTTGCTACATAATACATGAAATATTGCTCTTATGATTTATCAGTAATTGTGATAAGTTGTTAAAAATTATATTTTTAATGTTTAGAAATAAGTTGTTAAAACACAAAACCTCTATTTTAGAAACAGATTTAAAATGCAGCCTATAATTTAAGTTTAATAATTTTGAATAATAAAACATTAATATATCTATTATTTAATATAAAAACTTATTGTTGATACACTTATATAAAAATCATAATAATCTTTAATTGCAAGATTTATTTTAAAATACATTAGAACTTGTTCCATTTATAGTATTTATAAAATTTTTCATTTAGTGAATTATTTTTTTTAAAAATAATTCACTATTCGTAATTACTTTTTAAGAAAAGTTGTGTTGATCGGTTAAACATAGGAGTCATTTACCACATCAAATAATTAGAAAAATCTAAGCATAAATAAATAAAAATACAATTTTAAATTATTCTTTAAAAAAACTAATTGTTTTTTTCGAGAAAAAACCCATTTGGTTTAAACCATGCCAACCCTGTTTTGAGTTGCAGCCTTTTTTTCTGGGTCTAATTTAAATATTTTAAAGAAAAGTTTTGCTTAGTAAAATCGGGGAATTTAAAAGATTATATAATTTTTTGATAGAAAATAATTTCGCAAAAAAATTTATCGATTGCCCTTTAAGCCGCACTATCTATTGCTATTAACCCACTGACGGTCATAGGAATGGGTGAAATTCCCCAGTTGTTTTCCCTGCAATAATTTTTAAATTATATTTCTAAATCAAATACATAATTTTTTTAAATTATTTTTTATTAGCTTTGTTTTAGAATGGTCATAGACTATCATCCTAATAAAAATATCTAAAAAATATTTTATTTAAAATTTTATTTATAAATTTAAAAATGTTGTGTATTGCTGGAAAAACTGGGGATCCTATGACGTGTATATTAGGATGGATCGTTCTTCTATGGAGAAAAAAAATATATTATTAATCAAAACCTACCTATGGGGAAACGATGTTCTATGGTATAGAGATTAGGGGAAAAATAATAAAAAATTTTAATTTTAAAATTTTACACTGTGACAAAGGGGTTGAATTTTTGAAAAAAATGCAAAAAGTACTAATTTTAGTTAGATGATTTCACACAAAAAATAATTATTTTTTACAACATAGATCCTAAAAAAGTGATGATCACTGAATAATTAGTAGTACAATGTACATTTCAACCTTTTTTTACCCAACTCCTTCCCCCCACATCACCGTTGAATCAGCCCTACAACCCTGTAGTGCAGTTGTCAGCGGTTTACGGAATTGGACGCCTAATCAGTGAGCGCTGTTCTTGTGAAGTGAATTAAATTACAATTTTACTGTGTGACATTTGTTTGTTTGTGTACTTGGAATAATACTGTACTGTGGCGTTGTTAAGAAAAGACATGATTTGTCCTATATTTGGTTCAGGCTGTAATATGCCCACGATTATGCTTCCTACGTAATAAGGTGCATATATTGGCATTCAAAAATAGAAGCAAAGAACAATGTATTTAAATACACTTTTCTCCGCTTGTCAATAAGTTGCAAGTAAGTTAGAAGAGACCTGGAAACGAGCTTTAATACCAATAAATGACCACTACAACATTTTGAGAAAAATAAGTTCATACCACGACAAATATCGCACTTTCAAAGCTAAAAAATAATCTGAAAGCTATCGCAAGGAAAGCACATCGTAAGTTTTGGTCATGTGTCGACAATGACATAGATGTAACAAAGTTGGTTGCGATAATAGGTAGTCTGTCAACACAGGTATCAAAGAAGGTGTTATACGAAATATGGAACTGATTCTAAAGCGTCCACTACAATGGTTTGTATGCCAGTTACAAGCCAACGAATGACCGTATGTGAGATACTACCTGTAGTTTCATTCACGTAAACCCAACCTATTCAAACTGACTAACAAGAAAGACTTAAGTATTGATCAACTGTGCTTAATGGAAATTTGCGAAGCCATCACGGCGGACAATGCAGCGAAGGGTTGTTGAAGAGAAACTCTGGAAAGATTTGCCCCTCAAGTTGGTTTACAACTTCCACAGAATTCTCATGTTCTATTTGGCTTAGAAGAAGTCTAACCAAAGCTTTAGTGACATTAATTACGTTCATTGTAAGAGTCTAGGCACCTATGTGATTCAAGATCAACGGTAATCTATGGTGCACAGCATTTGCATCAATCTTTCTATTGCGTTATTTCTCAATTGATTTGAAGAAAGTCATTGATCCAGTAATTTTTGAAACAGGGGTTTGGGCTTTCCTGAAAATATCCTGATATCAATGCTAGCTGACGACAGAAATAACAATAGGGAATCGGTCCTCCAAAGAATTTTGAATTTGCGCAAAGTCAAATTGTCTGCTGCAACCCAAACCCTTTTAGCGAATATTCGTATCTTAAACATACCAACTTTTGACCCTTATGTGTGACAGATTATGTAGACTTGATTAAGGGGGAGAATGTGCCAGAACGATTTAGTGATGACATGATTTCAGGAGCAATAGTAAACCCAGCAATCATTTCTACAGCAATACTACCTACTATCAAGGGGTATCCCTGCCATTCTCAAGCTATAGAACGAATAGTCACAGAAGCATTTTCTGCTGTACGAGGATCATACAGAAGAGACGGACTAATAAGAAATAACCTGGAATCACGAAACCTCAAGCCAGTTTTCAACACCAAATGTGATTACCGTTCACTGTAATTCCGAAGATTTTTAGATTTTTCTTGATTTAATGAAGCTGTTATGTGTACCGAAAGCTTTTTTTTTTCGTGTAACCATTTTGTATATCCAATCCTCATTCCAATAAACATTTAAAAGTACCAAAGGCCTGTTTCACTTAAACAAAAATCACTTTGACTTTTTACCATTAAAAAGCTTAAATACCAAAACTTCATCCCCATTGCAAAGAGCTTAACATAAAATTTATTATTTTTATTTTATTTTTCTCTTAATGAATTTTGAACATCTTTTCCGTATAGGTAGGTTTTGAAATTCCTCAGAAAAAAAATTCAATTGACTTTGAATTTTTGCTATAAAAATGCTCAAATACCTAAACTTCATCCTCCTTGTGGCAGTATTGAACTTAAAATGTAATTTTTTTTATTATTTTTCCATGCATCTATATACCGTAGAACATCTTTTCCCCATAGGTAGGATTTGAAATTCTGAATTTTTTTTTTTTGATCCACCCTAGTGTATATACGTGCATGACTGTCAATGGGTTAACTAACCTATTTAATAAATACAACTTGTTCAAGATCAGAGTGACTGTATTATGTTTTATCATATTTAATCAGAATTGTTCATTAGACTATTTGTCTAGTTTTCTTTTACATATGTTATTCTACTGCATTTATTGGAAATATTTAATACTAATGTCTTCCTATTGCATTTATTTTAGAGTGCTTTAACTAGTTTGGAAGGAATGAAGCAAGGTCGAGAAGTTTCGGCCGATAGAGTTCATCGTGAAAGAGGTCGTCATGCTGTTCCACACCAGAGCCGTCGATTTGCTTTTGAAAACAAAAGAGTTAGTGTTAATATATTTCATTTGTTTGTAACTTATGCATGTTTCTTCAATTAATAGAAAGTTCTCTTGTGTTTTATAGATTTAAAGATGTATGAGTTGTAAAACTATTAAAAACTTTTTTTTTTAATTCTCTCTGTCTCTTATACTCATGGGTGAAAGTTTCAGCATTTTTACGGATTTCCGTAAATTTTTTTATTTTCAATTATGGAAGTATCTTCATGGGAAAAAGTTCCACTTGAGTTCATGTTTTTCAACATCTAACAGGCTAACACAGAATTCAAAACGGAACCTACATCACAAGAATAACTGACATTATAGCAGAGATTTCCACCTGTCAAACTTGGTACAATTCAGCTGAAATGCAGAGATCAGCTCTTTTTTTACTGATACTTTACTTTTTTTCCTAAGAGTGAAACAAATCTGCATTACAATTTTACTGCGCTTGCTTGCAAGTCTGATAACCACAGGTCTTGTGTACATTCAGACTCCTCCAAACTTCTGATGTCATGACCACTTTTCCTTCAAATTGCCAGCCTCTATCAGCATTATTTACGTTCTTGAATGGTGGTTATTTTCGCCGAGCATTATGATAACGTAAGGGCTGCTATTGTAGAGATTTGAGCTTCTATGGTGGACGTTATCGCTGAGATTTATGTTGTTGTGATGCTCATTTGTGGCGAAAGTCATACCGATATAATAGCCACTATTCCTAAAGTATGCGCCTCTGTAGTTGTCACTATCGTCGAAATTTACATGGTTGTGATGGTCAATTTCGTAGAGTATTATGTGTCGACATAATCGCCTCTATTATAGAGATTTCCACTGATATATTTGGCCCTAACACTGATATTTATGTTGTTGTGATGGTAATTTTTTCCGATTATTATTTTAATGTAATTGCAGCAAGATTTGTGTCGGTATGGTGGTCATTATCGTCGATATTTATTTTGAAGTAGTGGTAATTTTTACCTAGGTTTAAGCAGTTTTAAAGCTGAGAAATGCCGCAGCGTTTAGGTGTCATTCGCCTAGGCTTTCTCTGATGTTCGCAAAAAATCCTCTTCCTATTTTTAGCTATTTCTTAATTTCACAAATTTTCCTAATTTCTAAAATTAGTTCAGCACAGTATTACCCGGGGGTATGATTTTGAAAATATGGTGCAATTAATTGGTCGCTGGAAGGGTCCTTGTAAATTTTTGGGACAAACCTTGAAGTATGCTTGAAATTTTATCAAATTTTTCTGGACACCTTGCTATTACAATTTTTTTTCCAGCAAAGGTGTAATTGATTTGATTAGTGTACATTTAATTGGTTGTTTTTTGAAATTTTTAATGTGTAACTTGTGTTCCTTATTAACACGTCACTAAACCAAGACTTAATTTTCTTCTTCACTATAAATTACTTTTCATCATCAAATTTTCTAAAAAAAAAATATCGTACTCTTTTCCTAACTTTCAACCATGATTATACTTATCATCAAATTTTGGGACTCATTTTTTATTATGTTTTGAAACTAAATTCCCCTTGTGCAAGGAAAAATGCAATACAACCAATCTAATGTCTTATTATCTTTTAGAGTCGTGTATGTATTTCTGATAAAAATACTATTCGTTATTTTATCAGTTTTTAATTAAAGTATTCCAAGTGTCCATTAACAAGAAAGATATGGAAAAAGGGAAAATATAAGAGAATTTCTAAAAAAAATTTAAACTATATCAAGTAATTAAATTTTTTTTCTTGATTTATTAGTTTAAAAATATAAACTATAGACGTTTCATATAACGTTAAAATATAAACTACGTGACTACAGATGTTTGGATGCAGTTACGAAGGCTGACAGATATCCAATACCGCATATTCATGACGTAGCAGTACAACTAGAAGGAAAAAATATGTTTTCGACCATCAACCTTTTCCGAGCTTACCACCAAATCCCGGTGAGAGAAGAGGATATTGCGAAAACAGCTGTCGTCGCACCCTTCGAACTTTTCGAATTTCCGTTCATAAGCTTAGGGCTATGCAATGCGGCACTGACGTTCCAGAGGTTCATCCACAGCATCTTATTAGATCTCAACTTTTGCTTACCCTACATCTACGACGTCATGATAGCTTCAGAAAACAAAGAAGAGCACTTCAATCATCTTCGCACTATTTTCAAGACCATGGAATTCGGATAAATTCTTCCAAGTGCAAATTTGGTAAATCAGAAGTAAGTTTTCTCAGGTACACCATCACTGAAAAAGGAATACAGCCCATGGAAGATAAAGGTTCTAATATATTCTGTTGACAAAAAATGCAAGACAAGAAGAAAAATAATCATGCCTGTAAAAGATGCTGTCAGATTGAAGTTAGTGAATTTTTTTGGCTATCGGTGGCCGTGCTTTTAAGTTATAGGATAACTAAAAATATAACAGAAATAATATTCAAATAATTAAGGTGCTAATATATTTTGTTGACAAAGACGCCAGACAAGAAAAAAATAGTCATGCCTGCTTAGGATGCAGTCAGAGTGATGTTTGAGATTTTTTCTAAACAATTAAGGCGATGGCGCACCCGCATGGGTAATGCAAGAAGGGAAACTAAAAAATTTCAAAATTCCATGACACTTTTCTGATTTTCCTGAATTCCCTGTTCTGTCACCACCCTGTCAACTCATGAATCCATACGTAGATGAATGGATTTTAACGGCATATAGATTTAACGGCGAAAAGAAAGAGAGATTTTCATTGATTTGGAAATTTCGGTTCATTCGGTAACAATTAAAAAAAAATCGTAGGTGAGGGGAGAAACGAAAGGTGGCCGGTTGATTAATTTATTTAGTCGCCTCATCACGCCGTTTAATCGACCTTAGGCGAGTGGCGACTAGATATTTTCAGGTCTAGCTGATCTCCAGAAAACTGATGTCGAGTTACAGCAATTACTTTCCAAATCTGAAAGACGAACCTTAAACTTCGACTCTTGCACCACCAAAATTCTAATCTTTATTGTGATAAATCTACCGGCATTGTTCGACCATTCATGCCCAGAAGTTTTCGCAAGATAATCTTCAATTCATTTCACCGCCTATCTCACCCGGGAATAAGATCTACCCAAAAACTGTTGAGCACAAAATTTGTTTGGCCGTTCATGAAAAGGGAGGTCGCAATGTGTGCTCGATCTTGCTTAGAATGCCAGCGCAACAAAGTCTCACGGCACATTTCAACTCCTTTAGGATCGTTTCAGTTACCCTCCACAAGATTTGAACACATCCATATCGACATTGTTAGAAGACCGCCACCCTCCAGAGGTTATTCGTACTGCCTTACTTGCATTGACCGCTTTACGAGATGGCCCAAAGCTTACCCAATCCAAGACATCACTGCTGAAACAGTTGCCCGTACTTTGTATGAAAATTGTATTTCTCGCTTCGGAACCCCAGCAAAAATAACATCGGATCAAGGAAGACAGTTCGAATCCAATCAGTTCAAGTCCTTAGCTGCACTACTTGGAGTGGAAACCCTGCGAACCTCACAGCTCTCGCTCCAAGCTGCCTTTAAAAGCGATGCTGGTTGGAATGATTTAATTGACCTTTGATTGTAAATACTTGTATATAACTTTAATTAAATCTTAAACTTCAAGAATGAATTGAAGTCTGTAGTATCTTTATAATGTAGCATTGTAGGAATAACAAGCATTACTATAAAAGTAGCCGTTCTGCTCACTACAAATATTTTGTATCTGTTTTTTTAGAGTATTTAAGTATTTTATACAGCTGAACCTCGTTAATTTGAACACGTTTAAATCAAATTACTGTTAAGACAACATATGAAATCTCCCTTCTATTGTATGTACAATTAACATTATTTTTTTGTTTAAAATGAACATGCATAATACAATTGATTGGATAAGTTGAACTTGTATTTGAAGTCCCTTATATTCAAACTTCCACTCACTAAAATGAACAAGTCATTTTTTACTTGTAACCATCTTCCTCCAGTAACCTGATCTTCTTAACTGATAAAAATACTTCAATGAGGCAGGGCATGACAGAGGAGGGGGGAACACATTGTGTCCCACTGGCTGATATTTTTACTTCGGAACATTAAAAAAAATCCAAATTGTACATCCAATGCTGAATAAAAGAATGGCAGAGGAACAAAAAAGTGAATCAGGTGATACCGACAACAAACGTGAAATAGCCGTAGTGATGACATCTTTAAAAGAACCGTCTGTTGCCCTCAACACAACATATTGCATCGGTTTCTCTTAGGAAAAGGTATGTCTGAAAAATGTCAATGCAATTGAAGACTCCTGAAAATATTGTTTGCAAAAGAGCAGGAAATAGTGTTTCATAACTACTTTAAAAATAAATGAAATGTGTAATTTATCCTGTTACGCATTGGGTATTTAAACTGAACATTGTGTTTCGTAAAATAGCATGAAATCTTTTTTGTTTTTTGAGAAATGTTTTTATTGTTTTTTGGATAAATCAAACTACTGTTAAGACAAAATAATATTAAAGGTCCCTTGAAGATCGTTTTAACGAGATTCGATTGTAACATGTTTCCCAAATGAAAGCTGCAGAAATGATAATTTATTAAAACGTATAAAATATGTGGCTTACTGTAATTTTTTTAACAAAGCATCTAATTAACAGTCAGAAAATACTTATTCCTCTGCCTTAATTCAGAAACTTGCAGGGAAAAAAATATAACTAAAAATTGAGAGCTGGAGATAGTTGGATGAAAATTATTTCCACTTGTCAAAATATCTTCTTTCATAAAAGTAAATGCAATCTTTTTATTTTTGTAGCTAATTGTAAATGCTTATGAATTTAAAAAACAAGCTATTTATTAGCTTTTGTCTTGCGATCATCTTGTTTTAGTTAGTAACATATTTGACTAGGTTCAAGCAGCTCAGGCTTGAACTCCATATTTAACAGTATTGGGACCAGTATCTATGGTTCGGAATATCCTATCTAATTTTTGAAATTTTCAAAAACTATGTATTGGTAAATAGGTAAAGTATCTGTTCTTATCACTAGAAACATTATTTAGTGATTTACTTTTAAAAAAATTGCTAATTATCAAACCTGCATCCAAATAGCATGGAAATTGAAAAGGGTTAATGTTGAAAATAGCTTGTTCAAGAGCTGTATGGAAATCTGGAGCCAACATTTATACATATTTAGTAACTTTAATAAAACAGTGTTTTTATATATAATTAAATTTTTTTATTTCTGAAAGAGATATTTTTATTTTCTTACATTATTTATTTGCCTAAGTTCAGTTTAGATGGAGATAATTAAATGAAACTTGATTTTTTCAGATTGATGTCTCGCCTTACAACTCTTCTTATTTGTCACCACCCCCAGACACAAATTGGAGGAGGTATATTATTTATATATATTTATAAGATATATTATTCATCAATACATGCAGTTAAACTATTAATTTACTAAGCTAACAAGAATATTTTTCTTTGTTAACAAAAGTAGAATTAGAATCCTAACTTTCACTGGACTTTTATGCTCTTCTATAGTATTTTCTATGCCGAATTTAATTTTTCATAGATTGGCTACATTTAGAGGCATTTACAAAATTGCTACCTAATTCAATGGAGTCTTAAAAGTTTGTGTCAATTCTTTAGTTTAAAAATTATATCATGATTGGAGCTATCATCTGTGTTTTCCCTACCTTTTTTTGCAACGAAACACTTGCTTCTAACTGCCTAATTATAACTAATATTGTACGCAGTTGGTAAATTTCATAACTGTCATTGACTATTTTGCACAATTCTAATATTTTAAATAGGTATCATTTCAGGTGTATTTTTGAATAGTAGTAAAATCATGTAATATTTTTAAAAATTAGCCAGATGACAGTATCAAAAGTTAGTGTCACAAATAATACAATTTAAAATCTTTTTGAAGTCCCGTCATTCAACAGTCATCATCATCATGTGACAATTAAAATTTTCACTGTGTTGCTATTTAACTTGGAAAAATGGAAAAACTTGAATTGTCTGGGAAAATGAAGGTATTTTTAAAGGTTGAGAAAAATAAAAAACATTAACTAATTTTTTCAAATAGTGGGAATTTTTTGGAATTCAGTGATGTTTCATAATATTTAATGTGCGTAAAATAGTTTTTTTTTCTGTAAGAGTACTAATTAGTGAATAAAATAAAATGTCCTGACTTTTAATATTTTAATTGCACTTACATTATTTTATCTTCATCCTCTAAGAAAATTGCTTCAGGGCACCCAGCAGTCTTACTTTTCCTACTTTTTAGTAGGAAAGTAGGAAAAGTCCTACTTTTGGAAAGAAAGTCCTACTTTTCCTACTTTTTCAAAGTTTGTTTTATCAGAGATGAGAGTTTTCCTCATTTTGGAGAATTTCCTCCTTTTTTGTTTTTATGCAACATTTTCCTTTTCTTTGTCCCTGTTTCGAGGATCCACATTTTTTTTATCGGACAGTTTTTCCTGCAAAAAGTATACTTTTCCTCTTGTTTAAACAAAAGATTTTCTCTCTTAGCGCCCCTTTCCTCACAAATTACTTCACAAGCTCCTAATATTTGAAATGTAATTATTATACAGTATGAGATATTTCATTGTATCTTTAAAATTATTGAATCATCCTGCCTTTATACTTTTTTATTGAATTTTTGTGTATTCCTACAGGGAGCTTTTTTGAGGAAACTTTTGGATTTCCTCCTTTTTTCTCTCTGATTACTCTCATCTCTGTTTTATATAATGTATACTACGTGAAAAGCGTGCACCATTTTTTTTTTTTTTTTGCTTGTGGTTTCCATGAAAGCTGGGTTTTGCAATCTACACACAGTAAATATTGGGTTTTGCAATCTACACACGGTCCACAATGTCTTCAGAAAAGCAGTAAATGAATTCGAGGATGAAATTGTGGATTTCATTGTAGACTTGCACTACTTCTTTAAACAGTCCCCTGTCAGAGTTGAGGAATTAAAAGATTTGCAAGATGAACTTGGATTCAAGAATCTTAAGCTTGTTGAAGGTAGGTGGCTGAATCTTGGTCCTGCGTTAGACAGGCTTGTCAGCCAATGGCCCGTGGTTTCTGAATATTTTTTAAAAAGGTTGCCCAAAAGAGACCTAAAGATTTCTGAAAATGCTTGTTATTTGAGGATTGTGATGTGTCTGAAAAGGCCCAATGCTACTTTGGTGAAAGTACACTTCCTTCTCTCCTTGGCAAATACCCTCCAACCTTTCTTAGCTCTTTTTCAATGAGAAGAACCTTAGATACATCTTGTGTATAAAAGGATGGATTCCTTAGTAAGAAAGTTGTATGGCCATTTCTTAAAGATGATGAAATTTAAAAAAGAATGATTCTTCAAGAACTGCAGCTGTTAAAGTTTCCGGCAATAGACTTTGAACTTGACGATGATGAACTTGAAATTGGTGTTCAATCTCAAAAGTATTTGACAAAGGTTAAGGAAACTCTTCAAAAAGAGTTGACAGTATTAATGCGAAAATGTCTCAAAAATGTAGCCCAAGAATTAATAGAGAAAACCCTTTCACTAATATTGTGATAAAAGAAGCAAGGTGTCTGAAGCCAGAAAATATATCCAAGTCCTGGTCTTTAAAACCAGTTAAAAATCTTTCATCCAATGTTCACCTAAGCCCTCCATTATATGTTGACTTAATAGGTGATGAGTGGAGGGTTTTGCAATATAAGAACATTCCAAAAGACTGGTAAACATACGAAATTGAAGATGAAGTATTTCCTAGACGGATCAATTACTTCTTTAATAACATCTTCTCTCTTAGGAATGATCTAGGACAGGAAAATATCCCGAGCTTACAAGATTGGTTAAGGTTATCCTCGTGCTTCCACATTGAAATGCAGATGTGGAACGAGGGTTTTAGCAAACATCAAACTTCTTGAAAAACTCCAGAACGGGTCTTACTCAAGCTTCAATAAGTGCACTACAAATGACAAAAGATGGATTAACTTTATACAACAAGTGTCATTTAGTCCGAATTCCTAGAGAATTTATAAAAAAGGGTGCAACAGCATGTAAGTCATATATGGAAAGAATTGAAGAAGATAAGAGGATTGCATCTGAACTAAAACAACAAAAAGGAAGGAGACCAGAAAGAGCTTGAAAGAAAGAAGGCAGATATGGAAAAGAAAACACTAACTGCTAAGGAAGCAATTCGTAAAGAAAGGTCATTAGAAAAAGTAGAAAAGAAAGCAACAATTGAGATGGATACTTACAAAACATTGGTTGATGAAGTGAATGAAAGAATAACTAGGGGCGTGGAACATCGCACAACTTTCAATTACGCTATATTACTGATGTGAATTTGCTTCATTTACCTTTTATATTTCCATCATTCGTTTAGAAAATAGCCAGTTTGGCGATATACTTTTCGATAATTCTTATATTATCCTTTCTTATAAGTGAAACTGAAAAGAGGAGAAAAAAAACGATCATTCATAAGTTATGTTCAAGCAAAGAGAACAATGTGTTAAAGGCATTCGTTTTTCCACTTTTTACGCCATTGAAGCATTTTTAAGGGGATTTAGGAGGTGGGGATGTTTATGACACCTTAAGAGGCATTAGCATAGCAATTTTTATCGAAATCGTTTGAGCCGTTTTTTAGCAATCATTGAAAAACATGATTTTTTCAATGGCAGCTACCGTATGCGCATGCACAATTTTGACGAAAACCTTAATGGTGGGTCATTAGGCCCTCACCAACCTGTTCACCAAATTTGAACATTGTTGCTCAATTTGTTCGAGAGTTATGCTGACCATGTGCACGGACATTTTTTCTAGATCACTTTTTTGAGATCAGGATGTTCCAAAACGTGGAGAATAGCAAAAAAATCAATTTTTTTTTTTAAACCGAATCCTATACTTTTATTACCCTATGTATTACATATAGGTAATTGACAGTAAAAAATGCACTAAAAAATCAGGATTTAAAGGGTGTGAAAATTGGACAAACAATGCTGGAGGTACTTGCAAAACAGTTCAGGAAGGGATTTCACATTTAAACCAAATCAGAAATGAGCAAAAGGAAATTGAAATAACTAAAAGTAAATGTTGTAGACTTTTTTTGCTCTAGTCAAAGTTAAAAACAAAAGAAGTAAAAATAACATTTTTATTGTATGACTAGCTGAATACCTGTGCTTCGCTACAAAATTTTAACGTGTGCAATATTTTAGCTAGCCATGAGGCCTCGCATTGCGGAAATCCGTCATTGGTGTATAGGACCCAATTTTTGGCGCTTCACTCGGAGGAAGGTACATTGCAATGCAAAATCGAGCTCGGCTTGTTCGCTGAAAAGTTCATTGACACATAAGTACGGGCTTACTTCACTCGTTGAAAGGTTCATTACTATGCAAGAATAGGCTCGCTGAAAAGTTTATTGTTGCGTAAGCATAAGCTCGCTTCACTCACTAAAATTTATAATTGCTACGTAAAGCCTTAATATTAGAAGCCTCTCCCCTGTCGAGACACAAAAAAAAAATCCCCCCGTTAATACAATAATACAACATCCCTTTAAGATTTTTTTAACACGTGTTTGTGAAAAGCAAAATTAGAAGGCCAAAACTACTTATGTTGAAACTTTCAGTGCTCTAGGTTTGTCAGAAGTCGCTTTTTGTGAAAATATTAATTAAAAAAATTAATCAAATTAAAATTTTTTTTTGTCAATAGTCCAATTAGAATACCAAAACTATTTGTGTTGAAAATTTCAGAACTGTAGCCCAAGTAGATATCGTTTTGTAAAATATTTGTTAATTAAAAAAGAACTAAATAAAAATTTGAAATTCTGTTTTTCAAAAGTCCAATTAGAAGGCCAAACTACTTATGTTGAAAATTTGAGCGCTGTAGCCAAGCCCTATTAGAAATCGTTCTGTAAAATATTTATTAATTAAAAAAAAAAACTAAATAAAAATTTAAAATTCTGTTTTTCAAAAGTCCAATTAGGAGGCTAAAACTACTTATGTTGAAAATTTCAGAGCTGTATCACTATTTGAAGTCACTTTGTAAAAAAAAAAAAAAAAAAAAAAAAATATTATTTAAAATAGAACTAAATAAAATTTTAACATTCTGTTCGCCATACATAAAATTAGAAGGCCAAAACTTCTTGTGTTGAAAATTTCAGAGCTCTATTCCAATTTTAAGTAGGTTTCCATAGAGCCACAGACAGACACGCAGCTTGTTTTATTATTATAGATTACTAATGGTTTGCTTTGCATTAAATGTTCCTTCAGAAGTCATCCATGCCTGTTTTTTATTTTTAAGCTTAATTTTATATTTAGCTAGTATTATCTATCCAACTGGTACCGAACCGGCACTTTTGGTACGAGATATGCATTTAATTCTTTTTTAAATATTATATTTAATATACATTTCACTTGATCTCTAGAATGTTCATTTTAAAATAAAAATATTGTTGACAAATTAGTATGCATTTGAAATAGAAGTTTTTGTTTGTTTCCTATTTTAAGGAAAACAAATCCTACTCTTCCTACTTTTCAGCAAAAATGTCCTACTTTTCCTACTTTTTAAACTTCAAAATGCACTGGGAGGCTTGTTGCTTGTTTTTTTTTTGTGTTATTATTACATTTTAAATACTTCAAAATTTATATGGGAAAGTCAAGAAATTTTATTTTGGATCATAGTCTTTTTTCAGATGAAAATAAACTTCAGGAAAGATAGTACTAAAACATTAATTTTGTAATGTTGATCGCCAATACTTTTATTAGTTTTTAGCAAATTTTAGTTTTTATTATTTTCAAATAGTATGTTGTGGAATACAAAACCCTGACAATACAGTATTTTAACTGCTTTGTTTTTAACAGTATTTTTGGGCTATATAGTAGAAAATCAATATGAAAGAATTTTAATGGTAAATATATAAGAATACTAGGAAAAAATTACAAATGCTAGCAAAAGTAAAGAGAACTTATTACAGAATAACTAAAAATTTATACTTAACTTTAATGGTTACTATTTTAATTGCATGTATTAAACAAATTACCATTAGATGGGTGAATGTAGAGGTAAACCAAATTGATTAGTTCTAATTAAAAGTTTTGAGAGGATCCTCATTCTTAGAAGTTTTTGAGAGTTAGTCTGTAAGCTAAGGGAGTTGAGGAAGGCACAAGTTACTAAATTTCTACATGATTGATTGGGAATTTAATGGTGTGTATCATGCAATAAATTAAGAGTGTACTAAAACATTCAACTGAGTACTGTAACAGAATATTTGTATTTATTAAGATGTTTTTGATCTTGTCTTTCTGCACTGAATTAGATTTTTTCAAGGAATATTTTTAATTTAAATTCCAAAGATTTTGTACATTCTCCAAACTGCTCCGAAATTCCAGTTTTAGTCGATTGCTCTAAGGTTGCTTCACTAAAAATACCCCTCCCCCCCCCCTTAAAATCCCCAACTAATCACTAAACTACGGGAAGTAATTTTTTTTTTTACATATTTCATTGGAGCATTCAGGATACAACTGATTTTGAATTGAGTTGATATACAAGAGTGATATCTCCTCTTTGTCCTTATGTTTTTCAGTGGAAATTTCAATGATTAGTATTAAAATGATTTTTAATACAAAAAAAGAAAAAAAAAAATTAATTTAACTATCAAAATAATTCTTATAATAAATTTTCATGAAGGCAGGAAGATGTAAGACTAACTCCAATCGAGTTATGGCAGTATTGTTACAAAGCAAGATGTTAATTGCAGATTAATCTAAATAAGTGCAAGAATGATGCAACGCTTATTGAAAGAGAAATTATTATTAGAATGTGTTTTTAAAATACTCTTTTGTTATTAACTATAACAAAATAAAATAATACATTTAAGGTAAGTTTTTTTTTAATAATGTTTTGTTAAAACATTTAGTTACATTTTACTACCTTTAAATTCTTCTGATTTTTTTATGACAACCAGTTTTTTTGATAGAAATTTATTGTTATGTTATTACTAGGACCAATTCGGATTCTGCCCTTCACCAAAGTGCCATGAGTCCGCAAGACAGTTATCATGGTGCCAATACACCTCCCAATAATCGATCATATGGTATGTATCAGGTATTTTAATTGTGTTTTCTAAAGGTGCAAAATTGGGTATAATTTTAGCACTATGCTAGTATTGTATTTTAATAAAGAGTATTTAACTTTCTTAGCAAATACCATTTGGTATGCATAATTGAATTATGTATGAATCTCTATTTGGTATGAATCTAACATATGTATGAATCTAACATTATCCTGCAATTGCAAGCTTTTTGTTATTTTGATTTTAATTTTTTTTTGTGGAAGAAACTTCATGTTTGCAATATTGAACAGCTAATTTTTGTGTATAACAACCTAAATGTTTTTTTTTTTTTTTTTTGCCGTTGCGCACCCACACACACATCCTATTTTTGAAGGTATTAATTTTTTAACGGACACCCTCTCATTTTGTTCCATTTGATGAGAAAAAAAATTTCTCAATTTTTTTTTATTAAAATCAAATGATATTTAAAGGTTGCTACCAGCTTTGCAAAAACTGACAAATTTAGCACTACGCAAGCATTGCAATTAATCTGTTTCAGGTATTTACTAGAATATTTCATTGTTCCGCTAGTAGTTATTGAATCATTATATATATTGTGCTTCAAGTAGCTAATATTGATTTTATTCAAAGTAAATCATCAATTTAGTAGTAACATATAAGTTTTAACTAAAGAACTAAAATTTAAAATTGTACTAAAGTTAATATTTTGAAAATATTTCTTTAATTGATGGGCTTTAACAATCATAACTTTAATTTGTTTCTTCTATTTATTTATAATTGCTGACATTGTTTTTGTAATTAAAAAAAATACATCATACTCTGTAAAACTACATTAACTGTATTCATTTAACTGTTTCTTAACTATAAACACAACCATTCCATTGTTTACTTTCTTCTGATGCATCTGTATGTGGTTTTCCTTTGCTTACTAAGGATTTTAATCAGCTACTGTTCATTGAAACTGGTGTCATATTGATAGTATTTTAGTATTTCTCACTATTTGTGAGACTAGTTTGAATACCTAGAGTTTTTTTAAATCGTCATGGCAACAACTTCATTGTGTTTAATGATGAGACCTACTACAAGAAAACAAACCATATTATGGTAGGGTGGTTAAAAAACTTTTTTTTCAGCTGCAGACCAAGACACCCCCTAATTTTTTTACATTTACCCATAGTATTATTTTCCTAAAATTTTAGCTTCCTACTCCTATAAGAAGGTGGCGCTCAATGACCATTCATTTTTACACTTTTTTGTAATTTCGCATAATTTCCGAGTTTTATGATGATAACGCATGTCTACATTTAAAAAAATTTTTTTATGGGTTTTAATTACATGCAATATAGTTTGGCAACAGTTATCTACTGTATCTAGCAACATCCATATTATCAAAAACACCGTCGGATCGTGATCGTGAAGCACTTCGTTTGATTGTTCCAGCAGTCGCAGCTTTGGGGCATGTTCCTCGAACGTTTCCTCTTTAAAGAGAGGTCGAATATCAAGAAAAAAGCTAGAAAAGAATAAGCTGACTCAAGTACTAGGTAAATTTAAATCTTACTGTCCTATAGTCCTTCATTGGAACGGCAAACTTCTGCCAAAATCTTTTGGATTAAGAAAGATTGATCGTTTGCCTCTGTATGTTTCGGGAGATGGTATCGAAAAACTTCTTAGTGTCTCAAAGTTGAAAGGTGGAAGAACAACAAAAGATATTTCAAAAACTGTTTTTATGCTAGGCAATGGCAAGTTGAAAATTAAATTTGGACAAAGTTTTGATACTAGAATATAACTACTGGTTGTGTATAAGAGGCATGCATTAATTTGGAGAAAAAATTGGACGTGAACTATTGTGACTAATTTGCCGGCACCATGTCATAGAACTACTATTGGCAAAGTTATTTAAGTTGTGTTATAAGCCATCATGTTCCCCAGAAGTTTCCCTCTTTAACAGAGTTAAAATCGTTTTAAAAAGAATTGCACACATAAATTCCTAGGATTTAGAACTGAAAGAAGACGCTAAAGAGTTTAAAGTTTCAAATGTAGCCTTCCTTTCAACTGTGGATAAATCCATAATGATTAGAGAGGATTATAAAAAAAAGTAATCTCTGACATTTATCGTTTTGGACAATCCACTAGAAAAAATCATTTGGAGAGCTGCAGGTGCTATTCATCACCCACCGTGGAAGGCTAAACTCCTATACATTTTTAATTCCTTCTAATCAGAGATCAGCAAGAGGTTTTCTATACAACTAATAGAGAGAAGCAGAGAAGAAATGCAGCTCCAGCGATTTGTACAGTTCAATGCTTTTTTGTATAGTGAAGACATGGATAGAAGCCCCACTTGCTTCTGAAGGTGACCTGAACTTGTGGAAAAACGTTAAAAAGTATAAGATAATTCTAAAATTGGAATTGCTGCTGGAAAAGTTTTGAGATAGCTTATATGGTATCTTTCAAATGAATTGGTTGGTTAGGCCATATTTTCACACAGAATTACAGCAAAGGAAATTTTTTAAAGTATTGCAGATATGAATAACTCAAAAGATTCCAGAATATAAAAGGATGCGAGCTATTAAAAATGTTGGAAGATAATGCCAGCCTTGGAGAGTTTGTGACAAAAATAACTCTTGATATTTACTTTTTACTTACAAAAAGAACCATTGATACGGTAATTTTTCAATATTATGTTATCGAACATGTCTCTACTATGACAGTGGGTTTCGATAATCTGAATGGCAACATCTATAGGATTAATGTTGTTCATAATTTCCATACCAAACCCATATTTTTTAGATGTTATTAACTGTTCATTCGATTGATTTCAATTAAATGTTGCTCTTGGTAGGAGATTGAGTGTCGTTTGAAAATGTTCATTAAGTACAGCTGCACATTTAGAAACTTTGAATAAAGCTGAAACTTAGACACTATTTATACTCGCTAGTCCACTCTTTATTGAGTGAGAATTTTATGATTTGAAATTATATTATGGTATTTACATAATTTCCGATCAACCATTTTCGGCCTACAAAAAATGTAGCCAAGTGGTACTGTAATGTTTGGTTAAATGATGAATTAAAAACACTACTAATCTACATAACACCACACTAATTAGTAATTTCGTATATAGGTGAACTAATCGCTTATTTTGAATGCTTTTCGGGATTTTATATCGCCTAATTTATATGGACAATTTTAACAGAATTTCTAAAGTTTAATGGAGTAGCACGGGAGATTAACGAGCGTTTGTGAGCCGGGGCGGAGCCCTCTAGTGTTTAATTTATATATATACTTTTACTAACTTATTTAACATTTTTTAATTATGGTATACATAAAAACTTTCTTTAAGAAAATTGCTTTTAATTTTATTTATTAGCAAATCCACTACAAATACCCAAAAATACTCAAAATGCAAAATTTTACTGTTCATTGAGTGCCATCTTTTAATTGGAGTAGGATTCTGAAATTTTGTTACAACATTTGTATGGGTAGTTGTAAAAAAATGAGGGGGTGTCTTGGTCTCTAGGTAAAAAACAAAAAATTTCCCCATATATTTTTGAACCACCCTAATGATATGGCTTATAGGCCAAGTAGAGGGTGGCTACAGAACCTGAAATTCAGGGAAATCAGGGAATTTCTCTCTTCTGGAAAAATCAGGGAATTACCCTTTAATCAGGGAATTTTGAAATTTTTTGAGTTCCCCTTCTCGCACTTTCTCGGCTCGCGTCACATGAAGTGGATGCTGTGACGTCATCGCATTGAATACAGTTTTTTTTTTTATGCACTTTTTTAAGTCCGTCTAAAAAGCCCTCAATATCTGGCTACTTGGCCGATTTGGGAGAAAGACGATTCCGAACTTTTTCTATTCTCAGCAACTAAGCCAAACCCTCGATATCCTGCCCACAACTGCCTGTTGATGTTCCGTTTTTTATAATTTTTTTTTTATTATTATTATCATCTGGGATCATTATTATTCCTGAAAAAATTATTTACGTATTATTTCTGTTAGATTTCTGATGATCCTATAACTCAGCAGCTCTGCCTCTGTCTGGCACCTTATTGTTAAAAGAAAATCCTCAAACATCAATCTGACTGCATCTTTTACAGAAATAGTTATTTTTCTTCTTGCCTTGTGTTTTTTGTCAACAGACTGTAACCCTAAATTCCTTAATATTTCAAATCATTCCATCAGATTTTTTTCATTTTTATTAACCCTTGCAGTGCCGTGGTACAGATGTGCATCAAAAATATAGGCATCCATAACTGAGAAAGTTTTGATCCTGTACTTGATTTTTTTTTTACTTACATTTCGACATTTTATTAAACATAATTAACTGAAAGTGATATGTGTTTTTGATTTATATATTTAATATAAATCAAATAGAGAATTTAAACATCCTCCTCCAAAAAAATATCTGAATTCCCTACTGCATCCAAAAATATCTGAATGCACTACTGCATCCAAGTAAAGGGGCAGTGTAATTTTTAAAAAAGTCATTGCATTTTTTTTCTGCCAAAACAGTATGAAGCCTGTTTTGTTGTGTTTTATGAAAATGATTTGTTGCCTCATTTAATATTGTTGCACAAATTGTCTGTATATATTGTAAATAGTGACGTATTATTTCAAAATTCTATTGTAATTTATTTTTATCTTATTTTATTTATTAATTAATAGCGATTATACAAGTTAGAAAAAGGTGGCAACACCTAAAGCATTCGAGAAGTTTCGAGATATTTCGTTTCCGATGAATTGGCTGGAAATTTCGAGAATGTCTCACGCGCTTGTATATAAAAAGACTGGAGAACGGGAAAGTTTTCAGATTGACTTCGGATTTCGTTGAAAGCTGATCGCTTTGTTTACCTATTGGAGTGAGCTTGTATAATCGCTGAATTCGAAGTTATTTTTGTTGAAGCTTGTGTTGAAGCTTGAGAGTAATTAAACTGTTGCCTGTGAATAAATTTTGTGAGTTTTCTGAAGAGAGAATAAATATTTTTAAACCGTGAAAACTGTACCATCATTGCCTCAGCGGAAAAATTCGTAACAGTGGTGTCAGAAGTGGGGTCTCGTAATTTTGAATGCCGACAACTAGAGGAATGATGGAAGACCAAATGAAGCAGTTGATGGAAATGATTGCTGGAATGAAGGCCCAACAAGAATCCACTGCCGCCGAAATAAAATCCGAAATGAAAGCCTGCCAAGAAACCGCCGCAGCCGAAATAAAATCCGAAATGAAAGCCTGCCAAGAAACCGCCGCAGCCGAAATGAAAGTCGAACTTCTCGCTACGATTGCCACCAGTCAAGAAGCTACATCATCGGATATTAAAGCTTTAGCATCCAAGGAAGAATCATCTTCTGCGTCCGTTGATAGATTTATAGAGCGCACAGAGAGTGTTCTTCAATCAATGAAGGCGGATATTTTGGATGTCAGAGAAGATCTTAAGACAGTGAGAAATGAAGTTGAAGAAAAAGTTTCCACCGTGCAAGAAAAAGTTTCCACCATGCAAGAAAAAGTTTCCACCTTAAAGGAAGAGCAAGACAAATTCATTGACGTTGTAGAAGAAAGGCTGCGAAAAATGGAAACGCGTGAAGCTCTGGCCATAGCGTCACCTAATTGGGATAACGCTTCCATCCCCTTTATGGCGCCGCGCTCTAACATCAAAGTGGCCCCTTTTGATGGGAAGTCGTCTTGGCGCGTTTATCAAACGCAGTTTGAAATGATTGCTTCTGCGAATGGTTGGGACGATACTTCGAAAGCATTCCATCTCGCGGCATCTCTTCGAGGTGAAGCTGCTGACATTTTACAAACACTACCTGAAGGGAAGCGGGGAGAATTCGTGGCGCTGGCAAGTGCGTTGGAGTTCAGGTTTGGGGAGCAGCATCTAAAGGATTACAACAGACTGCAACTGAAAGTGAGACAGCAGAAGGCCAACGAAACTCTTCAAGAATTGGCATCAGATATAGAAAGACTGTTGCTCCTCGCTTTCCCTGACTGTCTCCCAGATGTACGAGACGATCTTTCTCTGCAGTATTTCATTGACGCTATTCAAGATCCCGATGTGCAGCAGGTGGTAAGGTTATCCCAAAACAAAAACCTGAAGTCGGCTCTCGTGTACGCCATGAGAGTAGAAGCCGCACAGCTAGCTTCTGGAAAAGACCGACGATATGTGCGTGGTGCATTGGCCGAGGATTCTTCTGACTTTGTCACCAGTAAGCTTCGAGAACTGGAGAGCAAAATTGATAGAATGATGAGAAGCTATCCCGGAGCCAGGGATCGAAGGACCAGAGTCGTTTGTTGGCACTGCAAACGGGAAGGGCATCTACGACGAAACTGCCTTGATTTGAAAAAGAGAAGGGATAACACTACCACGGATTCTCCACAACTGAATCTAAGAAGATGTCATCTCGCAGGGCAGAAGCTGCAATGTAGAACAGGTGAAGCCCCGACCAGTCATTTCCACGTTTCATCCCGACAAGGAGGAAACCAGGGTTTATTCGTGAAGGGGGAGATCAACGGAACTCCATGTCGTCTAATCGTCGATTCGGGAGCGAACGTAACGATCGTAAGGACGGACGTGGCTCGTCGCCTGAACAGCCGACTCCTCTACACAGCGCCCTCTGTTTCTCTACAAACTGTGTCTGGTGGTAATATCTCTGTTCATGGGAAATTGCAAGTGGACATTGCCCTTGGATTTAACACCTACAAGCACACCGTTTATGTTGCCGAAATTGTAGATCCGTGCATTCTCGGACTAGACTTTTTGAAGAAAAATGGAATTACGCTGAATTTTGAGAAAAGCCAGCTGCAAACATGGAGAGGCGAAGTTCCTTTGCACGATCTAGACATGAAAGAGTTGTGCGTATATCGGATTGTAGCTCATGAAGACAATGTCATAGAGAATGCTGAAGAGTCCACATCTATGGAAAGTACCTCTCCAGCCTCGGAGAGAGAACCAAAGAAAGCGACGTTGATGAAACCCTCCCAGGAAGTGGTTCATGTGGAAATGGACAAAGTTAGTGACGAGGGAATCGACATCCGTACTCCTGTTACAAGCATCGAACGGAGGTCCCGGGATCTATCAGCTGCACCCGCGGATGATTCGGACGCAATCTCAAAATCATATAACCAGCAAGATGGGGATCAGAAACTTTCACCGCTTCTGTTGGCATACGGGAGTGCAACTCACGAGACCACCGGATTTTCTCCATCTCTAACGATGTGTGGAAGAGACCTTAGGCTCCCCAGCGACCTCCTCTTTGGACAACCACAGGACACTCCTTCCTCGCCTATCCAGTATCTAGATGATCTGCAGGCACGTTTGGAAGCCGTACATCGGTTCGCCAGAGAGAGAAACAACATCATGACGGAGCGCATGAAGATCCGGTACTATGCCAAGGCCACGGAACGTTCATTCCAGGAAGGTGACAAGGTGTGGTTATGGAATCCTAAACGTCGGAAAGGACTCTCCCCTAAACTCCAGACGAACTGGGAAGGGCCGTATGTGGTCCTTAAGAAGATCAATGACGTCGTGGTAAGGATTCAACGGACACCCTCCTGTAAACCTAGAGTTGTACATAACAATAGACTAGCCCCATATTATAGTAGAAGTGATTGAATTGCCTTTCCTCTTAAGGACTTCACTGCCCGGGACGTGCAGTCTTTAAGAAGGGGGAAATGTTGCACAAATTGTCTGTATATATTGTAAATAGTGATGTATTATTTCAAAATTCTATTGTAATTTATTTTTATCTTATTTTATTTATTAATTAATAGCGATTATACAAGTTAGAAAAAGGTGGCAACACCTAAAGCATTCGAGAAGTTTCGAGATATTTCGTTTCCGATGAATTGGCTGGAAATTTCGAGAATGTCTCACGCGCTTGTATATAAAAAGACTGGAGAACGGGAAAGTTTTCAGATTGACTTCGGATTTCGTTGAAAGCTGATCGCTTTGTTTACCTATTGGAGTGAGCTTGTATAATCGCTGAATTCGAAGTTATTTTTGTTGAAGCTTGTGTTGAAGCTTGAGAGTAATTAAACTGTTGCCTGTGAATAAATTTTGTGAGTTTTCTGAAGAGAGAATAAATATTTTTATACCGTGAAAACTGTACCATCATTGCCTCAGCGGAAAAATTCGTAACAATATGTACTTTTGCGGTTTAAGGTAATACTTGTACTGTACAAAATTTTATTTCTATACATCTATGAGTTATTAATTTCATTAAAAGCTGTTAATTTCAAGCCTTTTCTTTCATACATTATATGTTGTTTATTTTTAGAAAACTTCAAAAGACATAATTTTCATGAAAGATATGTGCCTAGTGTAATTTGTGACAGAAGAGCAAAATGCTGATTATTTAAGTTTTATACTCATGCATGCCCAAGTTCAGTAAATATTTAGGACAGTGTTTTAAATTTATGCTATGATCAGGAAACAGCATGTGACATATATTAAAGAAAATAACATGTTTTATTTGTGTTATTTTTGAAATTAAAGAGAAAAGTATTGTACTGGTTTTGCTTTACCTTGAAGTTAGCAAGTATGGCTGTGAATTATATTTTTTAATTAATATTTTCCATTCTTTTTCATGCTTTAGCTCTAAAAGATGCTTGTTTTGATTTTTACCATAAATTTATTACGGCACAGTTATACTTTGAAAAGTTAGAATGAAATTTTTATATTTTTAAATTTGCCATTGTTTTGTTTTTCGAATGAAAGCTCACATCAGGGAATTTTTGAAAAAATCTTCTGGAAATCAGGGAAATGTCAGGGAATTTTGCTTCTCGAATTCTGTAGCCACCCTGAAGTATTTTCCTCATTGAATCATAGAAAACTTCCATTCAAAAGTGAAACCATGTCTCTATTTTTAATTTCTATCATATTTTGAAGCAAAACATTAAAAATGCTTGCCATTCAACAGCTATACATGCCCTGAACGTGTGGGCCAGGTCCTGAATACCAACAAAATTAAAAAAACGTGTTGTTAAAATAGAAAAATTGTTTCGTGATTGGGCAAACTTAAAGAAGTTAAGTAGTTAGTGTGTACAGGTACATCAGGGTTTGAACTCTTTAGTCGAAAAAAATTCCATGACTTTTCAATGTCCACAATTTCTTTAAAAAAAAAATTATGACTTCACAATTTTTTGTCATTATTAACATTTTATAATAAAATATATATACACAGTGTACATTTTACACACTACATACATATGTTTGTGATAGTTTAATTATGATTATATGTAATAAAGAAGCTGACAATGGCAATTTTTCTTTTTTTCACTTTTTAATGCAATTTAAAGTGAATAAACTTGATTTTTTCCATGATAGTGGTAATTTCAATTGTTTGTAGCAACCCCTAAATTTCATTTAAATTACCCAAAATTTTTACATATGTGTTTTCTCATCAAAAGGAATCATTTGAAAATGTGTTTCGTTAAAAATTAATTTTTTAGTAGTGTATAAGACACGCTCTAATATATATTGTTCAGTTTTATTTTGAATGTGCATTTTTTTTAATCATTTAAAGACCAATTTAGATAATTGGGGAAAGTCCCCATCTATGACTTGATTATATTATTATAAATGTATGGGCTCATATAATATTTCCTAACATTGTGCTTCAAAAGCATTTGTAATTCAAATGTTATGTAACAGATAGTTCATAGGAAGAGTTGTACCAGCCCTTTTAAAATTATGATCTTATTCTCACTAGAATAAATATTTTCAACATCCAAATGGGATTAACTGTAACATTTATGTATAATTCTTCGATTCTAATCATGCATGAATAGTTGTTTAATGCAACATTGTTTTGTTTAGAAGCTGATGGAAATTTTCTACATGAAAATGATCAGTTGAATAGTTATTGGGATCCCAAAAAGGTATTACCTTTTATAAAAAATAATTTTTTTTAATGCTACTGGCACATTTATTAATTTTCACTTTAATTTCTAATTGATGTTAATAAAGATGTATCTTATTAAATATGAATCTAATAATTATTAGTTCTTTAATATAGTTCTGTAACAGAATTATTATTTTTTTGTGTAAAATGTGTATTTTCTTTATCGATTCTCAATTTCTTTTTCAGCAACAACTTATTCCATTGCAACAATCAAGGCCAAAATCATGTGAGGTACCAGGAATAAAGTAAGTGTTTGACATCATTTTTCAAAATAGGCATGTATTCTTTGTTAGCGAAGTCTTGAGAAAAAAACACAACAGCCTCTACATAATATTAAGTTTTTCTGGTTCATTATTTATCCCAGTTATCTGAACATGTTTTAAGTTCGACTTGTTACAACACAATTGCAAAATAAATGATTTTACCTGATTAAGAGTGTCCTTTTCCTCTCACTCCATTGTGATAAAACTTATTCTCCTCAAATGCTTTAAATACATTTTCTGATTGCTAATACTTTAAAAATTTAATTGAATAGATTGATACCTTAAATTTTATTAGTGCCAAGTTCAGTTTTATTAATTTTGACTTATCGATAATATAATACTGGATTCCTAGTGGGTTCTGCTTCCAGTCCATATTATTTTCACTCCATTTGTCAGTTTCAGAAACCGCAATATCACTTAAAAAAAAAACATGGCTCCTTTTTGCATGAAAGTACACAGTCCATGTGCCTATCATTCACAGAGATTTGAAGTGCTTGCTTGTATCATAATTAGACTTGAAACTTACATGCACTTGATTTTAGTGCAGTTCGAGATAGGCTTGTGAAGTTCAGGTTTGTTTTTACTTTGTAAGGATAATTAATTTTATGTAAATATTGAAATATTGTCTGTTGAATTAGTTAGATAAGTATGGTACTAGTAACCAATCACAGTTCATTTCAGAATTGACTGCCTAATCCGAAAGTGATTGCATTTCGTTACAAGTGCCATCCACTTATTAAAACACTTCCACAAATTGAACGTCTGGGTGAGAGAATAAATCTTATATGAAATATTTGAAACATATATGTGAGTTTTGATCTTCAGATTATTCTGCAAACGATTCTTTCACAAAGGACAGTCAAATTAGCAAAATTATCAGAGCTTAACTTGACAATATAGGATTCATTAAGAAATGGAACACATTACATGTGGGATGAGACCAATGACAAATAGATAAGTTCTGATAATAATAACTGCTTTCTTGTATGGACCCACATGTTGAGTATTTGATCTTGCCTAATTGTGGAGGCTAGATACACAATCAAGAAGTGCTTTCGGCCATTCTTTAAATAATATATGCAAAACTCACTGCTTCTAAACTTGAAAACCTTAAGTTCATGGAAAGTAGACATCGTTATCTGGACACATAGTTATCTTAAATGCACAACAATTGAGAAGAATCAAAGCAAACTTATTTACTAAATGAGAATTATCTTGTGATTTAGACCTGAAAATACCTACTCGCCGCAGGTCATTTAAATGGCGTGATTAGGCAACTAAATAAACTAATCAACTGGCCACTTTTTGATTTTTCCCTCCTGCTGTTTCAAATTAAGTCCTCTGGCAGTGTAAAATTTGAATATTCGCTTTCTTTAATGCTTATTTTTCTCTCCTGGAGGAGGGCGGGGAGAGGGGTTAACCGTAACCTCCATGTGGCACTGTATGCGATGAAACGACTACTAAACTAAAAGTGTCTACCAGCCACTGACTATTATCTGAAAATTTCAATTTTCAGGTCTATTGTGATTAAAACGTTTTGACAAAAACTTCTCCCTTATGTTATATTTCAAAGAAACTATAGCATGGTGTGAGGGGGCAAGGCTCAAAGTCCAATTCAATACAGTCACTTTTTAATACATTCATAGCAAATAGTTCTTTGATACTATTAAAATATTCAAGGAAGGATTTTCATATGGTAAGACTCAATCAAATTTATTTAAATTGGGCTGGAATAACTTGCTTGTCATTCAGAGAATTAAAGATACCTCATTTTATCTTGTCTTTATCAAAGGGCTTTCAGGATGAAGCTGTTTGTTAATGAATGCAGGGATAGCAAGGACTTGGATTAACTTATTTGTATTTAATTATTTTCCTTACTAATTTATTGTTAACTGTTAGTAATTATTTATTTTATAATTATTTTTTGCGTAGTTAAATTATTTTAAAATGGCAGTTGTCAAATCATATATTTCTTAACATGATGCTTTATCCAATATAATATTGAATGGATATGGTTGATCTCCATATCTATTTAAACTATTTTTTCAACTGCTTGATTACAATACATAAATTTTTCTTTACTATTTTATTTTTCAGAATTTTCAACTTATTAATTAACATTAATTCAACTATTGTTTTGAAGGCTCCAATTAGCTTCAAAAGCCAAATAACAGCATCTTAAAAATATTTAAGTGATGTCAAAACGTGTGTAATTTTTATGTTGTTGATTATTTTGAGTTTCCCAAAACTTTTAAAACGGAATTGAAGTTGGTGGTTGTTGCCCTATCTAATTTTTTGCCTGTAATTTTTAAATTACCTTTTAATTTACTTTCTGTTGTCTTTGTATCCTGAAATCTTGCAACTTAATGTAAAACTACTTTTCAGTACTCTATTGGCTTTAAACTTGGTATACATATATACAGGGTTTTCGCGCATACGGAAAGTCAGGAAATGTCATGGAAAGTCATGAATTTGGACATTGGGTAAATTTTGTCATGGAAAGTCATGATTTTGAGCAAAAAAACGACCATAAGTCATGGAGAATTAGTGAATGTCACAGATTGCTAAATATTTTAATTAAAATCTCGTGAGTATGACATAAACGGCAAGATTCATCTCTTCGATGATCCATCTACGTTTTTATTTACGTTTTGACAGAACAATGGTTACAGTTAAAATCTTCGTCCAATGCAAGCATTTCTGAACGCCAAAGTTGTGACATCTTATGTGTAGTGTCACCTAAGTGAAAAAAAAAATCATATTATAAGGACTAAATTGAACTGATTTGATAAGCTTGCGTTTACAACTTGATGATTTTTTTTCTTTTGTCTTCTTTCTTAACACAGTGTACTACAGTTTTGCAGTGTTGGTATCAAAACATTTGATTTTTGATTATATAATTTAATATGTTATTAGCTTATTCCTTCTTCAAATATATCCTTATTATTATAAGTTGATTAGCTTTTCAAAAAATAAAAATTGTTTCTTCCCTTTTCTTCTGATTTCTGAGGATCTTTGTTACTGAAACAAGGATTTTTTACTTATTATAAAATAAAACTTTATAGAAATCATTTTATGGTATGATTCGTCTTGGTAAATTCATTTTTTTTAATATTATTTTTTTTATGATACAATTTTTTGAGTCATGGAAAATCATTTGCCTTGGTCTTGGAAAGTTGTTAAAAGTCATGGATTCACAACATTTCATTTTGGCAGAAACCCTGTGTATTGTTCTAATGTCAACGTATTTAGTCGTAACATCTAAGTCTTAGTTATAAAAAATAATTAATGTGAAAGTTTGCCATGGTGGTACTCTTCACACTGATGTGGCACATAAAGTCAAGAAACTTTTGTGTCATCAACTTTAGTCCATACTGTCGATAGTCTTAATGACTATCCTCTGAATGCCCACTGTTTACAGAATCAGTATGAAGTATTGGTATTTGTTGTATGGAAGATTACTTTATTTTATCTTTCATTCAGTCCAGATTTAAGTTCCGGCCTATCCAAGCTTAATATTTTACTTAATTTTAATTTGAAAGGTGTCTTGTTTAATCTCATAAAGAAGAGAACTTACTTTTATTGTAATCATAGATTTAAAATATTAATTAGTATATGAATTTATTTTAGCATTGTGGTAAATATTATTTTATCTCGTGTAACTTTTTTTTATTTTCAGCATTTACCCATCTCAAGATGAGTCTGGATCTGTCCATGTGCCAAGTAACACAGGATCTTTACCCGATTTGACAAGTTTACATTTTCCACCCCCATTAGCGACCCCTTTAGATGCTGAGGACCAAAGCCTCATCAATTCATGTGTTCAAATGTCCCACTCTCCACCAAACACATCAACTCTCTCTCCATCATCACTACAACATCAGTCCCATGTTCTGGGTAAGGATTCTGTTTATAACTGTAGTTTTAATTGGGCTTTATTTATGAAAACTCAGACATGGTGCAATGGACAATTCCCATACTTTTTAAAAAGGAGGGAAATTAGTTTATATTTATGAAGAATTTCTTTCTGATTCCAAATATTCCAACAAAAGTTTTTTTTAAAAAATTAGTTATTTAAATATTAGGAAAAGAAAATGCACCAAAACCAATCTGATCAAATCGCTATCGATGTTATGCCATGACATCCTTCCATTTTGTATGGTTATTGTGAGGTTTCTGCCAAATAGTTGGTGTTGGTTTGGTAATCAGTTGCTGTATCCCCTACAGGTTGGTACGATTTGGGAGAAACTTGTAAAACTAGTTTCCGCTGCTGAATTTCAAGCCAAGTTGTTTCAGATCTAGTGACGTTACATTCAATTCGAGCCGAATGAATCGTTTTCTCTCCAAAGTCTACCAGGTGAACTTGGGTTGCACATGTTTTGTACGTTTTTAAAAAATCTTGAAAAGTGCTTGAAAAAAACCCTCTCATTTTCAAATGCTTGAAAACCTCGAAATTTTTAAATATGTGTTAATAGTGCTTGAATTTTATTTTCTAAAAGTATAGCTTCCTTAAAAATGGTGGCTTTTAATAAGGGCAAAATCCTTTGAATTTAGTTAAGCCAATCAGCAACCAGAAAACAATGAGAACATACAAGATTGCTAAAAATGTGTTAAAGATTGTGTCATTCCTCTTGCTAGTTCGTTTTCCCCCATCGATGCCTACAAGCAAGTGCGTGCTGCAAAACATGGTGTAACTTATTTGAAAACTGGTTTACTGCGATCAAATCATGTAATCTCTTGCTTCGTTGTTGCACACTGTTTAAAAATGGCAGTGAAAGGCATTTTCATTCAAGCTGGTTAGAAAAGCAGGGATATAATTTATGGGCATGGTTGGAATACTACGTGTTGGATCCGCATCTTCCACAATGTACTTTGTATGCCAAAGATTCCAGCACAGTATCAATGGAAAAGAAAGTGCTTTAAAAGCCATGTGAAGAGCAAAATCACATGGATTTAATTTATATAAGAAGTAGTTTGTTGAGCATTGTTGGGACTATTTCTAATAATAAAAAATGCCCCAAAAGCAAATATTGTCAGCAACCATCAAGTCTTCATCTCAAGCAAGCACGACAGAGGTGCATGTAGTTAAAAACAAAGTTTTAGATGCTGAAATATTATGGACATTGAAAACCATAAAAACTCACGGCTTGTATAAATTCAAATAAAAAAACATTGATAAATTATTTCATTGCATGTTCGCCGATAGCACGATTCCATTATTTTTATGTAATGAGAAATAAAATTATGCAGTATTTGGAATTGAGCCTTATTTTCAGAGTGTATTAAAAGGCAGATTAATCGCAGAGAATTTCGTATTATTATTTGATGAAAGATTCAATATGATGAAACAAGAAAAATAGATATTTACACCCAAAATTGGGGTTATAACCAAGTGAGTGCTATCTACTTTACTTCTGTTTTTAAGTGACATAGTATTGATTCTGATATATTCGGAAGGTTTTTTTCTTCTATTACAGGCTAAAATTTTCTTATATTGAAACCTAAAAAAACATATTTTATTTTGTATTTACTCCACTTGATCATGCACCGTTTGCCAATAAAAAATTTTTGGAATTTTTTTTTATTGTATACTTGTATTTTGTGTTGATAACTCAATCTTGAAAAGTCCTTTAATTTTTTTCTCCTTCAAGTGTACAAACCATTGCATGTTGCAAATTTAAAAAAAAAAAAAAAAAAAAAAAAGTGCAGTGAGCATATTTGTGTTTATGGCCTTTTTAAAACATTTAGAATTGGATAAAAATAGTTTTTAAAAAATGCAAGAATTTTCCATTCAATAAAAACAGTGACTTTTTTACTGAAATTTCAGCTCTTTAAACGTAAAATTTTTTTTTTAGAAATCTGGGTTTGGGTTCACCTGTTTGTCGATATAATTGTTTTACATTATTTGCCTTTTGATATTTTTGAAAATTTGATATTTTTTGCTGGTTTTCATCGCTTTTACATAAAGTTAAGATTTTCTTGCTTGGAAGCTATACCACATCTGAAAACCATTTTTTTTCCTTTTAAATAAGTTGGAATATGACGGTCTCTTTCACTATATTTATATTTGTACACATACTTCAATTTTAAAATATCTGGAGGAAGCTCAAGATTTATACTTATTGTTTTATACCGAAGTATTGGGATGCTTTGCCAGGTGTGCAGAAGTTTTTTTATCATGTGCCAAAGTTTTATCTATTCATCAATTTTTTTTACCAAAAAAAATGACTAATTTTATCACGACATTTCTTATTATCCTGTCATAAACTTGATTAATTTTGTTTTGGGTAGGTTACGATACAGTTACAAAGTTTCTTTTGTAACTCAGTATATGCAGTATTAGCAGGCTTATCCCTGTTTATCATCCCTTTTCCCTTGTAGCATTTGATTCTTTAATTTTCCTTTTTTAAAGTAAGCACAATTATGCATGATCAAACCCCTAGAAAAATCTATTAATTTCACCTGAAATATTAAGAATATATCACAAATTTTTTCATTAGATTTTATCACTCACTATGTTTAAATATACTTACAAACTTTACTTTTAAACTGTATACATTACTAAATTACTTGACCGTTTCAGGTAACAGCCTTAGTGGGGGTACCCTCATCACCACCTCTTCTGGTGGAGGTGGAAGTAGGCATTCTAGCCCAGGTCCTTCACCCTCTCCTTCCTCTAGAAGAAGGGCACACCACAATCTGACCAATCTGGTGATTGGAAGCGGAAGTCCGCGTCACCATGGACATCAACACACAGTTTTGCAACAGCAACAAGTACGTTACAAACCCCAGGGGCAACATAATCACAGGCACCATCTACCGCAGCATAACCATATTCACCATCATCACCGCTCTTGGATAAATAACATGGAGGTAAAGGAGGAACCAGAGATGGCATTTGTTAAGTTACAATGGTCGGCTGCTGAATTAAATTTTACTTTAGATTGTTTTTTTCAAAATTTTTTATTTATTGACAGCAACTGATTGAAAAAACTTTTTAAATATTGTTATATGTTTTGTTTAGATTGAAATTCTTAAATTTTAGTATTTTTTTATTGTTTTGTTTGTGTTCGTCCAACATAAATGTGGCTTTTGTAAAATATTTTTTTTTTTTTACCTGGCTCTGCATTTGCCTTACTAGCTTTCAAATGAAAAGAAATGTGCTTTTTTACGTTTCTTTCTTACTAATAATCTAAAATTTTTGCTTTCCATCTCTTGTTCTCTCTCTTTGCTTCCTGCATTTTGCTATTATGATATTGCTTAGTACTAATGTGTTTGTGTGCAAATAAATTAAACATAACAGATGCAAACAAACATATTTTTTACAGTATACCAGTTGTCCATTACTAAAGTCTTTCTTTTGGAAGCACTCTTGTAGCTTCATTTATTGTGATGCTCATAAATTTTAAATGTGTACTTCATAATTAATGAACAATCCTGCTCTGCATTAAATTCAAAATGTGTCAATGGGAAAAAAATGACTGCACCAGTAGATAACCAGAAAACCAAATTATTATAAGGCTTCATTACCTAATTATTCACAAAAATGTACTTGAGTGTAGAAACCAAACCATCCGTTGTTGTTGGATTTAATCTTTGTGTTGACTGCTTTACTGAACCATGTTTTCTCATATTAGCACAAATAAACTTAAATTTTAGAATCCTGTTCTTCATTTATTAAATTGTGTAAATTAAAATTTGGTAGCTCTTTGATTATTAGTTAAAACTATTAAGCTCCTAATGAAAGACTTTAATCATGTCCACTGTTTGTATGAAAGTTATTTAAAATCACATAGAAAGTTATAATTTGGAAATAATTAGTTACTACATATTTACCAACCTTAGTTTGCAAAAAAAAAAAAAAAAAAAAAAAAAAAAATAATAATATCATACTTACACTTTAGCTCTACCAATTTCTTCTTCTAATTTATTATTATTCGTTTTATTTCTTGTAAGCTCAATTACATTGCCACCAATATATCAAATATGAATGTACATGGCTTGACTCTAACCAGTGATAAAGTACATGGCTTAAAAGGAGTAGGATTTCCTCCAAACAAATTCTTTCTCCCAAAAAGCAGGAAGTATTTTCTGTTGTCTCTTTGTTTAGCTTGTTGATTGATTTTGCCTATTGTTACGTTTAATATCAATTATACTTAAGCACTTATTGAGTTAATCAAACTTGCATAGGTAGAGGGAAGCATTTCTTACACTATTTTATTATTTCAAATTTTTTAAAAATTGAAAACAAAAAACACAAAACTTAGCTGTTGAGACATGTGACTCCAAAACATATACAGTAAAAGCATGATTATCCGTCATTCGATCAACTTGATTTTTGTGAAATCAAGTTAGATGAAAAAATTGGCTTTATTGCCACATGTGGATTTTTTTTTTCAATTTCATTTGAGGTTTCGAAGTTGATTTGAGTTTTTGGTCTTGATTTTGAATTTTTTCAATTCTTAATTTAGTATTAACTGAATATGCACTAATTCGAAATCAATATATAATTATAAAAAGGGACTTTTTTGTGTGCAAAATTCTGGTTTATCCATAGTGTTGCAGTTTACTGGGAATTTTCTATAAAGAAGTTTTTTCTATTCTTAATGGGCGTTCCGTGCCCAGTTTTTATCGACATATATCTGAAAAACGTTCAAATCTAAGTGTGATGCGGTTTTATGTCTAGTCTAAACAAATCTGGTTTGCTTTAATTTTATAAAAAAAGTGTCCATATTCCATTACCCACAGGATCCAAAATGAAAAAGTGTTCCATCAGATAATTTTTTTTGCAAAAGTCTGGTTTATCGGATATTCTATTATGCATATATATATATATACATCTTGCATCTGTTTATTCTTGCATGTTTATTGCATAAAAATACATAAGTTTTAGGAATATATGCAATTTGTATATCCGGAATCCATTTAAATCGATGGATTATTTTTTATTGTATTTAGTGTAAATAAGTGATTTTCCTCTTGAAATTACATTGGGAAAACCTGGAATTGTCAGGGAAAATGAAAATGCCTAAAAAAGGTCAAGGCAAACTAAAAAATGTGATATTTTCTGGAAAAGTCAGGAATTTCTTTCAGATTCAAGTTTTCATCCAAGAAGTTCAGTAATTTTTTTTCAAGACGCACATCTGTGTTCGGAAAATTTGATGTTTTCTTGTAACAACGTGTAAAAAACACCCTCCGAAAGCAAATTAACTGAAAAATGGGTGAAAATCTTTCACTTTTATGCTGATTTCTACTTTTTTGCTTCAGAAAATTTTCACTTTTTCTCTGCATATATATTTTCCTCATTTTTTATATTTTGTTTTCACTCCTGGAAAATATAAAGTTTTGTTACTACTACCATCGATTGCTTCTTCTACCATCTAATCAATTTATCTCCTTGTGCAAGTACATCAGTGTTTGGTGACACAAATAGCAAACATTTTACAGTTCCGCAAAAAAGTGGATTTCCGCTTTTTTTTTACCAAAATTTTTATTAATTGATAAAAATGCTCATTAAAATATCTTAACATTTTTTCTGTATAATCCTTCTTTAGAATTACAATTTTAACTGCAGTTGCATGCAAACAATTTTGTTTACTTTGGCTTGAAATTAAACCTGGAAATTTAAAAAAATTGTCTGGAAAACCTTTAAAAGTCTGGGAATTTTGTTTTGTATTTTGAGTAGTAACCCTTCAACCGCATCGGGCAAAGGTTGATCTAGTTATTCAGGATCGTAAATTTTTTAATTTTTTTTTAATGATTTAATCGGAATTCAGATAAAATCAATCCGGAATTCGATTTGTTGGCTAGATCTACTTATGGAGCATACATTTCACTAAATTTAATGCTGTATATAATGAATTCGTTCTGTCCTATATAATATCGATACATCTGTAATTCACTTATATCCATGAATGAATTTTTTTGAATTAGTAAAATTCCAACAGCATCTGTAAAATATGCAATGCTGCTGATTCAATTTAACATTTGATTCTTTATCATAAGTTTCTCATGAACCAGAATAAAATCTAAATGCATCCATTTAATGGATGCTGCAAATGAAATATATTTCCCCCTATAATCCTCGTACGTTCATAATGTTTGATTTGTAGGCTAGTCAACTGTTTTCTGTACACAACTGCAAACAAGCCACTTAACCACCAAGTTCAACTTAGGATTCAAAACTGGTACTTTTAGCACTCATCATGATTTCTTTTAAAACTACTAAAAGTAAAAGGTACTTAAAATTTTTGTCTGCAACTGCTTTTGGAAAACATATCAACATTAGCTATTTTTTTCTATACCATATAATAGTTGTGCAATTTAAAGGTTGTCTTCTCGAGCATATTTTACTTTAGGATATAAATTATGTTATGTGGAGGAGGGGTGATAGATAATGGAATTTAAGGCCTAGGGCTTCTCAATACAAAAGCCACTCTTCCAGAATTCTTGGAATCTGACTGTGAAAGCTTGCACAGGAAAACTTCCTCTCCGGAGCAGAAATAGAAAATGTCCACCCGATAATCCTAAAATATAGATTCAGTTGGGATTGGTTCAATCAGGAAACTTTTTTTTTACGTAATATATTACAATGCTAAATGCTCCAGGTTTTTTTTAAACAGAATTTAAGATTCAAAAATGATTTAAATTTTTTTAACAGATTTCACATTATTTCCAATTGTAAGAGTAAAATATTGCAGAGTGGCCACAGAACCGGGAAATCAGGGAAATGTCAGGGAGCTTTCTGATTCTGGAAGAAATCAGGGAAATGTCAGGGAAATTTTTAAAATTTCATGAAAATCAGGGAAATTTTGTATTGCTTAAGGCACCTTCATCCATATTTTGGCACTATATACATGAAGATTAGTAGTGGTAAGCCATTAGAAGTTTAATGTTACGGAATAATTTAAACGTTTCATTACCAGCAAAACTATTTTTTAAAAAATTGCATATTATCTTTTTAGCATACATGTTCTCTTTGATCAGGGTGTCTAGACATCTGGAAAACCTAAGAAAATTGTGGAAATTTGCAAAAAAGTTTGCCCTAAAATCAGGAATTTTTTTAAAAATCTGTCCGGGAAATCAGTGAATTATCAAGGAACTTTTTTCCCTGGAATTTTGTGTCCACCCTGTATTACATTATTGTAACTAAAAATGTCATATATTTTTTAAATGTTCCAGTTGTTACAGGGATTAACCTGTGGGTGCTTTTATAACAAAATGCTGAAGAACTTACTTAAATACTAAAATTACAAATTGTGATTTAGATCCTTAGCTAAAACATTAAGCCACAAAGTTTTCAAAGTCATCATTTTTAGTTCATAATAGTTTTATTTAAAAAGTTCTTTAATTATTTTTCATTAGACATTGAGTGATGAAAACTCAACTCGCAACCTCTTTGGCATTTTGCTAAAAAAGAAAATTTTTACTAGCTGTGTTTCGGAAAGAATTTTGTACGAATGCTTAAACACTGAGTTGTTGCGATTTTAATGTTAGGTACCACTGTTAGCGTTATTTGTGTTGCTAAAATGAGAAAAAAAACATCAATTTTCAATTAACCGAAAAATTCTGTTATTCAGAAATTCTAATTTCCAGACGATTCCAGATAATCAGGCTTTTGCAGTTGGTATATCATATAAAAATTTTACAGATCCGATACTCATATTTTATTACTGCACCTATAATCATAATTGTTTGTTACTGATAAATAGAATTAATGTTTGATTGGTGCAGGCAAATAAATTAAAATAGTACATAATAAATGTAAAATACTTTTAAAACTACATATGATTGAAAATTGTGTGCCCCATAAAACTATTTTTAAAATAAATAAACCCTTCATGGCGATATTTTCATTTGTCTTTTTTGGCTTTTGACCAAATAAGTTGATAAGTTTTCTGACAGACTTCTCTGGTTTATTTTGTTTAAGGTTAAAAAGATGCCTTAACAATAGTAAGTTTTACATGGAATATAAATAATCTACAAAATTACTTGTGTGGTTTGGCATTTTCCCTTTCTTCTAAAGCCATACTTAGTAAAGTGAATTATGTTGAATACCTTCTTTGAAAATATTTTTTTTTTTTATGTTTTGACTTTTTAATCAAAATTTTTCAATCTATGTTTGTCAAACTTAATTCTTGCATTGTAACAGGATTGAATGGTAATATGTTTTGTCATTTTTTTTTTCAGACCAGATTTTATAGAACATTTTAGCATGATGCTTCCCTGTTTAGCTTATTGCCTGTGAGTTTTGGTTGTAAACCAAATTGTAAAAAATGTTTTATCTTAACTTTATAACAGTAATCAATTCTTTTAGATGAACTTTTACATCTTTTAACTGTTGAATGCAAGCTTAGCGTTGATATGTTTGACCATTGAATTCAGAGCTCACAAGATAATTCCCTTATTTCATTTAAGTTAGAGCAATGTTCTATCTGGTATTAAAAATGTAAAAATAACTTTATCTTGTAAATTTTACCACACATAATTTTACTTTTAGAGATAATGATTGTGTTATGTTTGGTTATGCAGTAAAGTAATTACATTTGATTCGATTTTTTTTTTCTAGTTAGAGCTCTTGTGAATGCTTTTCATGCATCCCAGTATTATTTTGATGAGTTTAACTAGATAATTGCATAAGAGTTGCACTATGAACATAAACATTTAATGATCATGCAGATTTTCTGTATGAATAATTTCAACAAAGAATACTTTCAAATGCTCATGAGTAATTTTATATAGATTCCTCTTAGAAGGTATTTTTCATCATTTAGAATGTTTTAAACATCTACATATTACCATTGATTTTGGAATAATAACTAGACAGGTGCTCTTTGCTTTAATCTAAATATATATATATCAATTTCCAAGTGATTTTTTACAAAAAAAATGTTTTTTAAATGTGCATTTATTTATTGCTATTAAATGTAGCATTTTAGTAATGGCTTTTGGTTGCTAATGATAGTCAGCCTTTTTATTTACTTTTTTACAAAGCATAGTATATAGCAGGGGAATTGGGAATTTATTCCAATCGAATCTATAATGTATGTCATCTTTTTATTTCCATTTGCTTTGAATCTTAAGGTTTATATTTATGTTAAAATAAATGAAAATTTATTTTTGCATCTAAAAGTTTCTATATTTTAAGAGGCTATTTTTAGTAGTACAGAATAATTATATCTTATTTGCTTTTACTCTTTGCCTACTTTTTAGTTGGTTTGCTTTAGATGCTTTTTCATTCTGTTTTTCTGTACGCTCTCTTTTTCTGCTTTATTGCAATTTCATTAGGGCTTGACAATGGATACACACGCTCTCTCACTTGAAACTTCTTCCCAGCAGACACCACAATTCGGAATTTATCCACAGCAGTCCAAAAATTCTCAAGCGTTTGGTTATGAGCCTGCATCCCCAACATCCCCAACTTTATCACAGGTTTGTTACTGTCTTGTTATGGTTATATTTTGAAATTTATAATAGCCTTTTTTTTTTTTTAAATCAAATTGAACAATATTGTATCTTGTCATAATACTATTCCTTAGCATTCTTAAACGTTTTGCAGTTTTAACGAGTAGGTTACTTGGACTTATGTTCCTATAAATATTATTAAATATAATGCACATTAAGAAAGAGGGTTACTGTGGAACTCTTATTTTTATTGATTAATCTCCAAATTTATGTATGTGTATAAAATCTACTCACATAACATTTAAATAATGATACTTAACAACATTTATACATAGTCATAAATTACTAAATATGAAAATGGAGTTGCACCTGTTTCAAATCTTTTGCCAAATTCATCCAAAACTAATTTTAACTATTTTGTTATGGAAGTAAGCAAATTTGAAGAACATCTTGCTAATTTGCAATGTTTTGAAATAAATGTGTTAGCAAATTTAGCAGCATGCTGTGCATTTTATATTTTAACTGAATAATGCACTTTTTAAATTAAAAAATAAGCAATTCTGTAAATTAAGTATTTTGTTTCAAAATTGTCTATTGCTTGAATTCGATTAACTTCACCGATAGTATGTCATACTACTTCAAATTGTCTTTTTTGTCTGCTCCAAAAAGCTTTATATTGCTTACATATAAAGATTTGCTTCTCCAAATTCAGTAAATCTCAGGCAATATCTCTGTATGCTTAGAGTTCGTAATACCAATTCGTAATACTGCTCGAAAAACTGTATTTCTCTCAGCCAGTTTGAAAAAGTGTTTGAGTAAATCTCAACTTTTTCTTGAAATGCCTCAAAAGTCTTAATGAATCTAATTCACTTTGTAACAGTATATAAACACTTCAAAACCTATACTTTCAAGTTTCAACATGCTTCATACATTGGCAGTTTTATTAGTTACAAATTTTTTTAGTTTGCCAATAATATGCTTGATTTATTGCTGATGTCATATATGTCTTTGATTGAAGTTCATAAATCTGCTGTAAGGTTGTTTGGAAATATCACTGTTCAATAGGTGGATAGAAAAAAACTTTTTTTTCTTCAAAATTTCGTTTCTGTAATATTTTTTATAGTGGCTATGTGGGGTCTAAACCAAAACTCTAAAATATGAAATTCATGAAAAAATATCTTGGGGTTCCTCAAAGCCCTCCAAAATTGGAATTTTTCATAAAAAATGCATAAAATCAAAAGTTTTAGAAAAAATATTTAAAATGCAAAGACATAAATGTAACTCTGCATAATAATTTCTATTAGGTACTTTAAACTAGTATGTAAAATATGAATTGTGTGAAGCAATTATTTAGGGATTCAAAATTCCCTCAAAAATTGTCATTTTTCATGAAAAATTTATAAAATAGGAGATTTTATAAAAAACATTAAAAATATAGAAACATATATATCACCATGCTCAATTATTAATATATTATTAATTTTAAGTGCTAAAAACAATACAGTAAACTTTTAATTTTTTGAGCTGATATTTGAGAGTTTTTTAAAACCCTTAAAATTTAGATTTTATCATAGAAATTAAAAAAAATTAAAAAATCTAATTTTTTAAAAAGGCTTTTTAAATAAAGAAGAGTATTAAGAAAAACCAGTTTAATTTTTATTATAATATTTAATTTGCTTCAGAATGGGAATAGCTAGATAAATATAGATGAATGTGAACTTGTTGTTGCCCAAAATAATCTGTGTAGGGAATGTATAAAAACCAGTGGGAAACTACAAGGTGATATGAATGTGCAACACAAAATTATAGCTCCTTTTTTTTTGTGGCCGACAAAATGAAATCCTTAACAATGTACAAACTAATGATAATAAATATCATAAACAAAATATATCGGCAAACCATTTATTAGTAGAAGAGCCACACTTCATTTAATGAGGGCATCTTGAATTAAGAAGCAAATGTGCCAAGTATATTTCTGAAGGAATACTTAGCTTTCTGGTAGAAAAAATAACTTTGATACCTCACCTTTAATCAGTATTGGATGTGATGGGGAAGCAACAAACACTGGAATAAATGGTGGAGTGATTTGGCTCTTGGAAGAAAATCTCAACACACATATGCACTTGATTATTTGTCAGTTGCATTTTAATGAATTGTCTATTCATCATCTTACAGGAAAGTTAGATGGTAAAATATCAGGGCCTAAAGAATTCAGTGGTGTGATTAGAAAAAATCTGCAGAAATGGGAAAAAATTACTCGTTAATTTCTATATAATTGATTTGACATTTGAATATGACATCATTGTTAAAGGTCTTAGTACTGACCAAAAATACTTATGGCAAATTTGTCAAGCAATTTCTGAAGGCAAATGTTCAGAAGCTTTAGAAAGCAAATATCTTGGAAAGATTGCCTATTCTCGAAGGCTTACTTTTGCAAGCAGCGTTTTACGACTGCAATATACAGGGATGAGTATTTTCCGCCTTATGGTGGGATTCCGCTTTCTTAATTTTTTAGAAAAGAAAGAATTCAGACTTTTCAAAGAAAGTTCCGCTTTTCTTATTCCGTAAAAATAATCGTTTTTTCCCGCTTTTCCTATTCCACAGAAAAAGAATACCTTTTTCCTAAGGCCAAATCCTGAAGCAGTTAACAGTTTTCGCTAATCGTTATGCTGATTTAATGTCCGCTTGCCTATATATGTGTGGTTATGACATGCATCATCGCTGGGATTTATGTTGTTTTGGTTGTCATTTTCGTAGAGTGTTACAATATAATACCACTATTGTTGAGAATTCTACCGGTATATTCGGCGCTAACTCTGATAAATAAGTTTTTGTGATAGTCATTTTCGCTGAGTGCTTCCCTGTTATAAAATCTGATATTTACACTGATTTTACCTAGAATTTAAAAAATATTTTATTAACGCTTTTCTATCGGTATTCAATCAATGGCTTTGTTGAATTATATTAAACAGGGTTCCCACGGTCCTTGAAAGTCCTGGAAAGTCCTTGAATTTTTTTTTATGAAATTTGGTCCTTGAAAGTCCTTGAAAAAAGGATACGGTCCTTGAAAGTCCTTGAATTTTTAAGTGACCACTGATAATCTCCGTTTTGTATTTTTGTGTCTAAAGTATGTCATTTTATGATCCTTGATTTTTCCTACAGGATGTCCACAGATCGAGAAAAGTCGGGGAATTCAGCATTTCAGGAATTATCAGGGATTTTGACAAAAAGTTTAAAGGAATCAGGGAATTTTCCGGAATTAAACTGAGTCTTTTAATTTTGACAATTGAAGATACACTGCTAGAAAAAATACCAAAAACAATTTGTTAACAAATTAGAAAAAAAATTTAAAATGAAAAAACGGCAGAAATTGATATCACCAAGGGAATTACTACTTTCCCCCTCATTTTCTCTTATGTTATAGCCTCTATCGACATTATTTACGTTGGTATCTGGTCACTTTTCTGAACATTACGGTGAAGAAAGGGCCGATATTTTCGTGATTATTAGAAAGCGCTATGGCCGTGAATTACGTTCTTGCGTGCTGCTCATTTTCATGGTGATCAAAGATTGCACCTGTTAGCCATGGTACAGTTCTGCTGAAACATGCATTTCAGCTCTTTTTTGGCTGAAATTTCGATCATTCCTTGAGACCGATACAAACATGCATTACAATATTATTGGGTTTACTTGCTTGTCTGACAACCAGTGAACCTGCATACGTTCAGACTTCTCCAAACTTCTGATGTACTGACCACTTTTCTTGCAGATTGCCAGCATCTATCTCTGTTATTTATGTTGGTGTGTGGTGGCCTAGTTTCGTCGAACTTTACGCTGGTGTTAGTGCTGTTAGCGCCGAGATTTACGCTGCTAAGACGGGAGCTATCACCGAGATTTACATAGTTGTGATGTTCATTTTAGTCCCTATTAGTCACTATTCCGATGGTTTGAACCTCAAAAGTTGTCGCTATCGGAGAGATTTGCGGTTGTGGTTGTCAATTTCAGAGATTGTGACGTCGATATAATTGACTCTGTTTCAGCAATACCAACGATATATTGGGTACTAGCATTGATATTTAAGTTGGTGTGATGGTCATTTTTGTCGATTGTTGCCTTAATGCAGGTATGCGATTTCTTCCGCCAATCTGCGGAAAGAATCAAAGAAAGAAAGATTTTTTTTTTTTTTAATTTCATATTTGTCTGCTTTTTTGAATTTTTCCGCTTATCAAAGTTTTCCTACAATTTTTCCGTTGTTCCATTAAGATTAAAATTTACTGACAATCATGGAACCTGCATATGTTCAGACTACCCCTATTACTATTCTCCCCTTCATTTTTCTGTAATGTTTTAGCCTCTATTGGAATTATTTACGTTGGCATGTGATAGCCATTTTGCTGAGTGTTATGCTGATGAAATGGCCATTATTCCTGTAAATAATGCCATCATTATCGCCATTATTACGTTGCTGTGTGATGCTCCTTTTTGCAGGCCTTACTCCGATATAATAGTTACTGATGTTATTGTAGAGATTTGCACCTGTCGGAGGTAGTACAGTTCAGCTAAATTGCGGTTTCAACTCTTTTTCTTTTAATTGAAATTTCTATCATTCCTGAGATCGATACAAATCTGCATTACGATTTTGTTGGGCTTCCCTTCAAATTTGACAATCATGGAACCTACTTACTGTGCATTTTGCTTTCACCGGCATGGCAATTTTTGCTAATTGTTGGTTTAATGTATTTGCTGAGATTTGCGACGGTATGGTGGCCGTTGTACCGATATTTACATTGGAGTAGTTGTAATTTTCACTTAAGCTTAAGCCATTTTAATAGTAGCTATTGGCGAGATTTGCAATGTCATTTTAGTTTCATTCGCCTGGGCTTCCGCTGATGTGAAAGCTGCAATGTCCGTGATTAATGTGTGTGTGAGGATCGTTTTCACGATTTGGTTTGAGTCGATGCTGAATGATTAGAATTTTAATTTAATTTTGCGCCAGAAATTAATCCCAATTGCCAAATTTTACTGTGTATCCTTATTTAAAATGATAATCTTCACTGCTTTTGAATGTAAAATTGTTTATTTTAACATGCAATACAATTTTACATTTTAACTATAGATATAATAGTTAAAAAGTGTAAGCAACTTTTTTTTATTTATAATTGTTTAAAATTAATTGTATTATGAAAATTTGTTCATTTTGTAAAATTTTTGCCTGGGTACTGTACCTAAACAGTGGTAACAGCTGAACTTAAGCAAAAAAGAATATTGCAAGTGAATTGAACAATTTGGACAACGAAATTATTCAAACTTAAAATAGTGTAACTCCCCTAATTCCATCTATAATTGAAGGCAGTTTTTTATAAATACTCAAATTGATGTATAATATTTTTACCAATTTTATTTGAGGCATAAAACATAAAAAATTCACATTACAAAAAGTTTTTAAAGTAATTATTGATTTTATACATTTTTATTAAAATTATAAGTTTTCAGAAAACAAAAATAGTTAATATATAGAGTATTTTGTTGAATGTTTCATCCTGTTTTGACATGATTTAGGGTTTGCCTTTCCTTTGAAAATTTTACTTAGAAAACAGCTTTTGAAATCTGAAATTTAATACTAGTCTCCTCTGTGTAAAGAAAGAAAAAAAAAGGATTTTAAAGTATAATTGCACTTGCACAGTACAGGTACACTATACATGCACTGCACAGAGCAATTTTCTGTTTGCGCCATAAAGATGTTAAGATAAACAGTACATTATTCATAATTATTTTTATGATGGTGAATTTGAATGTTTTTTTATTTGAAAGTTATAGTATATGTATATTTTGTTGATGACTTATTTATAATCAGGGGAAAAATTGGGTGTTACAGAGAAATATCAGGGGATTTCAAAATAACTTTTTTGCGGACACTCTGTTCCGAAAAAGGTCCTTGAATTTTCTTAAAAAGGTCCTTGAAATTTCTTAAAAAGGTCCTTGAAAGTCCTTGAATTTGTTTCTTCAATAAGAGTGGGAACCCTGTTAAACTGTGCTGGGAGGAGATTTTTCTGCTTTTTGACAGATTTCTGCTTTATTACTTTTTATGTAAAACTTTCCTCTTTTTTTGCCTTTTTGTCCCTGCTTCAAGTATCCGTTTTTTTTCTGATTTGAACAAGTTTTTCGCACAAAAAATATATTTTTCTCATGTCTGGGCTAAAGGTTTTCCTTCATCTATTCCCTTTCCTCGCAGATTATTTCACAAGCATTTGGCGACCGGCATATACTTTGGTTGTGATTGGTTATAAATGGCATTGCCTTTCCACAATTGGTTATTGAAGTCACATGATCAACTTGGTGTTTTGCGGTTCTGTGTTTCTGCAGATCACCCAGAATATAAACAAATGTTGATCGAATCCAAAGCGCGACAATATTGCTCTTTGACCTTAAAACGTTTAAATGATTTCTTATAAAGTATATAATCGGAAAAAAACTTGTTGAATGGTCAATTCGTATTGTTTTCTTAAATTACAGATACTTGAATTTACCAGAAATGTAGTTAATAAATGTTCAAGTGTTGTACATTTGATCGCACAACATTTATCTCGGTTACTGATAACTTGGTGCTGAAGCATTTTCCGTATAGATGCAATGCTTCATTCCGATTAAATTGTACTTTTGCTGGAAAGCCTTGTATAACATTACTAAGTTAAATAAAATGATTATTATGTCAAATTCGAGTACTTTTACAAGCAATAAAATAAGCAGATTTTATAGTTTTATGCAGCTTTTAAATAAGTCGATTTTGTGTGTCGCTTATGTGGATGGCATTTTCCTGATCTTTTTATTACAACTGAAATTTGGAGAATACTAGAGCACTGTTTTGAGCTTATGTATGTATGTGGCACATATTAATTTCTTCCCAAATAGTTAAAATGCGATTATTATATAGCAGGGTTGGAAAAAATACATATTTTTTTTTAAAAATACTTTTCTAATTACATTATACATATTTATAAATAAAATTTGACATTAACTAGAATAATGTTCAGACAACAAATAATATTCCTATTGAAAATAATTTAAACTAAGTAAATAAAAAATTATTACTTATGTGGACATTCAAATCATATTAAATATTAACCATGGCAATTGCTCCCTATCATAAAGATTTTACACAGTTAATACTAGCCATACATTTATGATTGATGTTTAATTTCTGGTTATATAATTGAAATGTGTTATTTATTCATTAGAAACTGATTATACAGGGTGTCCAGCCGTCAGGGAAGTATACTTAAATTTTTTGCACCTCGGGAAAGTCGCGAATTATGCTTTAAATTTGTATTTAATGTTGGAATTTCTGATCTGAGTTGAGAAATTTTGTCTCCTCTTCATTATCGGAAAAAATATCCTTATGAAAGTTAAAAAATTAAAAACTGTGTTTTGGGATATGACTCCTTCACCAATCGGCGAATTTCCGCTTTTTTTTTTTTTTTTTTTTAATTTTTACATATTTTACGGCTTTCTTTACAAATTTCTAAGAAAATCAGCATTTTCCTACAATTTTCCCATTGATCTCGTGGATAGAGGGTAATTTCTACTTCCCTCGAAAATGTTCTCTTACTTTAAATATGAGATTTTATTCGATATTATGAGATATTTATTATGAGATATTTATTCAGAGGATTTCAGGGTTTTTTACTGAAGTTTGGATCATACCCAAGATCGATGGGAATTCACTGTGAAATTTCCTGACAACCACGAAACCTGCACACGTTTAGACTTCGCCAAATCACCAATGAAATGAATACTTTCCCTTCACATTTTTCTCTAGTGCCATAGCCTTTATCTGCATTATTTACGTTGATATGTGACGGGCATTGTGCTGAACGTTATGGTCTGTGATTACCGAAATTTGCATTGCTGCAGCCGATGTTATCGCCGAAATTTATGTTGTTGAGATTTCATTTTCGGTGAGTATTGCGCGATATAATTGCCACTATTCCGAAGATTTGCTCCTTTATATATGCCGCTATCGCCGAGATTCACGTAACTGTAATAGACAATTTTTAAGGTGTTTCATTGACATAAGCGGCTCTATTTCACAGATTTTGAACGATATATTGTGAGTTAACACTTACATTTATGTAGGTGTGATGTTCTTTTTTACCGATTGTTGCTTTAATGTAATTATCCAGATTTTCGCTGGTACGGTCGTTGTTATCGTCGATATTTATGTTGGAGTAATGGTAATTTTCAATTAGGTTTAAGCCGTTTTAATAGTTAGTAGCTATTACCGACATAATCTCTATTTCACAGATTTCAAACGATATATTGGGAGTTAACACTTACATTTACGTAGGTGTGATGTTGGTGTTTTCCGATTGTTGCTTTAATATAATTATCCAGATTTTCGCTGGTACAGTGGCTTTTATCGCCGATATTTATGTTGGAGTAATGGTAATCTTCCATTAGGTTTAAGCCGTTTTAATAGTTAGTAGCTATTGCCGACATAATCGGCTCTATTTCACAGATTTTGAACAATATATTGAAAGTTAACACTTACATTTCCATAGGTATGATGTTGTTGCGTTAATGTAATTATCCAGATTTTCGCCGGTACGGTGGTTGTTATCGCCGATATTCACGTTGGAGTAATGGTAATTTTCAATTAGGTTTAAGCCGTTTTAATAGTTAGTAGCTATTGCCAAGATTTGCGATTCTGTTTTAGTATCATTAATCTAGCTGATGTGATAGCAGCTATGTCAGTGATTAGTGTCTGTGTGAAGATTGGTTTTGCCGTTTGGTTTGATTAAATGCAGAATGACTAGAATTTTTATTTAATTTTGTGCAAGATATAAGTTCCAATTGTCTAATTTTACTGTATATTCTTATTTAAAATTGTAATTTTAACTGCTATTATATGTAAAATAGAGTATTATATCATGAAAAACAATCTTACATTTTATTTAGAGATATTAATAATAGTTTAAAAGTTAAAATTTTTTTTTTTATATAATTGTTTAAAATTATTTTACTTGTGCAACTGTGTGAAAATTTAAAGTTTTTTGCTTTGCTTGAGTTTTGTACTGTGTCTATTACATGCAGAACCTCCCTCCCTTAATTCTAAGCACACACAAAAAAATCCCAGTTCTCAAACAATGTTTGTGACAAGCAGTTGTGTACAAAGAAAAAGCTAGTGGCAAAGAAAATAGAAAGAAAAAACTACTAAATTAGTGATAAATATTAATCTGAGGGAAAAAAATCCCAGGTCTCAAACAATTATTCAATATATGAATCTTATACATAACATGCAGCTGCTTGTTCCAATATGTCTGATGCTTAGCACTAGCTATTAAACTGTACACTTTGATTAACCCATTAACCGCTGGCGTTGCGTTCAATCAACGCTTAGAAAACATAACTATAATAAATATTTAATCAATTTTAAACTATTATTTGGAGGTTTATGTTCATTGGTAATGTTACACACTTTAATTTCGAACAATAAAAATTATTCTAAACCTTATTGTTTTCTCGTAGTAATACCTTAAACATTTCCAAAATTCGCTAAGTTAGACTGACATTGCTAAATCGATTCCGAAGAAAAGGGGAAATAATTTTTATTAGACCTAACATTTCATATCTCCTTAGTTCACTTGAAGGTCACACGCAAATAAAAAATGTTTTGATGAATTCATCTTCGAGATACAATGTTGGAAATACTAGTGTTGCGCTTGCGAAACGTGAGCAGAAAAGGGGGTCAAAATTTTCTGAACTTTTTTCTCACCGCGTGTGATTACAACTGCTTCATTTTGATTTAAAATATCTTGAAAGCGCTTAGTGAAGCTCTGGATACTTTTTACACCATTGATTCATATGACAATGAAACGGTCATTGTTATTATTTCACCAGAATTTGGCAAAGTTACTAACAAGGAAGACGGGGACCAGAAAAACTGAAAAGAGACTTAGAAAATTTAAGTTGTGAGGAAATTTTCGTTAAGTTTTTTGACTCTGATATTTATGCATTGCTCGTTAATAAAACTAATATATATGCATTGCTCGTTAATAAAACTAATATATATGCTCAGAAAAATAATCGCGCTGACTTTTTTGTTTCTGAGAGTTACCTAAAAAGATTTATTGGTTTGCTTCTTCTTACTGGATACCATACATTGCCACAAGAAGAAATGTATTGGTCATTAGATAAAGATGTATCGGTCCCGTTTGTTAGGGAGTCAATGTCACGTATTCAGTACAGGATTATAAAACAAAATTTGCATATGGCAGATAACATCAATATTGACAAAAATGACAAATTGTACAAAGTGAGAGTACAAGAGTGAAATTTGTTGAATAAGAAATTTTAATTGTTTCAAATATTTGCACACGACCTAAGTATAGACGAACAAATGATTCCTTATAGAGGAAAACATTCTGCAAAAATGTTCCTAAAAGGAAAACCTGTATGATTCGGTTATAATACTTGGACCCTTGCATCACGTGATGGTTTTTGTATTGATGGATTTAGTTAGATCAACTATTGGTAGACCAAGCAATTAAATCTTTCTTTGGCAGTACAAAATCAAAAAGGACATTTTCTTATACGATCAATTGGGTATTTGACAATTTTTCAAAATATGTTTTAAATAAAACGTTTGACCAAAATAAAAGACGCATATTTTTTCTTTTTCCAAAATAATTTTGCATTTTATAATCCGCCAAAAATCGGATTTTAAAATGCAAACAGAAGCCCCGCCCCTAAAACGCTGCTCAAAAATCCTTCTGACTGTGTGACGTCACTATTGAATAAACAGCATCGCGAATAAGTTTCAAGCGAGATTGTGCAACCGTAATGTGTTCTTTTTTTTTTCGAGGAAATTTCTTGCCGTTGTTGTGTTTTACCCCAATAGGGTGGATCGTTCTTCTATGGAGAAAAAAAAATATTATTAATCAAAACCTATCTATGGGGAAAAGATGTTCTATGATATAGAGATTAGGGAAAAAATAATAAAAAAAAATTAATTTTAAAATTTTGCACTGCCACAATGGGGTTGAATTTTCGAAAAAAATGCAAAAAGTCCTAATTTTAGTTAAATGATTTTACACTAAAAATAATTGTTTTTTACAATATAAATCATGAAAAAGTTATGATTACTGACTAATTAGTAGTACAATGTACATTTCAAACTTTTTTTTACCCAACTCCCCCCCCCCCCCCCATATCACCGTTGAATCTGCCCTACAACCCTATAGTGCAGTTGTCAGCGGCTTACGGAATTAAACGCCTAATCGATGAGCGCTGTTCTTGTAAAGTAAATTAATTTACAATTTTATTATGTGACATTTGTTTGTTTGTGTACTTGGATTAATACTCTACTGTGGCGTTGTTAAGAAAAGACATGATTTGTCCTATATTTGGTTCAGACTGTAATATGCCCACGATTATGCTTCCTACGTACGAAAAACGTAATAAGGTGCGTATATTGGCATTCAAAAAGAGAAGCAAAGAACAGTGTATTTAAATACACTTTTCTCCGCGTGTCAATAATTTGCAAGTAAGTTAGAAGAGACCTGGAAACGAGCTTTAATACCAATAAATGACCACTCCAACATTTTGAGAAAAATAAGTTCATACTACTACAAATATCGCGCTTTCAAAGTTAGAAAATTAACTGAAAGCTATCTCAAGGAAAGCACATCGTAAGTTTTGTTCATGCGTCGACTTGGTTGTTTTCAAATTATCTGGCGCCGTCAGCAACACAAGGGCTATAATGCGCCGAAACATTCGTCATTCGACAAGCCAACATACATTTACAAACATCCATGCCTTACATGGGACTCGTACCCGCAACTTCGCGGTCTAGAAGCTAGCACACTAACCACTATACCGTTTGGTCGGCTAGATCATGCGTCGACAATGACACAGATACAACAATGTTGGTTTCGATTATAGGTAGTCTGTCAACACAGGTATCAAAGAAGGTGTTATACGAAATATGGAACTGATTCTGAAGCGTCTACTACAATGGTTTGTGTGCCAGTTACAAGCCAAAGAGTGACCGTATGCGAGATACTACCTGTAGTTTAATTCATGTAAACCCAACCTATGTGAACTGACTAACAAGAAAGATTTAAATACTGATCAAATGTGCTTAATGGAAATTTGTGAAGCCATCACTGCGGACAAAGCAGCAAAGGGCTGTTGAAGTGAAACTCTGGAAAGATTCGCCACTCAAGGTGGTTTACAACCCCCAACAGAATTCTCATGTTCTATTTGGCTTAGAAGAAGTCTAACCAAAGCTGTATTGACATTAATTACATTCATCGTAAAAGTCTAGGCACCTATGTGATTCAAGATCAAAACCAAACAATCGGGAATCTATGGTGCAGAGCATTTGCATTAATCAATCTTTCTATCGCGTTATTTCTCAATTGATTTGAAGAAAGTCATTGATCCAGTAATTTTTGAAACGGGGGTTTGGGCTTTCCTGAAAATATCCTGATATCAACGCTAGCTGACGACAGAAATAACACAAAGGAATTGGTCCTCCAAAGAATTTTGAATTTGCGCAAAGTCAAACGGTCTGCTGCAACCCAAACCCTTTTAGCGATTAATATCCGTATCTTAAATATACCAACTTTTGACCCTTGTGTGACAGATTATGTGAACTTGATTAAGTGGGAGAATGTGACAGAACGATTTAGTGATGACATGATTTCAGGAGCAATAGTAAACCCAGCAATCATTTCTACGGCAATACTATAGTATTATCTACTATCAAGGGGTATCCCTGTCGTACTTAAGCTACAGAACGAATAGTCACAGAAGCATTTTCTGCTGTAAGCGGATCATATAGAAGAGATGGGTTAAAAAGAAATAACCTGGAATCACGAAACCTCAAGCCAGTTTTCAATACCAAACGTGATTACCATTCACTGTAATTCCGAAGATTTTTGTATTTTTCTTGATTTAATTCTTAAGAAGCTGTAATGTGTTCCAAAAGCTTTTTTTTTTCTGTAACCATTTAGTATATGTCCTCTCATTCCAATAAACGTTTAAAAGTACTAAAGGCCTGTTTCACTTAAACAAAAATCACTTTGACATTTTACCATTAAAAAGCTTAAATACCAAAACTTCATCCCCCTTTCAAAGAGCTTAATATAAAATTTATTATTTTTATTTTATTTTCCCCTTAATTAATGTACCTCAGAACTTCTTTTCCGTACAGGTAGGTTTTGAAATTCTTCAGAAAAAAAATTTAATTGACTTTGACTTTTTACTATAAAAAAAGCTCAAATACCGAAACTTCATCCTCCTTGTGGCAGTACTGAAATTAAAATTTAAATTTTTTAATTATTTTTCCATGTATCTATATACCATAGAACATCTTTTCCCCATAGGTAGGATTTGAAATTCTGAATTTTTTTTTTTCTATCCACCCTACTGTACAAGTACTTCAATTAACAGATGAACACTAATTTCGGCAAAATTTCCAAGTACAGAATGGATTCTGCGCCAAGAATTGTTTGCATAAAACCGCTCCAAGTTATGGATTTTTATTGTAGCATTTTTTTAAAGATAATCTTGTGTTCCTATCCACTTCAATACATTATTACTTGTTTTTTTAACCCTGTAAATGTTTAAATAAGATCAGGCATAAATTAGAGTGAGTGTTCCGATTTATCCCTTTCTGCGAGGCGGGGTGAATCGGTTCACCATGAATAAAATCAAACTAAATGTAAGTAAAGTTTTTTCCAAAATTTTTGGGTTTTATTATCATAGAAGAAGGTAGGACCCAAGTTTCAAAGTCAAAAATTTGTTCGTTAACGATATTATTACTTTGAAAGTTGAAAAGGTTTCCGACTCACCCTGTTTTAATTTATTCAGCATATTATTTTAATCGTTAATAATTTTGCTTTTGTTTTTATAATCATTATAACTGCGAAAGTGTGTAGTTCTTGTTTTACATATTAAAATAGCTGGGAGATTCATTTATATACACAGATGTTTTAACATTTCTATACATTGCAGAAAAAAACTTTAGACTTGATTTGAAAAAGAATCCCACCATCACTGCGTCTATTTTGGGTAAATTTAACTGTCTGCCTTTACGAAACTGTCATACTTTTTTCCAATAAAGCTTCTTTAAATAAATATTTCCTAAAATTCACCTTCAATGGTCATAATTAATCATAAAGTAGGAAGAAAGATGAACCAAGCTTAAAAATAAACTTAGGAAGTTGTTTGTTCACAAACTTCCACTCCACAATAGTGACGTCACATTCTGGGAGGAGCTTAAGCGATCGTTTCTGGTCACATGATGAAGCGCTCAGAAAAACATTTTTTAGAATTCGATTTATAAAAATTTGAGCAATTATTTCGAGTAGAAAATGCTTGCATTATTATTACTTCGTTAAATACTATGTATTTGCCACATTTGGCAATTATTTGTTGATGGTGTCAAATACCCTATTGACAATAAAAGACTTCGCTGTAAACATTGTCACAGTCAAATTATGTATTGCTGTAATGGTTGTGAAGTGGTTTTACATCAAGAATGTAGTCCATATTTTCATGCAAAATAAGACATATTAAATAAATGTATGTACCCAGTTGCAGAAACTTTTCTGCCAGTCTGCGACACTAATTAGAATATTAGAAAATAATCTGCAGCGTAATTAGTATTATTTTTTTTAAGTTTGCATAAAATACAAAAGCACCTTATTTGTCAATTTTACCAAAAATTCCTGTTTTACATAAACATAGAAATTTGGCAAAATAAATTGAATATTAAAAGGGAAATATTTAAAAATATTGTATCTTAAATTAAAATTCTAATCATTCTGTATAAATTCATACCAAACGGCGAAAGAGATTTTCACACTAATCACGGACATAACGGCCGTCACATCAGCTCAAGCTCATGAGAATGACACAAAAACGGCATCGCAAATTTCGCCGATAGCTGCTACTAAAACGGCTTAAACCTAGATGAAAATTACCACTACTCCAATGCAAATAACGATCACCTTACCGGCGCAAATCTCGGCAATTATATCAAAGTAACAATCCGCAAAAACGACCGTTATACCAACGTAAGTATCGGCGTTAGCGCTTAATATATCTGTAGAAATCTGAAAATTTATGCAATAGAGACGATTACACTATCGACGTAACACTTTACGAAGTTGACTATCACAACTACAAAAGTCTCGGTGATGGTGACAATTATTCAGACGCAAACCTTCGAAATAGGGGTTATTAAATCGGCGTAATACTCGCCGAAAAGGAACATCGCAACGACGTAAATATCGGTGATATTTCCCGTCTTAACAACGTGATTCTCGGCAACAGCGGTTCTTAAGCAGCGTAACTTTTAGCGAAGCTAACTACTACGCACCAACGCGCGAAAGCACATAGTTTCTATACAATCACCTTAAAATCGTGCATGACGAGCATCTTGATTCCGATTCCTCTTTCATGAAATGAAGTATCGCGCACGTGCGTTGACTCAAATCACCCTACTTAGAAATCGAACTATAAAAAATTATTATTATTATTTTTTTTTTTTTAAAGTCCGATTTGTAAAATGATCTGCAGGCTGCTGGAAAATCTGCGACCTTCGTCTCCCGTCTCTCATTTTCTGCTACCGGGTGTATGTACTTAACATAGTACGAAACGTTTATATTTTTGAAAAGAAGCTTTAAAATATCGCCTACGGTTAATTACAGTCGTTGAATATTCAACATTAACAAAATATGAAATTCTTGAAAACCTCCAATTTTTACTCGGTTTTACGCTGACGTTGCGCCAATGCAACAGTCATTTTCTCTAAAGATAAGTAAAATATTCCAACTTTTTCTGTAAATATGTTATATATGATCCTAAAATCACAAATGTTAGAAATACTAACCATGTTTTTTAAGGATTTCAAGTTTTGGCTGTTAATGGGTTAAATTCCATATGCTTATTGTCTGCTTATGTTTAGACCTTCATTCTTATGACTTGGTAAACAATTTTATACCTTTTTTTTCTCACCCTCAAGAAAGAGTATTTAAAAAATCCTCTTTTCCTATTTTCAAAATAAAAACCCAATTCTTATATGATAATTAGCCATTTCTTAATTTCATAAATTTTTCTAATTTCTAAAATTAGCTCAGCACACTACTGGGTGTGGGTATAGGTATGTATACTATTGAAAATATTGTGATGATTGGTTGCAAGAGGGGTCTTTGAAAATTTTTGAATGAGCCTTGAAATTTTTGAAATATGCTCGGAATTTGAATCAGAAATTTTGCTGGATACCCTGTTATATATTTTCTTCTGTGTTAATATAACATTATTTTCAACCCCTTTTTTTAGATTCCAATGGGCTCCTATCGCAGTACTAGTCCAGCTGACCACTCTTGTAGTGCTCCAACCTCCCCTGTCTCTCACAGTCTATCCCCGTCCAGTTCTCCTGGTCTGGGTTCCAACAACACACTGAGTAACAACACATACAATGACACAAACTACTATGTACAACACCAGCAAACCAATGCTCTGCAGCACCAACTTGAACAGTTCAAGATGGTGGGTGACCTACAACTGTGTGAATGCTTCTTCATGGTAACTTCTCTCTGCCTCTAACTCTTTTGCAATGCATACTAGGCCTTATTATCCACAGCAGAACTGGTACTCCATGTTTTATCTAGCTTTGCTTATGTAAAACATGGGAGATGGAATAGCCACATGTATAAAAAAATATTTCAAAGCTGTATTGTTTTTTTATAAGCTGCCCTTTCGCTTAAACCGTTAAACTTATTTGTTCTATTTCTAAAGGTCAAAACTGAAATACTTACAGAATGAGTCCATTCAAACATAAAAATGAATCTGTCCTTTCAAAACATAAAAAAATTTAACAACACAGGCTGGTTCGATGATTTAAATGAAATCTTGCACAAACCTGTCCATAAATACCCAAAACGGCAAATAAGAAAATGAATTTTTTAAAATAACTTCACAACTTTTTTTCTAATTTGAGAAAAACATAGTTTAATTATTTTGTGCCTGGAACCAAATGAAAACTACTGACCGAACGATTTAAAAAAACTGTCGTGTGGCTTTTTCAGTTTAGCTATCAGAAATTAACTTGAACGTGTTTCAATATATGGGACTATTATTAATGTTTACAATCTAAAGTGTAAACTGAAAATTAATATCCTGCTAGTGAAATACTGGTTGAGTTAGTAAAGTTTTGGATTACCGTTTGAGATCAAATGCAGTACATCCATTTATTATCGAAATTTTCTTGCTTATAAACTGCATGCGAATTTGATAGTTATGTAAAAAATAAATTTGCTTATGACTGAGCAAACATTTAGGTATGCGGGCACTCAGCATGTGATATTTTGCACTTGACTGTTTTTTGACCTTGGATGTTGCAACTTTTAAATAATTCGGATAAGTTCAAAGTATTACATGTTTAAATATACTAAAAATGCTATATAATAGTAAAACTATGTTTAATAGAGTAGAATTGCCATTTTTAAAATGATTGAGTTGTACTTTTAAACAAGTTTTGTATACTTAAAATAAAGGTATAATTCTGCTGTGGAAGTAATTACTGTTTATCTAGTTTTTTGTCTGCTTGCAAATTTCTGAAAATATTTCCCTTTTACCTTTGATGTTGTGTGTTGAACGTTTGAAAATGCTTTTGTTTACTCATACCCAACTTTACTATTCTCCTTGCTACTATTCTCACTCCTACCTGCCTAAATTGTTGTGCACTTTTAACAGTATTTCTAACATTAAAAATGGCTGTGATTTTTATCTGGGTTTAACTGAATTTGTCTGTCAAACTTTGCAGAATTTTGACTTACTGATTATAACATTTGTTAGGAAGAAACATGAAATTAGAAATTTTTATCTATAAGTTAACTATTTAAAACTCTCATTTTGGCCATTCTAGGACAAAATAATTTATTTTTTTTTTAAATTTTTTTTTTATCAAATGCAAAACTTTGGGTTAAACAGCCTTGTAAAATCAATAAATTAACATTAGTAAATTCATATTTTATTAATTTTAAAACAAGTTTGATAATAATACATATTTATTATGATCAACTCTAATGTAAGTTACCAATAGTTAAATATTCATTTAATTAATGTAATGGATATACAGTTTTGAAATAACATTGTCTTAACTTACTAATAATTTGGTCCATTGATTGATGGACAATTAAAATATATCATTGCACTCTTTTATTAGAATTAAGAAAGGTTCTTCTACTGTTTTTGTAATATTAATCTTTCTATGAGCTTTATGAATGGTTCAAGGAATAAATGTATTTGAACTTTTCTTTGTTATATTCATAGTCAAAGTTCAGTAAATAGTAGAATAACATAAGTTACCATGGAATGGTCCATTTACTCAGGAAGTTTTATAAAAACATATTTCTGGAATGGCACTTGACTTCTCAAATTTAACAAAATAGTATTTACAAATAGGTTTTTTTCACCCATGTTTTTCAAATTATAATTTCAAAACTTTTATAGGTAATAAGTAAATTTTAAAACACTACTGCTGTATTATTATCTCTGCTGTATTGCAATAGAAACTAGAATACACGAGTTGCATCCAGAATAAAATAAAATAAAAATTGAAGGTTATGTAATACAATGTTTGTATATTTTCAAGTACTTTTCAAAGCTAGCACATATTATAACCACTTAATCCCTGATATATATTAACATGTTGGCATTGGTATCCACAGATGTCTGATAATTGTTCGAACTCGAACAATTCCCACAACAACACTGCAATGTTTCTTGCGACAGTGGATAGTGGAGGGGGGCCCCCAACAGAAGGCGAAATCTCTCTCTTGAATCAAAGTGGGCTTCAGTTTTCCGGACAACTCTCACCTGGTTTAAGTTCGAATCAAGACATGGACAATGCAATGCTGTATTCTATCACATCCCTTGGGTCAGATCAGCAATTGCGGTCGCCCACTCTCTATACGAAATCTAGCGTGATTTCAAGTCATCAAACAACACCACAAACGCCTCAAACCCCTACTAGTATTCCAGATATAATTTTAACAGGTGAGTACTTTTTTTCTATTTCATAAGGATAGTTTTAGTTTGCAAGTCAAGATTTTTTTTATTGTATGCTATTTGCTAAATTTGTTATTTTATTATATTCTACTTTCTGGATTGCTTAGGTTAATTTAATGTTAATAAGTTTTATTCAGTTGCCTCTTTTGATATGTACTTTTTGTGTTCAACTTCAAACTGTTATAAGATTCCAGCTATTCTTATTTTTAAGAAGGTACTTTGAAATACTTTTTCAATGCATTTTCAAAAATATTCTAAATTACTATGCAATTTAATTTTAATAAACATGTTCTAATGGATTGTGAGTAATTTTTTTTATTTAAGAATGAAATCTTTTATAGGGCAGTAGTTTTGTTCTCTCCACTTTTAACGTAACTGTAATAGTTGAATCTTCAAAATTGAAAACCATTTCATTTCAACCATTCGTATTGTTTTAAGAGTAGCAATTGTAAATCGTACAAAATTTGCTTTATTTGTGAAACGTATATCATTAGTGGCTTAAAACTTGAGTGTTACCAATTGCCTTTTCAGTTTTGCTAATTTTTTGCTTTCTATCCTTATTCAAATTGATTTTGCATCTTGGCATTTTATATGCCACAATTTAGAACGCACAGTTCTACAAGTTTTTGTGTAAATTATATAATGTTTTTTTAGTTTGGGAATATTTTATCTCTCCAGAACTGCTTTTTTAAATTCCTCAATTTTCCCCCCTCATTTGTATACTGTTTCTTTTCCCGTAGCTTTGATTATGTTAAGAAAACATTGAAGCCAACAATCAGCCTAAAATTTGTTCCAACCTATGTTTAAATTTTTTTACAATCAACCAACAATTTGTACCAGCAGATTTTTTGAATATCTGCCACCCTTGTTGCTGCCCTTTCTCAGACACGAAAATGAAAAACCCTGACTTTTATGTAGATTCTGCACATATTTCCTAGATTTATAGTCATGGTTTGTATTTGGCGCAGTATGGCCCATGTGTTGCCCTTGCGCCGTTAAACTCCACTCAACCATAGTTTGTATGTTTTTAAAAATCTTGAAAAGTTCTTGAAAAAAAAATTCTTTCATTTTCAAGTGCCTTGAATTCTATAAAAATGCGCTTGAAGTGCTAGAATTTCATTTTATTTTCTAAAAATATAGCATCTTAAAAAATTTTGGTCAACAAAGTGAGCAAAATCTTTTGAATTTAGTTAAGCCTATCAGCAACTAGGAAAACAGCGCAGTTGAACAAAGAGTTATTCATTCCTCCCCTTAACCAGTACGGCACTGTGTATGTGCATCGTATCTTGGAATACCTGATCAAGTCACGTGATCTCTTTTTTCGTTTTTGTTTCGTTGTGTGTTAATTTTTTTAGCACTGTCTAAAAATGCTGGGGTAATGCAATTTTCAATGCAAAATGATTGGAAAAGCTGGAAAATATTATCATGATTTGAAGCCTATATGTGTTGCATTCGCACTTTGCATGATGTTCTTTGTGTTTCAAAAATATCATGATGGGAGAAAGAGCTTTTAAAAGCCATGCGAAGATCAAAAAGCATATGGATATAGTTTCTATAAGAAGTTCGATGAGGATTGTTCGCACTATTTTTAATGATAAAAAATACCTCAAAAGCGGATATTTTTCTCTAAAAGGCGATGGAGGCAAATGTAATTGAAAATAAAGTTTTAGATACTGATACTATGGACATTGAAAACCATAAAAATCACAACTCTTATAAATGAAATGAAAACATTGATAATTATGTAATCGCATATTTGCCAATAGCGTGATTGCATCTAAATTTTAAATTTTCATGTGGAGAAAAAAAGCTGCATATTATGCAGTATTTGGAATCAAGCCTTCAGAGTGAATTGGAAGACAGTTTAATCAATAAGATTTTTATACTATTCTTTGACAAAAGTCACAATATGGTGAAACAACAAAATCAAATGGATGTTTTCGTCCGATATTGGCGTAATTACCAAGTGAGTACTTGCTACTTTACTTCTGTTTTTATGGGACATAGTACTGCTTCTGACATATTAGAGGGTTTTTTTCAATTGTACCCTTAAAATTTTTTTTTACTGAAACAAAAGTTTTATTTTTTGTATTTACTCGAACATGCACCGTTTGCCAAATAAAAAAATATTTGGGAATTTTTTTTAAATGTATTTGTTTTGATAACGCATTCATGAAAAGTGCTTGAAAAGTCCTTCAATATTTTTCTCCTTCAAGTGTACAAACCATGATAATTGTATCTTAAACTCCAAATGGCTTATTTATAATTTCTCAAGCAGCTAATCACTGCTGGTTGTGGATCGTCAATATGGCAGCAATTTCTGTTTGAAATGTTTTAAAAAGTGTTTGCTTTTCTTCTGATTTTCCGCTCATTTTTTTTTTTTTTTTGCATTCCTAGTACAGACCAGCTACTTGATTGCTTAGTTTCCACTTTGTCTATATAGATTTATGTTTTTCCTCAATTCTATGTAGATGAAATATAAACGCGGAAGTGGTTGTAAATCGTATTGGGAAAGGATTCTCACACACGTAGGGTTTTACCAAAAACAGAAATTCTGCCTTTCTGGATTGTCTCAAGATTGACATGTAAATATATACTTACAATGAATCAAAATAAATTGATACTGGAGTCATTCTATGGAAAATCAGAAATTTGATCAAATTAAAAAACAACAACAAAACATTCTTTGAAAATTGATACATACTATAAAGAGAGATATTTACTTGATAGTAATAATGCTATTATTGTTGTTGAGCAAGGTTCCCACAGTCATTAAAAGTTATTGTAAGTGCTTAATATTTTTGAACTTGTTTTCCAGGCCTTAAAAGTACTTGAAAATTCTAAGAGGTCCTTAAAAGTTCTTAATTTTTCTGAATATTGTGTGCCTGACTGCAAAATTTATAAAAATCGGAGTGACAAATTGTAAAAAAATTTCTTTAACAAACGCATATTATATGATCATAAGCACAACCATTTTAAAATGACTTATTTGAAAAATGTATAACATCTTTAAATCTGGAAATTACAATTTCTAATATTTATTTTGTAGATAATTAACCTCAGTATTGACTAAAATATTCAATAATATTATTTCATTATTTTTACTTTTGTTTCTCATACATTTAGTGAAAAATTATATAACTTTTTGGGTTGCATATCCTTTATTAAAAATTTATATAAAGACATGACGCCTAATAACAAATTTTCAAAGTTCCTTAAAAATATTTTGTAGGTCCTTAAAAGTCCTTGATAAGTCATTGATTTTCATTCTGTGATTTCAGTGGGAACTTTGTTGAGATTAAAAATAAGATTTTTTTAATTTTATATAAATATTGTTAACATAGCGGTGACTAAAAAGGCTACTAAATCTACTATTTTAGTGACCAGGTGACTATGGCTACTATTTCAATGAAAAAAGGGCATAAAACAACTATTTTAAGCAAAAGCTTTGATTATTTTTCTGCTAAGGCGACTATTTTTTAAGAAATTATAGTCTGATAGTAGGACGAACTAAAAAAATCGCCCATTGAGTACTAATGCAGTTTTGTCAAAATAATGATATTTTTAAGTAGGTGGGAAGAGCGAACAATGTCGAAATAGGGGTTAATTTTAGTTTATATTCATGGATCGAGTTGTCACTTTTATAGTCCAATGATAATATCTCCCTGATAACCGTGCACGGGCGGTTATTTTCGATGTCAAACGTGGTTGTTTTCGCCTACCTGTTTGGTTCCTACGTTTTATCTTTTGTCGTGCAAGGCTCAACAATATACACTGTATATTCTCAAATATTTGCCTTTACTTACTTTAGTTGATAAAAATTAATTTATGGAATTTGCCGTGAATGCTGGAAGAAAATGCCATCAGTATAGACCAGCGTTAAACACTACGCGGTCCACGACAGATTTTTATGCGGCTTGCCGGCACCACAGATGATATAAAAAAATCAAATTTCATGGCAAGATCTTTTATTTTACATTACTGTAATTTATCCAAAATAATATGTGTTAACTATGTAGAATAGAGTTCTCCACTACGTGCCCGAAAAACTATAGGAAGAAGCTTCATCAAGAATAAATTCAGAAATAACTTAACTGAATCTCATTTGGACAATTTATTAAAATTGATTACAACAAATATTCCGAAAGACATTGACTCTATCATAAAATAAACTGAGTGATTTGGACCGCATAAGCCGGTGTGAGGATCGATTTCGCTGTGTTGGTCAATCGATGAAGAACGACAAAAATTTTAATATTGTAGCTAAGTTTATTAAAAATTTAATTTCGAAGCAATTTATTTAATTGCTTTGAATATTGCTTAAAAAATTAAAAATTCGCCTGTTATTGTCAATACAGTATAATTGTTTAAACATAAAACTTTTTTTTGCTAAAAAGTTGTTTGACTTTTGGAAATTTAAAAATATATACCTTTTTTTGCCAGTCAATTTTTATTGTCTCTTTGATTGGGTGAAGTTCAACTTTTTTTGGTTTGAAGGTTTAAAAATTTTTTATTTTTTTTTGCTTTTAATAAAAAAAAGGCATGAAAAGGAGTTTGGATATTCTATTCTTGTGATCATTGTCTTTATCGTATGGAATGTCGTGTTTACTTGGTATTAAGACATTATTTTGAATCGAAAGGCTATATATATAATGGGGAGTGTCTCTGGGTTTTCATGTTTTATGTTAATCAATAGTTTTATTCTGATCTTGTTGAACACTTAAACCTTCAAAGCAAGAATAAGACAATTGTCGACTTCAAAAAAGGGACTACTGTTTTCAGCTTTTGACACAACTATTTTGGCTACTATTTTCAGCGTCTAAGACTACTATTTTGGCTACTATTTTTAACATCTGGGGCTACTAAAGCAACTATTTTCAAAGCTTATAGTCCGTGGCAGCCCTGTATTAAAAGTAGTGTCCACCAATGGACATGAGGTGTAAAATCCAGCTGAGCATGATTTAATGAAGTTAAATTTAAATAAAAAGTTATAAACTATAAGTAACATTACTTTTACAACTGACTAAATATTAAACAACTTAAAAAAAAACCCAAATAAAATAATTTTAGTGTATATATTTGATTGTTGTAAGATTTTCCGAAACAATTAATATTTTGACTGTTTATTTCTGAAAAATAACCTAAATAGAAGAGAATATAACTGTGTAGGGTATCACTTGATACAGAACAAATTATCTTATTTTTTTCAGTTCTAATATTACAAATAATTAATTTTAAATTTTGAATCCTCAAAAGATAGATGCAAAAAAGATATTTTGAAGTAGAAAGTTGTCTTATTTCACCTCTTAATTGACTTAAATAAAAATTAGTAATAACCAAGAAAGTTAGTTGAATACTAGTCCCTTTAAAAAAAATGGGGGAAAGTCCAATTTTGAAACAATTGTATAGAATTATATTTATTTAAAAAATTAAATTTCCTGAATTCCAACTTCAAAGCATTTTAAATCAAATATACAAAGCAAAAAGAAAATAAATAACAATAAAAAAAAAAGTGCATTTAACTTATGTTGCTTATTCTTTTAAAATGCTTTTGAAATATATTACACTGTTTAATATGTTTAGGAATATAAATATCAACAAAATTAATGTACCATTTTCTTTTATCCATTGACAACTACTTCCACGGATGTGACAAAACGATATATTTTTTTGCATGTGGTGAATTCTCCGATAGATTTTATTTCATAATATTTGCAAAATAAAGCTATTTCACCATATAATACAGATACCAACAATTATTTTATAAATTTAATTGATAGTTTAAATTCTATTGAGTTCCATAGATGTGCATCTCATCTCAACCTTTTTTTTGTCAAGTCCAATAACTTGATAAAACTATTCATAAATAACTTAATCTATAGCTTGTTCTTTGCATCGATCCAAAACATCTGGTTAACATCTGATTTCTTTATCAAAACAGTATATTACTACGAACTGCAAGGATTTAATAACACTTTTTTGGATGTCCACTGATATCTACTAGCTGAATACCTGTGCTTCGCTACGAAATTTTAACTTGTGCAATATTTTAGCTAGCTGCGAGGACTCGAGTTGTGGAAATCCGTCTTGATGTATCGGTCCCAGTTTTTGGCTCTTCGCTTGCAGGAAGGTTCATCGCTACGCAAAATCGAGCTCGCTTCGTTCGCTGAAAAGTTCGTTGACACATAAATACAAGCTTACTTCACTCGTTGAAAGGTTCATTACTATGCAAGAATAGGCTCGCTTCTCTCGCTGAAAGGTTTATTGTTGCGTAAGCATAAGCTCGCTTCACTTACTAAAATCTAATTGCTACGTAAAGCGCCTTAATATTACAAGCCTCTCCCCTGTCGAGACACACAAAAAAAATCCCCGTTAGTACAATAATACAACAGTGCCCTTAAGATTACTTTGACACGTGTTTGTGGAAAGCAAAATTAGAAGGCCAAAACTACTTATGCTGATATTTTCAGAGCTTTAGGCCTATTAGAAATTGCTTTTTATGAAAATATTAATTAAGAAAATTAATCAAAAAACTAATTAAAATTTTAATATTTTTTTTGTCAATAGTCCAATTAGAATGCCAAAACTTCTTATGTTGAAAATTTCAAAACTGTAGTCCAAATATAAATCGTTTTGCAAAATATTTATTAATTAAAAATATTAATTAAAAATTAATTAAAAATGAACTAAATAGAAATTTAAATTTCTGCTTTTCAAAAGTCCAATTAGAAGGCCAAAACTACTTAAGTTGAAAATTTTGCAGCTGTAGCCCTATTAGAAATCATTCTGTAAAATATTTATTAATTAAAAAAATTAATTAAAAAAGAACTAAATAAAAAAAATAAAATTCTGTTTTTCAAAAGTCCATTTAGGAGGCTATAAAGACCATAACTACTTGTGTTGAAAATTTCAGAACTGTAGCCCAAGTAGAAATAATCGTTTTGTAAAATATTTGTTCATTAATTAAAAAAGAACTAAATAAAAATTTTAAATTCTGTTTTTCAAAAGTCCAATTAGGAGGCTAAAACTATGTATGTTGAAAATTTGAGAGCTGTAGCCCTATTGGAAATCGTTTTGTAAAAAAAAAAAAAAAAAATTGTTAATAATGAGTTAATTAAAAAATAACAAATTAAAAATTTAACATTCGGTTTTTCAGAACTCCTATTTGAAGGCTTAAACTACTTATGTTGAAAATTTCAGAGCTGTATCTCTATTTGAAGTCATTTTGTAAAAAAAATTAATTAAAATATTAATTAAAAAAGAACTAATAAAAATTTTAACATTCTGTTTGACATACATAAAATTAGAAGGCCTAAACTTCTTATGTTGAAAATTTCAAACCTCTACTCCAATTTTAAGTAGGTGTCTATAGATCCACAGACAGACACACAGCTTGTTTTATTATTATAGATTGTTTGGATACAGGCATAGAAATTGAAGTAAAATTAACGTATAACTTAAACTTGCCTAATATATGTCAGAAATGTGTAAGCATTTTGTTAACCTAAAAATGTAGTATAAAGAATTTTAAGTTTGCTTTATTTATAAAATTTTATCCTGGTATAAATCAAAATAGTAAGTGGTGATGTTCTTATTAATTATATCTGCGATACTAACGTCATTTATACCTAAAAAAGTAATTTTATTAGTATACTTTTTATAATAAACACCAGTTACAGAAGTTCCTGATTTTCCAAAAGAATGACCCACTGTTGAATTTATAATGACACCCAAGTTAAAACGAGGTGTTTAGAAACTTTTAGTTACTGATGAGTTTAGAAAACTAATTTCAATTTTTGTCATACAATTATCAGATTCTTTGTATTAAAAATTCCAAATTATGTAGTTATTTTCTTAAGGATTTTTTACATTCATTTATTCTGTGTGTAATATAATTAATGAAAGTATTGCATTCATTTTCAATTTTTTTATACGTTTCTAAGCATTTTGGAATGTTCCGAGTTAAAAAACATGGTCTAAAAATTGTTTATGTATGTGTGTCTATCTGTGGTCTCCATAACCTAATCGGATTGGCTTACAATATTCAACTTTTGCATATAGGTTATTGGTAGGCGTATGACCTGACATCATGGGTTTTTGCAAAATTGCACATGCATATGAGATAGCTGTCATAAAAAAATTTATGATTTTTAGTAATGCCAAAATAGTGACTGCCAAAAATGGATCAAAAGCAATGATTTTTGTCAAAATTGTTAATTTTGTTCAAAATTGCTGTGGTAATGCCTTTCAATATGCTTTAAATATCCTTACTCCCAAAATTCGTAGAAATTTGATAAAGGTTGAAAAATTATTTACCAAGTTGAAAAATGAATGTTTCAACCACTGTTTCTCCTTTATTTCGCTTACAAGAAAGGATGATGTAATTTCCAAAAAACATTTTGTCCATTTCATTTTTTTTTTTTTTTCTAGCATAAATATTTTTAATGGCAGCCACCTAATGTAATTATAACGAAAACCTTAATGACAGGTCCTATGACCACTACTAATCTGCATACAAAAGTTTGAACATCATACACACACAGAAATTTTTTTCTTGACCACTTTTTTGAACTCGGCATGTTCTGATATGTGTAGAAAGGGGGGAAAAAATGCAAATTATCTTTCTCTTCAAATATCTAAAAGCAAAAAATTGCATAACTTGGAGACAGTGATGTTGGTCAAGATAGGGAGAAAGTTATTATTGCTGTATTGCCTCTAATCATTAAAAGTATAGAATTATATTCTAACTAAAATTGTAGGTTTTCACTAAACTATGTTCCAAAGTAATGAATGTTTTGTTGTAAAACTGAAATATTTTTTTGCTGAATGGTGAATGCATTTGATATTTGGCATTCCATATTTAGAGTTAGGTTTGGTAAAAAACAGAGTGGCCACAGAACCTGGAAATCAGGGAAATGTCAGGGGGCTTTCTGATTCTGGAAATATCAGGGAACTTTTTAAAATTTCATGAAAATCAGGGAAATTTTGTATTGTTTAAGGCACGTTCATCCATATTTTGGCGCTATTTACATGGAGATTTGTAGTGGTAAGCCATTAGAAGTTTAATGTTACGGAATAATTTAAACTTTTCATTACCAGCAAAACTATTTTTTAAAAAATTGCATATTACCTCTTTAGCATACATGTTCTATTTGATCAGACTGTCTAAACATCTGGAAAACCTAAGATAATTGGCAAAATTAGAAAAAAAGTTTGCCCTAAAATCAGGAAATTTTTTAGAAATCTATCAGGGAATTATCAGGGAACTTTTTTTCTGGAATTTTGTGGCCACCCTGAAAAAGTTTGTATTTTAGCAAATTAAGTGTATTTGGGAAAATCAAGTTGTAGTTGTTTAAAGTTAATTTTGGCAACTTTTTGTTACTAAAATATTGTTTTTTATGGTTAACTTTTTAGGTTGTTTTGTCAAGATATATTATTAAAAAAAATTAAATTTTAAATCAAATTAATGTATTAATACTTGCCTTTTGTTGGTATCTAAACTGTACTTTTTCACATTCTAATTTAAATCGGTTCTGCATAGATTGAATTTACTTTTTGTCATGAAATCTATGAAATTTTCTCCCTTTTGTTTTGAAGTCCTCTTTCATGTGTGGAAAATTAGGGGGAAATTTCTATTTCTAATCAGAATTTGTTGGATGTTTCTGAAGTAGCAATACATCTTAGTGACTATCGCAACAGCAGAAGCTTCTGTGCCATGTGCTGTTATTTTCTTTGTTGTAATATTCTCTGTTGCCAAGACTTTCTGCAGTTCAGTCCTTAAATTGTTTTAGTTAGAATAAAATTTAGATTAGTTTAATAATATTACTATGCAATTTTTTTTTTAAGATGTCATGCTAATATTACAGCATATTAATAAGACAGCTTTTTAGGAGGCAAGATGAATAAAATATTCTAATTATGAATCTTTCAATTTTGGCAGTTATATGGCACATCCTTAGCATTTAATTTGTTTGAAATCCTATTAAAAGAAAGAGAATATTCTTTTTTTTATTTTTTTTTTATTATATATGAACATGCAATTTTAATGTATAGCTTATCAAGATGCTTCTAGGACTGACAGAAAGTAAATTTTTAATTTTACTATCCCTTTATCATGATATAACTGATTTTGCTAGTTTTGTTATTATGAAATTATTAATTTACTTTTTTATTTGGCATTTTTTTTTTATTTAGAGATCTAATTTGATTTTTTTTTTTTTTTTTTTTTTTTTTTACAATTCTCATTTATGTCAATTTGTACCTGAAATATCACTTATTTGAGCTGCAACTGTGATTGAATAGTTTTCTTTAGTCACTGGTGTCATATTTTTTTATAATTGGATATGTAGCTACACCACTTTCAATTTCTCTTTTTTGATATTGTGCTCTGTGTAAAAAAAAAAAAAAAAAAAAAAAAAAAAAAAAAATCAAACAATAACATATTGAGGAGACTTACTGAGTGATATATAATTGACTTGTATTCTTGAGTTATATTTCTGGATTAGTGTTTTGGTTTATTTAGTTTAAAAAGTTAATTTAACATAAAGTTTTTAATGTACATATTGACTTATTACTTAATATTTTCTGCAAGGTTATTCATTTTTGTTTTAAATGCAGTTCAGTTTGTAAACACATTAGCATTTGTATATATTTGTTACCATTTTAAACTCGGAAAGTTTGAACAAATATGTCCAATAATCATTAGCCTCGGGCTTTATTCATAAGAGTGATGCTCTACCAAAACTGCTTTTTAAAAAATGGATGTACATAAGTGTGATTGAACTGCTTCTGTTTGTCTGATGGAGATTTCCTTATTGATCTATTATGCAATCCTCCTAAAAGTCTTTCTACAAATATATTAAATGCTGGCCAAAGTTTGATTTTTTAAGACCAAAATTAAGTCAGGTAATGATTAAAAGATATATACTTTTCCTATCTAATAGTGTCTAATCCCAGGATGATGCAAATTTTAGATAAATATAATAATCTACAAAAATTCTTGAGCATTTTATTAAATTTTTGTGTTTAGTAAGTGCCTCTTTTTTAACTGCTTTCTTGTAAAAGCTCCCTTTATCTTTAACTCATTTTCCGAGTTACAGATTAAAATCTGAAGATTGAATAGCCTGTTTATGGCCAAACTTCTTTAATCTATTGCTTTTCAGGAGAGCTATCAAGTGATCCTGAGTATGAATTCAGAGGACAACATGAGGCTTGTGAGTTAATTTTATATCCATATTAAAAGCAGAGAAAGAAATTGCACATGTAGATAACTTAGAAACAGCAAAATTAACCTGCTTTTTTAGTCGTCCAGTTGTGCATTCATTCAGTTGCATAGTTTCCTGTCATGTAGCTTGTGTCCTTGTTTTTATTGCCATTGTCAATTTTGAAGATACTGAATTTGGTGTAGTTACTTATATTCTGGTCTTGTGATTATTCTGTTTTGTGTTTGTAGGTTTGTGGCAATAATTAATGCTTTTTCTAGTCACTGTTTCCTTACTAAGCATTTTAAAGTGTTGTGCTCTTTTGAGATGCTAGTGTTATGAATTTTACAGCTGCTAAAAATTTTTGCTGTGATACATATGCATGTCTATTAAGTTTGAAGTTTTGTTTTGTGATGTGTACCTCATTAATAATCAAAGAGTCATAAAATAATCAAAGAAAGCATTTCTCACCAAGGAGTCAGGGACTTTCATTCAATTCTTTATTGAGGAATAAATCACCCAATATCCCTTTCAACTTGAAAATTTCCTGTCAGTTCTTTGGTTCAAACATTGAGTATCAACTAGACATTTATTCTGCTGCAAAAGCGTTTCAATAAGAGTTTATTGACTCTATTTGCACTTTCCATAAACCTTTTTAGTGCTCTGTACCTTTGATGTTATATGCAAATGGATCAAGATGATTAGGTATAATTTTCAGGAGTAACCAAGTGTTTCATGCTATAAAACAGCGCATCACAATTATTTGCATGTATAAGTCTATTAAAAATAGTTGAATTTTGCAAAAACAGATTAAAAAGTATAAATAGAATTTGGCTCAAATTTAGGGCATAAATGTATAAAAAGTGGCAAATAAAAAAAAATGTAACAGTTTAAAATTCTGATATTTTGTTCAAATTGAGAAGTAATCTTTTTTTTTTTTTTTTTTTTTTTTTTTTTTTTTGTATCTTGTACATTTGGTTACTCCTGTGTTTGATATCAAATGATATCTGCAGAAGAAAGGATTTCAAAAGTAAACCACATGCAACTTTTTATCTATTTTGTTAACAGAATATCTATGGTTTGAGAAAGCCTCCTCTTTTTGACCTAACTTTTGCATGATTAAAATTTAACTATGAAAAATAGTTTAATTTAATGTTGGTGTACTATGAGATTAAAGTTTTCATTTTTTTCCGTTTCCTGGAAGTCTCCTGAGAGAATATATTCCAATCATCTACTATATAGTAATTATAACCATATATATTTTTTAAATACACACATAATGTATAATTTTGTAGTAATTTGATCACTGATATATATAGTCCAGCTGTTAAGTAATATTGAGACAATATAACCCTCAAAAACTGGAATGCATATGTCCATTTAGAACAAAAGGTTTAATTGTTAAATTTAGACTGAAAAATTAAACAATGAAATAACATTAACATTAAAGATAATTCAATTCATGAAAAATTGTTTTAGTTAATTATTTATTAAAATATATTATATTAAAAAAATAATTTAAATACATGTGCATTCATATATGACTACAGTAAAGCTAATTATTAACTTGCATCTAGTATCTTTAATGCCTCGTTGTTATGGTACTCTTTGCCTACGAAAAGATTCCAAATTAGACACTCTTGAGTATGTACTGATTTTTAATTATCTATTTTATGGCTATAAACTAAGTACAAACATACCTAGTATTTGAGTATAGAAAGTTTGTATCGGTATGGGTTGGAGTTTTTCATGCATATGGCCAAATGTTGTTTTCAATTTATGAGTGTTAAGTATTTTTAGGACATCTTGTGTAAAATGAAAGAAATTGATATTTGTAAAACAATGCTTTTTATTACTTATTTAAAGCAAGTAGGATATAAATTTTATAAAAATATTCTGGAATCCTAACCTTATAAATTGCTTTAATAATTATTTTATCCTCGTGTATCTTGTGTCCACTGTGCAGTATGTATTGTATTTTTCATGTTTTTTGCTTGTGTTTGTTTACATACTTAAGTTTTCTATACCGCTTAAGTTTGCGTTGAAAGTTTTCAAATGTCTGTGTACCTTGTTAGAAAAAAATATTTGAAGAACTTTTTTCTGTCTAGTATTTTAAAATAAGGTGATGTACAAGAGAATAATTGGCTAGTATTTTCACTCCTGCAATGTATATGTGAACATAAAAGCTGTTGTGCTGCATTTGATGTTTCAAAATAAAATTGGGATTGGGCATTTTTCTTTAAATATTTTTTTTTATTTTTTATTTTTTATATTCAAGCTATTGCTTATTAGATGGTAAATAACTGATTATCTCTTATAAATAAAAATCCCGGCAAACACAAATAAACTGTTTATATTCTCATTGCATAAGTGTGTAAAGTATTTTCAATTGAGTAGGCACTTGGATAGAATTAGTTCCCACTTAATGAATTAAATTTAAAAATAAGGCAGAATATACTAGAACATAGTAACGAATTTGCTTGCATCTGAACCTAGTAACTTAAATTCCAGTTTTTGGATTTCACCAAATTTAACTGATGTCTATTTAAAATATAAGCTGGTTTCTTCTATCTGAACTTTAACTTGGTACCCATTCGTTCCCTAAATTAACTTGTATTCAAAATATGACTATTAAAATACAATTTGAACTTTTCAATTATTGTCTACAGTATAATAGCATCACATTAAAAAATTACATGAATAAGAAACCTAGATTAAAGAGTTGATATTTGGTTAAAATGTTACATGACTACAAAGAATTGCCCATTGGTTATTGAGATCCCCCAGAGTGGCCACAGAATGGGGAAAACTTGGAAATCAGGAAAATGTCTGGGAGCTTGCTGATTCTGGAAAAAATCAGAAAAATGTCAGGGAACTTTTTAAAATTTCTTGAAAATCAGGGAAATTTTGTATTGTTTAATGCACGTTCATCCATATTTTGGCTCTATTTACATTGAGATTTGTAGTGGTAAGCTATTAGAAGTTTATTGTTACGGAATAATTTAAACTTTTCATTACCAGCAAAACTATTTTTTTAATAATTGCATATCTCTTTAGCATGCATGCTCTATTTGATCAGGGTGTCTAGACATCTGGAAAACGTAAGAAAATTGGGCAAATTTGGAAAAAAGTTTGCCCTAAAATCAGGGAATTTTGTAGAAATCTGTCGGGGAACTTTTTTCCCTGAATTTTGTGACCACCTTGTTCCAATGAGATCAAAATTTTATAGAGGCAAATAGTGATACTCTTTAACTGTGTATCGTAAATTGTTGCTTTTAACATACAATTTTAGTTTGTGTAATAAACAGAAATCACTTAATTTTTGCTTTATATCTTATTGAATAATTTACCTGTGATATTATTATCTCATTGTATTACAGAGCTGATTTTAGATTCTTTTTCAGCACCAGGAGGGGATGAGCCTATTTTAAGACAAGACTTTGCCAAGGAGTTAGGATGTGCAATATCGAACATGTGCGGTACATTTGATTCTGACTTCTTTACACCTGAAGAAGCCCTCAGAGCTGGGTTGGGGCCCATTGACTTTGACGGCTTACAGATACTAACTGATCCCGATATGCCTGTGGTCAGTGATCCCTCTGCAGAAGACACATTTCACCTTGAGGGTTCGTAGTGAAAAGAGCTTGTGCCATGGAGCTAGCATCAAAGAAGTTCTTTTTTTTACCTTCTGCTAAAACCTCCTCTAAAAAACGAACCATATTTCACTCATTGCACTGTTATCCATGAACCCAATCGGCCAGATAATCTTTGGATGCATTTTTATCTTCATCGGAGAAAAGGCATTTCGTTTTGTGTGTTGAAAGTGACCCAACCCTTTCTCCTCTGTACAGAGCCTTTTAACCACTCAGAGATTGAAAAGCTGTAAATTTGCCCTTTTGGGAAGAGACTGAAGCCAACTGCCAAACTTTGGCACATGTACATATCTGTTGTAGAATCGTTGATAATACGAGAGGCGAACCAGAGCTGCAGTTGACTCAGTATTATAATGTAATTTAAAACAACCATGAAATGGCCTCCATGAATTCTGTATATTGAACTTGGTTTTGTACAAATTTATGCCTGTTCAGGTGAAATCCAAACCCATCTGTAATTAAGCATGTCATGCCCATAACCTATGATAGTATCAGGTGTTCTAATTCCGTTTTTAAAATGTTTCTATTTGCTCATTTAAGTCTTGTATCTGCTTGGTTTTGTGATATAAGTACAGCACTTGATGTATTTATCAAACCTATTTGTGAGTGCATTTACCTTTGAAGGAATCTTTATAATGAAAAAATATATAATTTTGATCTGATTGAGTCATTAGCTATGTTAAAACTATGCCAAGTTAAGAATTAGATTGATTATCTATATTAATACAATATTTAACTGTTTCCATTTGCTTTAGTTTCATATTTAATACTATCTATGTTTAACATTTTGATTGAAATCTGTATGTTAAACATTTATATTTTTATCAATTACCTGACAAGTTAAAAACCCTTATAAATGTTGCTTTGAGGTTCTTATATCACACGTCCATGCCCAGGCAATATTTTCAGTGCAATGCACTTTCTTTAGTGCTTCTTATACAGAGAGCTGAAGTTTAAGTTTTTAATTTATAATTAATTACTCATATGTGTCAGAAATGTTTTTTTTTTACATTTTCAAATGTGAGCTAAATTTTTATTTTAATTTACTTGAAACAGCAAAAAATCATGAATCCTTGTGCAAAATATTTTTCATCAGTCAAACTTCAATCTTTAATATAAAACACAGATTAAATTTGATCTGTTAAATATGTATATATTTCCAAATTTTATGATCAAGAAAATATAAATATTTTTAATTCTGCATTGAAAATTTATAATATGCTGACTCAAAATATTTAGATGTTTCATGTAAAATCTTACGCTTGTAAAGAATTATTTCATATTTATCTTGAAACAAATCAAGTGCAGCATGGCATTCATTTATTGTGTCTGCTTATAGGTATACCCAAGTTGGAGAGTTATTTGTGTTTCCATTTTGTCTTGCAATACTTTTCTACAATAATTTTTTTTAATAATTATATTGGATTTGATGGAAAGTTAATTTGTATATTGTACTAAAAATTATGGTACAAATATCATTTTCATGATCACTAATATATATGATTGAAATGTTGACTAATAATTTTATCAGCTTGTTAATGTGCCAAATAATTTAGCTTTAATACTAATGAAAAATATAGTGAATATTTAGTCCTTGTTATAGGATTATGTTATATATAATGTTTAATGCACGTTTCTTTTTTAGTCAAAAATCCATGTTTATCTATTTCTATGAACATTGATTTTCAACCACTTCAGATTTTAAAATGCTATTGCAATTGATTTTTTTTTATACTTCTGTTTCCCTGCTGTAAAATATTTTTTTTATATTAATAAATATATATTTTAATAATCTTCCCCTTTTTGCAATATTTCAATTTAAATCTACGAGCTTGATATTGATGAGCACAAACTTATATTGGGCTTTCATATAAATAAAGTGAGTTCTTTTAATCCTTTATTTTCCTTGTTATATAAGTTACATTAATACTTTTCTAATGGGTCCCTAAATTAAAAATTTGTGTATATAACACTTCAAGCAACTTTTGCTTGAAATAATTCTTTTATTAGTTCTCTTGGTATTCCCTAAATTCTATGAGGTTTTGCTGATTTATTATTCTTTTAAATTAGATTTAACAATTATTCCTATCCTCTTACTGCAATTTTTTTTATTTTCTCTTATTAATTCTCATAATAATTGTCATTTCATCTAATAGTATAATAATTATAGTTGATAATAGTATGAATTAATTTTATGTTTTTGAAAATTGTCTTACAATAATTTATGAAATTGTTATTATTTAAAATTTTCTTTTACTATTGGAATATAAACAATATTTTATATATCATGTAAATGTGTCACACTCAAGTATGCGAATTGTGCAATATCTAGTTATGTGTTCAAGAATTTCATAAAGAACTTGCCATAGGGAAACCATATTAATCAGTTGATATTATGACTAGTAAATCTTGAATTATCTTGACAAGCACATTACTGCAAAAGTAAAAGGTTCATACAGTTTGCTTTCGATATTCAACACTTATATTTTTAAAATGAATAATTTAAAGAAATCTTGATTTCTTCAGCTGAATGTGTACCTATTTTATGGGGGGATGAAAGGAAAAAAAAAGGTTAAAAAAAACCCTAAGTAAATTTATTTAATCTGAATTCTGGTACTTATACTATTAAATTTAATATATTGTTTAGGAAAACGTTAAATCTTCCTAGAACTAATCTTTTACTAAGTGTCTATTAAGTATTTCAAAACAGTGGATGCAAACCCCCTTTTTTACAGTAATTTTAAGTTAATGAATAAATAAATATATTTCTAGATTGTTCATTAAAAATATCTTTTCAAGTGGTGTATTAGAATGGAATTGAGGTACATTTCTTGAAGATTAAGAGTTTTCTTTATCAATGTGCTTTTTTGCCAGTAATTTTTTCAAATGTGAATTGAATAGAATACTAAATTTTTTTATTTCTAGATTCAAACATACAGCAATGGTTATTAAAATGTGTTGTTTTGCCTTTTGGCATCGTGAAAACCATCTGTGCTATTAATTATTACCAAATTGACATTAATCATTACCAAATAACATTTTGCTAAACAATGATTTTGCATGCAATGAAAAGTTAAATGCTTCTGTTACTTACAAGAAGCATTTAACAAGCAATTTTATAGTTATAGTACTTATATGCAAATATGCTTCTATATTTTGGGTATATAGGTAAAGAATGAGAAATTCAGATACAGAGAGTTTTATAATAGATTTGGAGGTTGTGTAACATCATGAGTTGTAGTAGTTAAAGATAGAGCAAATGAAAATAAGTTTGAAAATGTAATATATGAAACGTTTTTTTTTTTTTTTTTCTTCTTTCTGAAGACAATTTTTGATCTGGATTTTTGCTGCAAATATTTTTTTTCTCAAAAGGAAAGCTTAATATGCTAGACAAATTTATCAGTTCCCATTTATAACAAAATGTTCACTTTTCGTTATAATATTTAGCAACTTGTTATAGTCAATGGTGCTTATAAAGTCTTATCATTTGTAAGGTGCTCTTTTTTTTAACTCAACAAAAATTGAGGAAAAAGTTAAGTTGATTAGTATTAAACAACTCTTCTTAATCTATATACCAAGCTAAGCATCTAAAAATATTGACAATCTTATGTATGTTAATTTGTCTTTTGTTGCTTTAAATGTCGGGAATTAGACTTTAATTAAGTTATTTTAAGAAATGTTTAGATGAAAAGTCTTAAAACAGTTGTCCATGATAAGGCTAAAATTATTTTAAACCTTTTTGATTTTGATTTTATGTCCTATTAGTTTTTCAAAAAAATAAATCAAAACTTAGACTTGCAAGTTAATGTAGCATACACAATTCTTGATTTTGCTGTTTTATTGATAATGAAGTTTTAAAGGTACTTTAAAAAATTACTTTCAAAAAAAGAAAAATATATTAATTCTACAAATGCTTATCTCTTTGAAAGGTTTAGTTCAATTTTAAAATAGGGTGAAATAACCTTAAAAACAGCATGCTTTATTATAACTCTTGAATAACACTGTTATTTCTCTGCAAATTAAGAAGGAAAATGCAATTCAAGTGTGTCGAAAATCATGTTCTCGAATTCCTGGTGTGCCTTATATTGAATTCAAATATTACTTAATGTTGCATTAATTATATTTACTATAAGTGCATGTTCAAGAACATGTAAAATGTCTTCATTTAGTAAAAAATTCTAAAGTGTTGTATAGTAGTGTAAAAGGCATTTGAGTGTCGTCTTCGGTATAATTTGTTTATTGTGTGCACTTTCAAAACCAATGTTAATAGTTACAAAGATAAATTAGTTTGTTCTTACTCAGTTTGCCCAAACTTACACAATGAGAATGTCTTTTGTATATTCTTTAAAATTGAAATCAAACTAATGAAATATTAAATTAGTAAGTAAATCATACCAAATCAGGAAAAGGTATTTTAATGAATTTCGTACATTTTATAAAGGGCTTGTAATCTTATGGTTATCATGCCTTTATTTAACATTTTACTCTGAAAGTCGTTATGTAAAAATAAATTTTTTTTTAAATTGTACTTTCTATAATTTGCAAAAATTTTTGAACATATTATGAGGCTGAAACCTTGAAAAAAATATTTTATTGTTATGTATTCATATAAACTGCTAATTATCATTTTTTATCTATTTTCTTTTTGCATGGATTGTATGTAATTTTTTTAAAATTAAAGTTAAGAATATTTTTGGTTGTTAAAACAAACAGTACTTCATCGAATTCAAGCTAAAAAATTATTTTAAATATGAATTGTTATACATGTTTATTTTATTATTTCAAATGTATTTTGGCTTTATTTTTTAATGAAACCTGCTAATTATCATAATTTTTTTCGTATTATTAATCATATCTAATAATTTAATTTAAAATTATTTTTAATTATAAAAGTTTAAAAGTAATTTGAACTTAAAATTAATACTGCTAAAAATTTGCTTTAAAACAGGAGCCCCCCAAGTACATTTTTATATTCTTAAGTTAAAATAGTTTCTAATGGGTTTTAAAGTATATTTCACAGTATTTTTTCGTCTTATGATGAACATCGTATTGTGATGATGCATCAATTTTTAAATCGTTTTTCATTGCATTACACCTTTAATCTTTTTCGGAAAATATCGTATTCTTTTTCTCACTTTCTTGCTTCTCAAAATAACTGATTAAGATCAAATTTAAGGAATATCATACTAAATACCACTATTTCTTAATAATAGGTTTTTTTTTCTTAAGTTTTGTAATAATACTATATAAGCAATATTTATATAATCTACATTTTCTGTATTTTATGGTAATTTGTAAACATTCAATTCGTTATTTTGCATTAATTTTATTAAAGTTTGTGAAAATTTTAAAGTATTTTTATTTTGTTGTATGGATACGTTATGTATATAACATAAATATATATTTATAAACTTTGTTTAAAAAGTTTAAATTCTATTTGTATATTAAGTGACTTTTGGATTAGGTGAATTCAAATGTAAATATATTTGTTTTTAACTCCATTTCTCCATCTCTATTATGATTTATTATTTTATTTTAATGAATTTCTGTTCCTAACAAGTTTTGTTTTGGACATCAAATATTTTCTTGTGGTATACTTGCTGTGTAAAATGTTCTGTACAAAAGATTTTTTATAATTATGGGCTCAGGCTTTCCTTATTTAGATTTATATAGAAATCCCAATGTGCCATTGTTTTTTCAAGTCAAAAATGAAGTTCAGCTGTATTTGAATATGATTGTTTATTAGTTGTCACACACAGTGGGAATTTTTTATCGTAAATCTAATTTCTAATCTTGCAATTTTGAAAATGAAAAGTTATCGTAGAATACAGGCTAACAATTACAGTTCCAAAGAATTTTTTTTTTTGCATTTTAATTGAGGATATATGATTGTTAGCATGAACAGGGTGGCTACAGATACTGGAAATCAGGGAAATGTCAGGAAATTTCGTAAAATTAATCCTTTAATCAGCTAATTTTGAAATTTTTGAGGTTCCCTTCTCGCATGCCCCGTGCGGATATCTACTTCAGCTCGTGTCATGTGAAGTGGATGCTATGATGTCACCGCGTTGAATACAGTTTTTTTTCCCCATGTACCTTTTTAAGTCCTTCTAAAAAGCCCTCAAAATAATGACGATTCCGAACTTTTTCTACTCTCAGCAACTAATGCAAACCATCGATATCCCGCCTACAACCACCTGTTGATGTTCTGCTTTTTTTTTCTTTTTTTTTTTAAAATTATTATTTGGGTTGATTATTATGCCTGGAACAATTATTTCTGTTAGATTTCTGATGATTCTATAACTTAGCAGCGCAGCTATTATGCTATGAACAGGAAACAGCATGTGACATATTTTAAAGAAAATAACATGTTATTTTTAAAATTAAAAAGAAGAGTATTGTTCTGGTTTTACTTTACCTTGAAGTTAGCAAGTATAGCTGAAGTTGGTGAATTTTGTATTTTTTAATTAATGTTTTCCATTCTTTTTCATCTAAAGATGTTTGTTTTGATTTTTTACCATAAATTTATTATAACGCAATTATACTTTGACTATTTAGAATTAAATTTACTTATTGGATTTTTTTTTTTTTAATTCTCCATTATTTGGTGTTATTTTTTTGGATTATAGTTCACATCAGGGAATTTTTGAAGAAATCTTCTAGAAATCGGGGAAATGTCAGGGAATTTTATTTCTCAAATTCTGTAGCCACCCTCGTGAATGTGATCACTAGTTTTTCTTTTGATTTTCCGAATATTTAATTATTTTCTCAATTATTAGTTCAATGCAATTTTTTTTTTTAATTTCAAAGAATTGAAATTATATTTGTTAATTTTTTTAGGAAAAATGTAGAAAATTATGATATTTGTATTTGTTTTTTGGAAAGCTTGGTGAATTTTTCTTCTAAAGAAATTATTCATCTTATTATTAAAGCAATTAGATTTTGCTAAATGGGTTACTTTGCATCATGAAATTGTTTGACAACATGAATTGCAATGTGGTAAGTTATTGTTTCCATTTGAAAAAAAATATGTGTTTTTTATGCCACTTAAAATTAGTAGACTCAAATAAGTTTTGACTGCTGAACTTGGGAAAAAAAAGAAGAAACATGCATATACATATTCACCTTGTCTGTTTATGATGCACAGAAATATTTACAAAGTTTTAACAATCGTAATGAAGTGTTAAATGTTCAACATATATTACTTCCTTCTGTCCCTTAGATTCCTGTTAATTATTAATTGTACAGATGCGAGTGGATTTAAGATAGTATGATGTATGTCTTTAACTTCTGCACATGTTACGGTCAGTGTATTATATTTCAGACTTCATCTATCTTCTATTTTGTCATTGTTGTTGAACTTTGTGACAATATTAAACAAATTAATGTTTTTATTGTGTAAAATTTATGATTTCTAAAAAAAAATATTACAAAACATATTGTTCCATGATCATCTTCCAAAAAAACAAAAAGTTGAAAATCAATAATTTACGAATTATTAACAGTAGGATAATGTTGTTACACAGATATTTTTCCGTCAGCAGATGGCGATTCCCAACATAATTTTACTTTTTAGTATCTACAGTTTATTAAAAAAAAAATATAAGATTGTTTCTTACAAATTACTACTGCATCATTTGTTGATGTTATTTTTGTTATTTGGAAATCGCCAGATTTTCTTCTTTGAAAATCACATCGTCCTATAATTAGCATTCAGGAAATATTGATTTTTAAAATTATCTTGATATCACTTTTTAGATTTGAGACTGAGCAATACCAGGTCAGGATATGTTTCTTAGTTTCAAATTTAATATTTTAGTAAAATAACAAGATTCTTGAGGATTATCTAGATGCAAATCTTCATCATCTCCGAATGCTTTTCTTTGGGTTTTGCCTACATCTTCTGATTTTAACTTCTACATCATAGTGTAAAGGGCAAAACTTTGCACTATGATGAACATATTGCAAAACTTATACAAAAGTTTGGTCTCTCAGACAGAAACAAGGGGCGATTTCCAGGCATTAAGTATCTCCAAATTGTACTTGCTTGATATTAGGTTATGATGAACCGCAATAGAAATGTGTGCTGATTGGCCAGTGGCTATCATAGTCAAACTTATTTTAAAATAATACAAATATGTGGAAAAATAGGTGCCCATAAAATTAATGACTGATCAAGAAACTGCTTGTTATGATGGGCAAGAACATACTAAAAATTATTTAATGTAAACCAAATATATTTTGTGCAATGAATCCCCACTTTAAAGTTGCTTGTTTCTTCAAAAATGAGTCATAAAATTTCAAAAGTCATTATTTCCGAAAACTAAAATTTTTCAGGAAAATAAAAAAAATCTTGTGTAAGTTTGCAAATGTAGGTGTTTTTATGGTTTGTTTTATTATTATTATTATTTTTTTTTTCTTTTTTACAGTTTTGTACTATTGAAGCCAAAAGTATTGCAGTAAGTTTATTTACGAAATAAATATATGGGTAATTCTTCCAAAACAGGCAGCTTTTCAATACTAAAAGTTTTTTTTTAAAAAAGGATGCCGTAAATGTATGTTATATATTTGTTTGTTATTATTTAGGCTTTATACAACAAGTAAAAAATACCAGCAGCGCAAAAATTTGTTAATCGTAAGTAGGAAAAAATATTTAAAAAAATCCCTTTAGTAAGACAATGGTGTTCATAATACTACAATTTTTTAAATGAGGTGATTTAAAAAATTATAATTAAAATAAGACAAAAATTAAATTTTAAAATTTAATTACAATAGTGGTGAGGTACTGATACACTTATATCAATTTTAATTATATTTTGAATAAATAACAAGCATCATTATCCTGTTTTTGTGTTCTTTACATGCCAGGACAATGATGTAATTAGAAGCTGACGCATTTTGTCTAGAAATTTAAAGTTAATGTATATATTTTCTAACAGATGACTTTACTATGTTTTCCGTATAGCAATATAGTAATTTTTTTTCTACATCTTAAGTATTTTTTATAGATGCCAGGAAAATGATGCGAATTTAACATGACTGTGATAGAAGAAAACATGAAAATTCAGTAAAAAAATGGTGCCTATTGAGAATAATTATTAATTCTTAGTATTATTGATTTAATGCGTGTTTTGAATGATTTTTAGAATTTATTTCAATCTTTTAAAGAATGTATTTTTTGTTTACGTTTAGAAATTTCGGTAATTTTAAATTTCGTGATAAGTTCCTATTCCAGTAATTCTGTTCGAGAAGCCGAAACAATTCTTGTTGCTAACTTACTATTTTTAGCATTTACAAAATTTTTCTTCTGGCAGAACATCCATGTAGTCTAGCTGATATAACTACTTTTCAAACAGTTTCAAGGGAAATTGAAGTAAATTTTTTTTCTTCTCTATATTTTATATTCTGAAAAATCTTTTATAGGCCACAAACTTGACTTTCTAGAATTTTCTTATAATAAATCCCCCCTTTTTACGTTCATATAACTGTTGAACAATCTCTTCTTGGTTGGTTTTGATTTCTATTTTCCTGTTTAAAATCTTTTATTACATACTAAACAGGTAAATAGAATAAATTTATTATATTAGCCATGCATAGAATACATTTACTACGATTACGATAGTATATGATACATTTTAGACTACTGTTTGTTGATTCTTTACGACTACAAACCATTTTAAAGAATAAATAGATTATAATAGACAAGGCAAATATTACAGACAATTGATTGCTTAAAAGTCATCACAATGCAAAAATTAAAAAAAAAAAAAAAAAAAAAAAAGCGTAAAAATTTAATTTTATTAATGAAATTATCAGAAAATGTTATGGTGTACGAACATTTTTGTGGAATTTTTTCTCTTGTTCTATGAATTTATATTTTTATAAAAATAAAACGATTCAATACTTCTTTTTAAAATATTAGGTTTCATTCAGAATTAAATTAACATTCTTTAAAAAAAAAACTTTGGAATTTAATTCGAATATTAACTTCAAACTACATCACTTTTTCTAAAAAATTTTTAAGTGTACGAAAACTTTTGGGAGCCACTGTATTACAATATCATAATCTATTTTGCGAATATCGACTAATCATAATTGCTATGCAGTAAGTTACAAAATAAACTGTACCTACTTGACGCCCAATACGCACAAGCATTAAAATGCTGGGAACAAACGCACATTCTTGCCGATACAGTTTTTCTAATACGGAATAACCAAGTCCATTCGTCTCTTTTGTTAACACTAAAAGTTTTGCGAGAGCTGGGACAAGTTTTATGTAACTTGCAGTTTAATGATGGAAACCTTTGAGCTCCTGATTTCGTGATCCTTTACTATTACACTGTGGAACAAAACGAAAAGTATTGTCTTTTTTCGACATTTTCAATTTGTTTGGAGTTTACTTACTGCGCACATAGTTTTGTGTTAAACTTAAATGCATGTTAGTATAAAAAAGAAAATAAGTGCTTTTAAATTTTAATTGGACCGAGCTATTTCATGACGTCACTCACTTGGCGCATCACAAATGGAGTGCCAATATTTTCTTCGCCAGTGTTTACTTTTTTGACGTTGAACGCTACTTTAATTGGAATCTAAAACAACGACAGTAATCTTTTCCCAAACTTTACTTATGAGTTTAAAAAACATCCAAGAGGCGGCAAACCATTGGACGGTAATACCAAAACAATTGTCATGAATGTTCTTTTTAAAATGATAAAACGGCATCCCAAACAGTCGATCAACGAAACTCACAATCAAGTTTCTGATTTAACTGGTGTTTCTGTAGCGAGTTCCAGTTATAATTTAGACCACTGTTCTGTATCCCAATGCAGAAGTTCTGGGTTGAAACGATCGTTAATCAGGTAGTTGGGGAGGAGTTTTCGATACGCGTCATTTAACCTCATTAGAACCCTGGTCACGTCGAGATGCACTTTGTGTACGTTTCCTTTTTCTCCGATCGCTCCAGGATTGTGCTCACTTTTCAACACAAAAGAAAACTATAGCGCAGGGTGTTCCTTATTTTCCATTTTACAAATTTTGTATTTTTACCCCCATTTTTTACCTTTGACTATAAAAAATATTATTGTCGTAATTTTTTAAAATTAAAAGTGATTAACGCGTGCAGCAACGATCAACGTGTGGACGATCACTGCAAGCAGTACTACACGTATTGTAAAATATGAGACATTGCTAAAAATTTTTTTAAAAAATACCTCTAAAAATCTGACATTTTTGTTGTTTAAATGTTAGATTTTTGTTTGTTAAATTGCATCAATATTTTGCAATTTTTTTAAATTTAGGAAATAAAACTTTTGAATATTTTCGTTCATTTTTGTCGATTCTGTGTTTAATTTTACAGCCTTCAATATCAATTTAGCAGAGTTAATACTAATTTATCATAATAAAACTTGGTTCTCTACAAAAATAGGTCAAAAGAAAAAATATTCCGGGGTATAAAATTGAAGCCGAAGAATTATTATTATTTTTTTTTTTCAAACAATTTAAATTTTAGTAATCTTTTAACAATTTCAGGCTAGTTGCGACACGGATTTATATTATTGAAATGAAATTTGGCACACTGTCAAGATAGACCAAAACGAAAGGAATAAGGGGGTGAGAGTAAAAATCAGATGAAATTTCATTTTTGACCCCTTACATAGACCATTCTAATATATAATTATAATTAGTCAATTAAAAGACACGATACTCAGTTATCCTACATATCATTACGTACTTTGATTCAACGTAAGATCTCAACGAGGGATTTCAAACTCAAACAGAAATAATATTTTAAACAATTAATAATTTGCTTTAAAAATTGAAGTTGTATATTTTCTATTAATTTGTTTTAAATGATAATCAAGACGGTAAATGAAGTTTAATTTCACCAACAATAGAAAGTAACTTTTTCTTTAATAGCACAATTTAATAATTTAAATTCTTAACTAATAAGTTGTCTTTCTAAAAAAAGGCGCTTCCTTTAAGCATGTACAATGTACATATTAAACAGTATTTTTAAACTTCAAATATTGTGTTTATTGATGGACAACCCAACTACGGATATAGACGATGACGCTTCATGTTTTTGAGACAACTGTATTTTATTGTTTCATAAAGTGCAGTTTTGTTGCGTTTTAGAATTCGATTTATTTGACAGACAATTGAAAAAATTTCTTACAATACGTGTTCAGAACAAGTATCATTCAGTAAAAAGTGTATGCTTTCTCTCAAATGATTTTTACCAAAATTGTCTTACAAAAATAAATCAGTAGACAGATATTATTTCGTCGATTGTCAGAGAGTTTTTCGAATTTTCTCCTTATTGATGCGTAAATGCGCAACATTTTCCTCTTCAAAGACTAGCGGTCAAAAGTCAAAAAGAGGAAAATATTCATAGGTTTATTTTGAACTACAAAAATAGTTGAATAAAAATATAATGGTGTACACACATTGGTGTACATATAATGGTGTGTGCACAGAACAATGGTGAAGTTAGAATTTTGTTTTTAATTTTTTTTTTTTTTTTTTGAGGGGGCTACAGGCAAGTTTAGTCTGATAAAGGCCTATAAAGTCTAATTAAAAAAATTGTAGAACAAGCAGAACTTTTCAGAGTAAAAAAAAGAGGGAATCCCTGAAAGACACACCACTTTCAGACTGTGTGCGGTTCACGTTGTTTTGGCGCATCAATGGCCTAGTGTAGTTTTTGCGCTTGATAGCGTCTAAATTTACTATTGGATTCTACATAGATGCCTTGAAAGTGAGTAAATATACTTAGCCGACACAACTTTGAATTTGTATTTTCAGATTTCAATTTTGCTAACGCTTTAATTCTATCAGTAAACACTTACACACACATTATATGCTAAAGAATACTTTAAAATAATATTAAAAGAAATCAACTCATGAGGCTCTCCAAAAGGAGGATTTTTTTTCGCAAGGATAAATATATATAAAAATTAATATATATATATATATACATTTTTTTTTTTTTTTTTTTTTTTTTTTTTTTTTTGGAAAAAGTTATTTCACTTTTAGAACAGGTAAAATAGAACAATAAAGAAAGAAAAAATGGTCCGTTCATGAAATTGGCAAAAATGTTTCATTTATCATGAAAATGAATAATCCATACCATAAGTCCATAAAAATATCTAGCATGAAGGGTTTTTTTTGTTCTCCCTTTGTACCCCCTTCTATGCCAGATATTTTTATGGACTCTCTTGTTCCTTTGCTATCATGACAAATAAAAAGTTTTTTGCAAAGTTTCATGAATGGGCCAATTTTTTACTTGTTTATGTCATATTTTACCTTTAATCGATTTCTACATGTCTCTTCGTTTATAAAAAGAACGGTAACTTTTTTTAGATTAGATAAATCAATCTTGCTTTTTTTTTCATTCGATTCATTCGCATTTAAAAGTACTCAAGAAACATGTGTCATATGCCTAGATTGTTCCAAAATTAATTTTTCAGTTATAAACCCTTCTGACCCCCTAACCCCCCCCCCCCTCCCAAACACCCTTCTTTTCTAGATATTTATCTGGACTCTTGATTATTCATTTACATGACAAATAGAGCATTTCTGCCAAGTTTCATCGACGGGCCAATTTTTTGGGTTTTCTTATGCTTTTTGGTACTATTTTACCCGTACTATTTATAAATATATTATTCAAGAAGGATGAAAAATAAAAAGTAACGAAAGTGTGTTTTTTTTCCCCATATGAACAACTACACAATCCAATGCTTGAATTTTCAATTTTTAGTATTCCGTAAATAATAAGCTTGAAGGTATTTTTTTTTTCTCTTTTTCATTTTAATGAAGAATTTGTGTGTGCATAGGAGAGGCCAGGATGCTGGTAATCGCCAGGAATGATTCTTTTGTAGCTCTAAACTACTGACCACAAAAGTAAAAGTCTTATTATTTGGATACAAATAATATAGCCCAAAAAAATAAAAATTTTAATATAAATCTTCTATTGCGTTGTCAATTTTTATGTGCAGTTGCAACTTCTTGAGCTTATATTGAGTTTTCATATTGTTTGACCACTAAGAACAAAATATCCTTTCCGAACTATAACTAACTTATTTTTTCTCCCCAAAACTTAATTGAATGCATTGTCATCTACAATGATCTACGAAAGCTGATAAGTCTGACTTAAATTAATGAAAACACACATATGTTATATATATTTAGACTAAAATATTTTAGCAACAGGAAAGAGTTTCAACAAATGATCGGTTAAATGGGATTTATTAATATTCCGAAGCGATTATAGAAGCATATGTAATTGTAAAAGCGATATTTTAGTGAGAGTGACAGCTCCAAAATCTGTAAGAAAGCATTGTCATCGACATCGCACAATTTTTCAATTACACTACATAATATTGATCATTGCATTAAAATATGATACGGGATGTTATTTATCATTTCCTTGTTTTCACTTATTTAAATAAAATTTGACTGTTTGGCGACATTTTTGGCAATAATTTTTACAAGGGAAAAAGAACGCCAAAATGGCGAAGATATTCGATAGACATTACAATGTTCTTCCTTGTGCGGGAAGCAGGTAATAACCAATCATTGATGGGTGATGCTCAAGATTAGAGAACTCAGTAATAAAGGCATTCGTTTTTGTTTTTTTTTTAAATTTTTTTATGGTTTTATATATGATTTTTTCTAAGGGAATTTAGGTGGTGGGGAAGTTTAGAGCACCGTAAGAAGCATTAGCAGAGAGATTTTAATAAAAATCGTTAGAGCTCTTTTTGTAGCAATTGCTGGAAAGCGGGATTATTTCATTATATCATTCTTATGCGCATGAGCGATTTTGACGAAAACCTAATATGACAGGACCCATGGCCACCACCAACCCCTATACCAAATTTAAAGATCGTAGGTCAATCTGTTCGGGAATTATGCTGACCACGTACACACAGACAAATGTTTTTTTTTTTCTATCCCACTTTTTTTTTTTTAAATCGGGATGTTTCAAAATGTGAAGATCGATTTGCAAAAAGAAAAATCGATTTTTTTTAACCGAAAGCTGTACTTTCATTACCCTATGTAAAGATATGAGTAATTGAAAGTAAAAATGAATAGGAATTTATGTATTTACATACAAATATCGTTTATTTATTCTGATTCAAATAATTTTGTTATTTACTTATTAAAACAATTTTGGCAATGATCGGTTAAATGCTATTTCCACCCGATTGGATGACGGCAAGTTGATTATTAGCATTCCGTAAAAATGACCTTTTAGTGACTCATCAAAATTTGATAGAATGCATTGTCTTCGACATCGAACCTATCTGCCTGGTTACAGTTCGATTGAATGACAAAAAAGTTGTTAATTATTCCTCCGCAGATTTGCCCGCCATCGACATACACAGCCAACCACCCACACATAAATTCGAAGATGATATAAGGGGTTTAAAAATGGATCTATTTTAACTTAATGTGAAAGCCAGTAACATATTTTACTGTATTTCGAATAATTTTACTGGATTGAGTAGTTCTGATCGTTTCAAACTTAAATTCTCTGAATACAGTTTAGGTATAAGGTGAATTAATAAAAGCTAGGTAAGTTCAGATCGCTGCTTCCAAATGATGCTGATGGATTTCGATTCTTTTGGAAGTGAGCACAATTTATCAACACATCATTTAAATGTCTTTGATAAATCAATTTTAAAAGTAATTTACTAGCTAACTTCAAATATAACAAAAGTGATATTTCTAATAAGGAAAAGTCTTTTTGAAAAACCTTTTGAACCTTGAGTTTAACATACAACGCACTATTGAAACAATTGCATCCAATACATTTCTAAACATTTATTTGTTAAAATTGCATTCCAAATCTCCAATCACACGTACATTCTTTTAGTTAGCAGTTTTAAAAGCGCAGTAATTTATTCTTTACTCCGATAGTGTGACAACGTTCTGCGTTCGAACATATTTAAAAAAAAAAAAAAAAAAAAAAAAAAAAAACGAATTTCCTTTTGTATTTATTTATTAAATCCCTTATATTAACTTCGATTTTGTGTGCATATTTGTGTATTAAGTTTGTCGATGGCAGGCAAATATGAGGAGGTCTAATTATGAGTGACTCCTTGACATCATCAAATCGGGCTGAAACTTGTCAGATAGATTCGATGTCGGTGACAGTGCATTCTGTCAAATTTTGAAGGCTGTCACTGTCACTAAAAGGTCATTTTTACGGAATGCTTATAAACCAACTTGCCGTCATTCAATCGAGTTGAAATAGTATTTAACCGATCATTGAAGAAACTCTTTTCCGTTGCCAAAATAGTTTTCACGAATAAACAATAAAATTGTTTTGATCAGAATAAAAAAAAATATTTGGATGTGAGTGCATTAATTCACATTCATTTTTAATGAATGAATTTTGTAAAGTAGTTTGCCACATACTTTGCTGATAGAGATAGTGTTTGGATCGAATTTAAAAATTTTAAAACAGGCACACGCTGGCAGCAGAAACGGTGCAATGTTAATGAATATAAAAATTGGCTATGCCACAAAGGATTTATAATAAAAACTTTGTTTATATGTGTTATATTATTTTTACATTCAAAACCGATTTTTTTGTGAGGTGTTAGTTTCAAGATCGCTTTTTACTTAAAGCAAGCAAGAGGCTTTTTTCTTTAATTTTATGTTTTAATAATGTCTTTTTCGGAATAGGAAGGCTTATGTTCTTTAACTGGTAATGTAACTGGTAATTTCCAAATCTTCCTTCTTGATTATCAAGCTACGAAATTTCAAAATCTTCCTAATTGTAACTGGCGTCGGTTGCCTATAAATTCATATTTAATCTAGTTAAAACAATTAGTTTACCATATAATTTGACCACTAACTTAAAACACACACACACACACACACACACACACACACACACACACACACACACACACACACACACACACACACACACACACACACACACACACACACACTATAAGGGATTTAAAAATACAAGTTCTTTTGAAAACAATACAAGTGTTCGGCACAGCAAGAAAAGGGTGCCAAATGATGTTCTAAGCTTACAAATATAATTTAATTAGAAACTTACATTAAACAATTTTATTAGATTGGGATGTCGTCTTCTGCCTCCGGATAACTTTAAAGTATACATACTTTGAAAAATTCGGCATGGCTTTTCGAGACTACGTCTGGCTTTTAATGAAGCCTTCTCTCTCAGATTTTTTGCGCCATGCGGCTAAAGCTTCCGTCACATCAGTCTTCACTGCATTTTCAAAAAATTGTGACATGACACGTGACCTCCGATATTATAGAAGGCTATCCAACTATCATTATGACGTAACAGGTCGTGGATACAATTAGATTATTTTAATTATTTTATTTCTTTGACAATGTAAAAAATAAGATTATCCCTACATCTTAAAATACTAATTTTGTATATAACTTGAGGATCTAAACTTCATCCATTCCCTTATAAGTACGATCAAGTATAATTTCTGTTCGTTTATATGATTTTTTTTTTTAAAGTAATTTTAAAATATTTCTAAACGTTTGGAATGTGAAAGGAAACAAGAAAAACATTAATTCAAAACGTTGATATATACAACAGATAAAACACAACAAAATATACACAATAAACAAAACTCAAATAATATATTAGCTTAAATACCACAACTAAATTCAAGGCTCATATTTTCAGAGAAAACCTACATTTGGAGGAAGCATATATGGTGTATACTTTTTTTTCAATTCACAATGTTTGCCAGGACAAGCATGTACTGTCACCTTAGAAAAAATAATCTTATACAGTCTTATGAAATGCTTCTTTTGAATATACAAAATCATTTGGATGAGAAGGTAGCTCACATACCTTAATAAGCACACAAATTTGTAAACATCTCTATCAAATTTTTAACACAACAATACATTGAAGTAAGAAAAAGTTTCTACGTTTAATTTTTATTTTATGTTAGTAATTTTGAAAGGCTAGTAAAGATTGAGTAAAACTTCAAAGTACGGTATGGATTCTGCACCAAAAATTGTTTACATAAAACCTCGTCAAATTTGGTCAACCATTGGTAGTTCACTTTTTATTAAAAAAATGGTAGTGGCGAAATCACTTTGGCACAGAATTCTTACAGTACTTGGAATTTTTATCAAAGATTGTTTTCTAAACTTTCATTTGAAAAATAATAATAACAAAAAGTTGAAGCAGAAGAAAAGTTATCGCAAATAGTTAGCACTTGTTTTCAGCTTTTAAATAACTTCGCAAAACATTATATTATAAAAAATATTAAAGATTTTATTAAAAAGTTAGCACTCACCTTGCTGTATTTCGTTGGGACAAAAAAATTTCAAAGTATCGCACAGCACCATTTTTTTCTAATACTGTCATCGGAAGGGAATTTGAACACATAAATCTTAGGATTAGTTCTGGAGTTCACGTTTCACTTTAGAACGGAACAAGAACTCAGCAATTTGTCAAATTTTAACCAAATATTAAACTTATAAATTGTCCATAATAACCATCGAACGACTAGTAAAAGTAGAATTTGAAGATCAGTGTATCCATTTTCATACAATGCTTACCTCGTGATCCCATAATTTGTATCCACCACTGATGACGTAGAAGGTAAAACATGGCGGAGTTGGTAGCGTAACTGTAAAAGAATATAATTTTCTGCACATAGTTGTGAATAGTGACGTATTCGTTTAAAGTTCTATTTTATTTTATCTTATTTTATTTGTGTGCAGCGATAATACATGTTAGAAAAAAGGTAACGACATCTAAAGCAATTGAGAAGTAGCGAGATGTTTTGTTTCCATCAATTGACTGGAGAGTTCAAAGCAGACCTGTAAATTAGACCGCAGTTAATATTGACCATCAGTTTGACTTCGGATCTCGATGAAAGAAGCTGAGCGCTTTGTATCGCTGTGTTCGCCTGAATTATTGCTGTATATATATATATAAAGGGTAGGGTGTCTCTAAACTCATGGTACAAACGCTAGGGGATGATAGAACACATCAAGACGAGTAATAGTAAATAGGAAACCAAGGTTCCCAGACGTATTCCAAAGGAGATAGGCGCCATCAAAGTTTAGGGTCCCAAATTGCAAATGATCATAAAAAAGAGAAAAATAAGTGGATTTATTTGCGGTTTTCGCTGAAATCATTCTTTAAATTAGCATTTTCTTTAAAAAATTTTTTAAAGACAAAGTTCTAAAAATATCGGTAGAGGGCGCTCTAGACTTTGGAGTACTGAAAAACTACTTTTTTACCGGTTTTTTTTAAAACTGTTTTAACTGTTACTAATTTAAAGAATGATTTCAGCGAAAACCGCAAATAAATTGACTTATTTTCCCCTTTTTTATGATCATTTGCAATTTGGGACCCTAAACTTTGATGGTGCCTATCTCCTTTGGAATACGTCTGGGACCCTTGGTTTCCTATTTACTATTACTCGTTTTGATGTGTTCTATCACCCACTAGCGTTTGTACCATGAGTTTAGAGACACCATGTATATATATATATGTGTGTGTATGTGTGTGTGTGTATCTTACTTTTTTAACAATGCGTTATAAAGTAATGAAGCAACTTCTGCCATCTTTTCATAAAAATAACATATACATTTAAAAAAATTAGCAAGGATTAGTTGTTATAGACGTAACGACTCAAAGAACGGATGCACTAATAGAAGAGTAAAAGGCAATAAAACATAACTATTTTTGTCCAGTTATGTGAATGGTGATGGATAAAATGAACTATGGAAGTGTTAGTGCTAGACTCTGTATTTATTACCGAGTTCTGTACTTGTACTTGATTTTGAAGTGGAAAATAACGACTTTTGGAACTGTTTGCAAGTGCCTAACATTTAATAAAAATAATGTATGTGACGATTTTCGGAAATTTTATTACATATGAAATTATTAATACATATTCGATATCATAACTTATAATAATTTATGCTGTACAACTGAAATAAATTACAAGAATTGTGGAATTTACCAACCATTCTTATGAATATGTATAGTGTTAAGTAAAAAGTTTTAATTTTTCTTTATATTAAAAAAAGATATTCATCAAAGAGCTAAACTACGTCTTCATAAATAAAGAAGAATTTCTGTTATTTTTGCTCAGGTTGGTTGGTTGGTGCGATTTCTGGCACAAGGGCTTCACGTGGGCCATACTGCGCCGATATTTTTGGTCAGGAGAAGAAAAAAAAAGTTTATGAAAATGATGTTACTTCAAAGGATTTAATCAATTTTTTTAAATAAAGACATTCAAATGTAAATGAGAAGTTTAAGTTAGGGAAAAATATAGTAAACTGAACATGAGAAATTCCAACATCCGTTTCACCTTTATAGTTTTCTCATTACAAAACATATTTCATTCAAATTAACATATATCAAATGCATTTTGCAATTGAATCTTCGTAAATGCATGTGTAAGTAATTTTTTTTTTTTTTTTTTTAAATTTCACTCATGAAAAGAAAGTTTTTTTCTTTCTTTTTTTCTAATTGACTTTTTTTTTATTATTATTTCCCCGGTGGAAAAAATTTGCACGAATTGCAATTGAGCATGCTTAATGTGAAAAACAGGTAAGAATTTTTTTTTTGTTAAATTTCTATTTCAATTTTCTTATAATAAACGAATTAATTATACTTTACCTTATAATTATATTAAGATATGAAGAGAACATGATTAATTTTCTAACATTGATATTAATTTATATTTAGAAACTTAATTTATAGTGAAATAAATTCAGTCAATTTTCCTTCCTATCCATAGATAAAACTTGGTTCGAGGCTTCAAAATACAAGGTAATTGGAAAAGTTGACGCTTATCTATTAATAATTTCTAATAATTAGTATATTAAATAATTTCATTATTTCATTTAAAGCGTGCTATTTATTTTCTGCTAACGTAATTTAAGTTACGTTTGCAAACTACTCTTGTTTGCTAATCAAAACATCCACTTTTAGCTAATTACCTCTAAAAGCGCTCCGTTTTGATAATCTTACCATGAAAGTAAACATATTTTGGAAAAAAAAAAAAATCTCTCCATTTCAGAGAAAGTGAAGTTGGTAAGTTTGGCTACACGCAGAGTATTTTGGTTCTTACTGTTCATATTTTTTTTTTTAATTACTCACTAAATTAGAAATGATGATTGGAATAAGCTCGAATTGGATATTTCAGCTGCTTTAAAACTGGTACACTGGACTGATTCAACAGGACATTCGGAGCACCTGCTTCATAGAAATGGGGAAAAAAAATGGGACTGCATTTTCCACATTTATATTTTATTATGTTTTTTTCTTCTTCATTTTTTGAATTTAACTTTTTCGTTGCTCATCTCCGAAAAGCTGTATGATAAATTTTCTTCCAATTTCAAGACTACAGCTTCAACTCGCGAATAATTTCAATCACGAAAAGACTACCTCCGGCAATTTTACAGATCACTTCATAAAACTTTCTGTGTTTTTATCGTGATATTGGGCAATTTTTTTATTAGCCTTTTTTTTATCAATCTTCTTTAGTATATGCGTTATATTTTTCACTTTCCTTATAAATGGCGGACTGCTGTAAACTGTCGAAAAAATTAGCATGTGTTCACTTTATTATCGGTATACTGTACTCACGGTTGTAGAGCTAAATTTTCCCCGTTACGCAAGCTTCCTGATTGTGGAGGTTACCTGAATTGAAGCCTGGGAATTTTTAATTATTAAATGCAAATCACAATATTTTACATAATTTATGACGTAAAAACGTAAATACTCTTAGTTTGCGTATTTATTTTCTCTCTAGTTTGTATCACAATACATGCTAGGCAACCGGGGAGGCAAAAAAAAAAAAAAAAAAAAAAAAAAAAAAAAAAATATCGATTTTTTTTTTGACCGACTTTATAGCCTGAACTTTAGTCTTTAAATACATACCAAAGCCAGAAAGTGTTTTTTATGGTGCTGGACTTTTTCCGTGAAGCTAATATCAACAAAATTTCTCTTTGTTTATGGTAAATATATTTTTTTTTATTTGCGTGTTTCTCTTAAAGTATTTTCCCTGATTTCAAACAATTTCCTTGCGATTTAAAAATTTGTATATTCTTTTGAAATTTTGGGAAATAGTTCCTGTTACTATTTTGAATATAATTGGGCATGGATTTTAGAATCTGATTGTTTTTTTATTACTTTACTTCAGTTTTAGTATTAAAATGTCATGAAAAAATCAAAAAATTCTCCAGGTAACAATTTTTTCTTTTAATTGGTAAAAGAATCTGTCAAACCAAAAATCCATGCACAATTATTTTAATATATATTAAAATAGTCCGTGCAAAAAAAATTAAAAAATTTAGGGACAAAATGAAACGCGAAGAACATTTTTTAAAAATTTAAAATTTTAAATGTTTTAAAATGAGAAATAATAGAAATACATTTTTGAAATTTAAAATTTACAATTCTTATCAAGTCATTAAGTTACCTACAAAATTTCATGTATTTTGGTAGGTAACTTTTTAAATTCCCCCCCCCCCCCCTGGTCCCTTTTTAAAAGATTTATGAGTTATTAACAAAAAATTTCAAAAAAGTATCGGTACGCAGCACCGCCGCATACTTGACTGTATTTCCCTGGCCAACTTTTTACTTTTAACACGAGGGAGAGATTCGGTGGATAAACTCGATGGGGAGGGTAGTGGATTGGCCCAAGATTTCCAGACACTACTTTTTTCATGATCTACCAATTGCATTTATTGATATAACCCCTATAACACACAATAAATTTTTCTAAACGGTTTGCTTTCTGTAGCAAAGTTATTTATATAAAATTAGTTCTGAAACGTTTTGCGGGAACAGTAAGAGCATTAACACTAACCAGTAAATTCATCATTATAAAGCCATTTTTTTTCAATATCATATATTATTTTTAAAAAAACATACTTTTATGACATTGCACTAAAACGCAGAAAGTAAATTGAATAATTCTGGATAATTATTAATGAAAAAAGTGCCTATTCCAATAATCTCATAATTAGAACATTAGTTATCCCAATATCATGCAAAACTTTAAAATGTATATTTTTATGAAATTGCGCAAAAGAACTACTGTACATATTTGATTCTCATTTGGAAGAGAAGGGTAGATAGTATAAGTATGCTTATAAATATTATGTTTATTATCTGTTTTTAAAGGATTTTTTCTTTAGAGCATTACAAAATGTCCTTTCTACGTATAGTATTGGAAAAACACATTTATATGCATTTTTGGAGAGGGGTTGATCGCCCCCTTTGCCCCCGTGCAGTTGGCGCCTATGTATAGGAGACATGCCGACCAAACTGTATAGTGGTTAGCATACTAGCTTCTAGACCTCGAGGTTTCGGGTTCGAGTCACGTGTAAGGGTGTTTGTAAATGTATGTTGGCTTGTCAAATGACGAAAGTTTCGAATGAAAAACAACAACCAAGTATAGGAGACACGGTTTTAAAATGAAAGAGCTTAGGACGTTGCCGATCACTCTGAATAATCTTACTAAGTAATACATAGCACTTACAGTTATTGAGAAGAACTATGTCACATTTTGTGTTGCTGAACCACTATAAGTATTGTTGCGTGGGTGGGTTCGAAAGACTTGAAATCAAAGCAGATCAAAACTTGCAGAAATTTATTCCGATATAACTCCAGAACTTCACGTTCTAGTAGACTCAATACAGCTCTTTACACAACAACAGGGCACAAAACAGCAGTTAAAAACTTGATACACAACTGCTAAAATCACCGCAAAAGACAATGCAATAGAGTTCACTTTCGGAACTCTCTGAATTCTCGCTGAGAGACAACTAAGTCAGTAACTCCACTCAACTAACTCCATCTCCCTCTCTCTTGGCCGGCCTTATATAGGAAAGGCGAATCTTCTAGAGATAGAAATTTGGAGCACTTTCCAGATCGTAGTCAAAAAGCCCTATACAGGTACTTGGGGACCGAAAATGTCGCCAAATGGTCGCGAATTAGTCGCCAAAACCGTCGCCAATTTGGCTATCTTGCCAACTTGGCGAGATTGCCATTAACTATAATGTTAAATGACCTGCTCCTTGTAAAACATGTTTCCCAGCATGATCTCTGTAAAACTCGTTTTCATGCATTAAGAGACGCATTGCAGGAAAGCGAAGACAAAGAACTCTTGCACTGCCTCATGCGGAATGTACATAAATTTTTCTATTTACATATTTAATACAACGAAAGATTTACAAATATACAGAAATTTGTGACAGTATTTATTTTTGCAATTGTATAGATCATTGAAAATACTAAATGTTTCAGCCCTCCAAATGGCTAAAACGTAATTATGCTCAAGTTGTATAATAAGTTGTCGCATTTGTGATTTAAAAAAAAGAAATACAAGCAGTCAGAAAGAAAGTGTCTTGCCAAGTCAATATATGCTCTTTTAACAATTGTTAAATCGTTTAGTTTCAAGTATTCTGTTCCCGTTCAATTTGCCACTGGGCGGCTTTTCTGGATCTCTATGGATTTCTTATCGTGTTCCTTCCATTTATTGTATGCTTCGGTAGCCCCTTATCTATTGCTTCCTGTCAAAATAAATTGGGTTAGAAAGCAACTGACTTTTTGGTGTCTTTTTCTGTTGAAAAGGGGATATTTTATCGGGAGTCATGCATTTCTGTAATGCCGTTTGATTCGCAGTATTTCGTATGGGTTTTGTGGGGATTTTTTATGTATATTATTTTTCATGTATACAGAAGAAAATAGTTGTGATAGAAATAAAAAACTGGTACCGTATGGGGCCAAAACAAATGCTTCATAAAATTAGTATTTAATGGGGTAGGTGCAGGCAGTTGATTGCGTGTCTAAGATATTAGATAAAAATTCTTCGTTTTAAAGGTAAATTTAAAAAAAAAAAAAAAAAAAAATATGCGGCAGTGTTCCGTTGCCAAGTCCAATGCCAAAGCTGTAGAAATGCAAGAGTATATTATGTTGATAGAGCTTATAGGGTCCGTTTTCAACCCCTCACAGCTCAGCTTCTATTATAGCTAGAACCCTAATTTTTGTGCCATCGTGTTGCCCAGGGGGAGTTGGTGAAAAATAATAACATAATTGTTCACATTGAACAAGGGAACATGATTAAAAAAATCCTTTGAAAATCGTCGAAGTCACAGGAATTTTCTTCTTCTTCTTTTTCTTCTGGTTCTAACCAAAACTTTAACCAGGACTCCAGCCAAAACTATGTGATGATTTTTTACCATTTTTTTTATTCTTCTCAGCTTGATTAGAGAAAGGGCCTTTTGTATGATTTGATGGATAGGAGGGTCTGTATCCCCCCAGAAATAATTCTAGAAGTTTGCTATTTTAGCCCGGGTAATGACTGAGTAAAACGGTTCAACAGATTTCAGATATTCATTTTTTGCTCAATTTCAAGAAATGACTTTGATGTTGAACTATTTAAACCATGTAATTACAAAGAAGTAAAAATTACTTATTGATGAGTCTGGATTCTCAAATGGAAAACAGGGCTCGACTGCAGTTAAGTTAGAAAACTCTACAAAAAGAATTGATATCTTCCCAAACAAACAACTGGACGTTGTTAAAAAAAAACCCAAGTCAGACAGAAAATGTTATGAAATCTAATGTTTGCCTCCAAACGGCCGCGTTTAGTTTCTTTGGGGTACTTGTATACAATGAACTAAATTGTTATTATTAGGAGGGATAACTATAGACAATCCGTACTTGGCTGGCTAGAGTTTTTATAGAATTAATCTCAATTCAGTGCAATGGGTGCAAAGCAATTGAAGCAAATGAAATGAGATTAATCCGAAATAACTGTAGCCTGCCAAGTTCTGACTGTCTATGGTTATCCCCTCCTAATAATCACAGTTTAGTTTATTGTGTACAAGTACCGCAAAGAAACTATACGAGGCCACTTGGTGACAAACATTAGATTTCATAACCTTTTTCTGGCTGACTTGGCGGTTTTTTAACAACGTCTAGTTGTTTTTTTGGGAAAATACAATTTATTTTAAACACGTAATTTCTCTTTATGAATTCTATGAATTTTTTAACAAATATTTCTCCATAAAATTATTGTTTACAGACTTGGTTGTTTTTTTATATATATAATTTCTAAAAGTACACATACTTTTGTACAAAAACACTAACATTTTAACACTTTTCGTAACCTAAAATTTTTTCTAGAAGTTTTATGTATGAATAAAAATGTTTAATACTATCTGGTTATTATATTAACAAAGTTTTAGGATAAATAAATTAGTAGTTTTTAAGAAAATGTTCCTTTTTAGATAAAAACCTGAGTTGGAGAAAACAAGATTTAGTGAAAAACTTAAATATAATTAATGCATAATAAACAATATTAAAAAATACTTCTGTAATAGCTAGAATAAAAATTAAAATGTTACTGAATGTTAAAAGAGACTTTTATCTGTATATATAAAGGTGTCCACAAATTAGTTGGGCAATAGATTTCAAATAGATCTGTATAACTCTTAATAACAAGGCATAATAAACAATTTTTTTCTTTCTTTTTCGCATAATGACATGGTGAACTTAAATTAATTGGGGAAAAGAATGGTGTATAAGGCCTAGTTATTAATAGTTATTCAGATGTATTTGAATTCTATTGCCCGACTAATTTCTGGAACCCTGCATATAAAAACAAATGTATGTCTGTCTATTCTTTATGCATTACTACACCATTCATCCGATCGCCATGAAACTTTGGGAAGTGTTGAGTACATTCCCTCAAAAGTTTCAGGCCTGCATATTTGTAATTTTTTTTTTTATTAATTAACAAATATTTTACAAAACGATTTCTAATAGGGCTACAGCTCTGAAATTTTCAGCATAAGTAATTATGGCCTTCTAATGGGACTTTTTAAAAACAATGAATTTTAAAATTTTTATTAGCTTTTTTTAATTAACCAATAATTATTTTACAAAATGATTTTTAATAGGGCTACGTCCGTCTTATGAGTCTGAAATTTCCAAAATAAGTAGTTATGGCCTTTTAATTAGTTTTTTGAAAAACAGAATTTCTTCTAATAGGCCTAGAGCTCTGAAAATGTCAATATAAGTAGTTTTGGTCTTCTAATTTTGCTTTTCACAAACATCTTAATATATGTAATAGATCAATACATCTTAAAAGTAAATCTTCTATAAAATAAAGTTTCTATAAAACGTGTTTTTTCTCAAAAGTATTTAGCAGGAAAATTTTATTGTCACATAGATAATCTAATTAGTTTTTATATTTTTCTTGAGAACACTTGTATTTTCTCATTATGTTATCAATATTTAAAGCATCGGTTGCGGGATTTATGGAATAGAATAATATCGTTATGAATTTTTCACAGAGGCAATGATGACACAGTTTTTATTAGATAAAAACAATAGTTTATTCTTCCTTCAAAGACTCACAATATTTCTTCGAACAACAGTAAAATCACTATCAAGCTTCAAGACAAGCTTCACTAAAAACAACTTCGAACACAGTGTATATTGTTGCGTTGTACGGGTTCTAAAGATTTGAAGCCAAAGCAGATCAAAACTTGCAGAAATTTATTTCAAAATAATTCTTCACAGTTCTCTTACAGCTTCAGAACTACTCGTTCTAGTAGACACAATACAGCTCTTTTCACCTCAATAGAGCACAAAACAGCAGTTAAAAACTTGATAAACAACTGCTAAATCGTCGCAAAAGACAATGCAATACAGTTCGCTCAGAATCTCCAGTCAACTAATTCAGTGACTCAAAATCCAAGAACTAACTCAGGTCAGGAATACAGCTCTCACAATGAACGTTGAGAGACAACTAACTCAGTGATTCAAAATCAACTAACTAACTACAGTCGACTCACCAGTCAACTAATTCAGTCACTCAAAATCCGGACTCAGCTAACAACTAGCTCCGTGACTCAAAATCAGTCAACAACAACTAACTAACTAACTTCCTCGGCCGACTTATATAGGGGAGGGGGAACTTTCGTGAATATTCCAGAGATGGATGTCTGGAGAACCTTCCAGATAGTAGTCGAAAATACCTATACATGTACATACATGGGATACATGTACCGAAAATGTCGCCAAATGGTCGCCAAGTTTGGCGATTTCTCGCCAAATTTGGCGACAAAAATTAGTCGCCAAAACCATCGCCAACGTGGCTCTATCTCGCCAATTTGGCGAGATTCCCATTACCATAATGTTAAATGCCCTGCCCCTTGAAACTCGCTTCCCAGAGTTACCTCTGTAAAACCCGTTATCAAGCGATAACACCTCTATTGCCGGGAAACAAACCATTGCATTGCCTTATGCGGAATGTACAGAAATTTATCTATTTACAAAATTAACACTACGAAATATTTACAAATATACAAAAATTCGTAACAATATTTAGAAGCAAAAAGTAAACAAAGCAATCAGCTTCTTTCAAACCGACATCCGAAGTTGAACTGAAACTCAGACCTTACGCTGCGATCTAATTCATAGGAGAGCGTGAGTACTTTCTCAAAATACCCAGTCAACTGGGCACGTGATAGAAACATTCAAAATTTCCAGATTGCTTTAGGTGTTGCCACTTTTTTTCTAACCTGTATTATTGTTGTTACAAAAATAGAACTATAAACAAATACGTCACTATTTACAACAGTACAGAAAATTTGTGAACCAGTATATATATCACAGAGCCTTTTGTAACTGTATAGATATATATTAAACAGTAACAGTATAGTTGCAACTAGATGTCTTGATATTTATTTGAAACTAAGAAGCAAATGATAAAGTTACTCAGATTTTGTTGTAAATCAACGCCTATTTTCCCATCATCCCCCATTTTATAAAGGAACATTCTACTGATTACAAATAAACGTTTAAAACTGTTGTGGCAACACTCGATTCTAAAACTACGTTCCTGTTGGTGTGTAAATAATCCGTGGGTCAGTATATGTAGGCGCCCACGTAAATGTTTTCTTTAGTTTTTACCTAAAGTCTTAATTAAATAACTTTCGTCTAAGAATTGCCTTCTCATTCATCTGTTATTGTGGTCAAATCCTACAATGGTTATGGGCCCAGCACGCTTCCACTGCGCCGAGATTGAAGGTAGTACTAGGCAAAGCTAAGCCTAACAACGTGCACCGTTAAACCAAGGGGCGGCCATTTTGAAAGTTTCGTTCCTGCATACCAATTCAGCATTCATATCGACCGAAAAAATGTCTTCAAACGCCACGAGCATCGAAAGACTTGGTAAGGAGAATTATGATACCTGGAAGCTTCAAATTGAAGCCATATTGGTTAAAAATTACCATTGGATTTATGCATTCGGCACGGAACCGAAACCAACGGATAATGAAGTCAACTTGAGAAAATGGACAGTAAATGATCAAAATTCGAAAGCAGGTATAATTTTAGCTATGTCTCCCAGTGAACTTTGTCACGTGAAATATTGCAAAACTTCGAACGAAGTATGGATGAAGTTAAAATCTGTTTACGAGTCAAAAGGTCCGGCTAAAAAAGCCATACTTCTAAAACAGCTACTATTCAAACGCATGATTACCAAGGATATGTCCACGCATCTAAATTCATTCTTCAACACTGTTGACAAACTGACGGAGATGGAAATCGAGATTGCGGACGACCTATTATCAGTTCTATTGTTATAAAGTATCTCGGATAGTTTCGAAAATTTTCGATGTGCATCGAATCAAGAGACGAACTGCCAAAACCTTTTGTTCTAAAAATAAAGCTATTGGCAGAATTCGAGTCCCGACAAGGAAAAGGAAGCCAGGATACACCAAACGCATAATATTCGTCTAAAGGTAACTATCAACAAAAAGAGAAACCACACAATTCCTGGAATGTAGCTAATAAAAATAAAATAATGAGTAATAAACCATTTTGAAACAAAGTTTGATGATTCTGTACCAAGAGAGGCCATAAAACCGAAAGCTGTTTCAAGAAAATCGCAGAAAACAAAACAACATCTTCAAAAGATGAAAGAAAATGTTCGACACAACGAAATGAGTGTGCGACAACAGCAATCTGCACAGAAATTTCTATGAAAACAAGCGAAACTAACACCACTTTTGTGTTTGACAGTGGTGCCAGCTCCCACATGGTAAATGATGAAAATATGTTCTTCGAATTCCAGAAACAAGCGAACTCGTACATTAAATTAGCTCTCGACAAAACTGCAGAAATAACTGGAAAAGATTCAATTAGAATAACAGTTCCCGACGAGCAAGGTACCAAAACAGTTCGACTTAAAAATGTATTTTGTGTTCCTGAACTAAAAATTAACTCGTTATCAATTTCAAAATGGATCTGTTATAATGCGTGTAAAACGAATCGGTGATTTATACTACATTGAGCCAAGCATAGAAACTGCATCTCTCGCAACAGAATTTCAAATATGGCATCAAAAATTCGGCCACTTAAATGAAAATGATCTAAAGAAATTAAAATCAGAAGAAATGATGCGAGGACTGTCTTTCAAAAACAAGAACTGTGACTCTCTAAAAGACTGTAAAATTTGTTTACAAAGCAAACAAAGTGCTACACCTTATCCGAAGAAGTCCAAATTTGTTAGTACAGATTTACTCGATCTAATGCATTCTGATCTATGTGGACCGATAAAAATACCATCACTTGGAGGATCACGCTATTTTGTGACTTTCATCGACGACAAAACTCGCTACATAGAAATATTTTTCCTCAAAATTAAGGAAGCAGTAAAAGACGCATTCCTTAAATACAAAGTCTGCATCGAAAATCGTACTGGAAATAAAATAAAAGTTCTACGCACGGATAACGGTTTGGAATATGTAGGTCAAGAATTCGACAGATTTTTAATACAAGAACCCACATAACCAGTGTTATCCACTGGATATCTATGTTTCGTCCACATGATCTATTACAGTGATTCTCAACCTGTGGGGCGCGCCCCCCTAGGGGCTGCGAGCACACTAGAGGGGAGGCGCGAGAATATCCAAGAGAAAATATTATTTAAAAAATTTATTAGCTGACTGAAAGGAAAGCACACATACACATAGAAAACAAAATACATTTCGACATATTTAACAAATAAAGTAAAACAACTTACTTAATCAAAACTTACTTAATCAAAACATACTAACTTAAAAACAAATTTAATAATTATTAGTGACTTCCTTGGACCTGTCTTGCAGAGCAAAGTTTTTCGAAGGAAGGCTTAATATTAGAAATAGTTGTGACGGTGCATCGCACGTCACTCTTCCCAATGTGCATATTTTCAACGCATTTACCTGTAGTTGGTCTTTTGACCGGTAGGAGGGGCACGGCACGGCGCATGTGCGGACCTGCGACCGACGCTATAAAACCGGCAACTTGAGGTGTAATCCTCAGTTTCGTAGAGTTTCGTAGTTTCGTACAGTTTTCAATGTTACAGTTTCGCGCTAGTTAATTTACCTTAGTGTTCGTCTCGTCTATTTTTTAGTGCAGTTATGTTTACCACGTTGCAGTAACTGATGTAGCGGTGCCATTCTGGACGCTGCCCATGTGGCACTTTTTGATGCTCTCGTCTACCGACGTCTTAATCCAGCTGCCACGGTGAGCGGTATCATTTTTATTTAATTGTGCTCGTGTATTTCCCCATCCTCCCCAGGTACCAGTCTGTGTTTTGTTGCCGTAACTATAAATGTGTTGAAGGTAAAAATAAAAGATATTCTAGCGCTACTAAAAGTCTTCTCATTTAGTGGACATATTTTGGAGTGTCATAAACTGGCGTCCGCGACAATTAGGCATAAGTGTTCACGATGTCATAACCTGACCGCGACTTTAGTATACCTAAATTTCAAGTCTTTTTTTTTTTCAACACAACGGCACGGACACGTCTGGTTAGGGTGGAGGGGAGATATAACACACATTGAAAAGTCTGTGTTTCTTCTCCGTACCTCGCCACAACTGCCGCTGTGCTAGTATTTTTGTTGTTGTCATTTTTGGGAGATATTATTGATGTTTCGGTGTTGTGTTCATTAGTAGTTACTGTGTATAGTATTAAATTTATAAATTGAATTTAAGTTGTAAGATGGATACCTTTGATCAATATTTGGTTTTTGCGTTATTGCCGTCGGTGTTTACTTGGTCTGCTGGTATAGGTTCAGGCAGGGGAAGGATGTTGTTGTACATGGTACACGGCATATTAGGAGTACTGAAAGGCCCGAGGTGGTATTTTCTGGTATGCCTGGTTAAAATGTATTTAATTTCATTTCAAATATTGAGGATATTATTGGATGGGCTACTGAGGATGACCGAATAGCGTTTGCGGTATCTCGTCTTCGCGGTTTTTGAAACCTTTCTGTTTTTGCTTTTGCGATACGAACTGCTGTTTCGGAAGTAACTGGATTTACACTCTCCAAATTGTTTATGGGGCGTGATATAGCTTGTCCCTGGGATACCATGGTAGGAAATGATGCTTGGGAGAAAGCTCAGAAATTTGAGGAAGTCTTGGACCGGGTAAATCAAGCTGTTGAAAAGTCACAGAAACTGCAAAAGAAGCACTACGATAAGAAACGAGTAGATAAGACCTTTGCAGTGAATGACCTTGTGTGGTTGAAAACTCACCCGCTGTCTTCAAAGGATCACCACCGTATCTCCAAGTTCATGCCTAAATGGGAAGGTCCTTGTCTTATTACAGAGGTTATCTCAGAGTTGGTATATAGACTGGTGGATTTTGAAACGAATCGACCACTGGGTACACATAACATTGCTGATTTGAAACCGTATATTTCACGGGAAGATAAGTTTGAAACTAAGGCCAAACAGTTCGAGTCTTCTAGATTGTTGGAAAATTCAGGGAATTCTTTGAATATTTTTGATTTGGAAGACGAATTTCACCCTCTTTCTAGTGACGATAAAATTGCGACTGGGCCTAGTGTTGATATGGAAATGGTCTTGATTCAGTAGATCCTGGTTTTGATTCAGGTAGCATGGCCCCACAAATAGGTAGTATTGCGAATCCTGTTTCTGAAATTGATCAGTCTGGTGTTCCGAAAAAGGTTCGACCAACAAGGGTCCCGAGGGTTGACTATCGTAAGCTGGCTGGTCTTCGATGCGTTAAAAAGAAATAATTGGGGTTTTGAGTTTTTTTTTTGTTGGGATTAGAAGTTTTGTGGGATAGGGCGTCGTTTCGGGCTTTGTGGATTTCAATTTTTGTATAAATAAGGTGTTTTTGGGATAATAAAGGTTGTAAGGTTTTAATTAGGGTTTGGGACTACGTTTCGGGAAAATGGTTGTAAAATTTTGCTGAGTTCATTGTGTATAGCAATACTGGAATATGGTACAGTGTTGTGTTAGGTTATTAGTTATTTTTGTGTCAGATTTAATTGTTGTTGAAAGTGTTGTGTAATTGTGTTTGTTTTGCATAGATTGTTTGTTTAGGTGTGTGTGATTGGAATTTACAGTATTCGATGTAGTTAGGTTAGAGTCGGGTGGTGTTTGTCTCTTGTATTGGACAGAAGATTTTAGGGACTTGTACTCGACGTTAGCTGATAGAATTACTGGGTGTTCATCTTTTAAGTATTTGTATTTGTTTGCCGGAAATTTTTCCTGGATATGTTGGTAGTAGTAAAAAAATTGTTAATTGGTAGGGGTTCATGTTTTCTGGTTTGGTTACTTTGGCACAGTGGCAGGTTTTGTGTGTGACGGGGGGAGAGGGGGCTCAGTGAAGCTCGCTCACCAAGGAGTACCTCATCTGCGCCTCATCGTCTGTGTGCTTCGTCGTCTGTGTACCTCGTCTGTGCGCCTCATCGTCTGTGTGCCTCATCTGTGCGCCTCATCGTCTGTGTGATTCGCCTGTCTGTGTGCAGAGGGATTGGAAGTGCGACTGCATATTCGTCTGTGCACCGGACATTCCAGACGCTTTGGACAGTCTGCTCGAGTCACGAGTTTTGAGTATCATGTATTTTTTGTATTTATATTATGTATTTATATTATGTATCTATTTTCAGCTGGTGCCTTATCAATGATGGAACGGGGATTTACGTATATAATAGGGTTGAATTGAAATTTTTGGAAGTATTGAAATAATAGTTAAAGAAATGTTTTTTTTTAGAAATTTATGCACTGAGTCGACGCAGTGTATTCTACGGAGCTTTTGGTGACGTTTTGTTTAGTTGCTAGTTATTCTTACTTATGCAATGTTTTCCTGTTTCCTTTTTAGCTTTATTGTTTGTCGCCTCAAGTCTCTGCTGTGGAGACCTTCTATGCAGACACCATAGGGGTGTCAACTGTATTAATTATGTAATTAGATTTCTTGTCTTTATATACAGACTGGACCTGAGTTTTTGAAAAATTTGTAACCCCCAGTTTTAGCATAAGGGAGCGGAGGGGAGATGTGACGGTGCATCGCACGTCACTCTTCCCAATGTGCATATTTTCAACGCATCTACCTGTAGTTGGTCTTTTGACCGGTAGGAGAGGCACGGCGCATGTGCGGACCTGAGACCGACGCTATAAAACCGGCAACTTGAGGTGTAATCCTCAGTTTCGAAGTTTCGTACAGTTTTGCAATGTTACAGTTTCGCGCTAGTTAATTTACCTTAGTGTTCGTCTCGTCTATTTTTTAGTGCAGTTATGTTTACCACGTTGCAGTACCTGATGTAGCGGTGCCATGCTGGACGCTGCCCATGTGGCACTTTTTGATGCTCTCGTCTACCGACGTCTTAATCCAACTGCCACGGTGAGCGGTATCGTTTTTATTTAATTGTGCTCGTGTATTTCCCCATCCTCTCCAGGTACCAGTCTGTGTTTTGTTGCCGTAACTATAAATGTGTTGAAGGTAAAAATAAAAGATTCTAGCGCTACTAAAAGTCTTCTCATTTAGTGGACATATTTTGGAGTGTCATATAGTCACTCTCGGATCTGTTTCTATATTTAGCCGAGATCTATATTTTGTCTTCAAAGAAGCCACAGCAGAAAATCCAGTTTTAAAAAGATAGGATGTTGAAAATGGTAATAGAATGCGAAATGTCCTTGTTTTTAGTGCAGAAAAAACATCCTCTACTCTTGCCCAAAATTCAAATAGGGATTTATCACTTAATTGTATTTTGGTTTCGCCACTTGTCGTGAAGTCAATGAATTTTTCTTCCTCATCAATTGAGAGTCCTTCGGGTGTCTTATGAAAAGGATAACTAACCCACTCGTAACTTGCTATCAGTTTGTCGTCAGCAAGAAAATACTTTTTAAAATTCTTTGCCAACATGGCTCAATGATTTTCAATGGTTACGAAAACAACTTTTACATGTTCTTCTTCAGCTTTGTAAGTCTTAGTACAATCATCCACATTTGCAAACATTGTTAGGTTTTTTGCTTTAAATTTCTCCTCCACAGTTCTAATTTTCTACAAAAAGCATTAACTTAATCACTCGTACCCAACATATGTGTATTTGCTGCTTGGAGTTGAAAATTCAAGTTATTTAATTTCTAGAATATGTCGACCAAGTACTCAATTTCATCACAAATAAAACATCGCGAACATTCTTGGCTTCCTGTCTGTTTTCTTCTGCTAGGAAAATGGCAATTACTTCTCTTAATTCATAAACACGTTGCAAAAATTTCCCACGAGATAACCATCTTGCCTGGAAATAAAATAGTAACGCTGAATGTACTGAACCCATGTCTTTACAAAGTGCAGAAAAGATTCTCGATTTCAGGGGTCTCATTTGTATATAACTTACTACGGTTACAACCATAGTTAACACAATACTCAGACCAGGACTCATTTCTTTCGAAGCCAAAGCTTCTCTGTGGATCATGCAATGTGTCCAGACGCACTGGGAAGATTTGTTTTAAAAGTGCTTGTATACCTTGGTATCTTCCAGACAATGAACGAGCACCATCGGTGCATATTCCGACGCAATTTTTCTATGTTTGCCTCGTTCATAAAATCATTTAAAATAGCAAATAATGCGAACGCTGTTGTTTGGAGTTCTATTGGTTTTCTGAAAACTAGTTCATCTACTACAGACATATTATCACAAAATCGAAAATAGGCAATTAAATGAGCATCTTTGTTACTATCTGTTGCTTCATCAAGCTGTATTGAAAACAATTTGTCACGTAACTTCGAGAAAAGCTGACACTATACATCTTCAGCTGTATCTCCAATTCGAAGAGCAACAGTATCATTTGAAAGAGGTATGGACTCTGCAATTGTTTGGAAAAATTATCTCCAAGCATAGTTTTTACAATCTCAATTGCTGCTGGCAAAATAAGCTCTTCACCAATGGTGTGAGGTTTTTTACATCTGGCTATTTTATATGAAACTTTGTAAGATGCAATTAAAGCTTTTTTATCCACAGACAAAGTTTCTTTAAAAAATGAATTTTGCTTTTTATATGATTTTAATTTTAATTCGAAGAACTCTGTGGGTTTGTTGACGTACCCACTATGACGCGTTTCCAAATGTCGTTTAAGTTCATTAAGTTTCCTGCGGTCTGCGGCCAATATTTTTGAGCAAATGATACACAGGGGCCTTTTTTCTTCACTACTGGTAAACCCGAAATTTAAGTATTCTTGAGAATATTTTTTTGATTTTATTTTCGGAACCATGCTCGTTTGTGTACTTGTTGATGCTTGACTATCGTCTAATGCTCGCTTATTTCCGCTTAAAAATTCATTCATGAGTCTGCATAAATCTGCTGCCGTGATTATTTAATATGGTGAAATGCAATTAACACGAAAACATTTATAACATACACTTTCACGATAGATTCGATAGTGATAGAAGGATCGACTCGAATGAGACTGGCTGGAATTGAAACTTTTGTTATCGAAAATTTTCCTTCTTCCTATGAGAAAACATTTGCTCTGTGCAAGCTCGAGACGGCATCGGTCATGTTCATCGGTCATCGGTCATTTGGCAAAATGCCAAATGTGGTTTCTCGCCAACGTTGGCTCGAATTTACTCTTGTTTTGGCGGTTAGTAAAAAATAATTTAAAAATAGAATCCAAAATACTCAATAAACATTATTGTTGTATTCATTTAATTCTAAGCGGGGGCGCGTCTAAAATTATGATTGAAAACTGGGCCTCGATTACTGAAAGGTTGAGAAACGCTGATCTATTAGATGCACAGGAGATGTAATAGACATCTAAAGCAACGTTATCCTTGACATCCAATTTGGAAACATCTATTAGATGTTCACGACAGGATGTCTTTTCGACTTTCCATTTCTAAGCATCTAATGGCTGTCTATCAAATCCCGCATTTCGACTTTTCGATTTCTAGAGATCTAATGGAGGTCCATCAAATCCAGTCTATTCGACTTACCATTTCTGGAGATCTAATGATTGTCCATCAAATACCCTTTTCGACTAACAATTTCTGGATAAATTAATGCTGTATATAAATCCCAATTAATGTTGTATTGCATAGCAGCCACTCCCCACATAGCCAAAACTCGTCCAATAGATATCTACTGGATATGTTCTTAAAAATTGGGATATCTACTGAAGCATACGTTTACCGATAATAGACGGCAAATGGATGGTCAAATGTCCCGGAAATCGTTGTACTTTATCCATCCATTGTACTTCCACAATGTATACCAATAAGATTTTCTCTGGACATTGCAGACGACCAAAAGACATTCAGTTAGCATCTACAAAATCCAAAGGACGACCAATAGATGTTTATTAGATATCCACAAAATCCTGGAAAAATTAATAATAAAAAGTAACTCTTCCAGCCAAGGTATAAATCGCTTGATCCTCCACGCTTTTGAAGAGACCTAATTTCCTTTCTGACTACCAGAAGGAAATACTTATCTATTTTATCGATTGCGTCAATTTCAAGTTTCACAATTTCAGTAGTGCCATCTGTTGGCCTAGATTGTAACTCTTATAAAATCTAAAAAAATTTGCGAAACAAATAGGAGTTATGTTTTGTTTTTTTTTATTTTTTTTATTTTTTTATTTTTGTAATGAAAATGTATAAAAAAAATCTGTTTTTTGCATATGGGGAAGTTCAAGTATTACGTAAGCACCTAGGGGGGGAGGGGGTTAGCGATTTGCTTATTTTTGCTGACAAGGGGGGGGGAGGGGGTTAGCGATTTGCTTATTTTTGCTGACAAGGGGGGGGAGGGGGTTAGCGATTTGCTTATTTTTGCTGACAAGGGGGGGGAGGGGGTATGAATGATGCTTAGTAAGCATTTAATAATCCCTTTATTTCTAAAAAAAACCTGTGATATGAACTGGTATTCGAAGCACGTGTAAGAGAGTCAATACTTTCTACAAATTGTAAAATGCGAAGAAAAGCAGTGTTGCTCTCCTGCTCGTAGTGGATTATTTCGCATTTTAAAAGAACGCTTTATACCTCCACCTATCAAATTGGCCCAAACATCACACGATTTAATAGGAAGTGAGGAAGGGGAATTCCTGGAATTAAGTCTCCGGCTAAGCTTGAACCTGCACGTCCCCCTGCGGGGATTTTTAAAAATGCCATATGACTATTTTTGTCCGTCCATCAAATCACAATTGCCTGCAAGGACTTGTGGGAAATGTGGTTTGTACCACGCTTCACTAAAATCGACAATTCGTCATAAGAAAATTGTTCATGGCGAAAATAGCCAGAGAGCCTGCCTAGTTCGGCCTATGAGAATTGCTGCTCGTCGAGCAAATGAACTGATGTGCGTTATCAATTATGTAGAAGGCATAGAAGATACCGAGTGGATAAGCGAAGAGGAAGTTTGCCCAGATTCCTTGTGCGAAACAAGTGATGAAGCAATAACATCAGATGTCAGAAACCCTATAATTTAAGACATTAAAAACTGGCTAGAGCAACCCTGGATAACATCTGACTAGATAGACTTAATTGATTATGAAAATTACATTTATGTGCCATTAAAATTGTGATAAACTTAAGATTTAAAAAAAATAAAAAATGTACATTTTTTTCCCTTTTAAGGCGAGTTAAAGTTCATTATTTGCATTGAATCCTAACTTTTTTTTAGATTATTAACGTTACAAAAAAAAAAAAAAAAAAAAAAAAAAAAACAGGAGCAGGGGGTTACCGTATGCTTACGTAATTATAGAGAGGGGGGTATGCGATTTGTTTATTTTTGCTGACAAGGGGGGGGGGTCAAAAATTACCAAAAACATGCTTACGTAATATTTGAACGACCCCTATCCGTCAAAAGTATAGATAAAATCTAAATTTAAATTAACTCATTCAGTGAATTATTTCGGATTCCTTAGCTCAGCGTTAGTTACTAAATCGCGGCCCGTAGGCCAGATTGATTTTTCTACGGCCAGCCACCACCACAAAAAAAAAAAAAAAAAAAAAAAAAAAATCAAACTTCATGGTACAGACTTTTTTTTTTTACATAATTGTAATTTATCCGAAATAGTATATGTTAACTATGTAGAATAGAGTTCTCCACTACGTGCTCGAAGAAGCTTTCAGCAAGGTGATTTCACCAAGAATAATTACAGGAAAAATTTAATTAAATCTCATTTGGACAATTTATTGAGATTGGCTGCAATAAATACGACGACAAACAACGACTCTATCATGAAATAAATTGAACGACTTCAATCATCATCGTCTCACAAATTATATCAAATAAAATGGATCGGGATGTACAGTTTAAATACTTTTATTAAAAGTTAGGTCAAGTTGCATCAACACGTTGAAACGAAGAATTTATTTCTTTTTTAGACTTTAATTTACTAATAATAAAAACTATTATTTTTTAATTATTTGTTAAAAAGAATAAAATAATAATTGTAATTTTATTACGATAAGGAAAAAATCAATATTTTTTTCAGTTTAATAATAATTAAATATACGTATATTTAATTGTATCCGGAGCGCGAAAAGCTCCAACATAAGTGATGGAGATGGCGAGGCCGCCGCGAGATGGCTCTTTCTTTCCTTAAAGAAAGCGTCATCTCGCGGAGGCCCGGGTGATGCGGATGCTGCTCTAAATGGGGGGAAAAAAATGCACAGTTCATTTTTACATTTATTATATAAATTATTTATCATACTTTTATCATCTATATATTTAATAGGCAATACGTTTTTTGGGGTTAGTCCGTCCGCCTGAACTGCTCAACCAATTTCAATGATCAAGGTGTCATTTTAAAGGAAATAAGCTGTAGATTTGCCAAAACGTGCCAAAATAATTTATTAACACTTTATTAATTAGTTAAATTTCAATATTTTTCATCATTAAGCTACTACAAAGCCTCAATGATTTTGAATATAAGAATGGCAACATCCTTAAGTAAACAAACCCGCTGCTCGGGGGTTCAACCAACCAACCAACCGTTGCTAATTTTAAAGCTATCCTTACATATGTAAACAACAAACCAGTTGCTAATTTTAAAGCTCTTTTTAAACTCTTCGTTTCAAAGTAGATTTTTTCTGTTTTTCTGAAGCATTTTTGTATTAGAGTAATTATTATTTTGAAGTATTTCTATCCAGAAAATGCCTCGCGTTGGACGTCGTTCTCTAACGGGGCGACTTATCAGAATAAATAAAAGATATTGCGACTTCAATGTAAGGGCATAACTAATGAAGTTTTAAGTCAGAATGTTGGCGGATAGTATATTTAACTTTCTATTATGAAACTTGCAATTTGGGTGTTTTCTCTATTAGGCCTTACATTAAAGTTATAAAAATTTGGTTAAATTTTTTATGGCTGGCAAACCTATTCGAGCGCAGCAAGATGTTTTAACCACAAATTCGAGAGGCAAAGCCGCTCAATCCGAGCGCAGCGAGGTGTTTGGGGGTTGGCGAGCGTTAGCGAGCAGGGGGCGAAGCCCCCTAGTTAAAGTAATTATTGCCATTTGAAAAGGTGTTTTACTATCTATATAAATTTAACCACCGTCTGTTAGCAAAGTCGAGTTGGTCTAGCTGGTAAGGCGACGGATTGCAATTGCCGAGGTCCTTGGTTCGTACCCCAGTGGGCGGGGTGTACTACTTAGTGCAGTTGAGCATGGCTGTCTGTGATGACGTGTCTTAGCTGGTAAATGGTAATCAGTGCAAACTTTTAAACTTTTTTTTTTTTAATTTTTCTGGTTTTTCCCCGGATTTTTCAGGATTTTGTGAATATCTAATAAACATCTATTGGTCGTCCATTGGATTTTGTAGATGCTAAATAAATATCTATTGGTCCTTTACAATATCCAGATAATATCTTATTGGTAGACATTGTGGAGGTACAATGGATGATTAATGTACAACGATTTCCGGGACATTTGACGATCCATCATTCGTCTATTATCGGTAAACGTATGCTCCAGTAGATATCCCATTTTTAATACGCTTTTATTAGCTTCAGACGTATGTATGTTAGTATGTTTGTATTTTAGTATGTTAGTATGTAACGGAATCTTTGAACAGGATTTTGACCCCCTTCAAAACGTCGGATCAACTCGAAATTTGGCATACTTATTAAGGACCGATGACAATTCAATATTTTAAACAGTTGACCCGTTATCCTTACTAGGATAATCAGGATTAGCGATTTTTTGTTTTCCTGACACGCGGAGTGTCTGCGTCAAGACCAATAAGGGAAACTACAAGGCGCGTTTGCCGCTTTATCACAAGGATTAGCTCGTGTTGCCCTTGCACCGTTAAATTCCAACCAACCAACCTTCTCCGGAATCGAACCCTGGTGTGCCGTTTGAAAGATTTGTCGTTTGAACGACAGTTATACAAAGCGTGTTTTTTTTAGTCGCATTATCCTTACCAGGATCTTCAGGATTAGTGATTTTTCATATTCAGAGACACGGTAGTGTTTTGTGCCTAGTAATACGGTGTGTACTAAGGCATACACATGACTTAAATTTGAGACAAGCATGTGACTATTGGCAGAAACAACTGAAGAGTTTTATACACTAACTAAAAAAAATTAGAGTTTACAGAAAAAATAATTAATATTTTAAAAACTAAAAAACACGCTTTAATAGAAAACCAATCTAAAAAGTAGAAAATAATTAATAGTTTAAAAAACTAAAAAATACGCTTTAATAGAAAAGTGAACTAAAAAGTAGAAAATAATTTTAAATAAGTATGAAATAAGAATAGAGTGATTAACAAGAAATATTTATTTTATCATAAAAAAGCGTGGGGTGCTTGATGTCAATTGTTGAAAATATTTAATGACAGATATTGGTGAAAGTAGAGTTATTATGAAAATATCTTAAAAAGCACCCCACGCTTTTTTTACGATAAAATAAATATTTCTTGTTAATCACTCTATTCTTATTTCAAACTTATTTAGAATTATTTTCTACTTTTTAGTTCACTTTTCTATTAAAGCGTATTTTTTGGTTTTTTAAACTATTAATTATTTTTTTTAAGAGCATATCCAGTCGATATCTATTGAATGAGTTTTGGCTATGTGGGAAGGAATACGCAGAGAACGTTCCTCACCATACGCTCCACAGCAAAATGGCGTCTCGGAAAGAGTGAACCGACCAATCGTTGAGATGGCACGTTGTTTACTTTTTCAAGCAAACTTAGATTCTACTTTCTGGGCTGAAGTAGTCCGAAAGAGCGCCCATAAGGTATACATATATGGTATGGTAAAGAACGTGTGAGTAGTAGTTTCCAACTCTTGAATGGCATCACTAATCAAGAGCCGAGAGTGACAACGAACCGAAGGATTGTGGTGATTTGCTTTAAGCAGAGTAAAATGTACAAGCGATGGCTGCGGTAGCGCTAGTGGAAACGTCTCCTTTATGATTTAAATAAAAACGTTATTAATACGTAAATTGATTCCTGTGTGGCTTGGTGGCTCTTCTTACATGGGGGCTCGGCCGGGATAATTTTTTTAATGTGAGTTAGAGTTTTGAAGTATAAATTGAACTGTTCTTTACGGCATCTGCGGGGTTGCCTTTGTACCAGCACGGACTCTGTTCTAATCTTGTTTTACAAACGAATCGGAAGAGATTTGCTGCGGCATTTTCTGAAAACTTTGCGGACTTATATTTACAAACAAATTGGAAAAGGATTACTGCGGTTTCCTAGAACTGTGATTATTTTTTCTTGTAAATTTATTTTTTGACTGTTAACCATGGCGTTCTTGTATAGAAGCCGAAAGATTGACTTGCTGAACTTAGCATCCGAACTCGATCTAACTGTGCCAGAAGGTGCCAAAGTGGCTCAGCTTATTAAGCTAATTACCGACAGTAATGGTTACAACGAGGAAAATACTAGGTGCTTGCTCGAAAATATTGAACTAGAACGAAATGAAGAGAAAGCACAAGAAAACGAGAAGAACAACAGAGAGTTCGAGCTTCAAAAACTACAGGTGGAGTTCTTAGCTCTGAGTCATGCAAACGCTACGACGGCGGGACAAGTAACAAATCAGTACGACATTAAAAGGTTAATTCAGCCATTTCAAGAAGGTAGTGACATGGGGCTGTATTTAAATTTATTTGAGCGACAAATCGCACGGGCTGGTGTTCAGAAAGAAAACTATGTTCTACATCTGTTAGGTCTGCTACCACTGGAGATCGTGAACATCATTTCCCGAGAAGCAGATGATGTCGCCAACGAATACGATCATATCAAAAAAATACTTTTACAACGTTTTCACCTTTCCCCTGAGCAGTTTAGAGTCAACTTTGCCTTTCAAAAAAAAAGAAGCTACTGCAACATGGCTGGATTTCGCTTTCGTCTTGGCGAGCAACTTGGATGGATGGATCTCGGGATTGGAGATCACGACTTTTGATAAATTAAAAGAGTTATTAGTGGTGGATCAAATCCGGAGGAAATTACCAAAAGAAACTCGTGAGCAGTTTACGGACAAGTTGCCGAAAGTGAAAACAGTGAAAGAAATCACAGATCTTCTAGATGACTATGACAGTGTTCGGTTATCTAATGTCAACAAAACAAATGTATATGAAAACAAACATACAAGATTCAACACATCTGTTCAATCTAAGTTCATGGCTGCAACTTATAATCCTAGCCCAGGTAGGAGTGTATATAATAATGAAAGGGTAATTTACAATAATAATGCTAACAATGGTAATGATAGAAATTTTAGAAATGATTATGCACAAAAATCGAAGAGATATAATAGTAAAAATGAGAGTATTCAATGCTATATCTGCGGAGTGATGGGCCACAAGTCATTTCAGTGCCCAAATAAAGAAGTGAGGCCTGTAAATAATAGTGTACCTATAAATAATGCATCTGTAAATAGTGTAGTTCACGTAAATGAAGTACCAAGCGGTAATATTATGAAGTGCATAGAAGTCATGAATAAACAAATAGAAGCAGTGGTGGACACTGCTGCTAGTCTTAATGTGTGTAGTGAAAAGGTGTATAGTATGTTAGGAAAACCCAAACTTGAGACAGATGATACGGCACTAGTTGGTATTAATAATGTTATGATTACACCGTTAGGGTATTTTACTTGTAACATAGCAATTGACTCGTACAAAGTGCATTCTAAAATATATGTGATACAGGGGTTAGAATCAAATTTCATTCTTGGTAATGTGATTTTGAGTAAATTTAATTTTAGTATAGGTAAATGAGAATAGCCTCCAAATTTTAGGAATTAGGAATAAGAAAGTAATATCGTATCTCAGAGTAGTACCGCCAAAAGAGAGCAAACTACAGATAAATGAAAAAAGTAGAAGCAACATATTGGAAAATTTGCCTGATTTCCAGGAAGATGAGCCAGTCACAAAACTGATACAGGATGGTACGATTAAGAAACCAAATCCAGCCAAATGGTGCAAGTTTGTGCCAAGAGGTCAAAGAATCACAAGCAGTGCTAACTCACGAAGCACAGGTTTTACACCATTTGAGTTACTCACTGGAATTAGGATGAAAATTAAGGAAGACTTGAAAATCAAGGAACTGCTTGAAGAGGAGTACATCAACAACAGGAATCAAGAAAGAAACGAGATGAGGGACGAAGCAAAGAAAAACATCGCGAAGATGCAGGAAGAAAACAGAAAGTACTTCGACCGAAGAAGGAAAAAACCACATATTTTTAAAGTCGGAGAATTAGTGGCGATTCAGCGAACACAGTTTGGAGCGGGGCTTAAATTGCGTCCAAAGTATTTTGGTCAGTACAAAGTTGTAGCTGTAAGAAGCAACCACCGCTATGACGTTGAAAGGGTTGAACAACACGAAGGACCAAATCACACGACAACCGCTGTGGACTTTATGAAACCATGGGGATGAAGTAAACTGATTTTTGTGTGTTTTGAGAGGTGTATCCATTGGACTTGTCATTAGTAACTTTTGGTGAATAATTTTCTACGATGGAGGTGGAGTAGCCCTCGAGGCGAGGCCATCAGGATGCCCGAGTGTGAGTAGTAGTTTCCAACTCTTGAATGGCATCACTAATCAAGAGCCGCGAGTGACAACGAACCGAAGGATTGTGATTTGCTTTAAGCAGAGTAAAATGTACAAGCGATGGCTGCGGTCGCGCTAGTGGAAACGTCTCCTTTAATGATTTAAATAAAAACGTTATTAATACGTAAATTGATTCCTGTGTGGCTTGGTGGCTCTTCTTACATACATTGGATTTTTTTTTTTAATTCTTATGACAGCGTGTCAAATTTTTTGAGAATTACAAGTGCAAAAAATGTAATGTATTTGCAGTAACAAAAAGTAAAAAACTAAAATATTTATTTAATTAATTGAATTTTAATTCACTAATTAAGGCTTCATTTCAACGATGATAAAATAATACCTAATAATAATACCTAAATTTTTTACTGGAAATTAAAGACAAGGTATTGATACATGGGCCCAAGCAAAATATAATGTATAACTTAAATATTTTTTAAATTTTAACATTTAACATGAAAAGTACAAGAAAAAATAAATTTTTTCCAAAAATAAAAATATTCTAAAATACATAAAAAAAAATCTATTTTTTACTAAAATTTTTGTAAACAGCTAGGGCCCGTGCTCTGAATTGTTATCTAAATTATGCAGTTTAAATTTAAAAAATCAGTTAATTAACTCTTAAGATATCACCGTTGGAGTACATTCACTCAACAATGAAAAGCAGTTCACCAGAAATTGAGTTCAAAGTTTTCGACAATTTATTTTTTCCAATTTGTTCTAGACGTCAACCTTTACAAAATTGCATGTAATTAAAAAAGTATTTTAACTATAAGAAAGTTATTGGTATCATTTTAAAGATAATGAATTGGAGAACATTTTCGAATGAAAAAACAAAAATGCCTGTTTGGGTTTTTGCGATTCCCAACGTATATGTGTACTTTTTGAGAAACAGGTGCCCTTCACGTAGTATTATGGAAAACAAAACTCCACTTGAGTTATATTTTGGTAGGAAGTCGACTGCATCACATTTCAAAATCTTCGGTCAAAAAGCCTTCGTTTTAAATAAACGCCAAAAATTAAAATTCGATCCAAGGTCACAAGAGATTATATTTATTGTATATTCAGATGGAGTAAAAGCCTATCGTTTCTGCGATCCAAAAACAAGAAAAGTAATCATCAGTCGCAATGTGAAGTTTATAAACGAATTCAACCTTCCTTGTGATAACTCAGAAAAAGAGCTGGAGTATTTTTTTTTCTTTCGAAAAATCTTCAATAGAAATAAAACCAAATAGTCTGGTGTCTTCTCCTCCAAGAAATCCACAGTCGGATACGTCATTGCAACCGCAGCCAATAGCAGACGAGAGGCCCTTGGAAGACGAGCAAGATGATGCAACCATCGATATAGATGATGCAACAAGTAGCGAAGGAGAAAATGATTACGCAACCAGTGATGCTATTCCAAAGCGCACTTCAGGCAGACCATATTTTCTCCAATCAGACCGTAGAGGACGCCCTCGAAAGCCATTTCACTACGCGAATACCACGGCGGATTTTGATAACTCATATATTTCTCCTAGCGTGTCAGAAGCGCTAAAAAGCAAAAATGCTGGTGGATGGATAGAAGTCATGAATGAAGAATTTTATTCGTTACTGAAGCAAAATGCCTGAGAGCTTGTTGATCGTCCGATAAATAAGAAGGTGATACCCTCGAAATTTGTTTTGAAGACCAAATTTTACCCTCTGTCGGGCGCAACCGGCCTGACAGGCACAGCTCTGACGCTTTTGTTTCCCCCTTCTCTCATAGTAAGGCAGGAATCTGCCTCTCCTAGAGGCGACTGCAATTTTTGAACCCCATCGAACATCATTCTGAATGTTTTTATAGAAATTGGAGAAAAGTGAGTAGATTACGAATCCACTGGTCTGCCGTGGCAAAAATAGCCGAAACTGATCAAAAACCAAATTGGAATGAGTTGAATTAAAATCCGATTGCCAGATATGTCATAACTTGTCGAAAAGAGAACAAACTTTTTCGTCTGGCAACCAACTGCATTTTGATTTTCAGAGTGGATATCGGCTTTTGAACTATCCACTACAATGTATAAATTTTACCAAATTTTTGTCTTTGTTACCCTGATAATAAGACACTTTAGTTTAAAGCTGAAAATTTCTTGTAATGTTTTCTAAACATAAAATGTGTTCTTTTTTTAAACAAATTTCATATTTTTTTCTTTAAATATTCCTATAGTAATCATTGATTACTTTTAGAATACTAAAATTAAAAATAGTGATAATAAATTTGCGATTCTTTTTTATGCTCCTGTCGAGCATATTGCGCCCGAACTCGTCGGGTTCAGTATTGCGCCCGACTTATGGTAAATCAAGATGGAACTGTACAAAAATTAAAAGCAAGATTCGTCGCATTAGGATGTGCTCAGACCATTGGTGATTTCGATGAAATCTTTTCGCCTGTTGCAAGACTGAGTTCAATCTGAACTGTCTTAGCTCATGCAGTTGAGAATCATCTTATAGATTATCAACTGGATTTTGTAATGGCTTACATAAATGGAAATTTGACAAAAACTTTTTTCATGGAACTACCTGAAGGCTTCAAAGATACTTCTGTAGGAGACAAAGCTTGTTTACTAAAACGTTCGTTGTATGGCTTAAAAGAATCGGGCCGTCGTTGGTACAACAAACTAGATGAAAAGCTAAAATCTTTAGATTTCAAACTTCTTGTGTCAGATCAATGTATCTACAAGTTCAAAACCTCTACCGAAGAAGTGATCATCATTGTTTACATTGATGATCTCATTGTGTTATTTTCAAATATATCTTCCTACGAGAAAATTAGAGATAATTTGTCTGCATCTTTTAAAATGAAGGACTTAGGCCCATTGCAATATTGTCTTGGAATTGAATCCAAGCAATGTAAAGATAGCATCGAAATGTCACAGAGCAAATATATTCAAGATAATCTTCGTAAATTTAACATGCAGGATGCTAAGAAGGATGCATGCCCTATGGACTGTAGTCAAAAGCTCACGAAGGACATGTGCCCTCAAAATGAAGAAGATAAACATGAGATGAATGATATCCCCTATCGCTCCCTTCTCGGTTCCCTTATGTACCTCTCTGTAGCATCTAGGCCTGATATAACGCACGCAGTGAATTTCTTGAGTCAGTTTAACGAAAATCCAGGAAAAACTCATTGGATCGCTGCCAAAAGAGTTCTCCGATATCTTAAAGGCACGCAAAAGCTTGGAATAATTTTTAAACGCACTGGAGAACCCCTCAAGGCGTTCGTCGATGCTGACGGGGCTTCTGATCACAACGATAGAAAATCATAAACCGGATTTGTACTTCAATTATCCGGAGGACTAATCAACTGGGAATCCAGAAAACAACGATCGGTTGATTTTTCTACAACTGAATCGGAATACATAGCCCTTTCCTGAAATTTCAAAGGAGATTATGCACGTTAGAAGATTTCTTTCTGAACTGTCTGCAAATTATGTATCTTCTCCGACCATTATTCTTGATAACCAATGATAACCAAGTCTGATAACGAATCAGCACAGAAGCTTGTGCATAATCCGGTTTTCCATGATCGAATCAAGCACATCGATATTAGGTACCATTTTGTTCGATAAGTTTTTGAGCATGGTGATATTGTTGTTAAATATTTGTGTTCAAGTGATATGCCAGCAGATGTATTGACCAAGAATGCAGATGTATTGAGATGTGTTAAAGACCAAAGGATTAAGTGTACCAAAACACAAAAACTGTTGCAACTTAATTGGTTTATCTGATATTTAATTGCTGCAAATTTGAAATGTTTTTTTTTTGTTTTTGTTTATATATTTCATGTTTGAGAAAATAGCCCTTGAGAGGGGAAGTGTTGTAAATCAATGCCTATTTTCCCATCCTTCTCATTTTGTAATGGAACACTCTACTGCTTACATATAAACGTTAAAAACTGTTGTGGCAACACTCGATTCTAAAACTACGTTCCTGTTGGTGTGTAAATAATCTGTGGGTGAGTATGTGTAGGCGCCCACGTAAATATTTTCTCTAGTTTTTACCTAAAGTTTCGTCTAAGAATTGCCCTCTCATTCATCTGTTATTGTGCTCAAATCCCACAGATTTATGGTATGCGTGATAATGGAAGGGGAACCTTGGTGAGTATATGGTTTCTCTAAACGTTTTAGGCTTCAAAATTTTAAAGATTTAATTTAAGGTGCATTTGGATAAGTTTAGGAAGCTGAGTACTGTATATTTATTAAACTGTGAATGTTTATAAAACATGCGAATTAATTTTAAAGATAATTATTCTTAAACATGTAAATTAGGCAGAAAGTATCAGTACCATTCTAAATCATGCAGATTTATAAATTTTGCCTTATCAGTTTTATTAGGGCTAGTCATAAGATAAATGCATCAAACCTTTGATATTTATAATAATAGATGATATTTATTTGAAACTTAGAAACAAATGACAAAGTTACTCAGACTTAATCTATAGACGATCTTTTACAAAACAATTTCTAATAGGGCTACAGTTCTGGAATTTTCAACATAAGTAGATTTGGACTTCTAATTGGATTTTTGACAAAAGGAATGTTATTTTAATTTATTTTTTCTTTAATTTTTATAATTAGTATTTTCACAAAAAGCGACTTCTAATAGGCATAGAGTTCTGAAAATTTCAGCATGAGTAATTTTGGCCTCCTAATTTACACAAGTTTAGATTAATTGTTCCAGTCTACTGATTTCAAATGAGGATAATTGCCTGTTTTCGGATGATAAAACATTTGAAGTTGGTTTATATGGAAGTCGGGGTACATGTGCACCTCTTCCTAGTATTTGAAAATTAAAACAAATTAATGGGGGAAAGTGGTAAAATTCACATGAACAAAGCTGTAGAAGGAGATTTCAAATTGTTCTTTTGTACTTAAAATTTCGTATTAACTTTTATCTTTTTTAAGGTATCTACATAAATTTTTTCGTTAAATCACTGTCTAACATGGGCGTACTGTGACATTAAATCGGCCAGGTGATTTTAGATTTATGCAGGCCCAAATTTTCAATATCCTTAAGCAAATTTTATTAATTATTGCTATAATGAAATAATTCCAATAATTAATTAAATAATTAATTTTAATAATGAAACAATTTTATAATAAAACAATTTTTATAATTAATGTATCTTAGCAATTATATTTTGTTAAATAGTTTTATTTTTTTATCAATTTAAGAGTGAATTGTTTTAGTAAATAGTTTAATTAATTCGTTTTATTTGTGTAATCTATTTATACCTCCATTATGTAAACTTGGTTTCCATAAACCATTGATAGTTTTTTTCAAAAAGTAAAACAAAGAAATCTAAATTGCAAAATAAAGAATGATAAAAGACCAGGAATATAATTAATATATTCATAAAAAACTACATCCAAAATCATAATAAATATTCAACCTTAAAACTTATAAAATACGATAATTGATAATATATAAAACTTAGTGCATCTATTTTCTAAGTACAACATAATCTATAAAATTAAAGCAATGTGAAATGTTTAATAATTTCGTTGGAGTGATTGGGATAGAAATATATTGAGCTTTATAAAAACGTTAAGGAAAGCAAGTTCTGAAAGTATTGGGGGAAAAAAAAAATTGTATCGTACCGGCACATTTTTTACAGACACTGACCGGCTCGGTGATTGCATCAGACAACCTTATGGCTAGTACGCCCCTACAATCTAAGAAAAGTGCTTTACTTTTTTGTATGTGCTTTGTAATCTGTAAATTATCTTGAGGTTAGCCATGCTGGTTTTAAAAATATTATGCAAAGAATAATAGCACATAAGTTCAATATTTCACGAGGAAGTAATATGATAATTGGATTTTTTTTCTTTCATCTTCTTTCAGAAATATTGCATTTGATAGTTCTAAGCCATTGAGTTACGTAAAATTTGCAAGCCTTTAAAAATCCAAGGAATCCGGTCCAAAGAGTCCTGTTAGTTAACAGTTCCAAAACCTCGGAATAAAAGTTGGAAATTATGTAATAATTGGAAAAAAAAAAAAAAAAAAAATAGAGAAAGGAGCGGGATCGGCCATGACTATACGGTAGTCGAGTACCAGCCATGTCCACTGAAGCATTCTGTCCAAGACCTGTTGTTCTGGCACTAATGTCTTGCAGGTAATGGATATCTTCTGAAGTTCTGAATATGCAGTGTTTAACATATATTCTCATAAGAAAAGGAAGAGGAAAAATATCCACTGAAGTAGGTGGCTAGACACTTGGATTGAAGAGGTGATTGGATTGAAACATGCAATTGGTTCCCCAAATCCTCAGTTCGGATTGAAAGGTTAGGTCGATCATCACCGGCTTTCTTTCAACACATTTAAAATGTTTTGAAATGTTTAAAATGTTTTAACCTCATTTCACTAAGTTAAAAAGTTTAAAAAGTTCATCACCGTTTTCTACAATTTCGTGATGCTTTTAGTATCTTGATGTTTTTTGCCTTTATTGATTTTTTTTTTTTTAACATTTCATTATAGGTTACCCTTTTTCAGGTCGGTACCGTTATTTTCTCCTTTGTTTGTTTGTAACAACGGCAGTGTGAGTAGCAATGGTTAAAAATGTGATTTGTCGATAAACTCTAAGAGTTCATCTACCACAATCTTTAAATACCACCATACCACGTAATATTCCGGATGTTTAATAATTTAAAAAAATATATATATATTTTCTTGTTTTACATAAACTTTTAAACTAGTACACCTGGGTATACTGAAAAGGCTGTTACGGGGGTATTTCTTTAACTATTATAGAGATGGAGATTTTCTTTGGGGTAGTTGAGACGGTTGAGGTCAGATAAACAGGTCCTTTGAATAAGCTTACCACTTCATTATTGTTGAGTAGAATGTACAATTTGACCTCTTTTAAAAGCCATTGCAAGAAACAATTATTGAACAAAGGATCTGACAACAATGCATGTGCAATAAAAAATATGTATGTTGAAATGATACATATTTTTGGTTTGTTGCACATCCGTAGAGATAAAACATATATTTTCATTTCGGAAACAAAATTCAACTCATCAAAATTAAACTAGTATTTTTAGATTACAATTCTTCTGAATTAAAAGCTGGATCGTAGATGATTATTATTATAGCTTCAAAGGATGCAAAACATTGTAAGTGACTCTTTATTACTTTTGCACCTCTGAGATAAAGGGCACTATACCAATGTACACCCTTATTTTATAGGTTAACTATTTGATTCAAGGTTTAAAAAATTGTTATTAGTAGTTTTTATGATATTGATACATTTTAGTTTTTCTAGTTATTGCTTATTTTTTTTTAGTTTAAAAACGGATTTATCCATTATTAAGACAGGGATGAGACATACTCTAATATTTTTTGCAAGTACTCAGGGAAACCCAAACTATTTGGCCCTAATTCTGGCTCAAGTTCTATTGTTTATAGTTATCAAAAGTGAATCATGAGGATAAAAAGGAACATGTATATGAATTTTCCCAAATTTTCTCTACCTTTTAAATATAAAATAAAGAAAATAAAAAAAATTCTGATTTAAATTGAAATAAAAATATAATCTTATTTTCATTTAAAATGTTAATATTTTAACTATAGAATTTATTACATTTACTGGTAGTTCTTATCTAATGGTATGTGCTATTGTATGCCATTGGCATTTTAGATTTAATTAGCTCATTTAAGTCAGCGGATCTTAATATGGTACGGTAGATAATAATTAGTACAATGATATCTTGAAAACATTGTTAAAGTAAGTCCATCTTTGTGTTTGCTTCTTTCAAAAACATTTTTTTATTTATGGAATCGGTTTTCCTAAGCTATGTTTTGCATATAGTCCTAAATTTTCTAAATAATGCTGTACTTGAAATACGATATGTCACAATATAATGAGCATTATATTCCAAATGAATTAAAAAAAAATGTATTACCATTTGCTTAAAAAAAAATATTTTCTTATTTGTTATCACTAATTAGCAGATAGTATTTAATTGAACAGTTGAAAATAGTTTACTGACTTCAAGTTGTCTTATTTAACGTGCAGTAACCAAGTTAGCATTGCATTATTTTAAGTTGCTTTTGTATGAAAGTGAAGGTATACACACATAAAAGAGAGAAAAAAAAATGTGTAGTTAATTTATTAAAACCCAATCAATAATAATAAATAGATATTAAGTAAGTAGCATTATATCTGTGTCTATTAAATTTATTGATTTGGAATCATTTTTATTTATAATTGCTTTATTTAAAGCTAGGTTTTATATTTCTTTTGCTTAAATTCAGTTATTTAATATTTACGCATTTGCACATCAGAGCTTTAAAAAATTCCCAAGCAAAATTAAAAAACAAAGAAATTGTATGGTTTGTGAAAATGTACTTAAAATTAGCACTTCTCATAAAACTTTTGTAGTTAAAAAAACCTCAAAAATGCATCGCTAACGAAGTTTGTAACAAGATAGATCTAGTAGCAAAATTTTATCCGTATGGTTTTTCTAAAAATATCTAACTTGAATATTCTTCCATCTTTGATTTTATATCAAGCAACTTGATTTCATGTCATGCAATGAAAATATAAAAAAAGTAAATACTCATTTTACTCATATTTATACTCATTATTTCATGACTAATTATAAATATTACGTTTGAACTGGAACAATTTCATAATTTTACTGACACATACTATTTAACAAAAGCTGCTTAATGATTTTTGTTGTTGTTGAAAATAGTAAATTTTTAATCATTTTAATGTTAAATAACCTTAATCATCTTAATCAAACTAATTAAAGTTATAATAATAGAGAAGGTGGAGTAATGATAGAGAAGATAGATTTAAAATTTTTTTCCCTTTTAGCTCAAGCTGTATTAAAATTAGTAAAAAAACCTAAAATGTAAGGAAATTTTTTTAAACAGTCGAATGTATACATCAAATGTATAAGTTATAGTACATTTTTAACTTTCTCATTAAAGGTAAAAAAGAATTCTAAACAATCGGCCCTCGATTTTTTTTATTTTTTTTTTATTTGTATTGAATCCTATTATAATACTTTGATTAATGTAAGTAAAAATCTTGATGGTATATGTCTGTCGGTTCGTTCATCTATTTGTCACACTAAAATCTATAACTGTACAGAAGTATAAAAATAAATAATCAATAATTATAATGGCAAGGTATATGGGGATGGTGTCAATTAGAATTCTAACACAAATTAGGTGTGGGAAGGGGTTAAAATTGAAATCAATATTCTTATCTCTTTTTAATAAAGTTAATCATGTGCACCACACCAATAAAGTTTACCATAACCATGGTTAGTGAAAATAATATAAGCAACGAATGGAAAATGTAGAAAACATTCAGTTTTACTTTTATTTTCTGTTGTCAATGCTTATTCTGACTTCCAATTAACTCTAACTAATTTAAAAATATCACAGCTCACACTCAGTCTTAGCAGAACTGAATTTTAACGCAAATTGTCAAGTTGCAACACTGACAATACACAAAAAAAAAAAAAAAAAAAAAAAATCCGAATTTTTTAATTTTGTTTTAAAGTTATTAGGTATCTATGTTGTGCATTTTTTAGATTCCAAAACGGTTTCTTTCCGTACTAATGATATAAAATAAGATTTTACCATTAAGGAATTTTAAGTTAAATATATATTTCACTTATGAACTTTCAGATTTAAATAAGGTTTGCAATGCTTTAAAATACTAATTTTGTTGAATTAATTTATTTTTACTCCTCTCAAAATGCTGATTGGTAAAATTTTATCAAATTGAGTTTTAAAAACGGCAGTCGGAAAATTTTATAATTGTTTGATTAATCACTGATTTAATAATTTTTTTTTTCATTTTGTAGGATTGCTACAATAGTATCTTTCTCTCTCTTGCAAAATTTTATTTTTTGTATACTGGTGGTTAGGTGGCTAATTTATCAAATCATATGTTTTTATAAAAGATTAACTTTATTTTATGCTCATTAAATATTAATAACTGAAACCATTTGATGTTAATAATTAATGTTTTAATAGCTACTTCATAAAAGCACAAAAAGAAAGATTTTTTTTTAATTGTTCTTTTATAGTTATATACGATAAGGAGAAATGGTAGTATTTGACTTATTCACGGTTATTTATACATCTAATCGTCATTGCACTTTACATAAAACGTTTCAATAAAACATGGGTAATGTTTCTATTATATAAAACACATTCATTATATCACTATGCCAATGTAACAGAAAATTTCTTAATAATTATGTGTGAAATGTTAAGTGTGTGAGTTTGTACATCAAAAGTAATAAGGCAAAAAGTAATGGTAAAAGGAAATTGTATTAGTTATATTTTTCAAGTGATTTATTGAATCTAGAAAAATAAAAATGACTTGAAATAATAAACATTAAACTGAATGCAGCAATAAACAGTCTTAGAAAATATACAAAAAAATAAATAAATTCTGTTTTGATCATTTTGTTTATTGTGTTTTTGATCATTGTGCGCACTTACCTCCTTAACAATTATAAGGGATTCAATAAGTTATTTAGTGACATATTATGTTTATTTGAATTAATCTATTTATAAGGTTGACAACAAACAGTACCTTAAATGTTTCCACTTTTTGTAAAAAATATCACCAACTTAACTATATCATGAGTCAAAATTATTGCCCATTGACCTTTCAACAAAGTATTTAATTTTGCTTTGTGTGGTATTTTGCTTTATATATATATATATATATATATATATATAATATTTATTCCTTTAAAAATATATTTTTAATATATGATACACTTTTTGTACAGCAAAAAACAATACTTTTCCATTTAACAGCAAGGTGTACGTTTCTCTTAAAAAAGGGAGCATATAATGGAAATATAATATCTTGAACTTCAATCTCTAGCAATGTGAAGGAAATGGCAAAGAAAATTTAAGAAATTCCTTTTCAAACTTCCACGTATTTTTTGTGAACTAAGCCTATTGCGAGCTGAGCCCTTTTTTTTTTTTCTTTCAAAAATTCCATTTTATAAAAATTTAACAGTAAGAAGCAAATCAGTCTCTTGCGTATTTCCGGTAAAAACTCTTGTTGAAATGTATGAAATATTTTTTTTTTTAATGTTTTGGAATACTTATGATGTAACATTTTTTTTGGCTAGCCTCTGGGATAAAATACATTTAGGCTAGGTGGTGCTTTGAAAAACCATTTTGTCACATAAATTATGTAAATTCTAGAAAATATTTTAAAGCATGAAACAAACTTCTAACAATCCTAGATGATTTTCAACAAATTAATATTTATTGACTTATTTTTACGCATATCTATCAATTTGTTTTTTAGAATTGCGTTGTTTAGAAATGCCATTTCTTTATTTAACATTTATAGTTTTTTTTTTTTTTTTTTTTTTTTTTTTTTTTTTTTTTTTAATTTCAGCTTATAAACTTCGATTAAGGTTATAAGATTTAATTAAAAAAATTTCACCCCAAGAGAAAAAAGATATTATTTTGTTTTTTTTTCAAGTTATTATTGGGAAATAATATTTATCTCATGTTCTTTTATAAAGGTAAAGAACGGTTATCGCATTTTAGAAGATATTTATTTTTACAGAGTAACAATATCAAGTAAATAAATGTACATTTTTCAACATTCTTTATCTTGTAAAAATAGCCAAAATACAGGTACTTTTGAGGAACAGAAATAATTCAAGAGAGATTTTTCTTTCAATTTGCGTGTTTTATTTTAATTTTTGTGTACAACTTTTACGACAAATCTCTCAAGACATAGTAAGATAAGGTCTACTGTATTGAAAGATAAATATTAGTTGTTTTGTTGCATTGTATTTTTCATGCTATACAATGATTAAACTATGCAGAAAACCAGAAATGCTTAAATATAATTTCTCATTTTTAGAAGGGTAGGGAATATCTATACGGTCTTATAATCCTTAATTTACTGACTGGACTTATAGATCCCGTACAGTTTTGTAATGGTACTATATATCTATATTAATTTAAGTATATAACTCTATTAATTAATTATATATCTATATTAATTATATTGATATATCTATATTAATTATATTGATATATCTATATTAATTATATTGATATATCTATATTAATTTAAGTACTTTGTGTCCATTGGAACTTTGAAATAAAGTTTTATGAAGTTTGTTTTTCAAACGTTGGAGGGCAGAATAGGCTTATTTTTCTTTGTAAGTTTGCTAGAGACAAGTATATAAGACGATATTAGGCTGAAATGGATTCCTAGAGGATAGAAAATTGTTTATGTGTTTACACATAAAGAGAAACAAGCTTGTGTCGCCATCCAAAAATTAAAGAAGGAACTTCATAGAAAAGGATTTCAAACTCCCAATGGGTCTCAAAGCGTTTAAATTAATACAGCACATATAAAATAATTTATTGAACTTAGAATTTCCGCCAGTAAACAGAGAATTGTGAGGAAACTACCCCACATTTGTCATTTGAAATGGAGAAAACCAAAATAAATCTTATATATTATTTCTGGACTTTGTGTTGGTGCATATGACGATCCTTTTTCCTCTATATTTAAACCCAAAATTTAGAAATGATACATCAGTTTTAATGTTATGACTTCCTCTTTTGATGAATAGTTTATTATTACCTATTTGTTTCTAAATCGAAGTTAACAAAAATAGTACATGAAAGATAAAACCGTAATTTAGGTACGTTGAGGAAATCTAAAGAATCTTATATCTTTTAGCAATAGTGTACAATATCACTGTGATGAGATTCTGAAACATTAATTTCTCTAAGCAAATTTAAATGCGCAGGATGTGCTCATGACCACTGATAGAAAATTGTATTAGTTTCATATGCATTATTAAAGAACAATACACATTTATTTATTTTTTCGCAGCTGGAAAAACTCTTAAAAATTCACTAAAGTTTTCTTTGCTATAATACAATTGGTCAAATTTTACTAAGCATTTAGACGCAGTTTATTAATTAAAAATCAATATAAATGTATCGAATCCGGTAAAATTTTATCAAGCTGAAATGTATGTCATGATGTATTTTTAGCTCAACTTCCTCGAATGAAAATATTGTATTTACAAAGTCAAACTTTTCAAAGACTTTTGTTTTATTATTTTTGTGTGATTTATTTTGTATTCGTGAAATAAATAGCAATATAATTTAAAGCAAAATCCATTTTACATCATATCTAAAAAATAATTTTAAACATTTTTTGAGTTTTACTTAGCACCGAACATCAGTGTAACTTAATGCCATAATGCACGTTTTTGTTGATAATTTAACCTTCTTAAAGTTTTTGTACCATAGTTACCGTCGAAAAATCTAATGTTTAAAATCCTTTTAAGCACCTTCGATCTATGAAAAGCTCCGGATTTCCTCAGAAAGAGGAAACGCAGCAAAACAGACAATAAAGAAAAGACGATATTTTCTTTTTCACTTGAATTTGTCAATTACTCTACGGATATATCATAAAAGTCTTTAAATAATTTGATGATGTGGTTTAGATTTTGTTTGATATGAGCAACAAAAATAAACCATAAACGGCATCTCTTTAATTAGATTTAAGGTTGTTTATGAAAACCTCTCTCAATAACTGTTATCAACATCATTACTTGTCTCGTCATCCAAATATAAAATCAATGTACAAGTTCATGTGTCAAATAATTATATCCCTTAGTTAATTATTCCTGGTAAGCTTGGTTTTTGTATTTTTGTGTTTTCATTATAAATCATTGTAAGTTCTGTGAACTGAACTCTATCACAATTTGAATACACAGAAACCTATTAATTAGTGAGTAATTTTTTCTTTTCTTTTTCAAACGATTATTATTCCCGTTATTTGGCAGGTAAGTTTAAGAAATGTATCATGATCGTGTTTCCTCCAGCAAATTAATTTCGAAATATTAAGTAACCAATTTTCGTAATTAGAGGAAGAAGTTAGTAGTTTTCGATGTCTTATAAGGTATTTCTTTCTAAAGAGTCCTTTACTCTTCAGTGAACCAAGGTTATTGACTTCCCTTTTAATCTATTATGTATACTAACTCAGGCAGATTCAAAATACAAAACAAAACTTTGTAAAATATGATATCAATATATAATTTGAATCCGCCAATAAAGTATCGATTATCTATACCACGCTGTGAAAGTGTATTTGTAATTGACGTGATATTGTGTGGATTTCTGAAACGTAGAATTCACTTTTAAAATCAGCTTAATTTTGATACAGATGTAAAGAGGCTCCAAAATCGATGCTGTTAAATTGCATAAATTGTGTGTAAAACTGGTTGTGACGTTTATATATTTAAAGATTTATTACGTTAACGCTGGCAAATCTACTAACCGAATAATATCTATAAAATACCCTAGTAAAAGATTTGCTATGAAAACAGGATAAGAGGTTTATTTCTCCCAAAATAAATATGATAGGTGGAAATAATATTTTTGCAGCTTAAAATTCTTTTATTACACATCCCTCATATCGTTTAATCTCTGTTACAAAAATGTAACAATTTCTTGATGAAATATTTCTATTTTTAAAGCAATCATTCGAAATCACAGTTAAAATTCATTAAAGTGTCCATTAATTTCACGTTCTGCTTTGTCATGTTTATGATAAAGGAATAATTTTCAATGGAGAGGATCAATGAGGTTTACCCACGAGATATTCAGGAAATGTTCTTTATGCTTTCTGTAGGATTGTAAATTTAATTAGAGTTTGAATAAAGATATTTTATCAAACGTAGTACTTCACCATACGTTTCCAATAACATAATTTAAATAGAATGCATACTTAAAAATAACAAATGAATGTATTTTCTTGTAATAGAGAAACGTATACGTATTTTCAGACAGTTACGTGTGTATAAACAAAAAAAAATCATTTGATTTTCTGAAAATAGAGTTGTTTTTACTTAAGATGAAATATAGTTTGAAAAAAAAAAAAAAAAAAAATACATTTGAAGATGACAATCTGTAATTTGACCAAATGGTTATAACTTTAGGAAGAAATTCAGCTGTGTGTTAATGATGTCCATATAAATGCAAAAATGGGTTCTCTTTTTTCAAATGATGGCAGGTATATACAAAAGTTTTCTTATATTTTACCTTTTATCTGATTCAATGGGTTAGTTTAGATTTATATACTTAAAACAAGTACATAATTTTTTTTACTGTCTCCTAGCACCTTTAACCTCCAGCGCATAGTGTAATAATATAGAACGATGCTATTTCTACTGGATAGGTTCGACTGTGGGTAGTGCTTTTATTTTAGAAATTGTGCGTCATTTTGGAATATTGTAGTAAAAAAGTTTTAACATAAGTTAGACATTAGTACATGCTAATTTTTATAAACTCTAATTTCATTAAGGGTATTGGCCCACTTTATGGCTGTGTAGTTAGAGCTCAGATCTAGCATTCCAAAGGAGCTGGGATCGAATCCCAAATTTGGCAAGGATGTTCGTTGTAGTTCGCAATCCACGTTAAGCTGTAGATTTTGCTTTGATTAGCCGTAATTGCACGTAAAAATAAGTCGTTGAGCGTACAAACCAACCAACCAACCAACCAACCAACCAACCAACCAACCAACCAACCAACCAACCAACCAACCAACCAACCAACCAACCAACCAACCAACCAACCATTAAGGGTATTGCAAGATACAGCGCGGTCATAATAGAATAAAATAAAGTAAAAAGGGGTCATATGTCTTATTAGAAACCTTTACACAATGACCCCTTTTTACCTTTTTACAATTAGGGATTCAATTAAACTGACGCATTTTAGAGCAATATGGAATCTGAAGATATGAAAAGATCGTCATAAAACTTTTTTTTACATATTACTAAGAACATTTATTGATTTAGTTTGTAAAAAATAACTTAAAATATAGCCAAAGTAAACAAATAAATAAATTTGAATTAAGTTCAAAATTTTGAAAATGATGAATCCTGGATAACAATTACATGGCATTGCTTTCTTTGCTGTCCAAAAACTTTCTTCAGAACCTTCTCATCATGGCTCAGGCTTTTAAAGTTAATTTATATATAATATCTTTAAAGACCTTAGTTTTATTTGACGCTCCAAAATTGTTCCTGTCTTTCTTTGAATTTGTTCAGTTACATTCTTTTGGTCAAAATAGTTAGTTTATCAATTTTACGAAAACGTTTTTAGGCAGCTATAAACAGGTGTATTCGAATTATACCCCGTGCTAATTAATTATTTTATAATACAATTCATTGTATGATATTTTGCTAAAAATATTATTATATCTTTTTTGGAACATAAGTTGAATGTGGAATAAGCAAATAAGAATTTATTTATGTTCACGATAGGAAATTTGATGATAATTTACAAATTACAAAAGCTTTTCATGTATGAAGTACCTAAACTTGTAACAAAAGGTTGCTTTCAAACATATTTATATCATATGATTAATACATTGTTGAAATTTAAAAGTTCAATTTAAACAAGGCACCGGTAAAGAAGGCACATTTTTAATTGCTTTCTTAGATTAATTTTTAAATAGATAAAAGATCTTTAAATTTATTTCTCCTTCGTCATTTAAAAATGCTCTTTGAAATACTAAATGAATCTAATATTTAATATTATCTAAATATAATTTTGTAAATTCATTATTTTATTAGAGGCCATAGCACAGAAGTTGCATTTTTCTAAGAACAATAATTGTAATATATATGAAATCTAGAAAAAAATCGACAAAACATTACCATATAGATGAGCATATTTATTAAATTTTTTCAGAATTTTTGAGTTGTGTTTCAGAAAATAAATTTTTAAAGTTATTGTGAATAATGTATTGGCTATAAACAAGAATTCGAAACATGTTCTTCCATCGAGAGAAAAAACGTAACTACTTCCAATCAGTGTCAAAATACATAATATATAGTTAATAAAACAACAAATTATTTTAATTTGAGCTGTTTTTATAAGCTGTTATATTATGTTGCCGTGGTACATTTTAAATAAATTATTGTTCGTTGGTGAGTATATTGTTGTTTATTAAGGTTAATTAACATCATAGTTGACAGTAAATTAATTTCTTGATTTTATGAGAGAATCCTCAAAGGAACTTGGCGGATTCATAATAAATAATGTATCCATTTAAGTTTAACTTCTTATTTTCACTCGTTTTTATAAACCCACTCCCAATTATATCAAAACAGAAAACAAAATCAATCAACGATAAAATTTTTGGAAATTATTATGAAGGTCGCTTTTTGAATCATGGAATATAAGCTCTGACTAATTTGATTAATTTGGACATTATACTTAATAACTGGTTGTTTTACAAAATAACTTTCACTATTGGTTAACATGAAAATTTTTTAACCGTTTCTTAATATTTATCATATTAACCAGTTATTATATATAACAGAAAAACACTTTGTAATGTAATATATTTTTTCCCATTTATTTCTAATTAGTTCCATTAACTAGTTATTATGTATAATAATTGTTGGCAGGTGGTTAATATGATGAATACTGGATTCTGCGTTGGAGAATTCTCTGTTATGTTGGAGTATTTGTTTTGTGATAACGCTGCTTTGGGATTCTTATTTTTAAAGTTTTGTTTAACATCTAATTTTAGTTCAAGCTATAATTCTTTTTCTTATTACTATCATCAATATGGAAACGCGTTTTAATGAAAAGATGGTGAGTGTACTTGATAATAAAGGTGAAAATTGGGGAATGAACGCAAGGAACAGTATTATGGTTTGATTGAAAAAGTCCATGAATCAAAACTTAAAATCAGTGGGGAAACACCAGAGAGCTGCTAGCAATTGAAATATGAATACGTTATGTGACGTTTTTTTTGTTGTTGTTTGTTTCGTAATAACATTGAATTTTTTTTTTACAATTACTTATCCTATTAAATTAATATATTACTTAAATAAATATATTACTTATCCTATTAAATTAATTTTTTTAGCTGTATAGATTGGGTATTTTACAAAATAACCAGCAAAAGCAAATAATTTTTTTAATATGCTATATTAACCAGTCTTTTTTTTCACTTTGTAAAATAACTGATAATTTTAAATAATAGCAGATTTATCAAATTAGCCGTAATAAATACAAGACGTGCATGTTTCTGCTCACTGTGTCTGTTCTGTACATCTGGATTATTCACATTGCATCGACAACATCGTTTCTTCGGCTGCTTTTTCCGATTTGTAACAAAATAATGGTTATCATTTCTTCCATTTCAATTTGACAAGAGTTTTCAGACACACTCGTTTTGACTGCCCATTAAAGTCCAATCTGATCCAGTTTCTTTCGCTCCTTGCTACGGCCCGTCTTTCCTTGCGCAGGCTGGTGTCCGCATTTTATTCCATGTTGCGTTTGTGATATCCATCCATCCATGAACTTTTTAAATGAACTTTTAATTTCAAAATTAGTTATTATAGTTTCAGTATTGGTTATTATTGTATCAACATCGATTATTATAGTTTCAGCATTAATTGTTACTTTCTAATTAATTGTTATAGTTTCCACATTGAATTTTTCTTCTTTTTGAACTTTTTTTTTTTTAACATTACTTATACTAGTTTCAATATTGATTATTGCAGTTTTATTGGTTATTACAGCTTTATTGGTTGCTATAGTATTGTCACAATAATATATTTTATGACAGAATTTCTGTTATGAAATTATGCATTAGTTTTCTGTAAGGTGACATTTTCAGTACTTAATTAGAAATAACTTACATAGATACGTCATGAAAATTTGTATCTAGTTGAGAAAAGTATATTTATTTATTTTTGAACTATTTCATTACTAAAATGTACTGAGAAATTTTTATGTTCGTAGAAGAATTGTTTAGTGTGCTTCTCTCGATTCTTCAGAATGGTTTTGTCTAGTTATAGTTTTAATTTTCCAAATATTTTAAGATTATTTCTGTGCGACAAGTGTTACTGTAATTTAAAAGAATTTTTGCTTTTATTAGCTATTAATATGTATTTAATAAATTATATTTTGTTAAAGTCATTTTTGTAGTTTATAGAAACAATATTTCCATAATTAAAGAAGATATTTTCAAAGTTTATAGATTGAGAAAGCTAGTCGAAATCAGCAATATTTTGTAAAATGCATTTGACTTGGTAATATTTGTCTAAAGATTATTTAATGCAGCCACTGTGGGTAATTTTTAATAATTTTGAGCATTCTTCTAAGAGGTATCTGCCTTATATGGAATTTACGAACTTGAGAAAACCAATTGAAGTTCTTATTTTAAAATAGCTTAAGGAAGTTTATAAAAATATGAGTACAAAAATCTATATTTTCCCCCATGGTAAGTGAAAAAAAAAAAAAAAAAAAAAAAAAAAAAAGTTAAAACATAACTCTGATTAAAAAATTTAAAAGAGGATTATATCAATATTAGCATTTTAAAATGTCAGTATTTGAATTATATTAATATAATTGAATGTAAAAGCTAGACTGGATAGGTAAACTAATGAAGGTAGAGAGTAAGGTAGTTTTAAAAAGTAGAGAGTACAAGAATTAAAATTTTACCCTCTATATGCGTTTACATATATATACTTTTACTTCAATTTTTCACTTATTTTAGTTCATATAGCATAAAATCAGTCAGTAATTGTTTTTAAATGGATGAGATAAATGTGTTAACTTCTTCTAAAAAATATCGTCAGCAGAATAGAATCAAAACTTAAAAGGAGTGTACATTTTATAATTTTTATAAAATATACATTTTCCTCTTTAGTTAAACACTTCCTTAGTTTAGTGAAACGAATTTCTTAGTTTTAAAAGATTTATTTGGTATAATTTGAAAGCTATAGTTTGTTAATATTTTTAGAAACGAATACTCATTTTCTTTAGGTGACATTATACACTGAAAAAGGTACTTTTAATTTCACATAACTCTTCTTTTTCAGAATAAATATAACAACCCTCTGGTAGACAAGCTTATGAAGTTACGGAACAAAAGCGAAAAACATGTTAGTTTCCAAACTCCATCCTTTCTTCCGAAAGACAAGCTCAGTTCAACTACACTGGCCAAAATCCAGGATGGTGACCACCATGCTTTGCTGGGGAAGTACGCAGTGAATTTATGGCGGGAGAAGGCCATGACAGATGTGCTCATCGTGGTACAGAACCGCGAGTTTAAAACCCACAAGGCGGTGTTGGCCTGTTACTCTCCCTACTTCGCAGAGGTTCTTGTCAGACCAGGATTCAACGACGTCCATTATGTAAGTTCAGTAATTACTTTTGTTTTTATATCTGGTTCTTCGCAAAAAAAAACAACAACTTGTTGTTAAAAATTTGTCAAAATCAGGGTAATATAAAAATAAAAATGTACCAGGACTTTTGAAAAATAAATTGGCTAATATTTGTGAGTACGGTTTACTCAAAAGTGCGAAAAAAATTCGGTTTTTCACCAACAAAAGCATTATTTTTTTCAAAAGATGGTGCTTTACATAAAAATCTGAATTATTCATTGCTCTTTTCAAGAACATTAGTCAATGAGCTCACATATATCCACACCCGTTGACACACCCGGGCAAAACAACCCATATTTTTTATGGCTTTTCTGTGTAAATCGTATCTTTTTAATACCAAATATTAGTAAATTAGTGTTATTTCAATTGTTTTATTGTTTTTAGATCATCCTTTATTTGGTAAATTTCTTTTACAAAGTTGAAAAAAAAGTTTTGTATATATATATATTAGTTTATGAGTTATTGACTCCTTTGAAAATTAGTCTGTATAGAGACAAATAATTTACCCATTTTTCTCCGCCCAGTTTCTCAAAAGTTAATATATTGGCATTCGGAGTTTCTGTCTCAAGGTACAAATATTTGTTTATAACATTTTCTCAGATTTTATTTTGTCCTTTTTAATGTCATAACTGTTTAACGTAGCAGTTTCGATTTAAAATGGTGACGTATATTATTTGAAAGATACTTTATTAGAGTTATCAAACATACTCAAGCGTATTGAAAAAGTAAGTTTAAAGTTCAAAAGTTTTTCGGCCCTAGTGAAGCCCTTGCGCCTATCAAAAGCTTTTCAAAAGTAAAATTTCCTCTCAGTTTAAGGGAATACTCTTGGTAGATAAACAAATGAAAGAACGTATCAGTTCCTTGAGAAGCACTGGAGTTATAAATATACATTCTGCGATGATTAGTTTCTTTCTCTTTTGTTATAAAAGTATGGGAATTTTAAGGTTTTAGAATTGTGGAATATCACTTCAAATGAATATTTTTCAAGGCAGATGAACAATGGGAAATAAAACCATAAAACAAGAACATAAAGATGAGAACGGTCGAATATTTATTAAAGACAAACTTTGTGGGGAAGTAAATATCTCCATTCTTTTGGAGATTTCTTGGTCCACAGATTTTTATATCGAGGTTATCCTGGCATATATGAAGCAGCAATAATAAAAAAGCAGGAATATCTTCAAAGGTTTAGATTAAAAAAATCATGAATAATTTCATATTCAATAATTTCGCATTCAATTTCAACGTTTTAATATTTGTTCTATTTTCAATATTTCAATCTTTTGTTGGTTTACAACTACAAGAAAAATATTTCTGTTGACTTAAATTTTTTAACACTTTTATACAAAAAAAAAAAAAAAAAAAAAAAAAAAAAAAAAAAAAAATTGTATGTAACAGAACTTTAATTTTTTTTTTTTTTTTGAATATCTAAAAAATAACTTTTGGCCGCCCGTAAAAATGCTTACATAATTTTTGTGCCACGACCCTTTCCCAACTAATTTTTTTTTTTGCCCATTTATAAGAGTTAAAGTTTACAGAAGATAACTATTTCAAGTTGCCTTCTCATGCGACATATAATTTGAAATTATAATTTTTGGCACATTTTTAGACAATTATATTATCTAATTTCTCTGAGAAAATCTAAGATTTGATAGATTTATCTTCTGAAATACTCCTAGCTTTCCACAGTACCAGTCAAAACAGTTAATTACGATCTTCAGAATCACCAGACTGTATATCTAATAGTTTACTTTTTCTATACATTAGGAATCTGTTGCACATATTCTACAAAACGAGTCTAAGTTCAAAGAAACTTCTCTTCTCTTTTTTTACTTTAAGATGTAATCAATAACTATTTATTTTTTAAAACTCAGTTAAAACTATGGAACTTTTCGAAATATATATCTCCAAATTAATATTACATTATCTTAAGAATTATCAAATTAATAATAGTAATTAAATAACTTTTTTGCAATAGAAAATAATATGTGTTTCGTAATCATCTGGAATTTAATTTCTTATGGTTAAAAATTATTATTTAAACATATATTATCTTTCTAAAACATAAAATTAATGTGTTTTACTTATTATAACTCATAAGTTCAATGATGTCCTTGTATTTCACCTCGAATAACAAATGAATAATTTTTACTGGTAGAGGGGAAAGAGAAACGAATGGTTAGTGCACAATCCATCAATTAAAAGACATGTGGCTGATGGAAAGTTTAACTGACACTACACATTGTATAATTTAAGAGTCATAAGTACAAAATTTCATGTCAACATTGCAGTATTATATAAAATTACTTAAATTTAAAACATTTAACTCGTCATAAACTGGGAAAGAACTAGGGGTGTGGTACATCACACAACTTCCAGTTACACTATAATACTGATGTGGATTTGTGTTATTTGCAGTTTTTACATTTCCATCATTCGTTTAAAAAATGGCCAGTTATATGATATTTTTTGCGATAATTCTTATATGGGACTTTAAAAAAAAAAAAAAAAAAAAAAAAAAAAAAAAAAAATCGAAAGAATGGTGCTTTATGCGATATACTTTTCGATAACTCTTATATTATCCTTTCTTATAAGTGAAACTGAGAAAGTTACTTAAGTGAAACTTCTTATGAGTGAAGCGACCGTTGATGAGCTATGCTCATGCAAAGAGGACTCTGTGTTGAAGGCATTTGTTTTTCAACTTTTTACGTCGTTAAAGCATTTTTACTGAAATTTCGGAGGTGGGGATGCTTAGAACACCTTAACAGGTATCGCCACAGTGATTTTGATCACAATCGAAACTTTGATCGAAAACCTTGATGGTAGGTCCCATGACGACCACCAACCCGCACACCTATAATTTGAACAATGTAGGTCAATTTGTTCGGGAGTCATGCTGACAACAGACACAGACCGACATTTGTTCTAGATCACTTTTTTGAAATCAAGGTGTTTCAAAACGTGGAAAAATGCAAAATATATATATATTTTTTTACCGAATGTTATATTTTCATTACCCTATGTATACATATGGGTAATTGAAAGTAATAAATTATAAAAAACAACAGTGGCACTGTTACACTTCAAGCATCAAATTACTTTTGTTAAAATCATAACCCGTAAATTTATTTACATATGAAGATGTAGATCGTTATGTATCTTGATCAATAATACAATAATGAGAATCAAACTAACCTTTTTTGCATAAACGTATTTAATAGTTAACCTAGATGAGATTTGCATGAATTATAAAAACTATATCAAAAATACACCCCACAAAAACCCGAATGGATTGTAAATTTCATGGCAACCATCGACATTGTTAAAACAATAAAGTTTTTATTTCTGATAGATAGAGATTTTTTAATGCACTGAACACAGCTTGCGCTAAAAATAAATAGAACACATGTTTAAAAAAAAAAGCCGTTGCACAAGTTCATTTGGTTCGACGGTAATTTTTTAAAGAGTTTATCTGTCCCCTTTACAAATCAAACACATTTCGAGAATGGAATTAACAACTCGAACAGCCTTAATCATTTTGAAAAATAAATTACTATAAGAGACCTAGACCTTAAAATAATATTGATAAACTGATTGGAATGATTCATTTAGACAGTGCTTCGCAATCATAAGTTTTAAACTAAATTAAATGGGGTTTTGAGTGTTAAATACTAAGAGATTTTTTTTTGCTTCCTTTTGTGCTGTTTCACGTCTCCAGGAGAAAGAAAAAATTTATTTTTACAGAACATTTCAACATTCCTTACAAAATGAATTTTGCCTAGAATAATAGAATGTGAGCTTAAAAAAATATCTTATAAGTTTGATGCGATGTAATTTTGATTATACTATTATATACTTTATCCCACCTTCATTTCCCATTGCCCAGCCTATATTTAATTTAGTTAAGAGGATAAAATTCTGTTTTAGTTTCCAAGTAATTTTATTGCAAAGTTACTGAGTTCTTTACGGAACACCCTGAATCTTGCACTTCGCTAAAATACTCAATTAAAGTTATTTCTTGATGCATTTGAAGTTATTTGTATTAACTTAGGAACGAAAAGAAATGTTCTTAATGCGTTTACTTACATTAAGTGTTGAACAACTATTGTACATTTTATTTGAATAAAAATATCCAATTGCTGATTCGTAAATTTGTTTCTACAGTCATTTAATTTAATACTATATAACATGTGAATGGTGGCCAAAAGTTTTTCACAAAATGAGAAAAATAATATAACGATAAAAATTATAATATGGGAGGATGATATTACTTTCAAATACCTATATGTTAACGTAGTAAAATTTGATTACCCATATGTTCACATATAAAATTTTGGATACATTTAAAAAAATTATTTCGATTTTTTTACATTTCTCCCCACTTTGGTACACCCTGAATTCAAAAAAGAGGTTAAGAAAAATTGTATGCGCCTGTATATGTGTGTGTGCTTGGTCAGCATAACTTCCGAACAGATTGATCTACGGTATTTAACTTTTGCATACAGGTTAGTGATGGTTATGGGATCTGTCATTAAGGTTTTCGTCAAAATTGGGAATGTGCATAAGGTAGCTGCCATTGAAAATATCATGTTAAAAAACGATTCTAACGATTTTGATTAATATATCAATAGTAATGCCTCTTAAGGTGTTCTAAGATCCCAATCTCCAAAATTCCTGTAAAAATGTTATGAAGGTGTAAAAAGTTGAAAAATGAATATCGTTTTTCACAGGGAACATACACAGTGTTCTCTTTCCTTGAGAATCGACAATCAACGACTTTTTCCTCTGTTTGACTTACAAGAAAGGATAATATAAGAAGTATCGATAGTTATATTGCCAAATTCGCACTCTGGTTTTTTTTTCGGGACAAGTGTAAGAATTATCACCAAAAGTATTGGCTAAACTAGCCATTTTTTTAAAAATGAACTAAAATACGAAAAAGTTAAATAGCATCAATACACGTTAAATATAAATGTATTGACTAATATTATAGAGTAATTGAAAGTTATGCGATGCTCCACACTAGGGCGGAGCATAAAAATATAAATGTTCGATTTTGTTTTTGCCGTAGTGTCGAAAAGTTAAGTACTAGTGTATAGGTTATGTGCGCAAAGTTTCGGGAAAAACAAAACATATCTTCCGTTTCTATTTCGTCTGTGATTTTTAGCAGATTTCTACCATGTTGTACGTTGCTTCTGGGATTTAGAAACAATTGGAATCACAACCTGCCAGGATAGAGAAATGTCTAAACATGATTCGAGTATTTTGAAGAACTTTCATGACTCATTTAAATTAGTTGATAATCGCAGGGTTGTGTCATTACCTTGGAAACCCACGGTCTAACGGTCCAAAATTAACACTACGAAATATTTACAAATATACAAAAATTCGTAACAATATGTTAATGACCAAGGGTGTAAAGTGGTATAAGGCACTGAATTCCATTTTTCATATCTCCATGAATATTGGTCGTACAAATTTCGATTTTTTTTGTTTGAAATGTTTTTTCATGTTCAACATTTTTCTAAATATGAGTTGAGGGAACTGGGGACCATATAAAAATTAAAAATCTGTAATTTTTATACCAACCCCTTTCCTAACTTAAAAACTATTCAGTGAAAATATTTTAACGATTTAAAGCATTTCTTCAACTGAGACTATGCATCTAGGACCAACCGTGTCGAAAATAAAGGTCGGCCAGGTTATATGGGGACAAGCTGTATAAAAAGCTGTTTATGTCTGTTCTAAACAAAAAACCTTCAAGATCTTTTTAATACCGTAAAAAAGACATGGAAAAGAAAATATAGTTAATCTATGTTTAATATAACTATAATTAATTTTTAAATTACTAAGCCTATGATTTTAAGAATCTTTTGTAAAAAATATATAAATTTTAATTATTTTATTATTCTAACGTAAGAGATGAATATAACTGATGAGCATTTTATATGCGTCTGTATAAACATGAAAATAAAATTGAAATTTTGAAATTCCTCATTAATTACCTTAAGTCTCTTTATTAGTATGCATTCTTCAGTTCAAACTTTTTTTGCGTTTGTAACTCAATTATATTAAATTGGTTTTATATATTTTCATGAGATTTCCTTCAGATAACTTTTATGTAAGTATCCATGTAATAAAACTTATTTCACCAGATAATTTAATTTTAATTAGGCTTTTCTTGATTCAAGTTGTTTTCTATGGAAAGGTTTAGGAAACAAATTAACTGAGAGTTTATTTTAAATTTTTCCGTAGGTAATCAATTATATTATCTCTTTAGTCAGGTTCATATTTCAAGAGCTTAAATTTATACGATATTTTTTTCGTTTCACTTAATGAACAAGCGCTATAGGTATAATTTTTTACTGAATTCATCTAATTAAGTTGATTCATTATTATTATTATTATTAATAATAATAATAATAACAATAACAATAACAATAATAATAATAATAATAATAATAATAATAACTACTGCTACTACTACTAATAATAACAACAATAACAAAAAAATAATATTTCAAATAACATCAATGACAAAAATAGGAACAGTTAGTACAACACCAATAATTAAAATGATAATAATAATAACAACAAAAATAATAATTAACTGCGAAAAAAAACCCCACTAAAATAAACAACAGAAACAACAATAACAATAATGCAGCAGCAATAGTATTAGTAATAAGAACATCAATAGTAACATCAATAATGAATAGAGTCGATATTATATTTTTTAGAGTGTTTTTTAATATTTGCCTTTATGAACTTGACATTGCCACCTAAACATTTGCTAGCGAGCAGACATATTGTAAATGCCAAGCAAAGAAAAAGTGGAAAAAGACAAAGAGTACTTGATATTTAACTTGGAAGACACGTTGTTTACTGGATGTTTTAAGTAATAGTCCTGTTTCTTTTGTTGTAGTTGAAGCTACCCTGTGTATCAGCGAGAGCGTTTGCTATTCTTCTGGAGTACATGTATACGGGGAGATTGAAAGTCACGTGCCAAGAGCTAAACGAAGTTTACAGATCAGCCAAGAAATTGGGGATGGCAGAGGCACAAAGGAAGTGCATTGAGGTAAAAAATAACATCGTTTCCCTACAGGTCTTTATCTTTATAGTTGTAATTAAATGTACAGTATCAACGGGTCTTTAATTTATTTCATCTATATATATATAAAACTGAGTTGTCTGTACGTCTGAAGCTTATACAAATCCACAGTTTTGCACCTAGACCTAGAGGTACGACATTTTGTACATAGAAGCTTTAATACATGGAGATTGTAGAGAACAACTTTTAAATTCGATTTAAATTTGTTTTTATTAAAATTAATGACATTAAAAAAAATTATAGGAATGGCAATGATGTTTTTTATGACATCAGAATAAAACCAAAAGTTATTTTAATACGTCCTCCTTATTTTTCTGATTACTTTTATGTATTGCAATCGTCTGTCCGATAAGTGGTTCTAATATTATTATTATTTTCCATATATTTACTGTCAACTGACACTTTGCCATTTTAAAACGTAATGCTACATAATACTGTAAACATTACGGCTGAGATTATTGAAATTCACAGAAAACTTTTCAATCATTTCGACATTTGTCAAATTTTCTTCTTATTTCCATGTAAATATTTATTCATTTCCTTTAGTATTTAACCCAGAATATCAAAATTCCTTCTTTTGATTGTTTTCATTTGTATAGTGTTTTTTTCCTATGTATCAAGTTTCATATTATTTAATCTAGATTTGAATACATTTTGTGTATTATACATGTTTTTCTATTTCTATCAGATTATTTTACAATTTACTCCAGAAGCGTAGTATTTCATTTTCGATTTTATGTGATTACGAAGTTGGTATTTTTTTTTTCTGTGTACTAAAAATTTTTGAAGAATAAAATTTTTTTTTGTACAGATGTAGTATAAGACATTTCTGTAGCGCGATTTTATTTGGTGTTTTTGTACATATAAATGCTATTTCTTACAACGTTTTTTTTTCCAGTTAATTTGGTACTATTATTAGTTACTAGCCAGGAATCAGATAAAAACCGCCAAATTGCTGACCTAACTAATCCAATCTAACAATCTTCAAATAATTTATACTTCCTATATTTAGAATTGGAGACACACATTTACGTATCATTTAAACTTGTAAACGTTTAGGCTTGGGGCCAACTGGTAACCGCCAAACGAAAGAGTACCTTTAATAATTTATGGTTTAACTAAATTTTATAATTATTAATGTTTTAATTTTCTTTTAGTTACAGTGTTTTTGATTTTTGCGATTTTTCTATTCGTTAAATGAAAAAAGTCGCCATATGCCTTATACTACATCTGTTCTGCTTTATTTTAAATGTAAACTTCTGTCTTTCAACGGGTCTCAAACAGCGTTGGGCCACACTGCTAGTACCTGCTAAAACCGCCCGCATTTGGTGTATGTATACTCTAGAATTTTTTTTTTTAATTCTAAATTTAAAAATCTAATTCTTTTTTACAATAGTTAGAGGGTAAAGGTTTAAATTAATTTCATAAAAAAAAATCAGTTTTCACCAATTGTTAATTTGTTAATTAAGATTTAATTAGCTAATTTGTACATTTTTGAAACAATGATCTATAAAATTCTAATTTACTTAGAAAGACAATTCCCCTTAGAAGTCATTCGTAATATTATTCTTCATGTTTTGAAACTAAATTAAGTTTCCAATATAGAATAGTTTTATCCCCCAAAAAAACACTTTTGAAAAGTAGAAGAACCACCAACCTCAAAAACACAAAAAACTCTCTTACAATAAAAGAATCTTAAACATGATGAAAATTTTCAGCCACAAACACAGTGATATAAAAAATGGCCAACCTCTGATTACAACTCTCGGTTGTGACTCGCTTAAGAATTGTATGCTTACTTAGTTTATTTTTAAAATTTAAGTTCCGCTCCCATAAAAATTTACGCTGCTTGAGGTTGGTGCCTGTCATAGGAATATTAACAATGCTTGGGTTTAAACTAATTTATGGCTGTTTGCAGGAATATTCGAGTTTACTATTCCATTTGGATGGGTAGGAAATACAAAGTGATGTAAATCTTCATGTTCATGTAATTTTCAAAATAGTATAGAGAAACTGTGCTTAAACGCTTGCATTTGAATCGTTACTAAGAATTTTTTAAGTAGGAAACTGAAGTACTTGTGGTAAGCTTTTGTTTGTTTGATACATGCATTTTGGAAAGTTTTTATTGTTTGAGGAGAGGAGGGGGGGGGGGGGTTAAAAGTTAGTGATTAAGATGGGCGCCAACCTCAAGCTGCGTAAATTTTTATGGGAGCGGAACTTAAATTTTAAAAATAAACTAAGTAAGCATACATTCTTAAGCGAGTCACAACCGAGAGTTGTAATCAGAGGTAGGCCATTTTTTATATCACTGTGTTTGTGGCTGAAAATTTTCATCATGTTTAAGATTCTTTTATTGTAAGAGAGTTTTTTGTGTTTTTGAGGTTGGTGGTTCTTCTACTTTTCAAAAGTGTTTTTTTGGGGGATATCATAACTTTTTTTTAAACACTGGCGACTCCTCTTATTTGAATTTGTCCGTTTCATCTTTTTCTATTTATCACCTATGGTACACCTGGTACCAGGGATATTCATAATTCTTCAAATTGAGTTCGACGATACCTTACATGCAATAATTATCTTTAAAATTGACAAACCGGAAGTGGTACGAATAGCATACCTGGTACTTTAAACATTCATAATTCATCAAAACAAAAGTCCAACATGCCATATTTATCTTGGAAATTGATAAACCGAAAGTGGTATTCCCTATGCTATACCTGGTACCTTAAACATTCATAATTTTTCAAGACAAGCCCAACGACACCCAACATGCCATATTTATCTTCAAAATTGCTAAACCAGAAGTAGTACCACCTATGGTACACCTGGTACCATGAATATTCATAATTCTTCAAGTTGAGTTCAATGATATCTTACATGCCAAAATTTACTTGAAAATTGAGAAATTGTTTGAATGCGGACGGCAGTAACCATCAAAATCGACCACGAACGAGTAATAGAAATTTGTGTACGGCAACTCAACTCCCAAAACTTAAAGAAATACGTTACCATCGACAAAGAGCCTGTCTGCCAAGTTTCAGCTCGATTGGTTAGTTTGTACACACAACGACCCATTTTAGTGCATAAATAACGACTAATCAGTGCGGGACCCACAGCTTAACTTGGATTCCGAATCAAAACGAACATCCACACCTAACCCATTAATCAAATCCGGCACCTTTAACATACATCCCACTGAAAATTTATTCTAATAAATTGTTACAAATAAATATTAAAAGTTTTTTACAGCCTAAATATTGCGTTATAAATTATTTTTATTAAACCAAGCATTATTTTGGTTCACATAATAACCCATTGATATTTGACAAAATTTAAAATATTTTCTTAACAACAATTTTAAAATTCACTATGAAATTACAGTTTTGATGATATTTGATTCTACGATTTCATTTTACAACGGAAAGTAAACAAAATCAACACATTTTTAAAAACGAATGACATTTTTGCAAATTCCATTAGCCAATCACAATGTGTGGTTCATTTGGTCCTCTGTAATGAATTGACTGTGACGTCAGCTTGCATAACCTCCACATTTATACTTTGTATTCAGCCCATAGTATCTTGCAACAAAATGTGATTGTTTTCATTTTTCAATGGAGATTTCCCGAAATTAAAATGTTTTTGAAAGTTAACTCTCTCTAAATTGTCATACAGTTCAAATAACACATGCAACTTGAAGAACAAATAATTCTCTTTAATTCTGTCTCTTCAAAGATTAAATTATTTCAATTTTAAAGATGTTATTAGCCATATAGTTATAGTCCAATTCGTTCTGCCTATACTTTAACATTACGTTCATTCTCACTTAAGCCTAACATGTCGGAAAAACTAACTTCGAAATGATAGTAAACCTGTTTGGCAACTTTTGGCATATATATCTGAACCTCAATTACAAGCTGATCGCCTTTATCTGTCGCCAAATTATGAAATGAAAAAAAAGTGGTTTTAAATTTATTAAAAATAGAAAGAATTATTTAAAGAAGTTCAAACCAGCGTAGGATTTTAAGTTGAAACATTCCCCATCCTATAATTCAATCCGTTTGAAGATCTATAGCTTAGTTAGGGCTGGACGTTTGTCTAAATTTTTACATCAAAATCGGGCTAGAAGTCGTTTTTTTATTTCGTTTTGGACATTTCAATATTTTTTTTTCTCGTTGTCTTTTATCCTAGGTACTCAATTTTTTTTTCTTTGAAAGATACCATCGAGACGAATCTATGGTATTTTTTGTATAATTTGAAGTTTCGTAAGCACCCTAGAAAATAGTCAATTTCGGCTTTTTCGCTGGAAGTTGTGCAGAGAATAGATACTTACTGTCGTTTCTGCCTTTTTAAGGTTGGCGGCGAAACGACCGTTTCGTCTGATTTTTACAATTTATTTTGTATAAAAGCATGAAAAAAATTAATATTTTTGATGAACGTTAAGTTTTAAAAATCATTAAAAAATCAATTTCTCAACCAATTTTATATTATTGAGTTTCAAACCATCTAACATATTATGTAGATTACTGTGACATAAAAAAAATTATAATTGAACATTTTGTTGTTGAATTATCATTGTTTGAATTAAGCGCGGCATAATCAAAATAACGTTCGTCAGAAAACAGATTTAAAGTTTTAAATGCCTAGTACCTAACAGCGGTAGTACATACCTATAATTAACTGTAGCTTAAAAAACATTATGGTTATTTTCAAAAGTTTAGTATTGTTTGAAAGCTAAGGAATCGGAGAATATTATGATATAATAGCAAAAAAAAAAAAAAAAAAAAAAAAAAAAAAAATCAATATTCTGCTCGATTTTCGTGAACTGTAGGGTATACGTACACCTTAGTAAAATGGTATTGCACTCATCAACCAAGGTAGCACATCAATATTGATCAAGCAAGAAACAGAGGTTCTGAGAGATAGACTAATTTCAGTCGAACCCAAGCTTCGATCTAAAATACATGATTTCTCAAAAATAAACATGTCAAAAACATCATGAAATATATTTTTGTCCTTCGTCTATCCTTATCAATAAAATATTTTAATTTTAAAACTGTACATCTAGCATTTTAAAACTTTTTAATATTTCATACATAATTGAGTGAAATCGGCTAATATCTTTAACAATGACCGGTTTACAATGCTCCACATCAGGACTGGCCAATGTTGAGCGATAGTGGACAACGTTGCTGTGATACTAGGAATGCTATTATTTTAAAAATACTGTAAAGTGTAGCTATCATGAGTTTTAACTGATTTTCACACAATGTAATTAAATGAACTCATAGAAGTTTTTGTCATAAGTAAAAGTGCCGTCAAATTAGCACGTTTGGCGGGAAACTGATCATTATATATCCAAGTTACAACTTATTTATAACTGCAGCGTAACTGCAAACTACATACAAGCATTTCCTGCAGATCTGCTTCTGGTAATATTATAAAGCACACTCATTTTGGAAAGTCCGGTTGAGTCAATGTAATCTTATAAATTTTATTACGACCATCACACTGATAAATGACACTTGTCATTAGCATTTATTGTTTAGATTTAAGTAATTGAAGAAAACAATAAATATTTTTTTTCATCAAATGTCTATATTTATAGTAATATCTTAGGAAGTAGTAATTGGACAACCAGCGAAGGAAATAATATTAATTACCAAACAAGTTTAATTTTAGTACAAACACTTTTCTATCGATTCGTATAGTTTATCCAGTTTTGTTAATCAAAATGCAATTTAAAAAGATACGGGCCATCAGTAATTACTCTTTGAACGAGTTTCTCAACCGCACAAAGAGTCGAGCGTAAATATATTTTGACATAATGTTAATAATAACCACGATATAAAACTTTACAATTTTGAAATATTAATAAGTTTTCATTGCTGAAAAATTTATAAGAAAAGGATAAATTGTTGAGTTTTAATGAACGTTTTTTTTTTTTAAATATAAAGGAGGAGAATTTTCTTAGATATGCTTTTATAATAAAACCAAATGTAGTTTATGTAATGGGACGATTGACCATTACATAAACTACATTTGGTTCGTTCCGGCAAGAATGGTTAAGTCAAATTTTGAATTGTCCGTTCTGGCACTCAATGTCTCAAATTACGTTTACACCAACTTTATTTTTATGAAAAATTACTGACAATAGATTCGAGCTTGAAGTACTTTAAAAATAAAATTTTCACTAATGTAAGGGAGACCTGTTTACCTAGGGCCGCTTTTTTTCTCAATGCACAAAAAATTAGCTTCTAAGCCATTTAAAAATGTGAAACTGATATGTATACATCGTTATAGTAATTTCTTCCCATTGAGATTAATATAAATACTTAAAATAATAGATTCTGACAAATAGAAGGTTTTTAAAGAAATTTCACAAATGGGGGGGGGGGGGCGCCCTAGGTACAATACCTCGTTGCACCTAGGACCAGTAGCTGATGTACCTAAGGGCCATTCTCTTTAAGTGAGATTTGAGTCCATAACGAATAGAAAACAAACATACACAGATGAATTTTATAAAAGAAACAATATAAAGTAATTATCAGTTATTGGTTTATCACATATTAATTATAATAAATTGCAATGTGTCCTGTGTACCTAGGGCTGCTTTTTTACAATGCACAAAAAATGAGCCACTAAGCCATTTAAAAATGTGAAACTGATATGTATACATCGTTATAGTAATTTCTTCCCATTGAGATTAATATAAATACTTAAAATAATAGATTCTGTCAAATAGAAGGTTTTTAATGAAATTTCACAAATTGGCCCTAGGTACAAGACCTCGTTGCACCTAGGACCAGTAGCTGATGAACTAAGGGCCATTCTCTTTAAGTGAGATTTGAGTATATAACGAATAGAAAACAAACATACACAGATGAATTTTATAAAAGAAACAATATAAAGTAATTATCAGTCATTGGTTTATCATATAATAACTATAATAAATTGCAATGTGTCAAATTATTAGTGAATTACAAGTATTTTCATAACTTGAAAAACTGATTCCAAAAAAAAAAAAAAAAAAAAAAAAAAAAAATGAGCTGTATGCATTATCGCTTTGAAGCATAAACAGATTTTGATTTTGGTACTGAACACAATAAACAACTAAATGGCCCTTGGTACACTACTTGGTAATTTCATATAAAAGTGAGTAAAAAAACTTACTAAACATTATTCAATAAAAGTGGGGTGGCCCTAGGTACACAAGTCTCCCCTACACTACTAATTTTGAAAACATTTTATCAACCATCGTTTTTGCATCAAAGCGCAGATGGTTTCTGATTCCTTTTCATGGTTTTATTCGTACATAAGGAAATTCTTATGTTGCATTGGTAAAATTTTTTCTTGAATTAGAATTATATAATATTTTTTTAAGCGTCGGTAGTATAGGAAGACTTACTATCATGAAGGCCTCAGAGATAAATAAAGTTAATTTTATAACTGTATTTAATGTCAGGATCTTTATTGTTCTCGCTGCCGAAAACCTGAAACTTCGTATAGTGAATTAACATATCTAATAACACTAAATCTAATACAGTTCTAAATTGTCAAAATTTAGAATAAAAAAATAAAGGTAAAGAAATGACAGTAGCAGGTTTAAGTTTAAACAACTCATTTAATTAAACAATAGGATCCCAAGATTACACTCAAAATCAGACTAACTCCAGATCGAACTTGCGATACAGGTACTCGACCCATTTCGGTCTCGATCAGAAATTAGAGTTTAAAATTATAACAGAACTCTGGCCTGCTAAGAGATTCTATCATCTCTTCATAGTCTGATCATAAGAGAGTCTAAAGAGAAGTAGGTAGTATTTGAAAGGAAAAAAATATCGTAGCGTTATCGTGTCTTGACCTTTTTAACATGTTAAAATCTCACTTATTGGTTTTATGAGAGAGAGAAAAAGGTGTGTTTTGTTGAACACATTTGAGAATGAGAAGGCTGTGGCTATCACGCCCTCGTATGCTCTGGTTAGTAAAGCGGTAAATTTTGTAGTAGCGGTATGTGGGTGTCCTAAATCCTTCCTTAACTATCGAGAAATGTCAAAGATTGTCGCCATATCTAGCTTCCCTGATAACTGAATATGCTATGTATTCTTTTCCCAAGTGAGTTTGTCGTTTGTTACTCAGACACTGCGTCTCCGAGGGCGAAGCTGGCAAGACACGGGTGGAGGGGGGGAGGAAATGACGTAATCTTTCTGTTCGAGTCCCCACTCCTTCAATTTCCAGTGTGATGAACATAGATTCATCACACTTACATTAATTTCTAATTTGTGGGAGAGATAATCTTTTAGTTTAAACATAAAAAAATTTACATAGGCAATATATATTTTTAAAATTTACATGAGCTAACTTTTCAAAAGAGTCTAAAGTGTTAGTTATTTCCAAATATATCATTAATAGTACTAGCTGATAGCGTTGGACTCTGCCCTTTTAATATTTGAATCAAGTTCACTGACAATTGGAGTGCATAAAAGAATTGTATCAAAATAATTTATTTCTAAATTACATAATATAATAAAAATTTAAAAATAATCTCATGCATAATTTGCATTATTAAAATTTTGTATTTCAATATAAATAGTAACGTAAATGATGTCCAATACTGATGTACCTAAAGAGGCCGATAAGAAAAGTGTGTTGTTTTGATTGAAACTTTTAAAAGGTTTTCAGAGTAAACGGAATCGAACTTTTTAATTTTTAAATAATACGCCTTAATTGTACGTTTCAATACAGACAATTTAGTATATCAGTTATAAATTGATATATAGAACACAAGCTTAGGATATGAGGTACTTTTTGGAAGTAATTATATTGCAAATATTATAAATGTATATTGTGGTGTTATCTCACATAATGACAGAAAATGTAAAATGAGTTAAAAAAATAATATGTTTTCCCCAATTGTAAAAAAAAAATTAAAGTTTTAAAGCTAATTTTTATTAAGTATACAAACATTCTCACAAAATGTTTACAGTTTTTAAGTTTTTGAAGTGACAACATAATTTTTAAACTATTCTAAAAGTTTCAATATATTTAGAGTTTTGGCAAAGTTATTGGTTATTGAGAAAATAAATCCAGATTTTTTAGAAACAGTTGTAACGTATCGCATTCTAAAACCACTTGTAATTAAACATTTATTTGAAACATTTTTCTAAGCTTATTCCATTCACTATCATTCATTAGATATGTTTTAATACTAGCTTCTTTTAATTTCCTCACCATATACATTTTAGTAATCAAAAAACATTAATACATACTACATTTTGGACATATGATCCCTGAAAATTGATTTATAAAAATTCGAATCCTTATTTTATCTATGCTTGCCTTGTTGATATTTGCTCCAAATTTTATAATTGTGGCTATATTGGAAGTGGAACATTTGAGTTTTCTTAGGATGGAACGTCTCGAATCTTTAAAATTAGTTAATAAAGATCAGATGAACTATTTTTTCTTTCCATTACCCATATGAAATACATAGGGTAATGAAAGTATAGGATTTGGTAAAAAAAAATTTTTTTTCCCGAATTTTTGTGTGCATTTTCCTACGTTTTGGAACATTCTGATCTCAAAACAGTGATTTAGAAAAAATGTCTGTCTGTGTGTACGTGGTCAACATAACTCCCGAACAAATTGACCCACGATGTTCAAATTTGGTGAGTAGGTTGGTGACGGTCCAAGGACCTACTATTAAGGTTTTCGTCAAAATCGCGCATGCACATAAGGTAGATGCCATTGTAAAATCATGTTTTTCAATTATTGCTAAATAACTGCTCTAATTTTGATAAAAATCGCTGTGCTAATGCCTCTTAAGGTGTTCTAAATATCCCCACCTCAGATATTCCCGTAAAAATGCTGTAATGGCGTAAAAAGTTGAAAAACGAATACCTTCAACACAGAGTCCTCTTTGCTTGAACATAAATCATTAACGATTGTTTTTTCTCCTCTCCTCAGTTTCACTTATAATAAAATGTAATATATGAATTTTCGAAAAGTATATCGCCAAATATCACCGTTTTGGCAAAGGTTTTATTATTTTATATATATATATATATTTTTTTTTTATAAAAAGACACATATAGGAATTATAGCCAAACTGGCCAATTTTTCTAAGCAAATGATGAAAATATAAAAACGATAAATGACACAAATCCACATCAATAATATAGTGTAATTGAAAGTTGTGTGATGTTCCACACCCCTTATTCTGTGTTTTCTCTTGATTCCGATTTTCAGAGATTTGACTATACTGAAAGTGGGACATTTGAATATCCCTAGTTTGGAACGTTTCAACCCTTTAATTTGATTAGTTGCCATCAGAATAGTTAATTTTTTTTCTATGATTGCTTTTGTTGACATTTGTTCCAAATTTCAGAGTTGGGACTACATTGGTAATGAGACATTTGCATAGATATCGTTCGGAACGTTTGACCCCTTTTAGGCACCTTAAAGTTGGTTAATCGATACCAGCATAGCTTACTTTATCTCTGTTTGCCATTGGTATCGAATTTCAGAGTTGTGACTATATTGGAAATGGAACATTGGTTTATTCCTCTTTTAAAACGTTTCAACCCCTTTTCGATCCTTTAAATTTGTTTATCGATATTGGAATAGTTGACCTTTTCTATGCTGGCTTTTATTGACATTTGTACCAAATATCAGAGTTGTGGCTATATTGATAATGATACATTTGAATAGCCCTCTTTTGGAATGTTTGACCCCTTAGAAATGATTAATCGACATCGGAATAATTGATTTTTTCTCTGGTAGCCTTTGTTAACATTTGTAACAAATATTAGTTTTTTTACTGCATTGAATGTAGAATTCTTGAAAGCCCTCGTACAGAACGTTCGACTTCTTTTCGACCTCTTAAGATCGTTAATCGAGATCAGAATAGCTTACTTTTTTATTTTTGTACTAATTTTCAAAGTTGGGGCAATATAGGAAGTGGGAAAATTAGTGATGAGTGAGTGATTCATTCATTCATTCAGTGAGTGAGTGAGGGCTGAATTGATAGCTATTTTTCAATTTCTTGAAATTGATAACTATTTTTCAAGTGATTTCTATCTTTTGGATGATAACATAAATAATAACATTTAAGAAGCTGTTCTGCAATTAATATAAGTAGAAATTGAATATATATATATATATATATATATATATATATATATATATATATATATATATATATATATATATATATATATATATATATATATATATATATATATATATATATATATATATATATATATATATATATATATTTCGCCTCTTTGTTGTTTATGCTGTGCTGATTATATATAATTATTTTATTCTTGTAAATGTATTTGTATTTTCACATTTAAGTGACTCAGTTTATATTTAATCCGTCAATTACGTAATTAGAATGTTACATAAAGTTTCTCAACAAAAGGGTCTTTTACTCTCATTTCACTTGATTCTTTTCATTTTATCATTACAATTGATGAGGAATGTTTTAATCTCGATGAAGGGTGGGAGGATAATTCTAATTGCAAAACTAGTGTAATTACTTATATGCGAATGTGTTGAAATCTTAATGAGAAGGGAAGGGAGATAATTGGATATTACTTTAGTGTACATTACTTACTGTATTTTTGCTATTGTATCAGTTGAAGCGGCATTTTTTTATGAAATTGTATTAGTATATTGTACTGGATGAAAACTTTGCATTTAGTAGAAATTAATTATATTACCGAAACATCATCAGTTTGTTGTGAATACATTTTTTTTTAATCGCATTAAATGAAGAAATCTAAGACATATCGTTGCAATTAAAAAAATTTTCTTTTTCAAGTCTCGCAGTACTACTTTAACTTAAAGGTGTCGATAAGTGTTTAGATATGACAGCTTATATTAGTATTTTAATTTTCACATTCAAAGTTTAAACATTTATATTTTTTTAAGGAAATTGAAAAGTTTATGAAAAATTCTCAACTTTATTTTTTCGTTAATAATTGTCACTTGAATGTGAGTTCAGTAGCAAACTTTGTGCACCATATTTTATTACTGAGAGCATAAATTTATCCTTTTATATTTAAAAAAGTTATATATAACATACTATACAAAATGTAGACCCAATTCGTTTCCTTTGGAGAACAGATTTCATTTTAAAATAACTGAAATATCAACGATTGTTTGCAGTTTAATTTTTGTTTGTTTTTCAGAAAGATAGAACAACATTAATTTTTATTGACACATTTAATAAAATATTTCAACATTTTTCGATCTTTCATGTGTTTTAATATCAAATGCATCCTTGAGGCAAGAAAGTTACTTAAGTTCTACAACTCTTTATTTCAAACACGTAGAAGCAAAAGATTTTCACTGAATGAATTTTATCCTTGCTTTCGCTCAAATTACATTAAACTAGAAAAATATTTAGTCAGTAGTTACAAACACGTAGTAACAAAAGATTTCCCCTGAATGAATTTTTTCCTTACGCTCACTCAAATTACATAAAACAGGAAAAATATTTGAGAAATAGTTATAAAACAACTTCGGATGTACTTTGAGATTAGTTTTTCCTATAGTATCAACATTATGCCATTCACGTTTTACGAAGAATTTATATAAGCCTTTGTGATTATATAATAAAATTCTATCTGACTGCTTTTCAAACAAGGCATTTTATATTTAAACTAGCTGAATACCCGTGCTGCGCTACGAAATTTTACCATTAGCATTTTAGCAATCAAAAAGACATTCATGTATTCTACACTTCAGATGTTTGCTCCCATTTCCATCCCGACAAATTGATTTATCAAAATAGGAACTTTCCTTTGTTGACATTTTAAACGAAATTTATAATTGTGAATAGTAAATTGGAATAGTTTATTGTGTTTATGTTTGCTCTTAGTTCTAAATTTCATAGTAGTAGCTGTATTGGAATTGAGACATTAAGTTAATCCTCGTATAGTTTCAATGTTGCGTCGACTTTTCATCCCTTAAAAATTCGTTAATCGATATTGGAATTACTTATTTTTTTAACATTTGCCCTTTTAACATTTGCACCAAATATCAGAAATATAACTACATTGGAAGAGGAACATTCGGATATCCCTCGTTTGGAACGTTTAACCCCTTTTCGACCTCTTAAAGGGGGTTAATCGAGATCGGAATAGCTTAATTTTTCTATGTTTGCATATGTCGACATTTGCACCAATTTTCAGAGTTGTGGACATGTGGGAAGTGGTACATTCGAATATCCCTCGTTTGGAACGTTTAACCCCTTTTCGACCCCTTAAAGTGGGTTAATCGAGATCGGATTAGCATGCTTTTTCTATGTTTAACATTGTTGGTATTTAAGCCAATTTTCAAAATTGTGGCCATGTCGGAAGTGGGACATTCGAATGTCCCTCGTTTGGAACGTTTAACCCCTTTTCGAGCCCTTAAAGTGGGTTAATCGAGATCGGAATAGCTTATTTTTTCTATGTTACTATTGTTAATGTTTGTACCAATTTTTAGAGTTGTGACCAAATGGGAAGTAGGATATTCGAATGTCCCTCGTTTAACCCCTTTTTGACCCCTTAAAGTGGGTTAATCGAGATCGGAATAGCTTACTTTTTCTATTTTTACCATTGTTGATATTTGTGCCGATTTTCAGAGTTGTGACTATGTGGGAAGTGGGAGAATTAGTGATGAGTGAGTGAGTGAGTCAGTGAATGAGTGAGTGAGTGAGTCAGTGAATGAGTGAGTGAGTGAGTCAGTGAATGAGTGAGTGAGTGAGGGCTTTGCCTTATATATGGAGAGATTATTTGTAGAAAAGTGACAGAAAAAGTACACCCACGTTGCCATTAGAGTAGTTTTCCTATGTATGTAACATTAAAATAGTTGGAAGATGAAGGTTGGCGTGTTTAAATTCAACATCTTAGCGTATACAAGTTTTTTTTAAAAATGTTACGGTAAATATACACATACATGGAAAGTACACAATTCAAATTAAATGAAACGCACTTTACATTTTTAAGTAAAATAATGTTACTATTAATAATAGTAAAGCAAATTTGACGTGTTTAAGTAAATTTTTCTTCGAACACAAAGAGAATATTGTTACGAATTTTTGTATATTTGTAAATATTTCGTAGTGTTAATTTTGTAAATAGGAAAATTCATGTACATTTCGCATAATGCAGTGCAATAGGTCGTAGTTATTTTGCTTCCCTCAATGGGTGTCTTTATGCTTGATAACGAGTTTTACAGAGGTAACGCTGGGAAGCGAGTTTTACAAGGAGCAGGGCATTTAACATTATGGTAATGACAATCTCGCCAAATTGGCGAGATAGAGCCAAGTTTTACGACGGTTTTGGAGACTAATTTTTGTCGCCAAATTTGGCGACCATTTGGTGAAATTTTCGGTCCCCATGTACATGTATAGGACTTTTCGACTACGATCTGGAAAGTTCTCCAAATATCTACCTCTAGAAATTTCAAGAAGGTTTGACTCCTATATAAGACCGGCCAAGTGAGCGGGGAGTGAGTTGACTGGAATTACTGTATTGAAATACTGAGTCTCGGTGAGCATTCAGAGAGTTCCGAAAGCGAACTGTATTGCATTGTCTTTTGCAGTGATTTTAGCAGTTGTGTTGTCAAGTTTTTAACTGCTGTTTTGTGCTCTATTCTTGTGAAAAGAGCTGTATTGTGTCTACTAGAAAGAGAAGTTCTGGAGTTGTAAAGGAATCTGTGAAGAGTGATATTGAAATAAATAACTGTAAGTTTTGATCTGCTTTGGCTTCAAATCTTTCGAACCCATCCACGCAACAATATCATAGTACAGTATCAATATTACATGAAAGATTTTTATTCAACAGAATAAAAAGAGTTAATGCGATGGCTATATCTTCGGTATTAAAAAAATAACAGGAAGTTTGTTTACCTCCATATGTCTTGTTATTTTATCCTATAGTTCTTTATAAAACTAATTTTTTAATGGGCTCAAGGAACTGATTATTAAGCGGGTAAAAATCCTAATTTTCACTGATTTAATAAAAATTTAAAACAGATATGACGATGAACTTTTTTCTGTACACATTTCTTCGATTATCCCAGAAAAATGAAAATGCAAAAAAAGTATTAGGTTGATGAATTCGATTAGGATTCATTTAATCCTTAGAAATCTCAAGTGAGCATATTTTATAATTGGAAATTATTAGGAAAAATAATGTTGGCACACATATTAGTCGTTTGTGATGATAGAGTTCCCTATTTCAAAACAAATGACGCAGTGACTCATTTATTTTCTTGAAAAAATAAAACGCTTATAATGAATGAAGTATTTTTTCCAACTGACGTTGTATTAAAAGCGTTGCTTCTTAAACAACACGGAGGAAAGTTATTTTTAGTTTGCACTTATTTTTATTTTATGTGCTATTTTTTATTTACATAAAAGTTTATCGTTGTACCTATGTTTACTGATTTTTGTGCATATTTTATAAAGACGTATGGTTCTTGTAAAAATGTTTTCATTTACTCTTAGTAATGGTTATGCTACCCGAAAATAATATTTTCACGAGTTTAGGTTGGAGTGGATCATTAAAATCGGCCGAATAGTTTAGGAATGACTGAGACAAGAAAACATGTGACGTATTAAATAATTTGATATACAATATAGCCAGTGTTTGAATTATTTTCATCTATTGGTATATCTTTTAACTACGTTTCGGTAAGAGAAAATCATTTTGTCTGTTTTATTTAAGATAACGCGCGAAAAGTATTTCTACGAAAGGATAGCAGAAATATTTCTCTGCGTAAATATTGCAAGACAGGCGGCTTCTTTAAGTGAAGTCAGTTGACAAATCCCTAATTAGATGTTATGTTTGAACTTTTTATGTGTCGCATTAATATAAAAAAATAAATAAAGAGGATTCAAAAGTTGTTTTGATAAATCAGCATCATGTAGAATGAAATTCTAATTAGACAGTTGTATTTCATAACACATTTTTAATAATAAGAGGATGTTTTCTGTGTATTGTAGTTAAAGAAGCTTCAAAACGCAAGAGGACGATTTTGTAACTGATTTTAAATGTAAATAAATTGTACCTATTGAAGAACGTTGTTGCGGGGACATGTTTTTGTGACGAAGAATAGAAAAACGACCAAGATTTGTTAAATTATTCAATAGGAAATGGATTTTCTTTAAAAATAAATTTGTAGGAAATAATTATATTTTTGTTCAAAAAATGAAGTTGCTTATTCTTTTAACTTGGTTGAAGTAATATAGACTGCTTTTATACTTCGAAATATAAACATACCAAATTTTTATTCGAATACATGAATAAGAAATTGGCATTTAAAGTTCAGTTTGAGACAAAAGAAATTTCGTAACTTTATTTTTGTAGTATTTGCTTCTTTTCATGCTCATCCTCAGTTCGGAGAGAGACTAGAGATAATAGGTATAAAAGTAAAATCTGTAATTTAGGGTTTGAGATCAAGTACTTTGTTATATCAATATTCGGAGTGGGATTAATTTTATTGTTGATAGGTGTAGTAAGGATGGCAGAAATCTTCCTCTTAGAATGACATACTTCGTAAATTATATATTATAATCCTGTCATTTTAATTTTTAATAAAAAATGTTTCCGCACAAACTAAATAAGTATGCTTTGGGGCATTAGATATATACAGTAATGTTAATGCATTTTAACATTTGTTTGTATGCAACAAATTAAAATGTAAACCATGGCAAACAAGACGCTAAAAATTATATTGTGCAAAGAAAGTCCTAAAATATATTACTTTATTTTTATACTGTCAGAAAATTCATTAGAGTTAAATGCGATTTATTTACATACGATAATTGAGTTTGGAAAAAGATATTATGTATACAAATTCTTTAAGTACGACCTTTTAATTCACTCAGAAAATATTATATTGTTAAAGTAAAAAAGTAAAGAATAAAATCCTTTTGATACATTTTCTGTGTTTGTTTATATAGGGATTTTAAAAGCAATTGAAAAATATTGAGTTGTGAAACTGGTTATTATTCTTGAGTGGACTGTAAGTTTTATGGTTATTTTGTGTGCGTTGGAAGAATGCAAGACTAATTGTCTTTCGGTTCAGGTTTATTGCACTCGGAACGTCTTGTTTCTATCAGGGCAAAACATCCTTCTCTTAGTTTTTTACAAGTGTTTTACAAGTCTCCCACAGAGGGCGTTGGTTTTGCTTTATTCTTTACGAACATGTTCGGCCGGCTGGAACAGAAACTTTGTTCTCTTTTCTCACTTTCGTGGGAATTGTATACCATCATTCTTCAATGAAGCACATTTGCTTATTTTAAAACAATGTATAGGTAATGAAAGTATAGTATTCTGTCAAAAAAGAAAAAGAAAAAAATATTTTTTTGCATTTTTCTAAGTTTTGGAACATTTTGATTTCAAAAAAGTGATCTAGAAAATAAATTTCTGTCTATGTGTACGTGGCCAGCATAACTAATTGACCTACGATATTCAAATTTAGTGTGCGGGTTGGTGATGACCCAATGACCTACCATTAAGGTTTTCGTTAAAATCGCGTACGCGCATAAGGTAGCTGCCGTTGAAAAAATCATGTTTCTCAGTAATTGCTAAAAAATGGTTCTAACGATTTTGTTCAAAATCCCTGTGGTCTTAATGTGCTATAAACATCGGCACTTCCGAAATTCCCATAAAAATGTTTGAATGGCTTAAAAATTGAAAAATCAAAAAAATGGACACAGAGTTCTCTTTCCTTGAGTATACCTCATTTAACGATCTTTTTTTCATCTCTCCTCAGTTTCACTTACAAGAAAGGATAGTATAAGAATCACCGAAAAGTATATCGCCAAAATTATCATTTCGGCGGAGGTTTTTTCTAAAGACCTATTCAAGAATAATCGTACAAAATATCGCCAAGCTGGCAATTTTTGCTAAATGAATTATGAAAATATAAAAACGTCAAATGATACAAATTCACGTCAGTATTATAGTGTAATTTAAAGCTGCATGACGTTCCACATCACTAGTTTCTTTTCTTTTAGGAAAGTCTTGTAATTGAGTGGATTTCATATACAGGGTGGCTGTAATTAAACTAACTCTATTTATAATCATAAAGGTCCTTTTTTAAATTAATTTATCTTCCTACAATTTGGTGCGTATACTACTAAGCTCATGGAAAAATGATGCATGAGAAAGAAAGAAACAATTGTTGACACTTTTCCACCAAATAGAAATGTGGTAGTTTAAAGATTTACATCTCACCCTTACTGCAAAAATGAAAAATTCAAAATTATTCATTTTGAATAAAAAAATGTACAGAATCCCAGACTGTATATACTTGAGGCTGATTGACGGCACAAGATTATTTGCAAGTTAAATTAAAGTTGAAACTGATTTATACCGTTCTTCCAGCTTCAAATCCATGCAGTCAGTGATTATGTACACAGTTGTGTTTTGTAGTAAGAGAGTGACATAATTACAATTTTTTTAATGCCAATTTATATTTACAAGTATTTATATGTTGATTCATTCCATTGTTTTAAAAAATCTGTTTAATTTATCTAGCGCACCAGAAAGCACTGATTCAACCATACACCGATAGATCAATTCAAAATGAAGACAAAGAAAACAAGTATTTATACAGAAAACGATAAATATCGATTGTTTTTCTTGTAGTATCGTGAATGAGGGCTACTTTGGCTCTGGGGTCCTTCTTTGGCCCAAACTGAGAAAAAAATATAACGTTCTCAATTAACCTTCAAGAAGCAGTTTTTAAATAAATTTCGACAGTTTCCTCTATGGGTGTTGCACCATAGCTGAAACTGTCGAAATTATTTTAAATCTGCTTCCTGAAGGTTAACAGGGAACGTTATATTTTTTTAAACGTGGGGCCAAACCCAGGGCCAAAGTAGTCCGCATTCACGTTATCTATATGGTTGTACTAAAAACCGATATACGTGACAAAATTAATTTTCACTTATTGCAACATAACTTATAGCAGTCTATCAGGTACCTGTAATCGCATTTATATAGGTTGACTCTTTTTAAGGAAAAAATTGTGTCTAGAAAGCGTGATTATGAGTGGTAGTAATGGTTAAAACAATTTAAGAAAACACTAACAAAAATCAGACTTTAAAATGAAATAGTCAGGAGAACTATATAGTAATGCAAATAAATAATAAAGGTTTCAAGTGAAATCTGAGTATTAAGTGCCGCCAGTAATGTTGTAAACGTAGCTTTTGATTAAAAGATGGTGCCAAAAGAACAATTTACTCCTCAACTGTTGAACTTTTACTGGTACCCGGCAGTAAAATTGACTGACTAAGTTTCTACCTCTCCTACTGCCTGACAACCACAAGAATAGAAGCGTTGTCTGGAGTTTTCTGTTGGCGTTTAAACAAAACTACCTTCCCTTTCCATGCGAGATTTCAAGAGAAAGATATTTACTCTTTATGGGTTTTGAACGCAAATTTCCTGTATACACTTCACTAATTAAAAATGCCATTGTATTTCATTTTATCTTATTTTATTTATTAACAGCGATGATACAGGTTAGACGTGATGAACACCTAAAGCAATCGGGACATTTCGAGATGTTTCTATTATTTGACCAGTTGGCTGGATACTTCGAGAAGATTTTCACGCGTACTTAAAAAAATAAAATATAAATTGGACCACAGCTAAAATCGACCGACAGTTCGTCTTCGAATCTCGATGAAAGCTGAACGCATTGCTTATTTATTGGAGTGAGCCTGAATAATTGCTGTTTTCGAAGTTGTTTTTACTGAAGATTGAGAGTGATTGCACTGTTCTTTGAATAAATTTGTGAGCTGATGAAGCGAATAAATAATAGTGTTTTTATGAATAGAAACTGTGCCATCATTAACTATGTGGAAAAATTCATAACAATATGATTTTTTGTCTTAAAATAAAAAAATACATACCTTTCAACATTGAAGTTACTGGGGCTGGTGTTTAGAGATGATTTTGTAGCTGCTTAGATAAGTGACAGTTAATGAGCATTGAGTAGAATACAGTGATTTTAATTTAAAGGAATTCAGTAGTAAAATTTTCTATTATCAAAAGCAAAACAAAATTGCATGTAAAAGCATTTGAGAGTTCGTTTTCTCGTGTTCAAGGAAATTGTTCAAAATGAAACCAGGTATGAATTTTTCAGGTCAAGCATTGACAGAGAGAATTAACATTATGAAGAAATGAATTATACTAAATTACTTTAAAGAAAATGATGATGAAGTTAAACATAGATAATTATGATTTTATAAGAGAACGAAATTCTCGCTATTTTTAAGTTTCTACCTAATTTTTGTATCTTAGACCAAAATACTAATAAATGAATATGCGGTTGTTGAAAAATTGTTTTAGTCATAAATCGATAAATCTATAATGATTTATTCAACCCCCAACCAATCTATGCTTATAAATCCCTCTATCATATACCAACTGGATATAAATACAACATGAACGTCTGCATATATTAAACTTATTTTGGCTGGGTTTTAACAGAAGTTTAACAAGTTTAATCTCTTAGGTTTCTAGTTCTGTTCTTATCTGAATTATTGAAATGGTAGTTTTATATGCAAAATTAGTATAAAGTAGTGCATGGGGATCGTTCATTTTTAAATTCTTTTTAGACATGTTTAGATTATTTATTTCCGTTTTTTGGTTTAATTATTCATTTATATTTACCCTGCCACCAAACAGGGATGGCATGTCTAGCCCAATTGCGCCAAATCGCTCCAATTTAAAATACTGATACAACCTGATACTAAATGACCTTTTTTACGATTTTTGTGCAAACTCTTCTCCAACTTTTTTGCTTTGAAATTTGCTGTTTATTGGCTGAGAACCGCCTCACATTTCTGTGACGATTCATCGGCAGTTTCGTCATTGTCGCCTTATCGCGGATCAGTTATTTCCAGGGATATGATTCTTCGACCGATCGACACTCTTTCCCCCCATCCCGTATTTTTCCGTGTTTTTTCATAAATTTCGAAGAAAATCCCCGTTTTTCTGCAATTTTTCTAGCAAATTAGTTTTCTCTTTCTTTTTAAAGTTTTTTCTCTTATTTCAGATAAGGTACAATACCGCGAATTTCAGATTTCTTAGTCAAAATTTCTATTATGAATGAGCCGATCACGCCGATTCCTTCTTCTGATCTGTAGCGTCATATGTCAACTTTGGTATGGTGGACATTTTACAGAGTTAGTGCTTATGTAATGGTCACTACTGGCGAGATTTAGCTTCTCTATGGTGATTGCCATAGAGGCATATTTACATTGTTGTGTGATGCTTATTTTCGTCGAGTGTTGCACCGATTTAATAGGAGATTTGCATTCAAATAGAAGATTTCATTCAGGTGCTATTTGCGCTAGTGTGATGATCATTTTCGTCAGATTTTACGCTGTTGTTAATATCCGAGTTTACCTTGCTTACAAGTCTAACCACGGAACCTGCATACTTTCAGATTTCCCCAAATCTCCGATGCAATGACTACATTTTTGCCATTGCTTTCTCTAATGTTTCAGCCTCTACAGCCGTAATTTGTTTTGGTGTGTGATGGCTGTTTATTTGAATGCTACGCTGATGTTATATCAGTTATTTCCGTGATTTGCACCTATATGCGGAGCGCTATCACCGATATTTTACGTTGTATGATGATCATTTTTGTCCTTGTTATACCGATGTAACTAACCCATTACATAAATTTGCCCCTGTATATTGGTCATTTACACTTAATTTTTCATTGGTGTGAAGACATTTTGGTTGAGGGCTGTTGTAATATCCGATATTACCGAAATTTTTTGGCGCTATTATAGGTATTTAGGTTGCTATGATTGTCTGCTTCACGGAGATTCAATTATGCTGAAGTAATATCAGCTATTGCCGAGATCTGCGATGCCGGTTTGATAGATTCCTCTTAGGCTTTTTCTGGTGTGATAGCCATTATGTGCGTGATTAGTGCTTTTGTATGAGGTCCCTATTTAGTTTATATCGATTCGGAATTGCTAAAATTTTAATAAGATATTGTGCAAGAAAATTCGTAGCAATTATGCAATTTTTATGAATAGTTCTAGTTTAAAATTGTAATTTTTATCACAACTGTATGTAAAATTGTTTATTTTAGCTTGACAGACAATTTTATCTATATCTATAAATAACAGTTCAAAAGTTGAAGTAATTTTATTTTAAATAATTGTTTTACTACTGTAGCAGATAATTGTCCGTTAACTATCTACAATTACAAAAGTGTAATAATATTTTAATTTTATTCATGTATTTCTAAATTTTGTTATGAACATTATCGTTTTTATTTGTTTACTGTTTGAATTGTATTGATTGACATGAAAATTACTGTAACATAACTTAATGGAATTAAATGTTCTACTAAAGAAGATTCATGTATTAGTTGCACAGGGGTAAATAATTGCAATAAATGTAATACCCTGTCAAACAACACAAAGCAATCTTTCTTATTATAATACAAATCTTGATTGCAACTAGTGTACAGTTGTTATAACAATCTATTTCAACCGATTCAAATTTTGATTTTAACTTATACAAGGCAGAAACAAAATGTGTATTTTCTTGTCATGAAGTTGACAATTCGTTTTCAACTGATACGAAATTGATACAAAATTGGATTTTGGCTGATACGAAGCTGATACAAAATCTGATTTCAACTGATACGAAGCTGATATCTGTGGGATATGAAGCTGTGCCATCCCTGACCAAAACATGCACTGTGAAAAATCAATTTGAGATAAAGATCAAGAGGCAGCAGTAAATTTTAATATGTCATCTATTATCATTTAATTTTTTTTTCTTTATAGAATGTAGAAAATTACAAGTAGTTAAATCTTTATCAGTCTGTCGAATAAAATTGAGCTGAAGCTGTTCGAATATTGACTTCAATCTAATTTTCAATAAGGAAGGGCGGAAACAATTCTATTCCTTCCCCTTAAATAATTTATTCAAAAACTGAGCCAAGTTGACAGTAGATGTTACGCCTCAGTGACCTAAATTAATGAATGGCAACCTTTCCAACTTGGTTAAATGAAGAAGCGATTAATCGAGAGAGGATGTATATCGTTTGCTTTTTTACTCAAGGGAAATTTAAAAGTTGTAAGTTATTAAGGATAAAAGCATGTTTATTATTTGGAATGTTACAAACATATTTGGTTGTAGGCTTCAGCTCAACTCATTCAAAGTAGATTTATGATCAATTTTGATTCGTTTCCTTGAGCAGTCGAATTAATTTTTAAAGTAGTAGTTCTCATTAAAATTTAAAATAATATAAAGTTATTCTATAGGGTACCAAACTTCGACTGTCCCTTGGTTTGTTTCGCGTATGCTATAAAAACTGCGTTTTTTTAGTTTTTAATTCCAGAACAACCATTGACTTTGTCAGTTGACAGTACATTATTATTGAAGTTATTTAGAATCTTGCAATTGTTTCTTGTTTTTTAAAGCTGAATTATGTTTTTTCAAAAATGAATACACTGATACTGTTTAGTTTTGTTTCGTGATGCATAATCTCGAAATATGTTTCTTCTCCTTTGGTAGGTTTAGTATAGTAACTATTTTGAGTTTGAATTGGGAGGTAGAAGAAAGTGGTAGGAGTAATTTGGAAAAACAGCAGTCTGCTTTTGAGGGAGTGGGAGGGGAAGAAAGTAAACAATTGGATTTAGAGACCCCAAAAAAACACTTTTGAAAAGTAGAAGAACCACCAACCTCAAAAACACAAAAAACTTTCTTGCAATAAAAAAATTCATAAACATGATGAAAATTTTCAGCCACAAATACAGTGATATAAAAAATGGCCAACCTCTGATTAGAACTCTCAGTTGTGACTCGCTTAAGAATGTCTGCTTACTTAGTTTATTTTTAAAATTTAAGTTCCGCTCCCATAAAAATTTACGCTGCTTGACGTTGGCGCCCGTTTCCGTCATAGGAATATTAACAATGCTTGCGTTTAAAGTAATTTATGGCAGATTACACGAATATTCGAGTTCATGATTTCATTTGGATAGGTAGGAAATACAAAGTGGTGTAAATATTCATGTTCATGTAACTTTCAAAATAGTATAGAGAAACTGTGCTCAAACGCTTGCATTTGAATATATTTATTAAGAATTTTTTAAGTAGGAAACTGAAGTGTTTGTGGTAAGCTTTTGTTTGGTTGATACATACATTTTGGAAAGTTTTTATTGTCTGGGGGCTTTAAAGGTTAGTAATTAAGACGGGGGCCAACCTCAAGCAGCGTAAATTTTTATGGGAGAAGAACTTAAATTTTAAAAATAAACTAAGTAAGCAAACATTCTTAAGCGAATCACAACCGAGAGTTCTAATCAGAGGTTGGCCATTTTTTATATCACTGTATTTGTGGCTGAAAATTTTCATCATGTTTATGAATTTTTTTATTGCAAGAAAGTTTTTTTGTGTTTTTGAGGTTGGTGGTTCTTCTACTTTTCAAAAGTGTTTTTTTGGGGGATATCAGAACTTTTTTTTAAACACTGGCGACTTCTATTTTTTGAATATATTCGTTTAAACGTTTTTCTATATATCACCTATGGTACACCTGGTAACAGGAATATTCATAATTCTTCAAACTGAGTTCGACGATACCTTACATGCAATAATTATATTTAAAATTGATAAACCGGAAGTGGTACCGATAGCATACCTGGTACTTTAAACATTCATAATTCGTCAAAACAAAACTCCAACATGCCATATTTATCTTGGAATTTGATAAACTGAAAGTGGTACTACCTATGCTATACCTGGTACCTTAAACATTCATAATTTTTCAAGACAAGCCCAACGACACCCAACATGCCATATTTCTCTTCAAAATTGATAAACCAGAAGTAGTACCACCCATGGTACACCTGGTACCATGAATATTCATAATTCTTCAAGTTGAGTTCAATGATATCTTACATGCTAAAATCTACTTGAAAATTTACAAATTGGTTGAATGCGGATGGCAGTAACCATCAAAATCGACCACGAACAAGTAATAGAAACTTGTGTATGGCAACTCAACCCCAAAAACTTAATGAAATACTTTGCCATCGACAAAGAGCCTGTCTGCCAAGTTTCAGCTCGTTTGGTTAGTTTGTACGCACAACGACCTATTTTAAGGCATAATAACGACTAATTTGTCCGGGACCCACAGCTTAACGTGAATTCCGAATCACAACGAACATTCACACCTAACCCAGGAATCAAATCCGGCACCTTTAACATACAAGGCCAGAGAGTTCATCCCATTGAAAATTTATTCTAATAAATTGTTACAAATAAATATTACAAGTTTTTTACAGTCTAAATATTGCAATATAAATTATTTTTATTATACCAAGCATTATTTTGGTTTACATATAAACCCATTGATATCTGACAAAATTTAAAATATTTTCTTAACAACAATTTAAAATTCACTATGAAATTACAATTTTGTAGATATATGATTCTACGATTTCATTCTACAACAGAAATTCATTCTCAACACATCTTTAAAAACGAATGATATTTGTGCAAATTCCATTAGCCAATCGCAATGCGTGGTTCATTTAGTCCTCTGTAATGAATTGACTGTGACGTCAGCTCGCATAACCTCCACATTTATGCTTTGTATTTAGCCCATAGTATCTTGCAACAAAATGTGATTGTTTTCATTTTTCAATGGAGATTTCCCGAAATTAAAATGTTTTTGAAAGTTAACTCTCTCTATATTATCATACAGTTCAAATAACACATGCAACTTGAAGAACAAATATTTCTCTTTAACTCTGTCTCTTCACAAATTAAATTATTTCAATTTTAAAGATGTTATAAGCCATATAATTATAGTCTAATTCGTTCTGCCTGTACATTAACATTACGTTTATTCTCACTTAAGCCTAACATGTCGGAAAAACTAACTTCAAAATTATAGCAAACCTGTTTGGCAACTTTTGGCATATATTTCTGAACCACAATTACAAGCTGATCGCCTTTATCTGTCGCCAAATTATGAAATGAAAAAAAGTGGTTTTAAATTAATTAAAAATAAAAATAAATATTTAATGAAGTTCAAACTAGCGTAGGATTTTAAGTTGAAACATTCCGCATCCTATAATTCAATCCGTTTGAAGATCTATAGCTTAGTTAGAGCTGGACATTTGTCTAAATTTTTACATCAAAATCGGGCTAGAACTCGTTTTTTTATTTCATTTTGGAAATTTCAATATTTTTTTTCTTCGTTGTCTTTAATCCTATGTACTCAATTTTTTTTTCTTGGAAAGATATCACCAAGTCGAATATATGGTATTTTTTGTATAATTATGTGAAGTTTCGTAAGCGCGCTAGAAAATAGTCAATTTCGGCTTTTTCGCTGGAAGTTGTGCAGAGAATAGATACTTACTGTCGTTTCTGCCTTTTTAAGGTTGGCGGCGAAACGACCGTTTCGTCTGATAATGCATTTAGTAACTAAAATTTAAAAAAAAAAAAAAAAAAAAAAAAAAATGAGAAATATGTTATATGTGATAAATTAGTATTATATAATATATCGTGTTCGAAGAAAGTCAGCGTCAAAGATTTAGGTAATAATTGTGTATTGTTTCCTAACTCAAACGCAGTTTTAAGATATCTGAGTTTCAATAAATCCAACTAAATTCTAAAATACAACTTAAAACACTAACTACATTTTAAATATAAAGATTTCTAGTGATATAATATTTGTAAGAATTCTCACTTTTGGGTGGTGAAGAGAGATACAAAATATTTCCAATGAATAGACATATCATGTTTTCGTTTTAAACTCAAAACTTTTTTATAATGTTGTAAATGATACTTTGAAATCGGACTTAAACTCAAATAGTAGCTTACTCTCTCTAGCTTACTTTGACAAGGAACTAATGTAACAACTAATTAATATCGAATGTTTCCGAAAGCACTCTTACTTTTCTTACTGATGCACTAATTTGGCTGGCATTAATTCCCAGACAATCCCATCGTAATGAGAATACGTAAGATAATTAATTTATTCATTAAATAGTTGCTTAGTTTTTCAAACGAATGCTTTTGGTTTCCGTATAACTACTTTCTGTTTACTATGCACTTTGATACTTGCTGTTGTGAAATTTATTGATAAAAAATAAATATTTTTTTTAAATTAAAGTACAGTAATGCTTTAACTTTCTATTGCTGCTATAGTAACAAAACTGAAAAGATTAGAGGAACCTATTAAGTATAGTTATAAGTTTGTGCTGTATGATTATATACACTACATATTTCATTTTATACATTTATTTACTATACTTGTGGTATCTAATTTTATCTCCAGTAAAATGTTTTTTTGTGCAGTAGTTTGTTTTTAAAATTTACAAATTTTGTGTTTTAATCTATCATATTGGAAAACATGACCATAACTTTTCGCACTTTTTAGGAATAAATGAATATTTAACTTTGAACTTAACATCTTGATACTTTGTGCATAAGAAGATGAAAAATTTTGGGATATCTTTTTCATTTCACCTATTCAATTGGTCACAATGAAACACACCAATTGGTATCATTAAAAAATCAGTTTTTTAAAGAAAAAGTAATTACACGCATTATTTCAGAGCTTTTTTTTTTTCTTCAAAAAAGTAAATCATATTTAAATCAATTGTCGATTTGGAAACAAAAATAATCGTTAGCGATCAACAAAAAGGAGTTTTTTAACTCAAAGTGTTTTTTTTTTTCATGTAAAGTTGCAGTGTAATAAAAAGTGATATGAAATAACAGATCACTCATGCAATCTGAAGACTACTAGGTAAAGCTAAGTGATAACATAATCAATTAGTAAAACCATTTACCTTGGAAAAAAAATCCATAAGTGGAGAAAATTTCCCTTGTACGTTGAAAACACATTTTCCTCCCCTGGTTCCCTGCAAGAAATTATGCTTATTACAAATTCCGTCAACATGCGAGGTTGATTGCAGCACTGGTTCATTTAAACATTACATTGGTTAACTGTGATCCATTCTTTCTTATTGAATTCTAATAATGTCGAAAGGTTTTGATTTCGTTTGATAATAAACTGAAAAATATTAAACATGTATACCCATTCTTTATCTAGCTCGTGTAAACTGCCAAAAGGTTGAAAAAAGGACAAACACCCTTCTAAATATTACCTTAATACTCAATGCTTACATATTACCTTTTTCTAATAGTGGAAAAGTGCTTTGTTTCAGGTTGTATTATGATACATTAAGAGTGTTTAAAAATGGGGTGCAGAATTTTGAATTCCCCTGTTAAGCCTAAAGTTCTTGAATTTTGGGGATAGATCAGTATTATTACAATTTTGAAAAACAGGCAGACTGTAGTTTATAAATATGTACGAGACCATTTTTATTATTAATTTAGATTTTTGTGTGGTTTTATATATTTAACTTTGATGTGATTGCATCAATTGGCAGCTTTTTGCACTTTTCGTTAATTATGTTGGTATCAGTACGTAGTGACTGGAATTGGAATTTTACTCACTCCCTATCTGATTATTTAGCTATTCAAAGACGGTAAAAAATGTCGTTTCTCCATGATTAGACAAATGCGTTTCTGCAAAAATGATTTTTAGTCTCATTTCAGTTTCGAAGATCTTCAGTACAAAGCTTCTCTAATTTAGTAAGCTCTGTTATTTTGAACACACATTTTCCTGAGGACTTTGTCACAAGTTTTACGTATCTTTTAATTGCTTGGATATAGAAAGTTTGAAAAAACTTCATGTAGAAAAATGAGGAAAAATTCTCTGTTCTACAGTTTTCCATCACTGGAGAGGGTAAAACAGTCTATATTTCGTATTCAACATATTTCCCTTGCTTTCAGTAATTTATGCAACACATCTCTAGTATATTATATATATTCTACTATCTGTCATTGTAGTCAATAACATCATCTATGAAAAGCATATGAAAGCATTTCTCTGAATCAGGGGATTGATGCTTTTTTGAGTTGTTAAGTAAATGTCTTTTTTTTGTACGACTTTAAGTAAAGATTAGGGAAGTATCTCACACAGGGACATCACTAAACGTCGAACTATACAAGAGTTAGTATCCAACTAATACTGAAACAAGATATCAATACCCGGAGTGGAATGATTGAAAATTTTAGCTTCTTCGATAAAATTTTGTATAATGGTTTTTAGTGAGCTGAATGAGTGGGTAAAATGAATGACGTTACCCTCCTTCCTCCAATAAAGAAAATATTTACTGCAGAGATCATTAATCATTTCTACAATATCAAATTCTGCATGAAATTCAGTTTGTAGACTTTTCCATGCTCTCTATTCATATTAATAGATCTAGATTTGTAAAAAATACCTTTTATATACTACTACAACATCGCGTCTGCTTATATAACAGAAAACTGAGAAATTTTTTACTACTTTTAAATTAATTGTGAGGCATTAAAATAAAGTAATTTCCAATTATTAGAAGTTTAAAAATTTAAACTGTAGAATGTAAGCGTAAAAGTAATAGTTTTCATTTGTCACTTTTTTCAATCGTTAAGAATCGTCCTAAGAACAAAAGTTAAATTTTAGTAAATTATAAAAAATATTTTTCCGTTTTATCAACATGCAAATATACGTCTTTTCTGCACCACTTGGACTAGATATATGAAAATTCGTTTATTTCCCTCCCCCCCCCCCCTACACTATTATGCAGTCGTCTCTTATAATTTTATCTGTAAATGCTACGAGCTTTTGTGATTTATCGAATTGTAGTTGATTTGTAAATTTACCGAAACCCCAAAGTGGCTTTAATATTGATCAAAACGATGTTATGATATTAACTACAATCCGCATCTTTGCACTTAGTTAAATTTACTCAGTTTTAAGTTAAAAGTTTTTTTAGATAGATTTTTTTAACAGGTCAGATGAAATGGGATAATCAAAAACTAATTTTTCCCTTTTTATTATATGTTTTACAAATAAAGTGGTTCATTCAATTTTCTAAGAAGTATAAATATTTATGAAACTCCAAAATTTTAAAGTATTACTTGAAAAAAAAAATGACGCTTTATATTCTAGTATTTATGAAACTAGGTATAAATATTCAATTACTATATACGCAATGATAAGAAACAGCTTTATAATATACATAGTAAATACTTTATATCAACTGAAAATGTATCATGTAGAGTATAATTTATTTCTCAATAAGCTTCAATTGGTGGTTGGCATTTTCTTTATACTTATATTTTTCTGGGATTACACAAAACTCTTTTAGATAATCCTATGTCTGGCCAACTACAATGATTGGTTGTTTTCATATTATCTGGTGCCGTTGGCAACCTCGCGGTCTAGAAGCTAGGACGCTAACCACTATACCGTTTGGTCGGCGTCAACTTCAATGAATAAAAACCAATTAGATTTAACAATTATAGGTCTTACTATCTGTGTAGGATAAATTGTCGGGGAAATCAATTTTATTTTTATTAGTGTACTTTGTATCAAAAGATAAAATCACACCATTTATAAAACCTTTTTTCTTATTCCATGTTATCCAAAAGAGAAAGAAATGTATTGTGACAGTCATTGTTACCTATAAACAGCCTTTACACACTTTTCTATTGCAGTGCATTAGATAATAACTTCTCAATGATTTTATACAAGAATCTTAAAAAATACCAAATTTTTATACATTTGTTTTATACATTTTGTTTTTATACATTTTTATTCAATATACATGGAATTCGGAAAGCTATTTTAATTAAAGTGAATTATTTGTCTTGACAGTAACGTCTATACTGATATAAGATGGTGCTTTCTTAGAATATTTACATTATACAGACTGTGATAATTTTAGTGAGATGTTTCTGAAAAACAAAACCAGGCAACTGAAATAAATTACTTGAAAAACACCTAAGTAGTTAAAAATCAAATGCGTTATATTGGTTTTCATTTGGATGAAATCTAATTATTTGAAACGAACCAGGTTCAAATTTTATGTAATCAGGTTTGTAATAAGCAACTTTATGCTCCCATAACGGATAATATTTTCTATTAAAATGAATGCTGAGTACTGAATTCGATATCTGCATAAAATTTATTACTTTTCATGAATAGTTTATTCATAGGATAAAGTTAATGTAAAGATGAAATCATAAATCTAAATAGAATGTGAAAATCTTCAAATAGACGGAATGATGTTCATTAGATTGAAATATAACACCATTAAAGGAAAAGTAAATAACGTTGAATCTTTATCGCTTAATAAGTAAATAGATACGATGCATTTAAGTAATTTTAAGTTGGTTTGGGAATTGTAGTAGAACTTTTGATTTTATGTAATGGTTATTTATTTTGGATACTTCGAGTAATGTATTTTGTTTTTCAATATCCAAAATCCAAAACCGGAGGAGTTAAAGCTTTTAGAATTTTAAATTATTTTAAATGCATAGTAACAAGATTAAGCTGCAATTTTTCAAATTTAAGCACTATGTTAAATAAATTCAATATATTAATGGATCCACTTGTATTGCACAATATCAAGTGCAAAATTTTAAAATAGAAGTGAATTATGAAATTTCTATAACTAACTTTGAGGAATGAAAGATTTATCAAGAGGAAAGTGAAAAAGTATCTAGAGTTAAAATCTGTATGATTTTCCAATGGTTAATATTGTATTATTATAAGTGCTAATTTTCATAAATACTGATTCTAGATATTTTTTTAAGAAACGCGTGATAAAAATCTTATTGAGTCTGTTTATATATATATTTTCTAGCCAATCCTTTTTGCGCCATAAAAATCAAGGTAAGAAAATAAACCTTTACTGCAGGCAAAAAATATTATCGTTTATATATATGTGTGTAAATGTATCATGGTCTAATAACTGCTAATAATGTTTTTTCGCTTGTTTTTTTCTTCCGAATACGGCAGTTATTGTAACGTATTTTTAGAAAAGGTTTTTCATGTTAATTTTTACTAAGTGCTTATTTATGTCTTTTACAGTTATTCCGAGTTGACACGGACAATTTCCAGAACGTGGTGTATCTTTACGTTGCGTCGCGCAAATTGGGCACATTAGATGCGAGCGAACGCGCTTTCAAGTTGATGCAGGAGCATTTTGAAAGATTGGTGACGACGAATGAATTTTTGGATCTGGAGCCACATCAAGTGATGGAATTGCTAAACTCTGACGAAATTGGGGCCCGGAGGTATTAGCTATACTTAACCCTTTCACTCCCAGTGATGCCAATTGGAATCACAACATTTATGATTTTTTTTCTCCTCACCTAATACTCCCAGTGAATTCGAATCAACGTTTTTACAATCATCAAACTATCCTCTGCCCAAATATATTTTTCTTTTTCACCAATATATGGCTGCACGGGTTCTGTTGATGAATGAAATGAGGCTTTTTTATGTTTTCTCAATTCCGAAAAAGATGTCGAAATTAATTTCATTTTTTAAGTAATTTAAATTATATAACTCTTTCAAATATGTTCGTATTATTTTCTTTAATATTTAAAAATTGTATATTAACCATTTTTAACAATAAATATTTTAAAATTTTAACATTTGCAACGATTGAAAAGTGATGATTCCATTTGGCATCAGTGGGAGTTAAGTACAACTTAACACCTTTTCCCGGCTATATTATTTATTTTAGATTCGAACTGTTATTACCACGTTATTGCTATTTTTTTTCTAGCAGTATTCACTACGTTGAGATATATATACAACTAAATAGAAGATTTCAAATTTTATTTTATTTATTTAGAAATGCCGAAGCGAAATAGCTTTAGATTTGTCCTATACCTAATGCCCAATGATGCCATTTGGAATCATTTTTACTTTTAATTAAAAAATTAAACAAAAAAAATGCTTTCAACCCTGTTATTCTGGATACCAAATGAGTATATTTTATAAATTTCAGATTTTTAAAATGAAAAATAAATAATTGGGACTGAAAGGGTTAAATTGCAATTATTTTCAATAATATTATCACCATTGTTATTACTTTTATCAGCAACATTATTTCTACTCTTCTTTTTAATAACTGTTATCACTATTAATAATTACTACTTTATTATTTTTTTAATAACTGTTATCACTATTAATAATTACTACTTTTTTGTTTTTTATTATATTATTATTATTATTATTATTATTATTATTATTATTATTATTATTATTATTATTATTATTATTATTATTATTATTATTATTATTGTTATTGTTATTGTTATTGTTGTTATTGTTATTATTATTATTATTATTATTATTATTATTATTATTATTATTATTATTATTATTACTTCAATTATTACCACTATTTTTAACATGGTTATTTTTACTTTTATCATTAAAGGCCTTATTACAGTTTTTTTTACTAACTGTATCACTATTAATTATAACTACTTACTATTAATATTAATATTATAACTACTTCTTCTACTACGATTATTTTTACTATTACCATTAACATAATTATTACTTATATTTTTAATTGACTATTAACACTAATAATAATTTCTACTTACTATTATTATTATTATTAGACCACTATTATTATTATTGATATTATTACTACTACTTCTACCACAGTTATTATTATTATTATATCTACTAATACTACTACTTCTACCACAATTATTTTTATTACTATCATGGTTATTATTATAATAACAATAATAATAATAATAATAATTATAATAATGATGATAATAATAATGTTTACAGTATTCTTATTATTTTTATCATTAAAAACTCGATTTACTAGTTTGACTGAATCTAAAATTTATTATACTTACTGAGCGAGTAACGTAATAGAATAAATGGACTTAAGGTAACAAATTTTGAGTGTAGTTTTCTTATCTAGAACAATATGTAGCATCAAAATAGTATATGAGAAATTTTACTTTTAGAATTTTAATATATACTTGCAAGTCTTGTCACATGAGATCTACTCATTTAATTAGTTACAATGCAACACATTTCTTAATTTTTGTCTCATGGTCAGCTACATTTGAATGAAAGATCGAATTTAATTAACTTTTTATATCCTCTAGAGACTCCTAGAAGTAAAATTAACCGAGGTGGTGTGTTGAGAATAAGTTTTAATTGAATTTAAGTAGTCGCTAGTAGTAACTGAAGTAACAGCATACGGATTTATTTTTACTTCGAAGAAAAATATGTGAGGGAGGTGAAAGTGAAAATGGTATATGTATATTTAATATTGCAAGAAGCACATTTATCTAGTTTTCATGTGTCTATAGTTACAATTATTATGCATTTTTGTGCATTGTGTGAGTTTGCTGTGCATTTCAAGATTTGGCAAACCATTTGGAGGTGTCTGTTTAATGGAGGACAAATTTTGTAATATAAATTTCTAAAACTATCAAGACAATTGTTCAATAATGATACGCCCAGAAAAGTTTTCTATTTTTAGGGATTTTGACAATCTTGACTGGCCACTTCAAAGAATGACCAAATTTTGAACTTCGTGATTATTATGCCATTACTGCTCCTAAAAATAACGCAAACCTAAGTTATTAATATTTTTAACCTATACCACTTTTTCTTTAAATGGCTTACATGAAAAAATTATTTCGTGATTTTTATTCGTGAAAAATACGTCGAATTTTACATTTCTTAAATTAAAGTTTTAAATATTTACGCAATAAAGATTTTAAGACTTTGCATTTTTGTTTCTGTAAAGAAATTATTTTCACAGAAAGATTTTTGAGACATAAATAATTTTACAGTGTTGTAGTGGTAGTTGGTGAAATTTATAAAAATTGACAATGAAGTTTCTCTCTATGCACTTAAAATTTTTTTAAATTTTTAACACTTTTTCCTGATTGGTAAATAATAAGTAGTTAAAATAATTACTTTTAGCTTCTGCATTACGATAATGTAATGCGAAGTCATATAAAGGAAGTTTTTATTTATATGTCTATGTTATCTATTTTGCCGTCATCAGTTAAAAGGTCCTAAATCCCAAAAAATTCAAATGCACATTTTGACACTTTTTGATTATTCCTTACAAAATAATTTTTTTTATTCCATTCAATGGCTCTAGTTTTTAGGTAATACAAACCTATACAGCAATAAAAAATATGTAATTTCAAAAGGATAAAAGCAAAAGCTTCAAATTACGTAATTGAATTTTTTGGTCTGTTTTAGGGTTTTTGACTTATAACGGCAGTATTGTCTCGTAATATTGAGGTTATCATTCCCAGACAAAAAACAAATGCTACAGATATGTACGGTATGTTATATGAAAGGTTTCTTGCAGATGAATTCCCATAGGAAAATTAGAAAAAGGAATTACTATACTAAAGACTTGCGTTACATATCAGTTTGAAGGTCTTTTTAAGATTACTAACAGGACATAAAACTCAATAAGAAGTTACGATTGGAAGTTACTAATTTGTGATTCTTTAAGTTTAAACTGTAAACTGTATAAAATGTTACAGACATTTGCAATATATCAGGTTTTCAAAAGATTAGTAGGGTTAAATAAATGTCACCTTGAATTTCCAGTAAAAAGCGTTACTAAGTTCGAGCAGATGAATGCTAGTTGTTGAGAACTCCATAAAAAGTTCATATTTTGCCTCAAAATAAATATATAGGAATAGAACTGGAATGCTTGGTAAGAGGTTTCCTCTAAACTTATCAAGTAAATAACAAACACTTATTTGGAAGTGGTTTTTTTCCTTTGTTTCAATACGACATAAACTTTTTTCAGGGAGTGATTCTAGTCATTAAAAGTCATAATATAATACAAATAAATTTCTCCTGCATCGGATGTAATTGATTGTCTGTAAATTTGCCATTCATGAAATTTTATGATTTGTTAGAGTTGATTCTTACCTGAAGTATATAGAAATGTGCCTAGATGTGTCCTTTTAGTGATGGTTATTGTTAAAGCCTAATTTAGATGATAGTCCATAATTCAATAAGTACATTTAGTACTTTTTCAAATGCTTGAAATTTGTTCATATCAATAAGGAAAAATTGAAATGGAAAATCCGAAGAGTGTTTCGGAAATGTAAGAATCTTTATCATTTTATACTTTTATATAACACAAATGAGGAATCTTTATACTTTAATATGCGACAAGTGATCATATTACTTTTGAATCAGTCAGGATCTATGAAAAACACATTAGACCTGTTTGATAGGAACTTTTCTTGAACCTGTGGAACGTCATTTAGAGATTTTCTTCTACTTAACTTGTAGTTATTTGAGTAGAAAATTGACTCATGGTTCTAATGGAACGCATTCTTGCCGTAGTTCGTCTTTCATCTTTTTTTTTTTTATCTTTCAACAAAATCCTACATCCCCCAAAAAATTCTGTGCTCAGGAATTCTGATGACTTTTAGGGGAATTATCTGTTCATGTGAATAAAAGGATTCGAAATGTTAGGGGAAAAGTTTTCGGTACTGCTAAGATATTCTAACGTATTTTCATCTCAGTATTTTATGAGGGGAGTAAGTTTTAGCTGTTGGATAGTTCAATCACTTTGAAATGATTTTAAATTTATTACATTTGGAAAAGGGAATGTGTTTACGTGAATATTGGAGAAAACCTTCTGTTTGTTGAAGAATTAGTTATTTTTTTATTTGATCAAAGGTTTGAAATACTATCCATTTAATGTTAAATAAAAATTGATGCCACGAAATATAATTTCTTAAAAAATGTGTTCTAGCCAACATTTTTTAATGTTTCATTCTCTTCCTGGTTGATACAACCCTAAAATTAAATTAAATTGAATGTCAATTTTTATTTTTGTGATACCAATCAAGTAAAACATTTTTACCCGAATGATACATTGCAGAACTTATTATTCATTAAATGAATAATTACCATTGGTACTTACGTCTCTATTTCATGAATTTACTTTTCGTTTTTTCTTTCCTTCATCTATTCAAAATTAATTCTAATTCAAGCAATATTTAAAATATAAGTGCAAAATAGAATTTTTAGATTGTAAAGAGACTAATTTATGAATTTTTTTTTCTGAAGATACTTGCGCATAACTAAAAAAAAAAGAGAAGGAAATCTTTAATGAGTTTACTTTTTAGTTTGTAATTTTTTATGTGAAGTGAAGAAGTACCTTTTTGGTCTTTCAGAAAATTATTATTATTTTAATAAAATAATAATTATTAGTAAGAGTACTGATATAATGCAAACATCTGGTATTAAATTTCATTATTTTAAATTGTGGGCCTTTAAATATCTGTTGTTTTCAAGATAACGAAATGCATTTTGAATTTTAGTTACATTTTACAATAAACTTTATCAAATCATGAGCGTATGTATTACAATTAGACGCAGCTTGACTTCAAAATGATTTATAAAATATGAGGATTTCTTACATGGCAATGACAACCCCCCAAATTCGTATGAATTTTTATTTTTGAATTCAAAGATAAATCAGATATTTATAATTTGAATGAAATAATACAAGACATTTTTTTTCTAAACAATACTAAGAAAAAATAAATGGTTTTGTTATAGGTAAAACTCCTAAATATTTATATTTTGAACTGCTTTTATTTTTGAATATTTACATAAATCAGCTAAATTTTACTCAAAACAGAGTTTTAAAATTTTTTTATGTAATTTTTTTTAGATAAACAGGCAAATTTTTTAGGCAAACTTTTCAGATAAATAATGTAATGAAATTTTTTTTTGTCAAGATATATTATGCCAGTGTCAAACATCAACATTTTAGTTATTTTTATATTGTGTATATACCTAAACCAGTTTTATTTTGAATAAAACAATTCAAACCGTTTTAGACAAATAATAAAATGAAAATTTTCAATGATTTATTCTGTGACAAGTATTGATCTTAATTTAATTTTCGATCTATTAAATCAATACTTGGATGGAATATAGATATGCTCTTCTCAGTAAACTGTTAGTAATGTAGTGTATGAAATTGCCTCGAAAACTTTTATCAATTTATTATATATGTTATTGTTTTTATATGATTGATATTAGAAATAATTAAATTCTCAAGAAAAACTGTTCAATATGGTACTTTAAGGTAGGATTTAGCCTCCATGTTAATTGATAGTTTAAGAACAGTAGTTAATGTGTGAATTTTCAGCTAATAAACTGTATTTTTTTTTAAATAATAGCTTAGTGTTTGGTTCATAAATGTTTGTAATGGTGAGCAAAATAATGCATTATTTAAAATCTTGGAAATCCTGTTATGAAATCTATTGATTTGACACATTTATTTTTGCAACAAAAATGTATCCAATTAATATTTTTTGCAGATAATTTTCCATTTGGAAAATACGAATAGAATAGAACAAAACAAAATTTGTTATTAAGGAGTTATTTAAAATTTTTTGAATAATTTAAAAAAAGTTTTAAAATACATAATCTCTTTCAACTTGGTATTATGATAAAGCGTAACTTTTGCGTTCTTGATTAAAAATTTCAATTTTTCCAGACATTAGCTCATATAACAAAATTTATTGCTTAGATGTTATGCAAATGTTTGTTAGATCTTATTAAAATTGATTTGTTTAATTTTATTAACAATTTTACTTGATTTGATACTTGCATATTATCCAAACTGTTCAAATTGACAAAAATTCTGTCTTACTTGTAGCTATTATTTAGGTAGTCGAAAGTTTATGACGGAATGAGTTACGATAGAATGAGACTGAGAGAATGAAAATTATTACAGGTTTAGAATGAGGGGTTATAGTTTTAAATTGTTTGAATCGCACTTTAAAATAGAGAGGAGTAGACATTATATCAACAATAGAATGATTGATGAATGGAATTGTTTGCCGTGGTATATAGTGAATTCCTTTCAGATGGATAGTTTTAAGATAACATTAGATAATCATTGGGAGATAGTTAAAGATTCCTTTTAGCTGGACCAGCCTTGCTGCGCGCTGTATCGGTGTACTGTGGTCGGCATCTTCTGTATTGGTATTGATAATCCTTTATTGGTGCTGTCACAATATATAGCCAAATTTTTATTTTTTATATGAATGGATTGACATGATAATAGGTGACTATTAAGACTTGAAATTTAGTTTCGACTTTTTGCCATACCGATGACAGAAATAAATCGCAATGATATACTCTAATTTATTTCAAAATACGCGAATGAAATCCACTTGAAAGTCAAATATTTGAACAAAACCGTGTTCATAAGTTTAACCTCTGTAGGATTGCAGGTAACTTTGATTTATTCATGGGTATAAATGACACCTAAAGTTGCAGTAGATCTCTGGCATAACCCACAACATTGGACTTATTCTCTTAACATAAGTCTCAAGTTAAGTATGATACTAGGTTTCTATGAGACTTGATGTGGGATATTATGGGAATTATGGTCACAGGAAAATATACACCTGTTACTAAATATGTTTTGATCAAGAGAACTTTTACCCGTGTAAATGTACCCTAGGCATTATTTTCTTTTTAATTGTGAAATTTATGTACTTATTCATTGCCTGCGGGATGCATGTAACAAATACATGAAACTATACTAAACTTCAACTTAAGTAGACATCACTTAGACGGTAGATCGTGACAGTTCTCATAGGTATTTAATCCATTTTGGCGGCGTGAAAACATAATGTTCGCCAAACCACAACCCTGTAGAGAACAAAAGGCTATAAGGTTTGGCGAGAATTATGTCTTCACTCCGCCAAAATGGATTAAATACCTATGAGCACTGTGACGATCTATCGTCTAAGTGATGTCTAGTTAAGTTGAAGTTTAGTATAGGGCATACGTTACCGTGGAGTCCTCGTGTTAAATTTGACTGCAGCACATGGGAACTTTTAGGCTTGTGTATTTGTAAATAAAACAATGAAAACTCAATTGTCAATATCATACAAACAAATGACCTCCCAGTGCCATGTTGTTTTTACTTATGTTAGTTAGGATATTAAAAAAATTTCTAAAGTTATTGTATGGGTTTCTGGTGCCAAGCTGTTAAAAAATTGCTTTGAAATTTTTCTCAAAGTTTAGAAAGAAAAAAAAAAATAACGAAGCACATATGAAGCATAGTCTTCTTAAATTTTTTTATTATTTTTTTATTGCATCCTCTGTTGATAATGCGTTTGTAAACTCAGCTTTGAAAAATAGGAAGAGAAGATTACAATAATGGCAGCTGATTATTTTTAAGTGTTAGTCGCGCTGCTTTGGGAGAGAGAATCGCATTTTTTCTACGGTACGTTGAAATAAAATTGATACTCGAGATGTCTTCAGGATAGGTATTAAATGATATTAGAGAATGTTTATTTGAAAATAAGGTTTATAATCAAATGATGGTTCCATGCATAAATAATGTAAAGTTTTTGTTTTTGCAACAGCAAAGTTTATTATGTATTTGCCACTTTCAATAAAAAAAAATAACGTCATCACAATGAAATGTTAAAGAAATATTTTCTTCGTAATTCTTTGATTTAACTTAAAATTTATTTGCTTCAGTAAAATTAATTTTTAATTCATTACAAAATATATAAAAATAAATATCTGATTATGATAAATAAGTATATCTAAGACACACAATTTTTAAAAATGTGTTGGTAGTTGGCAAATATTAATGCATAATATACACGAGTTTTTTTAATAATATTTTTTTCTCTATATAATTAATGTTTGGAATTTCTTTCTCGATGTAATTAATGTTTGAATGTAACACATGTTTGTGTGGCTAAGCTGCGTGTTATTAATTAAAATTTTTCTATGTAAGGATATGTTATAAAACATTGCATTGGGAAGTATGGTTATATTGTGAAATATTAAATTATAAGTATAGTATAATATATAATATAAGTATGTCATCCAATTTTTTTGTAAAATTTTGTCATACAGTTTCCATTGTAAGAAAGCATTAGGAAGCTTTTAAGAAATGAAAGGCTAAGCTTTAGGTTTGTAAGGGGATTTTAATAGGATGAAGTTGACTTTGAAAAAAAAAAAAAAACCTCTATTTATATAAATTAATCAGAAGCTTTTTGAGAAACAAACAAACATATTGTTTTAACATAAATATAAACACATTTTTCTTTCGCAACTACATTAGTTGTGTGCTCTCGTTTGCTGTATTTTTTTAGGTCAACAAGCTTTCTTAAATTGAAGTTTAAAAGTAACTTGTTTAGGAGATGACAATTAATTTTTTTTTGCTGCATTAAAATAATTAGTTATAACTTTTCATCAAGTTAATGCGTTATTCAGGATACAACGTAAGATATTAATATATAAACAAACATTGTGATACAGCTAAATTTGTGTTTACTTGTATTTTTCAAGTTTAAACCCAATTACCTAATTAGGCATTGCAAGTAAATTTTCCTATTAGAGAAAAATCCTAAATGCTTTCTAAGTACTTAAATGAACTACGTTATTTAGGATGTTTAATTGAATTTACATCTACGACAGAATTTTATTTCAAACTAAATGTTTATACAAAATAGTTTATTTTACTTATTTGGAGTTTTTTCCCGATTAAGGGAGAAACAATAATTTATTATTGATATTTCATCAGTACTAGGGTTTGAAAGGTTAGTATTTTTTCTTCTTTCTTTTCCTTGGGAGTTCGACAGAACAGTTATCCAACACAATTTTTTTTTATAATTATTTTTGATTATTAATTAGCTTATTATCAATAATTACTCTTTATATTCTTGTTAGATGTATTTTTAAATTGAATTAGCATATTTTCTTTCAAGATTTTCTTTCATTATTTGTTCTTTTTACCAGTAAAAAAAATCGTAGTTAAAATTGAATTTTTTAAAATTATTATGGCCATTTCAGTACCAGGGTTTAAATTGTTAGCAGTTTTTCTTTTCTTATTCTTAGAGAGGTATTATATTAGATGAAAACACCCACGAATAATTAATTTTAAATTCAAACGATTAAGCTTGCGTGAAGGGCAGTACGTAAAAATACACATACGAGACTTGTAAAATGAAATTAAGTAAAAAATAACCTACGGAGAATATATATATTTTTTTACGTCTCATAAATTCAAAGTCAACTGATATAATAATAAATAAAAAATAATTCCCCTCGTTTCCTTAATAGTACTGAACATGTGAAAGCCAATCAGATTATAATGAAATGCTTGTATCCTTTCTTTAAAGTATTTATTTACATCTTTCTTTGAAAAACTAATCTAATAAAACCAACAAATGTCATAAGTGAATTTATTTTATAAACAATATGCACTTGGTAACATAAAGATTACTAATATTTTGAGATTTTTTTTTTCCTCTCATAAAAATATTCTCCTTCACTTTGAAATTTTTTCAGAAAATTCAACTTCAAAAATGTAAACATACCTTTATATATATGCATTAAAATTTAAAGAAGTTTTCTTAGGATCATTGAAATTTCTTTTCAATTAATTTGTAGATGAAAAAATCACACTACTGTTACGTAAATTATTTATTTTAGTGTCTAGTTCTAAAAGATTCTTTCAAATGCGGTTTCTATTTTATTTCATAAGAATTTTTTTAATTATTTTACAAACGGGTATTATATGTGTAATTTAGAGACTTATGGGTACTTTTTAATTAATATATCTACAGTTAGTTAAACATACTAAAGAAAGCTACATGTTAAAAAAGGCTACAGGCAAAATAATATAGTTTGAAATTAAAGAGAATGGTTGGTTTGTACGCTCACCCTAAGCATGCAAGGCCAGAGCGTTAATTTCACAGCCATCAGGTTGGCATTAAAGAGAATAATAAAAAAGGGTTTTTTTTAGCTAAGTAAATAAGTGTCTCATAATTTCTTGACGATGTTATACGCTTATGAAATGTTGTTGGAAAATAAGTTTTATTATTAATTTATTTAACTTTTATAACATCATAGATGGCTCTCTTTACAAGACAGGATAATGACTTTTGGATGTTTAATATATTTTTAAATACATTTATATAAAATATTCAATATGTTATTTATTTGGAGGTGGAAGGTTCATTGCACTGAACTTAGGCAATGATAGGAAAAATCAAAATTTAAAAAAATTTGGTTGATATAAACTTAAACGCATATTTTGAAATGTTTAATCGACGCAAAATACACGGAATTGCAAGTCACTGAAGATTAAATTTGTAATACGGATTTCCCGACGAATTTAAGAATGGTTCACCTGGTTTTATTGCTGCTTATCACTATTTAACTGTAAGTATAATAAAAACGCTAGTTTTTAAAAACCACTTTTATGTAACATGTTCAAAATAATGTTTCAATCACAAAAACAATTCTTTAGAAATATTTGGTTTTAAATGCTCTGATTATTTTCCCAATAGTGAAATTATTGTATTTCTTGCGGCTCTGAAGTGGATTAATCACATATATATTGAACGAGAAGAACACATCGTCCCAGTCCTCAACTGCGTAAGGTTTCCATTAATGAGCCTGGAAGAAATCGTAGCTTGCTATCATCCACCTGTCATACCAGGAATAGTTAATATACCATCTATAAGAGCCACGATACTCAATGCCACTTGGTAAATATATTTTCTATCCACATTACGTTTTACTATATTGTACCACTATTTAGGTTACCTCTCCTTATGATACTACTACTTAGGTTGCAGAGAATGATGCTCATTACTACAGAAACAAATTTATCAATTCATGGAATTTTTTTTTTTAATATAATTCTGATAAAATGTGGTTTGATATTTTTATTACTATCGTTAAGATTATGGTTAGGAAAATAAAGGTGTATTGTAGATTTAGAATATATTAAAGATATTGTAGGGGGTCATTGTTAATTCACTAAATAGTTAATAATAATTTAATAATTTAATCGTTTTATAATTAAAAGCAATAAAATAAGGAATGATTGAGTGTATATATATTTTTTCTATTTTTATGTGACTAGCGAATAAATCCGAACTGTTTACATTAGATATAGATTCCTTTTACGACTAGTATTTTTATTTTTGGTAGTTATACTTTTTGTTTTGTATTTTTAGTATAGTAGATTGTTTTTGAGTTTAAACAACTACATTCAGTAGAAATATTACAACCGTGTCAGATGAAATATGATCCTAGTGTCAGAAATATTTGAATACTAACACAATGAACACACAAAATAAAAAATAAAAAAAATCTTTTGACATCTATTGGATTGCTTCTACTATTGAGATCAAAGGAAAATAATTTTAGTCCAAAGTTTACTGAATGTTAAATTGAAAAAAATACAAAACAGCGCTGTTTTCTTTTTAACTTCTGTTACCAAAAATAATAAATTGAATAAGCTTTAAAAATTTTGTATTTGTATTTTATTTAGCATATATTAAAGTTTTTTTTTAACAGGGAAAGAAGAAGAAGCTGAAAAAAGTTAAGAATCAGTTTATTGAAGATATTTTTTTCGAAAGATATTTTTTTAAGAAAGTTTAATTTCTGACATTATGAACAATATTAAGATTCAATGATTTTAAATTACTATAAAAATAGTCTTGAATCGATTCAGAAAAAAAGTAAACATCAATTTGCATTTATTAATATCGAATAGCTAAAATTGTTTTAGTAAATATTACTGATTATTTTACTGTACACAAAATAATGGAAATAATAAATAACTATCTAATTTAAGTTAATAATTTCTCTTACTACCTCAAGCTAAAGCTCAAAAGGATTAATATGCTTATGGAAATTTCAAGTTATTTGAAAGTTAATAATTTATTATAATTTAATACAATCAGAATTCTGAAATAATAACCTTTTAAGATTTTTTTCATATGCAACCAATACTCTTTAGAAAGTCTTACTTACCTTATTAATATACAGTCAAGAAAATGAGGATGCTTTCTCTCTTAAATGTTAACCATATTAGAGACTAAAAGCTTGAAAGTTCTTTATAATTAGGCTGTTAAAATGCTTCAAAGTAAATGGTAATAATATTTGTTCTTGTATAAAAAAGTAAAAAAAAATCAATACTCTCTTATAAGTTTAGAAATTATTTCAAATGGAAAATTCTTTATTTAAAATTCAATTGATTAAGTTTTTAAAATAAATAGAAAGTATAGATACGTAATTTTAGAAATTTTGCATGGAAATTACTCAATAAATAGGCATATTTAATAAAATGTAAGATGTATTTCTTGGAAACATAATTGATTTGTTAAAGTAAGATAAAGCTAAATTGATTATTGACTAAATTTTTTTTATTTTTAAATGTTCAATTTCTATGAGTAATATTCACCAAAATGAGGGTTTAAATACAATACGGTACGTCATGACACAATAAAAAACACTGTGATACGATGTATTACAATACAATTTTAAACAACTTAAACATGATGTCTGCTAAAAAAAAAAAAAAATATATATATATATATATATATATATATATATATATATATATATATATATATATATATATATATATATATATATATATATATATATATATATATATATATATATATATATATATATATATATATATATATATATATATATATATATATATATATATATATATATATATATATATATGTGGGAAGGCTAGTGGGGCTGAATAACTAAGCAGTAGTTGTTCATTGAACTTTAATTAATATATATTAAGGTTATTATACATCGTCAGGGGACAAAACCCCACAGCACCTTCCGCTCTCGTTCTCTCTCTCCAGAAGAATGTTCTTCCCCTCTCTCCTTCCGTCATCCCGTACTCCTACTTCACGACTTCTCCGCCAGGGGCGACATCCGTTGAAGGGAATGCCATCTATTGGAGGGATCTCCAACCCACACGGCCGTCCTGACAATGCAGGCGTCCTCGCCTGATATCAAATTCTGAAAAGAATCAAAAGAAAACGGAGAGAAAAATGTTCTAAAATTTTACAAAAATTTGGTGTAGGATGTGATGAAAAGTTCTAAACTTGCAGGATTCTCCCCAAAAAGTTTGTAGTTTTAAAAAAATCACTAGAAAATGTTCAAACATCTTGAAAAGTTATCAAGAAAACCTTAAAAAGTTCGCTAGAAAAGTTCGAATATTCAAAGTTCACTCGAAAAGTTAAAAAACACTGAAAAAGTTTCAAAATTCGAAAAAGTTCGAAATTAGAGTTCTCTTGAAAGAGTTCAAAAACACTTGGGAAAAGTTCACAACCAAAAAGTTTTTTAGTTTATGACTTTCTATTGTCCCCATTTTTTCATGTGATCGGCCGCAGTCGACGTCTGATTAGGTCCCTCATGATGACCCACTTTTTTCACATCGTATCGGTCTTTCGGTCTGATCTTGATGACTTCATAAGGTCCATGAAACTTAGGACGCAGTTTCATTCCTGGCCCCATCTGTGTTCTTTTTATTGCTACTAGGTCTCCGATCTTGTAGTTGTGGGCGACCTTTCTCTTCTTGTTGAAGTTTCTCCGATTTTCTTCCTGTAGTTTAAGGATATTCTTCTTAGCTTCTTCGCGTTCTATTTCACGATTGTTCATCATCTCTGTAATTCTCTCCTCTTCCAGCATTTCCAAAATCTTCAAATCTTCTTTATTTCGCATCTTGACTCCAGTTAGTAATTCGAAAGGAGTTCTCTTGGTACTTCGACTTGTTGTTGAATTCATCGTTCGTTGGACTTTATCGACGTGCTTGAACCACTTTTCAGGCTCCTCAATCGACAGCTTAGCAAGGATTGGTGCCAAAGTTCCATGTATTCTTTCGATCTGTCCGTTACCTCTCGGAATTCCAGTTGTTATGGTAATAAGCTCTATGTTCTCCTCTTGACAATACTCTTCGAACTGCTTTGACGTGAAAGCTGAACCTTTATCCGCTATTATTCGTGACGGATTTCCAAAAATGGCTTACTGTTGTTTTAATTTCTGTATGGCGTCGTTGGCAGATGTAGATTTAACTGGGTAAAACCATACGAACTTCGTAAAAGAATCGATGACAGAAAATATATGTTTGTACTGCTTGCTTGTAGAAGGTAGGGGTCCAACGAAATCAACATGGTAAGTATGTAGAGGAATGCTGTCTTTCGAAATGGGATTTAAAAATCCTTCTGCTTTTCCTTTCTTCGCATTGCAAAGTATGCATTCAACGCAGTTTGCTATGACTGTTTCAATGATGTTACGTGCCTTTGGTATAAAATATTCTTGCTTCAAAATTTCTTCTGTTTTTTGTGCAGCGAAATGTCCATTACTATGAATCTTCCTCGCAATTTCTGCTTGCATTTCTTGTGGTACTACCAGTAGCTCTCTATCATTGACAACCTTATACAAAATGTTATTTTTCTCGACGAAGTTGTTTACTCTTCCTTCTTCTAAGGCCTCTTTGATTGTTTGGATGTACTCATCAGTTGCTTGTGCAGCGGCGATATTTCGTGTTATGTCTTCACACGTAGCTATCAAAACAGGATGTCGACTTAAAGAATCAACATGTTTCATACGAGTATCAGGTCTGTGTACAATTTCGTAGTCATACTCTTCAAGTATAAGTGCATAACGGGCTATTTTTGGTGTTAAATCACGCTTGCTCATGGTCATTTTAAATGCGGAGCAGTCAGTAACTATTTTAAACTTAGTGCCTAATAAATAGTTTCGAAATTTCTTCAAAGCTTCAATTACTGCTAAAACTTCTAATTCATAGCTTGAATATTTTTCTTCGTGTGCCGATGTTTTTTTACTCATGTAGTATATGGGATACAACTTCTTATCTTCCGCTTCCTGGAAAAGAATTGCACCATACCCATAAGAACTTGCGTCTGTGTGTAACTCTAATCTTGCACCCGGTTGATAAATGTGAAGCACAGGACTCTTTGAAAGGATGTCTTTCAGTTCTTTAAAGGCATTTTGCTGCTCATTCCCAAAATAAAATGTAGTGTTGTTTCTAAGTAAATCACTCAATGGTTTCGCTATGAGGGAATATGATTTGATGTATTTACGAAAATATCCCGTCAATCCCAAAAAACTTTGAACGCCTTTTACATTTTTAGGTGTGGGGAAGTTCTGGACCGCTTTAACTTTGTCGAACGAAGGTTTAATTGTACCATTCTCAATGACATGTCCTAAAAATTCTATCTTCTTTTTTAAAAATTGGCACTTCTTTAAATTTAATTCAAGACCGTATTGGGATGCTGTTTCTAACACTCTCTTCAAACTGTTGACATTCTCACGTTCATTAAGCGATGGCAGAATTATATCATCAAGATAAATAAGCACAGTTCCATCTTTAAGAAGATCTCTGAACACATAGTTAATGTATCTTTGAAATATTGCCGGACTTGTTGACATCCCGAAGGGCATTTTACAGAATTCAAACTGAGAAGAATGAGTCACGAAAGAAGTATATTTTATGCTGTCTTCCTCAACATCGACGTGCATAAACCCGCTCTTCAAATCAATTTTTGAGAACACCTTATTATTCCCTAATTGATCTAAAACTTCTTCGATAATGGGTAGGGGAAAACTATCTTTAATTAAACGACGGTTAATCAACCTATAGTCGATTGCTAAACGTGATTCTCCAGATTTCTTTTTCACTAAGACCACTGGAGAACAGTAATCTGAACAGCTGTTTCGTATAATCCCTTTTTCAAGCCATTCGGCAACGATTTTATCAACCTCCAGTTTCTCGGGCAAAGCTAATCTTCTAGGACGTTGACGAATAGGAATATCGTCTTTCAAAATTATTTTCATCTTTAAATTAGTACTCTTCGTTTTATTCGGAACGTAATTTTTTATCAAGTCCGAAACCTCCTTTCTAACGCTCAAATCACTAATGTGCACTAAATCCAAAAAGTTATCATTTAAAATTCCAACAGTTTTAAAAATATCATTTTCCTTAAAATCATTATTCGTTGAAATGTTTCTTTCCGGAATAGAAGCCTTTTCATTATCTGAATCTAATCTATGAACTGTTAGGAATCCGCAGCTTTTTCTGTTTGTCAACAAACGCACGTGGTTTTGTTGTGATGTGAGCACACCGCCATGTTGTTCCACAAGCACGTGGCCCTGTTTACCTCCGAAAGATATTTGCGAATCATGCAGCTCATTGATTTCTGAAGAGTGATACCTTTTGACCTTGAATTTATCGTAAGACGGAATTGCCTCTTTTATAAAAACGCTGGGAATAAAGTATCTTTTTATTTCCTGTTCTTTGGGCATTTTGATCTGTTTCATTTGAGCTAAAGAGATTGTTTTATGATCTTTAATACTACGAATTACGAGTTCTTGATCGCTTAAAACATAATTTACTTTGGAAAGCAAATCCATTCCCAGAATGAATGTGGTACTCAGATTATCCATCACATACAATTTATTTGATATGGTAAAATTGTCAATTTCAATATCACAGTAAAAATATCCCTTTGGTATAATACCTTGTGTGTTAACCCCATTAATAATAATACTTTCATGTAATAATTCCGGATTACCAATACTTGAATAAAATTCTAGATTACATAGACATAAATCACTCCCTGTATCCACCAAAGATAAAACTTCATTACCTCTAATAATTAACTTTTTCCAAGTTTTATTACATACTGGTAAAGCTTTATTTACACTGTTAACTACCCTTTTGTCTGGGCACACAAAACTTTTATGACCAAACTTGTTACAGTGCCAGCAGACTATACTGTTATTCTTATCAACTAAACTACTTTTATTTCTATTGGTAGTATCATAATCATTTACAGTATTATATTTATCATTATTTACAGTATTACTTCTGCCATTATTTACACAAGAATAATCATTATTTCTACTATAACCACCAGATGCACTATTATATTTGTCATAGCCACAAGATGCACTATTATTTTTATTATATACACATGGGTTAGTAAGCTGCTTTTTTGACCAGGTTTGGGCACGTTTATTATAATGACCTGTTACATGTTCACTATCATTATACTTTGTTTCGTACCCCCTATTTCCTCGTAAATTTATGTTTGAAATATTTCTTCTAACCGAATCGAAATCGTCGAGTTTTTCTATCAACTCTTCTACTCGAGATATTTTAGGCAGGTCATCTAGAAAATGTTCGCGAGTTTCTTTTGGCATTTTTCGTTTCAGTTGATCTACGATCATTAGTTCTTTTAAATCTTGAAAAGTTTCTACTTTTAATCCCTGTAGCCATCCTTCCAAAAAGCTTGTCAGCTCAAAAGCGAAATCTCTCCATGAAGCTTGAATGTCTTTTTTATGACTAGCAAAATTTTGACGAAACTGTTCTGGTGATAAATAAAAGCGTTTTAGAAGTACTTTTTTTATATGATCGTAATCGTTAGCCTTGATTTCTGGTTCCCGTGCAATTAAATTAACGATCTCTAAAGGAAGTAGTGTTAACAAATGGGTAACCCAGTTCTCTTTTGTTATTTCTGCTCTAGAAATTTGTCTTTCGAATAATGTTAAGAATATAGCTACGTCGCTTTTCATATCAAAAGGTTTCATAATTTTTAAAACATCATATTTTGTTCCGGAATTTTCTATCGGCTGATTTTGTCGGTTTGCAGTTTCGGCTTCTAATTTTTTTAGTTCTAAATCGCGTTGGGCTTGTCTTTCTTCCCTTTCAATATCGAGTTGGGCTTGTCGTTCTTCCTCCTCACGTTCGCTAACTATAGTAGCTAACATATCTTTAGTGATTTCCGCAGAATAATCACTAGACTCAGTAATTAATTTATTCATCTGTGCAATTGTCGCATGTTCAGGAACAGTTAAGTTAAGTTCTCTAACAAGGACTATTAAATCACATTTTCGTGCCTTCGCCAAAAAGGTCATAACTGGTTTATTTGAAGTTGCAGCTGTATTTAGCGGCATGGTTAGTTTCGAAAATCAAAAATTTCTACTCACAGGATCCAGTGTAGACACCCGTGCAGACACTAGAGAAACCCCGTAGATATAGCCACTCGTTGTTTCCACTCGTCGTTTCGGTTTTCATGCACCCTGTGCACTTTTCAATTTCTTTTAGTTGATTTTACAGTCCGTCTGTAGTATTCAGGTAGGTTTTCATCATTTCATCCCCAATGCTCCAGTGCTGGCATAGTTCGAGGTATCAGTTCTGCTTTGGCTCTCCGTAGTTTCGCTTCTGCCGGATTGTAATAGGGAAATCTTTTCTATGGGCTGCTGTGCAGGTGAGACGACTCGCAAGTGTCCAGTTTTACTTTTTTAATACTCCGCAGCTAGGCGACCGTATCTAACAATTTTTTCACGCGGTAGGTTTACCGTTGGCTTTTGTAGGCCGAAGATCTTTCCATTTTTTCCTTAGGCCGAGCCCCCATGTGGGAAGGCTAGTGGGGCTGAATAACTAAGCAGTAGTTGTTCATTGAACTTTAATTAATATATATTAAGGTTTTTATACATCGTCAGGGGACAAAACCCCACAGCACCTTCCGCTCTCGTTCTCTCTCTCCAGAAGAATGTTCTTCCCCTCTCTCCTTCCGTCATCCCGTACTCCTACTTCACGACTTCTCCGCCAGGGGCGACATCCGTTGAAGGGAATGCCATCTATTGGAGGGATCTCCAACCCACATATATATATATATATATATATATATATATATATATATATATATATATATATATATATATATATATATATATATATATATATCAATTGAGCAAATCATAATATGAAATATTTGTAATTAATTGAATTAGTTTAATTAAAGAATTTTTCGATGTGAATTAAACAATTCTAAAGGGCTGAAGAGAAGACAAACTTTTAAAATATAGAAATTACAAATTTTCTACTTCTCACAAATCCAGGATGCCGAAAATTGGTACTCAAAGATATACCCAGTGAAACAAAGCCTACACAATTTCGAAAATAGAATGTAAAAAGTTATTAGGATTTTGATTAACTGCCCATAAAACATTCCAACTGTGAAAGGTTTTATTTTATCAGGACGTTCAAAATGAGATATGCGTGCACAATTTATATACTACCAAAGCTGCACAAAGTAGAAGTAAGTTGTGGTAACTTTGATTAATCACTATTTAAGTGGTCCATAAAGAATAAAAAGAACATATGTATAATATTACAATGTTCAATTTCTCATGAAGCGAGGAAGCTGCAAATAAGTAAATATGCCCAAAAGCTGATCATTGCAAAACTAAGCTATCAGATCACGATTTTGACTAACCATTATTAAGGCGTAGAAAAAGTATAAATAAATAAATACAAATATAGCTAAGTCGTATGTCTAACAGAGTGGTTCAACAATACATGTAATACCTCACATTTTTTAGACTAAAGGAATATTCTGGAAGAGTTTCAACTTCATATTTCAACTGCAAGAGGGTGCCCAACCCCCACTAACTTCTTAAATTAGTATATTCCATTATAACTTTTCTACATATTGTTTTAAAAAAATAAAAACCTGCAAAATTAATTTATATTTTTTACTTTACAAACTTTTGCAAAACAATAAATTAATATAGAAGTAAAAAAGAAAAATGTGTGTATATTTTGCCCCTAAATATTACAAAATAGTGTCGAGAACTGAGTTTTTCGTAGTTTCTGATGGAATGCATTTTGCGTTTGCTTCTATTCCATGAAGCAAGAATTACATTTCATCTTCATTTGTTATGATTTTATTGAAATCTTCAATAAGCTTAACACCTTGATCTGTACTATCATTCACTACTTTTGAAGCCATATTTTTCTTTACGATAGTCATCATTGTCATTCCATTCATCAGGATAAATGTTTAACAATTTACTTGACTATATTCATACGAGATAAGGGTTCTGCGTTTTTCCTTTATGCAAAGTCTGACAGTCACACACCATCTTCTTTGAAAATATCAGGTTAACCTTTTACATTGCAAGTGCTTGTATAGCTGTTATTTGCCTTACAATTCTTTGTTTTTCTTCCAATGAAACTCAATCAGATAAATACCAAATCATTAGATAAATAACCATATATGACATTCCATCACTTTTCTAGCAGAAAGCGCAATCTCTTTGTCTATTGATAGATAATTTAAAAGATCTTTCAAAAATTTGAAGTACGTTTCAGATGCTTCAATTGCAAGATGTGCTTCTGCCCTTACTTTTGTATATAAAATAGAATCAAATTGTACAAATCTTAAAAATATGCCTTTCTTCCTCTGCTGTTTGATTAAAAGTGTCTCACTGATCTTGAAATAAATATATCTTTGATTCATATTGTAATTTAACCATCTACCGAGCATGGGGAATTGGTCCTGGTGCTCGCCGATGTATTTTTCCTGGTGAACATCCCAAGACAATTCGATAAGTTCTTTGTAATCAACTCTGATATAAGATTTAGTTGTTTCCATGTAATGTTTAAGAAATGTATGAGTCGGTTTTGCAAATACCTTGGTTCTTTCATTTATTTCTAGTGCTCTATAAATATACCTCACAATACCATTCCATACAGCCTTGAATTTCTTAAACATTAGAATGTTTAGAGAACTTGAAAATGTAAACGAACATCTATCGTTGCTAGATGCAGAATTTGGTAATATACATTGGTCGGTTCTGGCTAATAATCCGGTAAGGTGATATGGCGATTCCGACCTTTTTCTACTACATCAACAACTGGGCCCAACCGGTTAATTAATCTTTCCCCTCAGCCAACCAGCTGGACCTGGGAATACAGTAAAACCCCGTCGATAGGACCGCTGAAATTGTTCGCGTTAACCGAATTTCGTGTTAAACGGATAAATTAACGATAAGTGTAAAGTACGGAGAACTGCTTTTACTTAGCGTTAAACGGGATTTCATGTTAAGCGATTTCGCGTTAAAGGGGTTTGACTGTAATATAATTATTTAAAATACACATTATGATGTAAAATTAAATGTTTCACTTCGAAATTGTCTTCAGTTGGTAGTAAAATAAAAGAGTTAGAATTCTTGTTTTGGTTTAGTGTTGCCATAGCCATTCACTATGTAAATAATTAGCAGAAATAACGTTACATATAATAACATATTTTAAAAATAAAAATAATGTACAAATATAATACAACAAACAAAATTTCTACAAAAAACTTCAAGGAAAAATTCCAAATATTTCTGCATTATAAATTATTTGTTTCATTTCTTATACTCCTGCTAAAGTTAAGTTGCGGAAATCATTGCGCACCCTCTTAGAATTTGAGTAAGAAGATGAAACTTTTCCAGCATTATACCACTGATAAATCTAAAAAAAATAGAGGGTGGTTTGGACTCTAGCTAAAAAAAAAAAGTTTTTTTTTAATCAATAATTAATATATATAATAATTAATATATATACCTATATATATACATATCTATATCTATATATATATATATATATATATATATATATATATATATATATATATATATATATATATATATATATATATATATATATATATATCTATATCTATATATATATATATATATATATATATATATATATATATATATATATATATATATATATATATATATATATATATATATATATATATATATATATATATATATATATATATATATATATATATATATATATATATATATATATATATATATATATATATATATATATATATATATATATATATATATATATATATATATATATATATATATATATATATATATATATATATATATATATATATATATATATATATATATATATATATATATATATATATATATATATATATATATATATATATATATATAGATATATATATATATATATATATATATATATATATATATATATAGATATATATATAGATATATATATATATATATATATATATATATATATATATATATATATATATATATATATAGATAGATATATATATATATCTATATATATATATATATATATATATATATATATATATATATATATATATATATATATATATATATATATATATATATATATATATATATATATATATATATAAAATTCGTGTTTTTATCTTATACATTATTTTTGGACAATGCTGTTATGGATTTCTTTTTCTCCATTGGTGTAATTCAATGCCAAATAAACTCAACTCCCAATCCGAATCCATTTAGAATTAATAGAGAAAAGAAAAAATTACTAATATTAGGTTTGAATATCGTTAGGTTTTTGAAATACGAAGCTCCAAAAGTAAATTATTTTTTTAATTAATTTGCCAAAAGGGATTATTTTAGCATTTTTTTTACAAATTTGCCTATAATTTTGTACCTAATTATCATTTATTATCAAAAGAGGTAAATATTTTTGTTTTCTTATAATGTATCATTTGTACCTATTTTCAAAAACTTTCATTTGAAAGTCAAACAATTTGTTTTATAACTTTGAATAACTTAAAAAGGTTTATTTTTTTTCATACAAACAAACAAACAAACAAACAAACAAACAAATCATACATTAATTCTCAATAAAAATGTAGGTTTTATTTTGGGACCGTAGTGGGATGCCAAGCTATAAATTTAAACGCAAACAATTATCCTAACTCAGTAAAATAATCACCTTTGGATACGAACTGAAGACTCCCATATTCGCGATATCTATGCAAATTAATGTATATGGAATAAAATGCGAATTGTTTAGTTTTCTAAATGTATTGCATGGAGAAGAATTTCTTCTTGGTTCTTTGCTACTTGCATGGGATGAGTACCCATACTCTAAAATTGGATTGTTCAAGTTTGCTGATAATGCGACCAAAACAGTGTTTTGATAGGGGAGAAACGAAACACATACTACCTTTTATTTGCTATATTTATGAAAATATGAAACTAATGATGTTAGGATTTTATTTCAAGCAATTAAGTAACGTAAGTTCCTAGCTATGCCCCTGGAGTAACAAGGTATTTATTTCAGAAGGGGATATGAAATCAAATTTTGTGTTATTTTAAAACAAGTAAATATTTATACGAATATGTATATCAAGCATTTATTACGAAGAAAAAAACTACATAGTCATCAGTCAGAGTTGCATTGGAAATCCATAAGGAGCCATTTCGAAAACAACAAAGATTCTATCTTTGAATAATAGAAATCCCTTTCCCCTAGGGCCGACCAAACGGTATAGTGGTTAGCATGCTGGCTTCTAGATCGCGAGGTTGCGGGTTCGAGTCCCGTGTTGGCATGGGTGTTTGTAAATGTATGTTGGTTTGTTAAATGACGAAATGTTTCGGCGCATTATAGCCCTCGTGTTGCTGACGGCGCCAGATAATCTGAGTACAACCAACCAACCCTTTCCCCTAGGCACGGAATATCGTGCAGAAACCATCTGTCACAATTGTCGTCTTGAGTAATAATTTTTATAAATAAGAAAAGAGCTTATGTGCCTTGGAATCGAATTGGTTACAAAACATAGACCAGAACCTTGTTTGTTGGCTAATCTTTGTGAATGATTGCAAGTATCCCATTTTTTTGTTTGTTTAGTATTTAAATGAGGACAAAAGAAGACCTCACCAAAGAATATATTAATTGGATTAATCGAACATTAGGGTTATGGCATTATTCTGGGCTGAAAAAACCTTTTTTTTCTTTTTAAAAAGCTATGGTACTGAAAACTTATCTCTAGTGCAGATAAATGTAAAAAAAGGAAGACATAAAAAAAAAGAAAAAAAAAAAAAAAAAAAAAAAAAAAAGAAGTTTATTGATTGGCATCTGGCGGTAGAACAGCGACCTTAAATTATGAGAAAATATACAATTTTTCTAATAAATGGAAAAAATAAAATAATTTCAATAACAAATGCTTATAAGCATATTCTGTAGAAAAAAAGGTAAATAAATTAAAAAAGAATGCATTTTACAATTTATTATTAGCCCGTATTATACTTAAAAAACACACTTTTTGTACAATAACTAACAAATTTCCATTGAAACAAAACATGTCTTCTGATTGTGAAATTTTTTTATTTGAAATGAAATGTAGTCCTTTACTTTTATTTAGTTTCTTTCGGTGTTTTGAAATAAGATTTTCTTGAAAAACTTAGCATCGAAGGTCTTGAAAGAAGTAAAGTTCCTATGAAACCATATCTAGAATAGAGTGTAACATGAGAATTTTTCAAAGTTTCACTCAGCCGCTGTTTCATCTGATTGGATTATAGACCATCCTTGATCTACGGATCTTCGCAGCAGAGGGTATTGTGAAAGTGTAGTATTATTCCAGTGAAAAATTTCTGTCTGTAGCTAGGATATAAATTTCAAGTGGTTATATACTCCTGAATGACTTTTTCAGAAGCTAAGTTTAAGGTCTTTATAATTCTTTTGAAATCTGACTCTCTTATATAATTCCTCTTATTTGTTACCATACTTAAAAGTAAGTTTTTTTTGGATGGGAAAAAAATGCGTTTCTCTCAATTACTGGATCAATGACTTTTAGCAAGTTTCCTGGTAGGAATTTTGACGATTCTATAACTTCAAATACATGTGCTGGTTCATTTGTGTGAAATATTTACTTTTAGTAATAATAAACAGTACAGTTTCCGTACGTTTTCAATACTTAAATACAGTCATATCCCGTTAAAGCGAAATCGCTTATCATGAAAGCCCATTTAACGAGAAGTAAAAGCAGTTTTCTGCATTTAAAAATTAACGTTAATTTATTCGCTTAACATGAAATTCGGTTAATACGAACAATTCACGTTAACGGAGTTTGGCTGTACAATCAGAGAACTCTGTTCGCCGCTGATAACCATATTTAATGGGAAAGTGAACCAATTTCATTAACATATAAATCTTCAGGATAGCAAGCCTGATTTTGTAGCAGTACTTATGTGCAACAAGTATACTGTTGATCTTGGCTTAAAATGTTAGGTCAATTTCTGGAATTCCACACACAGTACTCAAAATTTTCCTCTGGCAATCTCCATATTTGCTGAGCTGTGTCCAATCAAACCACTAAATGATTTTAGCCCAGTAATTTCACCATCTAAATATTTAAACGCATACCGGAATGACTACTCATTAAAGTGTAAGAGGCACACACCAATGTAGTGGTTTCAATTTCGCAATTGACACTCATTTTATTCGTCGTTTTAGTAACAGTGCTTTCACACCCAGTTACGTCCAATTCATAAATTGAAAATCCAGCTTCAATCAAATAAGAAATAAGGGTTTTGGCTGTATTTTAGTAGGCCTAGAAGAGCAGAAAACATAACCATTGAATATACAGGGTGGCCATAAAGAAACTTTGTTATGATAAATTACGACGCCAAACTCTTGCAACATAATTATAGTGATAGCTAAGGTTCATCAATTACCTGATAATCCAAAGCGATCACTTGTCAGGACAGCATTTTTTAATTGTAATTGTCATAAGACAAGGGGACTTAATTTCAGGCTTAAATTTTTCAGGCTTCATGTTCAATCTCATCAGAGGAATCGCAGCCAATAACTTTTAGTAGGAGAGTTTCTGTATCTGTATGTTTTGAGCAAGTTGGATGTGATAAAATTAATAATGAACTATTGAAACAAATTTCTTTCATGCTTATGTATATATATATATATATATATATATATATATATATATATATATATATATATATATATATATATATATATATATATATATATATATATATATATATATATATATATATATATATATATATATATATATATATATTTTTTTTTTTTTTTTTTACACAAACAGTTCAACTTTTACTTTTGCCATACTTTCTTGAAAAGTAAAAGAATTTTAGTTCAATAATGGAAATTTATTTTGAACTTTCATACTGACAGATTATACATACATGAAATTCGCGAATCTCTGGGAGAGAGTGACCTTTTGGCAATGGCAGCCTAATGTTATTTTGCTCTTACATGCAGAGATATCGAGCACATTTATTTTTGTTTTTATAATTGCTAATCTACCCTAGAGCAAGTTTTTCAAAGTAATACGTTTAGGGGAAAACCCCCCAAAAAAAACCAAAAAAAAAAAAACCTTTTATTTACACAGTCAGAGAAAAGTTTTTGTTTTAGTGGAAATGTGTCCATTTTTTTTTTTTTTTTAATTGTTTCTTAATACGGGCAACTCATAAATTGCAAAATGTATTTTTTTAAATTTATTTATCTTTGCTATACTTTTTTCAACAAAATATGCCTTCAGCTACTTGTAGAAGTTACTTGAATTTTTTGTTTATTACAAATATTATGAAAATCGTATATTTTCTCTAAGTTTAGGGTCGATGCACTGACGTCAGATACAAAATTATATTTTTCTCTTTACTTATCTATCCTAAAGGCAAGTTATACTCACTAGAACTCTATAGAAAAGAATAATCGGTCCTACTCTATTGTGAACAACTGAATCCTCATTTCTTATGCAATGCATTATTCACTTTAATTCAATTTATTTTTTTAAACGATGACGGTATTGAAAAGGAATATTCAGTTGAGGATTTCTAATCCCTTTTAGAAAATTGTCATCGTATCATTTGTTGAATTAATATCCATGAGCCCAGTTATATAATAAGAAATATTGATGTTTAAAATTTATTTGGGTGTACATAATAAGATCAACACTTAATTTTTGGAGGGGATAAATCCCCTTATTACACCCCTGTCTACGTGCCTGTACCAAATGCAAACAAATGTACAAAGAATTGAATGCGAATTGTCTAGTTTTCTGAATGTTTTATAAGGTGAAAAATGTCTTCTTGGTTCTTTTGTTAAATAAGTGGGTGAGATATCAGATTTAATTGTATTTTCCAAATTTGCTGACAATGCAATCAATAAAGTGTTTTGATAGGGGTAATCAGAACACATATTGTCTGTGTTTGTCATATTAATGAAAATGGGATACTAATGTTGATCGAACGTTATTTGAGGTATCTTGGAAAGGGAAATCATGAAAAATTTCGATTTTAAGACTTTAATTGTTTCAAATAGCGGCTTTCATGATCTTTACAGTAATATATTTCATTTTTAAATACCTAAATTGGAATTCCATGTGGTGCAGGTATACTATGAATTAAGGTGGATTGTTTACTTTAAGTTTGATTTACTCAGAACTATGTTTTTGATGCTTGAAGTACCTTTTCTCGGGGAGTATTACAGATAGAAACGAATTTTAAACACAGAAATATTTATTGAATATTGTTACTCACTTTCACATAGGCTTGTAGAAATATTCACCCATCAAAAATGACTGTTACATTTAAACGTTAATTTTTTTTTTTTTTTTTTTTTGGGGGGGGGGGGATAAAGTTGTAACTGGTACTTGCAATTTAAGTATTTCTATATCACTGTAAACATCATAAAAGCCGCTACTTAGAAACAATTAAAATGTCAAAATCGATATTTTTCATGATTTTCGATTCCGGGTTACCTTGAATAAAGTAAGTAAAGAAATTGAAACTCCATTCGATTCCTTTAAAATTTGCATCCATACAATTGTTTGTAATCTTCCTCAAACAATGTTATCTGAGGGTGTAGCAATGACCCGAAATTCGAGGAATTTAAGAAATGTATGGAAAAGATTTTTGATGGAAATGGACTTACAAGATTTACATACAAGTAATGAAATAATTTTCACGGGTCTAATCTTGAAATTTTGTAGACCCCTTTTTATGACTTATTCATTCATTTCAGAAATAAACCTAAAACATTCATTCATACGACATTCATTTATTTCTAAAGAGCAGTCATTCTTTTTCAGTGCTTGTAAAATACGTAAAATCCCATTAATATGTAGTAGTTATTGATTTTTCTGAAGATTACTTCTTCATTCTTTAAGTTACATTTTCAGGATCCTATTGGAATAAATCACAAGCAACTATTCAGCCAGTTATTGTCTGTTATAAAAACAAAACAAAAAACCAATGAAATAGTCGAAATTAATTTGAGTTCCAAAACTGTTTCTAGTTGTCTGCATCATGACACAACAGTAGTTCTCTAGTTTCATAAGCAAGCAAACATACGTTTTTTTGTATTTTTCTGATGAAGCCGCTTCTTGCTGTAAAAAACGAAAAAAAAAAAAAAAAAAAAAATGTGATAAAGGAGTTTCAAATGCCATTAGAGGTACTAGCAAAAAGATAGCCGTTCTTTCCAGCTTGCAACACCAAAACAAAGATCAGTTAATGACTGATCGTCAATTATTTGAATGACCAAATGTCAACGTTGTAGAGGTATCATTTGCATATGAAACTTCCTTTGCATATAAAACTTCCTTGCAGAATGAAAGAGATTTTTTTTTTTTTTTTTTTTTTTGCACAGAAATGCTTCTTGTTTGCCTGAACTATTCTGGTTACTCAAAAACTACATGCTTTCAAACCCATTTTAATCACCAATTTCTTGTACAAAATATTATTTTCACAAACTAAAAAAAAGTAAAACAGAAAAAAATGACTATGTATGAAATGATATGCATCTGCTAAACTTATTTCGACGACATCTTAAAGAAAATATGATCAAAAGAAAAATTTTGTTTTTATTTTTGCAATATACTCTTTATTAAATAATATGTGCCAACAAATTATATTGATTTTGTGTAACATTCCCTTAAAAAGAATTATCTCAGAATTTTATTCATGCTCATGATTTTACTTTAATAAAATTTCTTTTTAGATACTTTATGTACGATAAGCAGACACAAGTCATAGTTATTTTTAGTCAACAGTTAAAGTTGAAAATTCTCTTTGTATTGTATATTTTTTAGAAGATTGTTAATGGTAGATGATAATTCACTTCTGATGGACCATCACTAGTCGATAGCTTTTAATCTCAATTACACTTCTATAAAACGACACTAGTTTTTCTTCTGTTATCACTTTATTAATTCTTCTATAAGGGAGGAAAATGTTTTTTAAACGACTTCTTAACTCACTATTTTAACCAGAACAACAAAAATGGAACACTGAAAAAAAAAAAACCAACATATTTTAATGCCACTTGCCAAGAATAAACTTTTGTAATTACGACAGCGAAAATTAAACCGAACGATAATTATATAAGAATTAGAATCATGACGTGGCGTAAACAGAATACATTTATTTTATAAGAGTGGACTACAGTTTCAATTTAAATTTAAAACTTATTGACATAATCCCCATTTATTTCACTAGACAATTCGCATTCAATTCCCTACATATTTTTATGCATTAGGTTTCGTGAATATAGGAGTCTAAAGTTCGTATCCAAAGTTGATTATTGGGTTAAATTAAGGATAAAGGTTTGTACTTAAATTATTAATTATCATCCCATTATCCAAGTGAATTCATAGATTTTTGTAGATAATTAGTATAGTAACCATTCTTCCCAAATCCCTCGAATATTTGACTCGAATTACAGCTTTCCCAAAGGTAACATATTTTGATGAGGATTAGAAGCAGTTGTAGATTACATATCAACTATTGATTGTAATCCTCATCACGTAGGTTTTGAATCTAATAGAATTTCAATTTCGTTACTTAATTCATTGAAATGACATCCTGTCAGCAGTAGCTTCATATTTTTAAGAAATATGTCAAACACAGATAGTATGTGTTTCGTTTGCCCCTTTTTTTATCAGCAAACTTGAAAAATTTCAATTAAAAATCTAGAAACTCGTCCATATATTTCACAAGAGGACCAAGAAGTAAATCTTCACCATACAATTCACTTAGAAAACTAGATAATATACATTATATTCCTTTGCATTAGGTGCCACGAATATGGGAATCTTCAGTTTGCACGCCAAGTAGATTATTGTGCGAAATTAAGGAAAAGAGTTTGCATTCCAATTTATTACTTAGTCCAGTCAAATTAGGGCCAAAAAATGGCCGAACCTCAAACAAATTGCAACAAAAGTGTTTTTCGATTAAAAAAACATACTAAACAACATATCGAAAATCTAGAAAAATCTAAGTGGCGGAAGGCCGCCATCTTGAATTTCTGTCGTAATAGTAAGTGCCAATAATCAATGCAACAGGGCTCCGATTTCCTTCAAATATTTACCAAATGAGTGGGTTTTCAATGCTTAATCTTTCAAATAGAAACACATCCGATTTAAATAACTTTTGATAGTAATAGCATTACAAGTACTTTTATTTGCTTGTTTTGATTGTAGTCCAGTCATTTTAGAGCTAAAAATAGGCCAAACATTAAATGAATTGCAACAAAAGAATTTTTAGATTCAGAAAAATGTTATGAACAACATACCAAAAGTCTAAAAAAATATAAGTAACTGAAGCCTGGCATATTTTCCATTTGCCGCTATCTTGAATTTCTCTCGTAATAGTAAAATGTCTATAATTAATGCTACAGGGCTCCGATTTCCTTTAAATTTGTGCCAAATGAAAGGATTTTTTAATGCTTAATCATATCAACTAGAAATAGTCCCTGTTTAATACAACTATTTCACTGTAATAGAATTAAAAGTATTTTTATTTGTTTGTTTTGATTGCTTTTTAAATCATACATTTAAAGTTTTCATTTTCTGTTATTTATCATAAATATAAAATTTCTTAAAAAACAATTTGAATAAAAACACAAAATATTTTACATTTTATAAAAAAATGTAATCATGAAAGCCAAAAACTACTCATACCACCAACTTTGATATTTAAAAATAGTAGTTTATTGTAATTTATAACCAAAATATGTAATGGTAACACAAAGAAAATCTATTTTCATTCAACAATTTTTTTACAATCACTTCTTTCAGCTGACAATTTTTTTTTCACAGTTATTTCAATTGAACCTTAAAGTAGAGCAGTTAATCTTGTATTGGCTTTTAGAAACATCCAAGAACTGGAATGATGCTGATTGGATGTCAGTCATTATAGGTATAAGTTCATCTCTTTGTATCGAAACCAGTCATGAGGTACAAGTGGATTTTAGGTTTGAAACGAGCCAAAAAAGTTTTGATATTTAACAGCAGCTACTGTAAGAGGAAGTGACTATTTTTGAGTTACAGTAAAAATACATGGCTGTTTTTTTTGTTATCCGAGATTTCATTAAAGCGTTTGTATCGTAGGTGATCCAATGATGCAGTTGTCTTTCAACCATACAGGACATATAAAGTCTTATAGCTTATAGAAGTTTCTTCTTTTCCATTGTAAGTGTGATTTTTTTTGCGATGAATTGAGTGACCAATATTTTTACCTCTTATGTCTAACTGTACAAAGGTGGATCAAGAGTGACGGGGTTCTTTTTATTTAAAAAGTCAGGCTTTTCTTTGCATCTTTTCAGTTCTTTTCTTTACCTGGTGTACGAAACCTCTTAGTATTTGTTAACGAATGTGACCCATGACACTAGTCAATACATATATGTCCTTATTAACATTTGTATATGAAATCATAGATTTAACCCCAACTCGTAGCTGTATTTCTGGTATACTTGTTCTTTTAGTTAATCGTTATGTAACTGTGATGGTTATTAATGTCGTTTCAATATAATGGTTCAATTTATTAGTGTCGGTTCAATACAGCAAAACCAATGGCAAGAATTTCCCAATTCTCATTACTATGACGAAAACCAAGTAGATCTTTTTGAAAGAATTTGTACACGATTGGGTGTGAAAATTATCGACCTATTTCATGGTGTGTATACGATTTTGTTTATGAATTGTATCATGTTTGAAAATTATTTCAGAGTTATTCTGAGCTGTTATTCAAAGTTATTTTAGAGTTATTCCGATATATTTCAGAGTTAGTAAATACAGATTCTATTTCCCAGAGCATTCTGCTCGGAAGTACTTCTTTAAACGTCAACCATTTTTACGCACTTAATCCAGAATCTAATAGTTAAACTAATCAACTCGTTCCCAAACAGTCAATTTTTCTACTGACATCAAGTAATATATAATTCCAGACAATATTTTCTTATGCATATTTTTTCACTTGCAGTCATCATGTCGAAGAAAATACAAAATTAATTACATCTAAGAAATTCTGTTTTATTTGGTAGCAACTCATTACATTGTCTGCATGTTTTTAATTGTTGAATGTAATTGCTGGCTAATGTATTCAAGGCAACACATATAAAAATATATGTCCTCTTCTAATTTGTGCTACTACCATCTTACTAAGCATATAGACCACAGTATTACTTCTGCAAAACTTTTGTTTAAAAATTTCTTGTAAGCCAAATTGAGTCATATGATGACCAATGCATCCTGAAAATTTCCCCTCATTATGTAAATCACCAAGTATTGGGACTAAATCACTTAAACTATTTCCTTGGTGTTCAATTGAAATAATTGCAACGAAGTCGAATGAAAGCTAATTTTCTTTTATGTCATATCATTACCCTTTTTTGGTGTAAATTGCATCAAACTGCTTCTATTTTTAATTATTAAAGTTGCTATGAGTAGTTTTTAACTTCCATGTTTAAAATTTTTATAAAATGCAATAAATTTTGTAATTTCAGTCAAATTGTTTGTAAAAGTTATATTTGCAAACAAATAAAAGTATTTTTTAAAACAATTACTATCGAAAAGTTGTTTCAATAGAATGTGTTTCTAGTTTATAAGGTTAATCATTAAAAAACCTTTCATTTGGTACATATTTGAAGGAAATCATAGCCCTGTAGCAATAATTATAGACATTTTAATATTACGAGATAAATTCAAAATGGCGGCAAATGAGGGGTCTTCCACCACTTAGATTTTTCTAGACTTTTGATTTGTTGTTAGGGACATTTTTCTGAGACGGAAATTGCAAGAAAACCTTTTGTTCAATTATTTTTATGGTTTCACCTAGTTTGACTGGACTTTTGGAATCCTATTACCGTCCCAAAATGAAACCCCCATATTTTTATAGAGAACTAGCTGAACACCCGTGCTTCGGTACGAAATTTTACTATGTGCATTTTAACAATCAAGAGGACATTCATGCCTTCCACATCTTGTGTGTTTGATCCCGTTTCGACCTCTGAAAATCCAACTTTTGTTTCAAATTTTATAATTTTGACTATTGGAAATAAGGTATAGGGATATTTTTAACATATGAACCGTTTTGATCCCATTTCGACCCTTTAAAATTAATTAAACGGGACCGAATCTTTTCCTACGCTTTGCTTATTGCTGATATTTGTACCAAATTACCGAAATGTGACTCCATTGGAAGTAGAACTCGTTTGGAACGTTTAAATCCTTTTCGACTCTTTAAAGTTAGTAAAACGATATTGGAATAGCTTAGTTTATTGGCAGATATATCAAATTGCAGAATTGTGACTTCTTTGAAAAGGGGTTATTGCGCTATTCCTCGTATATAAAGTTTCGGTCTCTTTTCGACCCTTTAAAATGAGTTAATCAAGATCGGAATTGTTTACTTTACCTATGAATGATCTTGGTATCAAATTTCAGAATTATGACTATATTGAAACTGGGATATTATTAGTTTGGATTGTTTTGATTCCTTTTCGACCCTTTAATATTAGTTATATTAGTTAATTTTTATCGCAATAGCTTAATTTTTCTATTCTTGTCCTTATTGACATTTGTTCATAATATCAGAATTGTGACTATATTGTAAGTGGGACATTTGAATTTGGAACGTTTGACCTCGTTTCGACTCCTTAAAATTAATTAATCAACATCGGAATAATTTACTTTTTTTATACTTGACCCTTGTTATCAATTTTCAGAGTTATGGCAGCACTGGAAGTAAAACATTGAAGAAACACTGTTCAAAACCTCTGTAGTAATGCCTCTTAAGGTATTTTAAACATCCCCATCTCCGAAATTTCCCTAAAAAAGCTTTAAAGGAGTAAAAAGTTGAAAAAAGAATGACTTCAACATAGACTTTTCTTTCTTTGAGCATACCTCATCAATGAAAGTTTTTTCTTCTCTCCTCAGTTTCACTCATAATAAAGGATCACCCCAAAAACACTTTTGAAAAGTAGAAAAACCACCAACCTCAAAAACACAAAAATCTTTCTTTCAATAAAAAAAAAATCATAAACATGATGACAATTTTCAGCTACAAACACAGTGATATAAAAAATGGCCAACCTCTGATTACAGCTCTCGGTTATGACTCGCTTAAGAATGTATGCTTACTTAGTTAATTTTTAAAATTTAAGTTTTACTCCCTTAAAAATTTATGCTGCTTGAGGTTGGCCCCCGTCATAGGAATATTAACACCCACCCACAATGGCACTAAAATACGGATGAACGTGTAAACGAACGTTCAAAACAATAGAAAAATTCCCAGATTTTTGCAAAATTTTAAAAGTTTCCTGACATTTCCCTGATTTTTTCCAGAATCAAAAACATCCCTGTCATTTCCCTGATTTCCAGCTTCTGTGGCCATTATGAAATGGCATTTGTCTACTATCGATTTTAAACAGATTTCAACCTCATCCTCTTTTTGGCTGATATCTATAATTCATCTACTCTGATTGCTTTTTGTTCAAGTAAGCACGTAAGGTATGTCTTCTTTTTAAGTAATTTCAACATAAAAAATTGTGACATCGTTCGGTATTTTGACAAGTACTCATCACCAATGAAAATTTTATCCCCATATTTGTTACAACTCTTCATATTTTTTTTCATTTGAATTTAAGGACTAATTTGTCTACCACCTTATTCTCCATTCATAAAAGCATCATAAATAAACATCTTTTACTTCAATAATAGTTTGACGCCTTTTCCCTTTTTTTTAAAAGTCCATCCAATGGAATCATAGATTCTGTCCTTCGTATACGATGTATATGGCGCGAAAGCTCTTTACAGGGATTTTGATGATAACATTAAATTTTTAGCTTCCATCTTAATTTTCTTAGCATACATCATCTTTACCTTGTCTTTTGTTACACTAGTAACTTTTTTAATTGTATCTTTTCAATCAAGTACATGATTGTTGAATTTTTCGACAATTTTAAATTATGGCAGACATTCCATTTCAGGACAAAAGAGAGTTGGTACTTGTGTTTTCTTTTTCTTCTAGAGAGCCTTGTAGGTTGGGAAGTGAAAGAGAAATGGTTGAATACTGTTGAATTTCAAGTGGTGATTTACATCCTGAATTCGAATGCCTGTTTGTTTTCTTGAGCCAATACTCTGATAGTTCCAAAAACGTATTTCCTAGTCTTTCTGAAGATTTGCTGAGTGACACGCTGATATACCTTTCAATTTTTTCTTTTTTTTTCTTTTTTGTATACCAAACCTTCAGAGTGCAGAATTTCAGCAACAGATTGTTTTAGAATTCTTTACTCAACCTACAGATAAAAGTGCTGTAAAAATATCTTTTGATGAAATAGTATCATGAATACTGTGGAGGTAGCTTTTTATGTGTTTCTTGATAACTTCTGAATCTCTATCACATTGCCTTGCCACGTTGTGGCTCATTAAATTTAATCTGCATATTTTCAAATTCCATTTCCAACGTGATTGTTGTTTTTCCTGCTGATAGAATATAGACTGCTAAATAGCATCCAGCATCCAATCAACAATTTTGGTAACACCAGGGAAGTCTTTCTTGACTTGTGATAACACTTGTTTGAAAATACATTATACATCATACATATCTTGGGTACACAATTGTCTGCAAGTACTAGGTCCCCTTTTCTTGTTTACATATAAAAAATACAGCTAATGTGGTTGAGATACCTCGTTTTCAAGACTTTCTTGAATTGTTTCATGAAAACGTTGAGGTAAAATGTCCATTTCCCAGTCCCTTAACCAGTAAATGTTATTGCCACTCACCAAAACGAAAGTTTTTACATAAACAAAACACTAGACACTATTTTTTTAGTGAATGTAAAACTGGAAATGATTAAATTTAAAATTAAGAAAAAATTACTAGCCTGAAGTGGTTTCAATGTATAATTTAAATATATTTTTTTAATCAAATATAACTTAATAAGATTACATTTAATGATATTATTAATATTAAAAGCAATAAAAATTAATTTTTATGATTAAATTTGATGAATTAAAGTTAAAATGCAGCACCGAATTGGCCATTTTTGAACATTTTGATAATGACTGTCAGTCGCTGCCTTTTACTTATGTTAGAAAATAAAATTCAAGAAACCATATCCAGTTCTCAACGAACCGCCACTTTACTTTATTTTTCGAAAAACCCAAACGATACCATCCAAAATCATTTCCTTACTTTTTTTAAAAAATAAAATACTCTCTCGTGTATTAACGTTTACAAAAATATAAAAGCCGTTTGTTATCTCGTGGCTGGAATCTAGCATAATAAGCAAATGCAACCGCATTATTAATTCAGAAACCTTACACCTCCCCCCCCCCCAAGAGTTATATTAAATCATAATTTAAAATAACCAAACCATATACACCCTGTATACCCACAAAATATTGATAAGAGAAAATTATGTAAAAAGAAAGCTAAACGATTTGAATCACAACATCAAATGAAGCAGCATAATTAGTTCACCTTGAAAGTCATTACAGATACTGTCTCTAGTTCACAGTCTCGATAAGGCATCAGCATTGCTCAACTTCTGACCTTTGGCATAAGTTATCTTAAGGTTAAAATGTTGAAGAGCTAAAGCCCAACTTTCGAGTCTAGGGCTTTGAGGAACCGAGTCTGACAGGAATACAAGTGGATTATGGTCAGTCATTAGGAATATCTCCACTCCGAACAGTATTGTTTCAAATCACTTTAGAGCCCAGATAATGGCAAAAGCCTTTCGTTCAATCCCTAACGTGCTTCGTAGCTGTTTCTTGGCATTGGGTGTTTGCAAACTGCTTACCCCTTGGATTCTTTCAGGATCCGGACCATGCTTACCTGACCCTACTAAGTGTCCTAAATATTTCACTTGAGACTTAGCAAAGCTGCACTTTTTTAAGTTGACCGAAAAGTTTAAGTTATTTATCCTTCTGAAAATGAGTTTTAGATGTCCCATATGCTCCTCCCAGCTGTCCGAAAATATTGCTAGGTTATCTATGTAGGCACATGAAAATTCAGAGTAATCTTGTATAGCCTCTGATATTGCTCGTTGGTATGTGGCTGCCGCATTTCTAAGACCGAATGGCATTACTTTCCAACGGTAATGGCCTCTGTGTGTTCTGAAAGCTCCTTGCTGTCTTCATCCATTGGTATCGCCCTGTAACCCTTCAGCATATCTAAAATTGCTATGAAATTTTTCTTACCCACCAGAAACATTAACTCATCTATATTTTGTATTGGATAGGCGTCTGGAATAGACACACTGTTCAAACTCTGAAAGTCAATGCATAATCTCAGGGACCCGTCCTTTTTATTAACGCATACTATAGGATGTGCAATCTCACTTTGTGTAGCTTCAATGAGATATAACTTCAATAATTCCTTGATTTGCTCATCAACTTTCTGCTTTAACGCTTCTGGAACTCGGTAAGACTTAGGTTTGATAGCTTCTTTATAACCCTTAATCCGAATAGTATGCTTTCCTACTTTAGCTCTCTGAATCTCCCCAGAAAATAAATCTTCATTTTCCACAATTAATCTAATTAGTTCACTTCGTTGCTCTTCTACCAAATGATTCATCTCTACTTCCTTTAGATAATTGTTTTTGCTGACTTCCTTAAATACAGGAGTTTCATACAGTTCTCCAAACTCTTCATCATCTTCTAACACAATTCCCACGATCTGCACTCTAACTAGGTATTCCCTGAGTTTATTGGCATGTAAAAGTCTCAAGTTATTCTCTGGCTTTCTCACGTAATACGAGTCTGGATATTTTCTCTTCACAACTTCAATTGGACCAGTCCATCTAGCGTACAATTTGTTGGTGGAATCAGGGATCAAAGCCACTACAAGATCTCCCTCTTTGAATTCCTTGTAGCGTCTCCGTAGATTGTAATGATGCCCATAGCTCTCCTGTTGCCGCTTTGTAATTAGTTCCGCTCGTTGTGTTGCTATTTCAAGTCTTGCCTTCAGCTCCTTCTGGTATGTGGTGCTCGACTTACTTAGATTATAAGGTACAGCCATTTTTCCTGCCCATGTATAATTTAGAATAGCTAGGGGTCCTCTTGGTTCCCTTCCATACATTAAAAGGAACGGTGGTACTCAGGTGGTAGAATTTGGAACCTCTCTATAAGCCCATAATAGGAAAGGAATACGACGATACCAGTCTCGCTTATCTTCTCGAATTACATGGTGTAGCATATTCTTGAATGTTTGATTCCATCTTTCTACTACCCCGTTACTTTCCGGATACCCTGGAGTGCAAAAGCGTGGACAAGCTCCCATCTTCTCCAGAAATTCTTTAGTCAATTTTGATGTAAAGTTTGTAGCATTATCTAAGACAATTGCCTCTGGCACGCCCGTCCTGCAAAATATTTGTAAAAGGGCTGAACAAGTCGTCTTTGCTGTCAGCGATGTTAATGGGACTGCCTTGGCCACCTAGAGTGTTTGTCTACCAGGCAGAGCACATATCTGTGTCCTCTCGATGATGCTGGATCGATTGGACCTATTAAATCGACATTCACTTTTTGAAATGGAAGTTCCGGACGATTTACTGAAGCTATAGGTATTCTATCAGTAGAGCGAATCACTTTCCACATCTGACAACTATGACAGGAACTACAATGTTCCTTTATCTCTTTACATATGTTTGGCCAATAAAATGAGAATTTAATTCTTTCTGCCGTTTTCTTTGATCCTAAATGTGCGCCAAACACTGATTCATGAGCTATCCCTAGAACTGCTTTCCGTCTAGCTAGAGGCAATACCAACTGTTGTACCTGTTGCCCCATAATCTTTTCGTTATGGTACAATAAACATCCCACAACTAGAAATCTGCCTTTTCCTTGTCTTGCAAACCTCCATTCTTTTACTAATATTGCACACGATAGCTGTTCTTTTCTGAAGTTCTCAGCTTCACTTTTAACTTCTTTCCCTTTTTGACTTCCATCCTTACCATTCCTAAATTCTTGTCCTCTTTCTTCTTCGGAACATATCTGTTCTTCTAAGGAGTCTACCTCATTTGCTTCCTCATCAGTTATATCCTTTACATCTAATTCCGTCATATATACTGGGCAAACTGTCGTATAAGTTTGGCTTGATTCATTAACGCTCCATAAGTTTCCATATCTAGCAAAACGTCAATATTCAAATCTTTACACGTCGCCACCAAAGCTGTGATAGTTGGAGTGATATATCCCACACCTTCTTCTGCTAAACTAATTTTAATTTCTGCTAGATTTGCTTCTTTTGTTTCGCCAAATGCAGGTTGCAACCGAATTTTTCCTTTAACTCCATCATTTTGTTCTTGCAACAAGTCTTCTCTAAAAACTGTAATCTGTGTTCCTGAATCCAGTATTGCTTCCAATATCTTTTGACCATATTTAATCTTCACTACATTCACTGGTGCTATCTTTAGTCTTCTGCTTGTTTGCTTTGATTTTATTGACACTAATTCACCACCGACCTTTTGCTGTAACTACTTCCGTACTGGCTTGTTTATCTTCTTCTGTATCGCTTCTTTTACTCTCATATTGCGATCCCCTGTCGTTGCCACATTTCTGGAAACAATTCCTGGCTAGGTGTGATGTTCGTCCACATATAAAGCATGCTTGTGGTCTTGTTCCTCTGAAATCTTCACTTCTATAACTGCCCCTACGATGCAATGGTGGGCTGTATCTTATACTATTACTCTCAAAATTCATCTTATTATGATTTCTGTTCATTTGATATTGATTTTCACCACTCATTAATGACTTCCCGCTTGATTCAAAGAAGATGTCACACTCCTTATCTAACCTTGAAGGTTTAAATCAATTCTCTCCTTGTTGAATCCTAATGAACGCTGCCATTTCTGGGTCTAGAGTTTTGAAAAGTTGATCTGAAACTATTAAATCACTTACAGTCTGCAACTCTTGTGCTTTTTTCCGTTCACAATAGTACAGCCACAAAGCATTTAACCTTGACGCAAATTGAAAGAACGTTTCATTAGCATATCGCCTAGCCTCTGTAAAGTTCTGCAAACACGCTTGTGGAGACGGTTCGTATTCTCGCAACACCATTTCCTTCACAGTATCATAATCCTTAATATCTTCTCCTTTGAGATAAGTTAGTACATTATTCCAGTTTTATTCCAGTAAGTTAGTACATATTTCCAGTGTTGAAAAACATAACCATTACAAAATTGTGACATGACATTAACAGCTAAAGATATATCAGGTCGAGATCGACTTGCTAAGAAAGATAAACAACCAATCATTGATCTATAAGGAAATTTCTTCATTAACTCATTTTCTACAATATCACCTTCTTTAATTTTACTAGGTAGAATTGAACCAACTTTAAATGGTAGCTTAAGAAAACTTTCAGGAAGATCTTTAAATTTCAACATTAATCTTTCTATATAAGTACATTGATGTTAATACACATAATTATTAATAGTTTCAAAATTTACTCCAAGTAAATATTTAATATTACCCAAAATAGTTATATCCAATTTCTTTGCAATTAAATTAATCACTTTATCTAGCACATTTTTACATTTAGAAAATAAAACAATATCATCCACATAAACAACCAAAATTACATCAGAATTTAAACGATATACACAATTAGACCATTGTAAGTTTAAAAAACCAATTTCTTTCAAAATATGGTCAAGTTCTATATTCCATTCTCTGGAACTTTCATGAAGACCATAAAGTGCTTTTAACAATAAACAAACTTTGTTTTCAGAACCTTTTTCAATATAACCTTTAGGTTGTTGCATATAAACAGGCTGTTTAAGAGAACCATACAAATATGCTGATTTCACATCTATTTGACAATGATACCAACCTAGCATAGAAATCAACAAGATGTATAATAACTTTATAATTGAGAAATTAACAACAGGTGATAAAACATCATTATAATCAATACCAGCTTTCTGTTTAAAACCTTGAGCAACAAGCCTTACTTTATACCTTTTTGGAACATTGTTTTCATCCTTTTTAATATTATAAATCCACTTACTTCCAATAATATTTTTACCTTGTGGTTTATCTACCAATGTCCATACATTTCCTTGTTTTATAATTTCCAGTTCCTCATTCATTGCTTCATCCCATTTCGCTTTTTCATTACACATTTGACTGTCCTCATATGTTTTAGGTATTTCTACATTATAACACTCTAACAATATATTTTCTGGAAATTCAGTATACTCACACTCATCATCAACAATAGAATTAGAGGTACAAGTTTCACTTTCAACGGATTGTACAGGATCAGTTTTAGTAATATTAGCATGTACAATATTTGGTTTAAATTTAAACAATTCAGGATCAAAAACTAGCTTATTTTCTTTACAATATTTTTTGACATCTTGTATACTATACATTATTTTGTCATCAGGCGTGTGATACGAAACAAACAGTTTTTGAGATTTGGTTCTAGGTTTTTCAACCTTTCGCCAATCTGTAATATCAAGAGGAGTTAAATGCTTAGTATTTGTTTCTGGTGTGGTTTGTCTGTCCTCAAGTTCAGACATTTCATTTTGATTATCTGTATCAACATGTTCTGAATCAAAATGTGTATCAAGTGTAAAAGTCACATAGTCATACTTATTTTTCCCAAATAATGCTAACACCCCATTTTGTCCTTCATCTATTCTAACATGAACCGTTTCTATAACGCGTCTTTCCTTAGGCAAATATATTCTGTAACTCTTAGTATTTATACCATACCCAACTAAGATCCCAGGTTTTGCTCTAGGTTGCAATTTATTTCGGTGAACTTTTGGTACATGGACAAATGCTAAGGAACCAAATACTTTAAAATGTTTAACCGATGGTCTAAAATTTTTCCATATTTCATTTGGTGTGACCTTAGTTTAAGCATGTTCTGATCGATTTTTGACATGTAAAAAAGCCAAAAGAGCTTCAGCCCAAAACTTGGGTTGTAAACCACTGTCCTGTAACATGGCTCTAACACCATTCATTGCAATTTTATTAAAAACCTCACATAAACCATTTTGCTCTGGAGTGTAAACTGAAGTTCTTTCAATTTTGACACCCAAACCATTTAAGAAATTTTCAAAATCTTGGTGGCAAAATTCGAGTCCATTATCGGCTCTAATACACTTAAGTTTACAATTTAGTTGCCTTTCAGATTTAACTAAATATTTCTTAAAGCATTCTAATACATCAGTTTTATTTTTCAATAAATAAACATTTACTTTCCTACTATAATCATCAATAATGCTTAAATAATAGCGGTTCCCACACAAAGATGTTACCGGAGATGGTCCCCATAAATCCATATGTACGCGTTCCAAAACACTTTTAGTATTGCGTTCATATTTATAATTTCTCTTAAGAGATGTCCTAGTTGATTTAGCAATTTGACATATATTACAAATTTTATCATGATCTTTGAAATTCAGATTTTCAATTCCTTTAACACTGTTAAGTTTACACATACTGGCAATTGTATTTACATTTACATGACAAAATCTACGATGAATAATATCAATATCTAAATCACTAGTAAATGCAACACTTTCATTTTTAGGATAACAACTTACAACATACAATTTATCAACTCTAGGAGCACTAAAAAAATACTTATTATTAACATCGTATATCACCATCTTATTATTTCCCCAATTAATTCTGTTGCCAGCTATATCTATATTTGCTCCACTTATCAAATTACGACGCATATTTGGAGCATACAACACATCTTTTAAATTAATATCTACATTACCTTTTGGGTCAAGGACAGTAAATATGATATTCCCCAATCCTTTAATTTCAGATGTGCAGTTTTTATCACCAACCATCACTTTCTGGGGAGGAAGTTCTTTGAACGTAGAAAACATTTCTCGCTCTTTGCAGAAATGTGAAGTGGCTGCCGAATCGATCAAAAATTCCACTGGTTTAGTTTCTGTTGAAGCGACTAGTTCACTTTCAAGCGGTTCTGCTTCTATGTAGAATGATACATTTCTCTGCGGATTTCTTGCTTTCTTCTTTTTAAAACACCTGGCCTCTAAATGTCCAAATTTCTTACAGTAATCACAGGTAAGTGGCGGCCCCATTCGACTATCTGGTGATGGTTTCATTTTGATGCCTTCTGTGCCCAGTACACGACCACTGCGTACAGGATGATGGTTCTTTGCATTCTTTTGCTTCATTTTAGAAAACATGGCATTTTCGACGTTAGTTGGAATTTCCACTCCATCTTTATGTTTCAGGCCGGAACGGCCAATACGGCCGGACTCGGTTATGAGTTGCTTAGATATGTTTTCCATTTTAAATTCATCATCTTTTATTCTATACACTGCACTAGATTTTCATAATCGGGTGATAGACGTCGTATCAACTGGAAACAAGCAAGTAGTTCAGGAATTTCAAATCCCGCATCTTTGATTTCGTGTTTTTTATCAGTGACGCGCTGGCAGTATATTCCAATTGTCTCATTTACTGGATCAAATCGAAGCGAGAAAAATTCATCGACGAGGCTGGTTAAACGTGCTTTTGACTGGGGTTCAAAATTATCTTTAAGGAGATTCCAGGCTATTTTTCCATTTTCTGTTGACGTAAGCAATGTCTGGTATTTTCTTTCAATACCTTGAAAAATAGTGGTATACGCCCTTTGTTTTCTCCAACGTAAATCTCTTTTATCGCGTTCTGTCGCATCTTCAGATAATTCTTCTTCAGTTCCATCGATGAATTGCCAACAGTTTCGATCCATTAATAACACCTTCATGTCCAGCTTCCATGAACTATAATTGAAGTCTGATAGTTTCGGAAATGTAAAGTCATTGTCTCGCGCCATTTTTGATCGTTACTTTGCGATCTTTAGAAAAATAATTTGAACTCTGTGTCAGAAATGAAAGTCAAAGGTGGACAAGGAACATAACATTGTTAAAATTCAAGTTCTTATAAAGCGCAGTAACTGACACAGAAACATTGGAATTTTAGACAAACTTTATCAAGACATCACGAAATACACCAACACACGACTTCATCAAAGGAAGTTAACCACGCATCTCCACATTCTTCAAATTGAAACTAAAACCAAAACTCGAAATGCGAACTAAAAGTACAAAAACACTACAGTTAACAGTTAATTAGATTTTCGATATGCTTTAAGAGCATGACGTAATAATTTCTTGTTCCGTAACCGAAAACTCTTGTTAATGCACAACAACATGTAACGTTAAAAATGGTGAAATTTGGAAAAAATCGGCTTTTGACGTGAATTTATGGAGAGCTTCTTAGGGTTGCCAAAATTATTTTCATTCAGTAATAATCTATACGTAATGCTAAAACATAATTCACATCAAAAAGTTTGGCAACTGTTTAAAATTTGCAGAATTTTAGCTTCAAATTTGACACTTCCGCTCACGAAACCCTGATTTTTGAGGCTCCTTCCTGCATACTTTAGAAAGATGCCAAGGAATTTTCACTTGCAAAATTTAGTACTGGTATTATATAAATAGATTATGCAAAAAAAAAAAAAAAAAAAAAAAATTATAGGCACCTATCTAAAGTTCTCCAGAAATTTAAATTATATTTTGCCTTATTTCAGTTATAATGTACGAAAACAACCTTTAACCGCCCTATAAACACAATTATAACTTTGTAAATTTTTTTTCCACAAAAACGCTGATTCACTTTTTACTAAGACACTATAAAGAGCATCTGGTGTAAATTTCAACAAAATCAAAAATGTCAACTATCACAAACGTACCTCGCTTACAGAAAATCATTCTTAACATATTTGAATAATTTTTGTTTCCAACGGTAGTTTATAAAAGGCCAAATATATATAACATGCAACTTTTGTATTAAAAAGCTTTTTAATAATGAAATATTAATTAATAAAACTATGTCTTAAAGTTTTTTAAATAGAAACATGCATTTTTTTTTTTGCTTCCATTAGAATTATCATGATCTGAAATCCTTCCAGATTTTTTTTTTTTTTCATTCTATTTTGACTTTTGGTTCTCACTATTTTAGCAAAAATGTAAAAAAGCTCACTTTAAAGGACCGTGTAACAGATTATGTCTTGAAACACACAAAACATTTGCTTCTTCCCCGCTTTAAGGAAATGTGTCCTCAAGATCGGCCAAAACACTTTCGCTCATAAGTGACGTTTTTCTCATTATAAAGAACTGAAATTTAGTATCTAGGGTAAACGAAGTATTCTAAATCGCATGAAAACATAAGAAGTATAGGTTCGAATTTAAATTTTTAAAGATAGAGTTAAGGGGAATTTAAACCTTTTGACGGCAAGAAAAACAGCTTTTCTTGCGTTATGTTTAATATGCTTTAAAATAAAATGTACTTTATATTTTTAATTCATATTTTTTATATTGTACAATGTTTAATTCCTTTTAAAAAACAGTAATTATTTTAGACATACGTATGTTTTTTAAAAAGTTATCAAGTGAAAGATAACGATGAAAAATTTAGAATTTTTTTTTGAACATAAGTTAACCACATGATATTTTATTAAGTTTCTGGAATAAACTCAATATTAAATTAATTGAATATTGAAAATTAAAGCTAATTTATGGGTTCATTCTCTAAGGCAGAATTATCTTTATTACAAAATAAAAAAATATTTTTAGAAAAAAAGGAAAATTAAAATTTGAATTTAAAATATTTTCTATAACTATAAAAGTCATTTCATAAAAAATTTGCCTTTTATATTCTTAATTCTTGCTTCAGAGTCAGTAAAACTATTACGCAAATGCACATAAAATTTTTCAAAGGGATAGGACAATAACTTTTTTTGTAATATTGTGGGTAACTTATATTCAGACTTTTTTTTCCTAAATTATCCATCATTACTTTTCACTTAATAACTTTAAAAAAAAAAAAAAAAAAAAAAAAAAAAAAAAAAAAAAAACAACATGCTAATGCTTGGTTGACCAATTGTTTTTCAAGAAGGAAATAAACATTATTCTGCATAAAAAATATAAATTAAAAATAGCAAATACGTTTTATTTTAAAGCAAATTGAAAATTAAATAGAAGAAACTGTTTTTAATGTCATTAAAAGGTTTAAACTCCCCTTAAATTTACTTAGTAAACAGCTCTTCAAGACAAAATTTTTACACTAGACAAATAGAAAGTAGTAAACAAAACATTTTTTGTGGCGACCGGGAGATTCTATGATAATTAGAACCAAAGATATAGCCTTCATTCGTATTTTTTTTTTTTTTTTTTTTTTTTTTGAGTACTGTACCATTATTTATTTATTTTTTATTTTGATTCTTGGATTTCATAAATGTACACAAAAGATTGATTTTAAAGGAATTTTTTACAAATCGACAGCTTTTAATTGTATACCCTACCAAAGCTTGTGTGTATTTTTTTTTTTTTTTTTTTAATAATCCTTGCATTAAACATTTAATGATTCTGGAATTCAAAGATACGAATGCTTTTTGTTCTGAATAAGAGTTGTATTCACCAGGTATGTTGTTACATGTGATAATGATAAAAAAAAATAAAGTTTAGTAACAACAATAATAAGATAAAAATAAGCTTTTTAAATTTGTTTTGTGCTTAAATTTTACTTTTTTGTAGAATATTTGGTAATCGCTAAAATCTACTAGTTATTTGTCAAATCCAAATCTACTATTGAAATGCAAAGGAATTATACCACAAAATAATGAATTCTTAACAAAAAAATGTGTAAAATTCAAAAAGGCATCTATGGTTCTGTGTCCTGTAACTATGTTTATTCACTTGAAAAGTAGATTGTTTATAATTTGAAAGTCAGTTATGTTTTTCATATCAAATAAGTGTTCCTTGAATAACTAGGAATAATTAGTAATGCTAAAAATGCAGGTACGCATGACATTAAAAATATTTTTTGTTTTATATTTGAACTTAATATGAGTTGAGGATTCCAAATGCAATTTATAAAAAAAAGGTCCTGCTAAAACTAACATATTATTAAGCATACGTTTTATACGTTGCATACGTTTTAGGGTAAACTATGAAAACAGTAAAAATGTGCATATTTTTCATTTAGACCATGCATTTTTCTTTTCAGTCAGTAATCTAGAACTATTTTAAAGGCGTTATTTTTACTAGCTAAGATTATTTTTTTTTATTAAAGTTAATATAAAATTAGCATCATTATTCAAATGCAAACAGTGATTAAGTATTTCTTTAAAATCAGTATTGTTTGCTTCTCTTAGTTACATTTGTGCGAAATCACTTCAGCAAGAACACCTTTTTCTTCACCTGGGAGCAAGACCAAGAACATTTTTATATGCTGGGGAACCGGTGGTATTATGGGTAAGTATAAATTATTTCGAAGTTTTGAGATTGTATTGAACTTAATGTTTAATATTTCTATATTTTTTCATGGATGTTTGGTTGTGTTTTGGTATTATGTGGCAAATTTAGTTGTGTGTGTGAAATGTAGTATGAATTTTTTGAAAAGAAACTCATGCATACAAATTAAATTGGATTCAGTTTTGCAATGAAAATCACTGCAGTTTGAAATTTTAAGAAGGGCGGTTATCGGATGTAAACTGGAAATGTTTGGAGGTTTAATTTTGTGTGTGTGGTGTGTGTGTGTGTGTGTGTGTGTGTGTGTGGAATATTGTTTGCCATGGTTTAATATTAGGTGATTCTACCGGGTGCCACCCTGAATTTGCCTTTCTTCATTCATTTTTAATTAATATGATACTTTTATACAAGCCTATGTTAAATAATATCTTTGGGGCTTTTCATTAACAAATCCCAGAGTTTAAATGTTTTATTAGTTGTACCTTTTCATAGATATAATTAGAGATACACATTTTAGGAATTTTCCTTTGAAAATTAAAAAAATAAATAAATAATTGAAACTGTATAAGTGTCCACAGAATTGCAACTTTTATTACTAAGTATTTTGATGGTTATTTTTCTCTTTTAACATTTTAATTGGAAAATAGCTTGAATAAGTGGATATTTTGTGTTTTTCTTTCGAGAGTGTTTTACGTACGTCTGAAAAATTTCTTAAGACTTATTAAGATAAACAGAATGGAATCACAAATATTATTAACTTTCTATTCCTACCATAAGAAAAACTTAACTTATTTAGGTTGCGATTATCTAGAGCATTTAGAATATCATGAATAATATACGCAAATATTTTTCAGGCATAAATCGTTGAAAGAAACGACCTGTCATATTTATGGCATTTTTGTAGTTTGCTTTAGGATATGTACCTGTAGCTGGCTGATAGAAAGACATAAATAAACTCACTTATAAACGATTGTCAAGAAAATAAAGTTCATGCAAAATCCCTTGAGGATATCTTAATTGTTTGCTTATCATCACAGGCCTCTTGCAAAACTCTCATACTTGATAGAAAGGTTATTTTTATTTAGCAAAACGATTCCAATGAAAGAAAAAGTTGTCCTAAATTTCTTCAGATAGTCGCAAAGATTTTTGGAATTTATTAACAGAGTTAATTGATTGCATTTGTGAAAATACTGGAAAGGTTAGAGGTTGTACAATGGTAAAATATTAATCACCGATTTTTTTTAAACATTATAAGGAATAGTGGTTTTTGTCGAAAATGCTTTATTTGCGTACTTTAGTTGGTTTGCGTACTTTGTGGGAGGAATTATATGCAATAGTTGAAAAAAGTGATCCCAGCACCATGTGATTTTGAAAAAAGCATTACCAACCCTCTATTTAATTTATCTGACTATACAGAGTAATATAATCAATTTAGCAAATGCTTTCACGCTGAACTCTTTCGAATAATAAAGACAACACAACTTATGACAATTGTTTTAAGTTTTATGAAACTCCCACTCTCTTTTTTTAAATTAAAAATTCAGGAAAATATGGATTTTATTTAAAAGAGTTTAAGGATTTACAAAATTTGATAGCATGCACGAGGATAAATCTTTTGCAGGAAAATGTTTACGCAATTAAGCGACAAATACTTCTTTGTTTGTCATCATTAAAATCTATGATCTTTGTTTAACGGTTGTAGTTTGCGATTTTAATAATGCAAAATTTTGTTTTGTTGGGAAGTATTTAACATTGTCAAGGGCTTATAATTGTAGTTTGGGCTTTGTGATTCATCGAAGGATGTTCATTAAATATGTAGATAGTAGATCTATTGCTTTTGAAAGCTAATTTAAAACGTATGAATTAATTTTACTTTTAATTCAATACAGATTTGAATTATTTTTTAATTAACAGCTCCTGAACAAAAGTTATAACTCATTCTTTAATGAAACTATTGCTATTCGTGGTAAATCAACAATATAAGAATTAAAAAGTAAATGGAGATGTTATTATAATTAAACTAAAATGTAAATGGAGATGAACAATGAATCTTATATTTAGAATATTTAAAAAAATAACTTCTTCCATTAACTCCAAGATGTTAGCAGACCTAACGGCTATTTACTTCAGATAGAATTAGTCATTCCCGAAGTTTAATGTTCACAGTATAAATATATATATAAAAAAAATCTCTCTATGTATTTTTTCATCCTGTGTGCTTTGGGTCATGAATAAAACAATTGAGTTTATCAGCAAAGTAAGGAAGAAGTGAGAAAGCTGAAGCTTCGTTTTGTGGTAGTTTTTGGAGTGTATTCATTTGTATGCAGATAAAACAAAATAATGAAAATAATGAATGAAAAATAATAAAAATGAGTTCATTTAAAGGCGCAACTCATCACATGACGGTTAGTTTTTAAGAGGATGTCCTACTAAGGATCATTCCCTATACTCGCTATGTTACAATTTTCTAGTCCAGTGCATTTTAGAAACTACCTCCTATAAAACCTTGAAATTTGGTGAATAGGTACGAAAAAGATCACACAAAGAATTGAAATAAATTGTTTTTATTCAATGTTTATCTCTATAAATGTTAGGCAAAGCCCTCACTTACTCATTCAATCACTGACTGACTGACTTACTCACACACTTATCACTAATTCTCCCACTTCCCACAAGTCCACAACTCTGAAAATTGATACAAATATCAATAATGGTTAACATAGAAAAAGTAAGATATTCCAATCTCAGTTAACCCACTTTAAGGGGTCGAAAAGGGGTTAAACGTTCCAAAAGAGGGATATTCGAATGTCCTACATCCCATTTCGTCACAACTCTGAAAATTGGTGCAAATATCAACAAAGACAAAGGTAGAAAAAGTATGCTATTCCTATCTCGATTAACCCCCTTTAAGGGGTGGAAAAGGGGTTAAACGTTCCAAACGATGGATATTCGAATGTCCCACTTCCCATTTGGTCACAATTCTGAAAATTAGTATAAATGTCAACAAACATAGAAAAATTAAGCTATTCCGATCTCGAATAACCCACTTTAAGAGCAAACATGAACACAATAAACAATTGCAATTTCGATTATGAAGTTAAAAACAGTTCAATGGAAGTTAAACGTTCTAAACTAGGGATATTCAAATGTCTCATTTTCAATATAGTATTTACAATTATAAATTATTCAAAAAATTTCAATAAAGGAAATATCTTATTTTGATAAATCAATCTGTCGGTATTGAAATGGGAGCAAACGTCTGAAGTGAAGAATACATTAATGTATTTTGATCGCTAAAATGTTCATGGTAAAATTTCGTAGCGCAGCACTGTGATTCAGCTAGTCTTTTATAAATGAGAATTACAAATTCAAAAGAATACTTCAGGTGTCACTATTGCATATCCATTGACGTAAGAATTTCAAATATAAAATAAAATATATTAGACTTTATTTTCTAATTTTTAATTTATGTCACTTCATTAAGTGATAATTTTCGTATCTATTCACCAAATTTCAAGGTTTTATATAAAGTAGTCTCTAAATTCACTGGGCTAGAATATTGTAACATAGCGAGTATAGTTAATGATCCTTACTAGGTTGGTTGATTTTAAATTTATTTTACGCAAAGGCAGCACAAGGGCCAAACTGCGCTATCCTTACTAGAACTTTCCCTTAAGAAAAAAAAGTGTTTTTAAAGGCGGAGATGTTTTTCTCGCCACATGAACTTCAGGTGCAGATGAATAAGATGTTTCCTGAAAATATCCTTCATGTGACGTGTTTGGCTTTAATTCTTCAAGAATAAGATAAATCTTAGCTTAGAAATAACATTATAAATAAAATTAATTTTTCAGTCACGTATTCATGGCTCACATTCATGGCACACAAACCTATATTTATAACAGAAAATTATTTTTAAAAATTAATTTATACTTCTCAGCGTTCACGAATATGAATAATTTTTCCCACTATTTGTAGATATACCTATCAGAAAATTTCTTTCAGAGTAAGATTTCTTAGAATCACGATTTATTTTTGTAGTGAAAAAAGTAGAGCCTGGAGCTTCACGTTTCTTTGCTTGTTTTGAGAGAAACTCCAATATCACTCAATCTAATGCTCTATATATCCTGGAATCTAAACTTGAATATATATACGTTTTACTATGTTTTTTGCTGAGATTTTTGTTTTGGAATAGATGAATTTTCAAATCAACATTTGCATCTTTTATGAAGATGACAGTACCTAAAATTGTTGTGTTTCGTACAGAAATTCATAAAAATATAATTAAGGTATGAGTGATTTTCTAATAAAATATTTAGATTTAGAGTTAAAGTCCATGTCTATAGTTAATGTGCATGTATATATTTTTATTTAAAATTCGATTACTAGAATGTTTAAAACTTAATAAAATTTTTTACACAATATTGAGAATCATGGAAATCTAAAAAAAAATAAAAAATAGTAGTACATTTTAGAGTACACATAGTGTGTATAACTTCACCATATTTAAGCACCGTATCAACTTATAATTGACTCCTCGTTTAACAAAGCAAATAAATATAAATACATTTAATCTACTGAAACAATTTTCTTTAAAAAATGGAAATTGAGGTGGAAAAGGAATATTTATAATTGTAGACTATTTCCTTATATGATTGAAATAAATATTAAGACATTTTTATAAAAATTTAAACAAATGTAATAACTTTCTTTATTAACTTATATTCTTTATAAATTTGAAATTATGTTGTAAAAATAATGTTTTTAATTACAGGATGTATCCATATTTGATCAAAACAAATATCAAGAAATTAAAAGAGTAAATGCAGCTACAAAGATCCAAGCAGCTATAAGAGGATACTTGTCACGAAAACATTTCAAAGAGGATCTTTATATCGTAAACTGTGCAGCAGCAGTGATACAGTCTGCATTCAGAGGATATTATATACGCAAAGCTCTTCAACTTAGACGGGATATAATGAAGGTATTGTCTGAAATAGTTTATATAATAAGATGCCTTTCAATAATAGTTTATTAAAAAACAGAACGTGTTATGCGTTTGCTCTCATGTTAGTAATAAAATAAATCAGGGAAATGTGTAATAGGATAGAAAAATTTAACCCGTTCACCATCTTAATCAATTGCATAAAACAATGAAAAACTTAATTACGTAAATCTTTTTAGATTAATACTGAACATTCTAAAATTGTGGCTAAACTAGTTTTGACAAAACTATTTATTTTGTAAACGTTTCCACTCTTATAACCATTATTCTTTTAAGTAGAGGAAAAAGTGGTAAAATGTATTCCCATATGAAAGAGAATAAAGGAAAAAGTGCTAATATGATCCCCAAGTGAGCCTACATTTATGGTTAATTTTACTCAGTTTGTGTATGGTTGACCTCACACGTTAATCAGCAATGTCCATAGCATTAAAGTTACAGTTATATTAAAAATGCAACTTCAAAAAAAAAAAAAAAAAAAAAAAAAACATAGAAAAAAAAAATGATTTTTTTTATTTTTTTTTTATTGTAAAGCTATTATGGTATACATGGTATACTATGAAATAACTATTTTTGTTGTTGTTATAAATTAACATTATTGTTACGAAGAATATTTATTATTGAGAAACAAGCCACAAAAATATAAATATATCTTTCAGCACCAATACATTCGCTGTATCTTACTCACATCACACATCTGAATCATTGTTCTCTATAGTAGTTATCAATAATAAATAGGACGCAGAAGAGACCATTGGCTCTATGTATATCAGGTTGGTCCTCTTCCACTGGTCACGCCATGATCTCCTTGTAAGTTCAATTGCAAAAGGATATTTTATGTAATTATGCTGAGATGATGTCAAACCTCACGATATCTTGCCTACTTGAGGACTTAGAACGAGAATATTCAATACCTTGGCATCTGAAAGTAAATAAGCTTATATCGTTGCATAATCTACAGAAATATGCTACATGCTTATATTACGAATCACAGATCTATATTTCACGTATGCTATTCACATCTCTACTCCCACATTTATCCGAAGTTAGTTCTAACTTCGACGTAGTATCGAATAATTAGTATAATTCAAGGAATAACAGCAAAACTTGACAAAGCTTAACATAAATATTCATAAACCATATGAACTACTTGCCTTTCTAAACGTTGGTAAATAATTCGACATGTAAAATGTAGAAGCCTTTTCAATTCTGCAAGGAAATGGTGATTTCTTAACTCAGAAGCACTGATTTGAGTTTATTTACCGCTAAAGTGGGCCATGTTCCTGCCGAGGAATCGATCAGTAATATTTGCATGATCCACTATACCACCTTTTCCTCTATGATATACATTTTTTACCGAAGAAGATGCTTTGTAATGTATTAAAAAAGAACTATTTAAATATTTTAATCAAATTCATTTAACACTTTTATCTCCTGCGTTACTTGTCAGATAATGACTTTATTAATTGGACTTCGCCTCTTTTTTTTTTTTTTTTTTTTTTTCTTTTTTTTTAAGTTTGTTAATTTTTGATCAGACAGCTTACGGCGATAAGAGGAACTTCTAATTTTCAGTGCGTGATTTTATTTAAAAAATGGAATATATCACGTTCGTAGTACAAAACGCAATTTGTTTATTTATCGGAATAGTTACTTCAAAATTCCAAGAAATCATATTACAATAAAACAGATTTTTCAACAGATATTATTTAGGTTTCATAATAACTGTGCGGTAAGAAATAGTGCATTGAATCAAGAGAATAGAAAAAGATAAATTTTACTTTCGTAACTAAAATGAAAAGAAATCTTCAAAAATTAATGAATGAGGTACCGAATAGCCTCTCAATGCCCTGTATCTTACTGTTAAACAATAAATAAGCATATCCTTATTTTTTTTCCTTACTTTAGTTAAGTTTGCTATTTTGATGTTCATTATTAGATGAGCATTTAAGGTTACCAAGCAAATATCGTACTTTGTATGCATGCAATAGAAAATGTTAGAGAAATAAAAAAATAAAAAAAATCATTTGAAAATATTATTAGAAAATATAATTTAAGTTCCAAAATATAAAATGATTTTTTTTGTTCAACTCTAGATCTTCTTAATATAAAATATTTTGTAGTCCTAATTATTAAACGAAGTATATTGGGTTTTGTAAGCTTAAATTCCCAAAAATTGTATTTTAATTGTAGTTTACTTTTTTTAATCAAATTTAAATGTTTTTTTCTCCGAAATTTTAGGAATTGCTCGAGATTTGGCATAAATAAAATTTAATATTTGGGATTTACTTTCAAATTCAGAATATTTTTTTATCTTCATTATTTTTTTTAGATCAGATTATCAAAAGTTGCATGACTATAAAATGTAACATCATGGATTAGTGGTTCATAAGGTGACCTCAACAAAAATCATGCCGAAACAGTAGCGAAAGATATTATTTAATAATTAAATCACGTTTTTCAACAATCCTTTTAAGAAAAACTTTACGTTATTTAACAATATTAACTTCAGTTTGCTGCAAAGTTTAAATTAATATTTCAAATTATATAATGCATTAAAATCTGAGTGATATTTAATAAACTAACAGAACACAAAGCCGACTTTATACCAAAAAATTATTTGCTTGTTGTTTTTATCTTTTTAGCAAAAACAATACGTTATAACAAACTAAACATTAAAAAGAAAAAAAATGTAATTTACGAATATAAATTATCGCATTTATTTTCATTACCAATTGAGGACTATAATTTGAAAACGACATAAGTCCAATAAAAAAAATATTTCAGGAGAGCCGAAAAATGAAAAACGCTCGCATTGGTACTTAAGGCTATGATTAAGAAACACATTGAATTTGAACTATTGCTACTGGAGTTCGCTCTTTGGGCGTTCTCCACTTTGTTTAGCTTGGTCTTGAGGAAATTTTTTCGTAAAAAAAAGATTTTCGATATTTTTGGTACATAGGTCGTTTTCCATTGCTAGTCCTCAATTTACCCTCTGAGAAAAAAAATTCTGTTGCTATTTCGTCGTATTATACATGTCTTATTAAATGCCTTGATTATGCTTACTTAACTGAATATCTGACACTAAGTATATAAATCTTTTTTGGATATCTTATTGTATTGATATAACAGTAAAAACACTTCTCAGGGAAAAGTGTCATCACCAAAGGCTGTTCAAGCTATGGGATCTTTTAAGGAGTTACTGTCGTCTTCTGATGCTCTTGAGGCAATTGAAACTTCCAAAAGCATGTCACACCCGATATTTTATGTCATGGGCGCTTTCAATTCAGAAAGAGGATCAAAAGGTATATTTCCATGTTTAATTTGTTTTAAATTTCAGCATGCAGATTGGACAAGTAGACAGGATATAGTGCATTCGATCTTATTCAAAACTAAAACGATTGTCATACGCTTGAGGTTTTATCTTTTATAAACCTGAAATAATACATGTTCAAAGTTGTTAATTATTGTAAAGATGCTAAGTAACCCACACAGAAAAAGATAATTCTTACTAATGGACCTCTCAAATTGAATTACGACCATTTTTAAAAAGTAAACTATTTCTATTAAAGTAATTTATTCTCTCTCTACTAAAATATTTTAATTATTATTTATCTAACAAATTATGGAAATTTTTGGAGTCGCGTTTTATCAATTTTTAATTATTTTTATGTTACGCTACTTTGGATTGCAACCCACGATAACTTTCAATATTTAAGATTTTTTGAATTACAATTTTACACGTCAATCTATTACATAATTTTAGAGTTATACCTTATTTTTTGCCACTTAGCTTACTAAATTATTTATTTTCTTATAAAAGGAAAAATATTTATTTCCTTCCCACACAAATTGGGTACTTCCCTGAACTCGTAATGTTAAATTGTCTATTTTTAATGAACCTTTTCACGAAAAGTTCTTAACAAATGAGTCTGAATTTTTTTTCTCTTAAAAGTGTTCGTACACTTACAAATTTCAATCAAATACTGCATTATCCATCGTAAAAATTAATATTTCATTATAAGACTTTTAATAAAATCTCTAACTTCATTTTAATAAAACTACATAAAATATTTTTAATGCATGACACATTTTTTTTAGATAAATAATTAACCTAAAAGTAACAAATAAAATATCTTCTAAATGTCTTTGTAAACTTACAATTTTTTATACAAATTAGTATTACAATATTTTGTAAATTTGTAATTCGAAGGATATTTTTTAACATTTCTAAAAACTGTTGAGCGTCTGGGCATAGATTTCAGTAATATTTTTGTAATTTCTACATTAATGTTCCTCCATTCTTCTATCGTTACTGCTTTTTGTTTGTTTGGCGTTTTAATATTGCGTCTTCTTAGTTTGACTTCCAATTCTCTCCGAATCTGTTTTTTTTTTTTTTTTTTTTGTGCTCAAATATGTCGACTGAGGTGGTGTTTTTAGATTTTGTGGGCAATTATAGAACCAATAGAGACGATCATTTAATGCTGTGTGTTCGGATCATTATTTTGATTAAAAAAAAAAATAAAATTTATGTATTGCCCAAATTTCGGGCCGACAAACTTAATGTACCATTCAAAATATTCAATTAGAGTTCATGATTTACTATTCCATCATTTATTATCAAATTACCAAGTCCTGATGCTGACAAGCATCCACACGGAAGGGCATTTCCACCGCCATGCTTTACTTTTCAAACAAAGTACTTGGGATTAAGTTCATCATTTTTTCTTCTTCACACAATTATGCGCCCATCGAAACCAAAAATGTTAAATTTGTTTTCGTCTTCAAATAAGACACGATTCCAATACGTTTCTGGCTAATTTATCATTTGCCTACTCAAAAGAAAGGTGAAACTAAAAATCACAATTTTGGCAACTTTTTTTTTTAAAGGACCCATACATGAATTATCGCAAAAAATAATATCGCCATACTGGTCTACAATTGAAAGGTGTGCGATGTTCCGCTTCCCTAATTTTTTAGGTTGATATTGGATTATATATTCTTGTTTAAAACTTTTGATTACATACTAAACAGTTGAATGGAACGAATTTAATATACTAGCAATACGTCAAATGTATTTACTACTATTACGAGGAAATATGATCTAATTTAGACTACTGCTTTCTGTTTCTTTACGGCTACCAACCATTTTAAATAATACATAGATTATAATAAATAGAGAACGCAAATATTATAGGCAATCAAACTTTTAAATATCATCATAATTAAAAAATTAAAAAAATTGTCAGAAAATAATTTTATTGAGGAATTTATCAAAAAACGTTATGGTGTACAAATACTTTTGGGGTATTTTTTTTTCTAGTTCTATAAATTTATATTTTTAATAAAATAAATGATTGAATACTTCTTTTAAAAATGTTAGATTTCGTTCAGAATTAAATGGAAATTCTAAAATAAAATATTGAAGTTATCATGCAAATTCAATTCCAAACTACAACACTTTTTCTGAAAATGTTTAGGCTCAACGAAGAATTTTGGGAGAAACTGTAGGTTAAATATATCTTATGCAAGTTACTGAGGTGAAAGTTTGAAAAAAATAGAATAAGAATTTTTTTTTAAATGTAACTGATACTCCAATTTGTTTTTAGAAAAATATTTTTTTACACAGATTTGGGATTAAAAATTAATTATGAGAATTATAGAATTTTTGGTATCTTTGCTTAATCTGTAGGTTAAGTACAACAACTTTCTTAAAATTTTATGTTATATCTCAATTAGTTAGTAAAAAAAAGTACATTGAAATTTGAAATATCACGTGTATAAAGTCTAATATACTTAATAATTGTGTTTTTTGTAAGCAAAGTATATCATTCTCCAAATTTGAGTTAAAACTGAAGTATTACATCAATGGAAAAAACCCCATAAAATTAAAATACAAATATATAGATTTTTTTTAGTTTTAGGGTACTGAGTCTTTTTAAGTCAAACTTGAAGTAAGAACATGATGATTGATCACATTGCATCAAATGAAATATAGAAACTAATTCTTTTTTTAAATGGATAATTACACTTTCAGCTACATATATACAGTTCATTTGTGGAGTTTTTCCATGGGTTTTCTTTCAATGAAAAAAAATAATTTGTATTTTAAAATTTTCAGTTGAATAAGTTTGATGCATTATATTTATATTTATTTAACAGATAAAAAGTATTGATCGCCATAATTCTGCAAGTTTCTACACGGTTGTGAACATCACGTGGGGTTCCAAAAGCAATAAAAATGATAAAAATTGTTTGGTTAACTATTTTTACAGAAATCATCTAGCTTAAAAAAAAGTATCTTAAATGAATAAGTCGAAGTTTTTCATCGTTGAAACTAAATGCTTATAGTTTAACTAATTGCATTTTATAGAACTCCATAAGAAGTAAAAACACAAAACAGTATACTGATTCTAAAAACCATACTAATTTCTTTTGAAGAAATATCGTATTACGTATTACTTGTCTCACAACATTAATTTGGAAAATAATATACTATTTCTGTTTTTAAAGCTTTTTAATGCATCTACTTGTTTTTTTATAAACTGTTAGTGTAATTGGAATTTAAAATTGTGTAACTGAAAAGTTATAATGTGTGTATAATATAATAGTGTTCTGAAAAGAGTATTATAAATAATTTCACTGAATTACTGAAAATGCAAAAAAAAAAAAAAAAAAAAAAAAAAAAAAATTATGTGGCTCATTGGAAATATCTGTTTTAAAGTTTTGTATGTAGAGAAGAACTTAAATAATGTATGTTTTACTCTCTAATTATTTAAAATGATTTCAGTTATTTAGAATAAATATAAATGATAATATTTTTGGCTTGTTACTTCAAACTAAATATATTGAAGTTAATTTTTCTTATTACACTGGACACAATTTTTTCACAAAGTTCATGTATCAGAGGTAAAAATAATTGAATCCTTAATGAATTTGACGAATTGAATTCTTAATTCTAATCCCAAATATCATTATGAAAAATCTGGTTTGGCTCTTGTTTCGATGTAGGGACTAAACATACCTGATATAATGTATTATATTTTAAATATTCCTATTCATATATGAATTAATAAACATGAAATAAAATGCACATTGTGTGAACAAAAAATGAAGAATGCAACAAATAAAAAAGAAATACATATTATAGGGAGAAAGTAAAAATTTGTAGTCTCACCATACAGAAAAACTATGCTCAACTATATGAAATTTTTTAAAGTAACATTTGACAACTACGATTAACTTTGCTGTTAAGAGAGTCCAGATGTTCTCTCGCTTTATAGTTCCACATTTGACTTTCTCGATGACTGAGCTTTTGTTAGTGCGTGTAGCTGAATCTTTGATGCAATTTTCACATGTAATGAAAATGCGTTAAAGATAACAATAATTTTTGTTACATTTGAGGTAACGTAACGTTTGAGTTACAGGAAAAGTACATTACAAGCGCAATCATATAGACCTATTTCTTGTATTTCGAATGCAAAATAGGCGACTAAATTAAAAATTTAACTCCCCATGTATATGTTGTCTTACAGTGAAAAACAATACTTTCTCTGTGGATGAATGGTGAAATGTGCTGTTACCATGATTTGGAGGGATCAAACAATTCCCTCAATCGATTGTTATTTTTGTATGGTTGCACCTGTTCGAAGATGTCTTTCTAAGAAAAAGTAGTCTATATGTTATTCAAATATATCTTCCGTCTTGTGATCAGTTCCGCATTGTGAGGAAATTCAAATTTCGAAGCCACCGATTGATTTCGTAATCCATTCTGATGACAAGGAGGGATGAATCCAGAACTGAGAAAGTCACAGTTTCATGGACATATTGATGAAAAATACAGAAATTCCTCTGATTCTGAAGTACACAAAATCACATCTTTGGATCTGAATGATCTTGCTCGTGGTTTAAATCCATCTAAAGCCAAAGCAGAGACACTTGCTTCAAGACTTCAACGGTGGAATCTTTTGGAAAAAGATGTCAGTCTCTTCATTTCGTAGCCCAACAGATAAAATGACTTTATTATTTCCAAGAAAATGATAGCATTGTGTTCTTCTTAAATATTGAAGTATTGATAAAAGAATTTGGGCTATCATTTACGTAAGCGAGTGGCGTCTATTTATAGATGCTTTCAAATTTAACCTTAAGATAAAGCATAAAAGATAACCTAATGATAAAGCCATCCATTCCCATCGCATATTCTGCTCACATGAAATAGACTTATGATTATCTTAAGCAGCTCTTTCACTGAATTAAGTACTCGGAATATGAGCGGAGTATTTGTGCTGAAATGAAAGTAGTGCAGCTTTTAATGGGCCTTTCACAAGGAATTAAAAAAATGAAGAAGTCACGCTACAGATTTACCTTATATTCAGAAAGACTGGTCTGCAAGGATGTGCTTTACACAAGGAAAAGCGGATGTTAAGAACAAGCTGCTTATTTCTTCAAAGCAAATAATCTTCCTTCTTTTACTTATAAATTTAAATATTTTGAAGTATTTGGTCAAAGCTATGGATACGAATGAACCAGTTTTTATTTACTTGCATTAAAAATCTCCCATATTGAGTGAGGCTAGAATTAAAGAGAGAATTTTTGTGGGTCCTCAGGTTAGGGATATTTTTCAAGATACAAAATCTGAAAACCTGTTGGATTGGGATGAAAAGTATGGAGTGTCATTTTTCAAGTGTGTACTAACTTCCAAGGGAACGTCAGATACATGTATTAAATTATGGTAGTTTATATCAGAAATTTTAATGGCAAATACCCTTAAAGCTACATTTTCTAGATTCCCATTTGGATTTCTTGCCTGGTAATTGTGGGAAATTCAGCAATGAGCATCGTAAACGTTTTCATTAGGATATGCATGTGAATGAACAATGTTATCAGGATATATGATCTACAATCATGCTTGCAAATTACTTTTGGATGGTTTTCAGAGAAAATCTAGACAGGAAATATAAGTGAAAGAGCAAGCGAACTCTTCAGTTATAATTTTGTACGACAACATTTCAAGATGTCACTTTTATTTCTTTATAAATTAGGCGAGAAACAAGACATACAATGCATTCAATAACGTATTCTTTTACGCCTATCGTACAAAGTAATACCTCAATATAACTAAAAAACTACAGCCAATTTCTCTTTTTTTTACTGACACATTTATTTAGCAAGTTGAATTCATAAATATTTCGACACTTTCATTTAAGATACACTTTACTATTGTCAAGTGTTATTAATTTAACTTATTGATTTTATGTAAAATAAATACCTCTGTATTGTGTAGAATTTTTAAACAAAACCTTCACAACTAGACACAAATGACAGTATTAAAAAGTTATAATATTCTTCATAAATTTTGTTTTCTTGTATCACAAAATAATTTTTTTTTATTTTCCAGTTAAAAATTTTGTGAAATTAAAAACAAATATAACTAAAAAAAAGTATTTTAACTTGCATTCGGTAAAACAATCAATTTTTTTTTTTTTTTGTGTGAACATTCTGATTTCATTTAAGTGATCTAGAAAAAATGTCTGTCTGTGTGACTGTATAAGCATAACTACTGAACAAATTGACCAATGATGTTCAAATTTGGTGTGCGAGTTAATGGTGGTCATGGGACCTACCATTAAGGTTTTCGTCAAAATTGCGCATGCGCATAAGGTAGCTGCCATTAAATAAATCATGTTTTTCAGTAATTGTTAAAAAAACGGCTCTAAAGATTTTTGATCAAAACTTTATAGAATTGTGTAAGGAAAATTACAGATTATAGTATTTATTAATTGTAACTTTTTATAGTTTATATAAATACTTATTTTCTGTACATACGAGTAAATATTTTGGAAGTAATTAAAGGCATACTAAAAATTATTTTTTGAATAATAAAATGATATTTCGTTGCAAAATAACCCATTATTTATCACATTAATATCAATTCCTTTAAAAGACCTACTTATGAAAAGAATCAATACAGATAATTTTGAAATTTTAATGTATTGTTTTCAAAATATAGTGGTTTGTGTTATACTTGTATGATAAAACGCAATTTGTAAATACAAATCAAATTTGTAAATACAAATCCAATTTGTAAATAGAAATCAAATTTGTAAATACAAATCAAATTTGTTTTGTTTATTTTTTTAAATTAACGAACTGAATTCATTAAATCACAAAATCTTATTCTTTTAAGTCCATTTAATTTAGTTGAATATTTACTAGTTTGGACGAATTTATCTTCAAAAATAATGAGCTCATATGCGTATCTAAATATGTAGAAAATTATTGGTATCATCTGTAGAATATTATTTCGAATACAGCTTTAACGAGGTACAAAATTCGGTGAAATTTTATTTGAGAATTTTACAAGCGCATTATTTTGTAACATAAATTTATAACTTTTGTAGTTAGGATAAATTTAATAAGATATTTCTTTATTGTTATTTTCAACAATAACGTTTTTACGAAAGTTGCAGATTTAATAGTATGAAATGTAAAGAAACGAACTAAATTATAGCTCAGTTAAACCTAAAGGGCAAAAAAAGTGTATTGAAATAGACAAAACTATGCTTTCAGCTTGGCGAAATTTTTTTTTTAATCTTTTAACGTTCACATAACAGCTGCATCCTAAAATTTCAGAAGCAAATTTTTTTATTTAGGTTGGGAGTCCTTTTGTTAGCAGCAACATTATATATTCAAAGATTTTGCTTCATATCTCTATTTTTCCCCTAATGACGTAGTTTCTGAATTGAATTGTAAATGTCATTCTGCAAATAATAGTGTTGGTTAGCTGGAAATGATATGAAATCATTGCAAAGATCATATAGATAAAATATTTAAAATGCAGTAAAACATTCAAGCGACTTTTAAGTAACCAAATTAAACCTACAAATACCTTAAAAAAAGATATTACGGGTAGAAAAAAATAAAACATGTATCCATACTATACAAAATACATTGAGTGACGTCATGTGGTTGTTTAGTGTCAGAAAAGTCTCGTGATGAGGATTATTTAATTTAAAATACATAAATAAGTAAAAAATTGTAACGGGAAGCCTATTATGTAAGTTTAATGTATGTTTAATTTTAGTTTTTTTTAGAATAAAATATTTACAAATTTGATTTGGTACAATTATTCACAATTCAATTGTTCCGTACAGCAATACTATATGGTAAATTTCATATATAACCTTTTTTCGGTACTCAATTGCAGATTCGCAGAAAGTTCACGGACAAATATTTTTCATAGTTTAACCCTTTTAAACACGAGACTATTTTGATGAGACTATTTTATTTAACAAAAATATGACAATACAAATGATAAAAATTATTTTATTCTTAAAATAGTTTTCATGACGTATTTGAAGGTTAAAAAATTGCGATTGAAAAAATGAATAAAAAGTTATAAATTTAGGTGGTATTAATAAATAGATACGAAGTTAATGAGTTTCAACAGCTGTCAGGTTCCAAGACAACAAAGTGAACTAACCTGAACACTAAGTTCAGGTAACTAAGTGTTTAGGTTCTAACTAAATTTATACAGCTTATTTTTAGACAATATCGATGAATATTAGCGTGAATATTGAACATTTGATTTTAATTTTTTAAATCTAAAACATTTTTCTGAACCAAAATTTATCTTTAAAACACCTTACGCATGAGTATTGGATATAATTAAATCCCAGTGGATGTTACGTTGTCATTTAAACTATTTTCTGACTGTTAGGTAACTTTGCCCTAAAGGTAATTAATTACAAAACACCATTAAAGAAAGAAAAAAAATATGTATAGGAATCAATTCTACGAAAGTTTTCATTAAGGTATTTCTGTTTTTTCGAAAATTGATTTATATTTTAAAACTTGAAGATGAAAAATCTGCAAAGTAACCTCAGTTGCTAGTTATCTAAAAATAATACATTAGGAATAAATTTGGTAGATGGGCATTTGATCAATAAGTTTACTAGTAAGAAAACTTTCAAATACAATGACTTCCTAAATACTTGATATTTTTAAAAAGTGAAATGCATTTGAATGTACATTTTAAAATTCCATGGTGGATTACAGGAATTCAAAATTTAAACATATAAGCACAATATCCATCTGTGTGTTTTCTTAGTTATTTACAAAACTATTGAACCGATTTTTATCAGGTTTACATGGTTATGTGGCCTGTTGATACAGCTACATTGTTCAGTTAATGTGCTAGCCAAAACAGAATTATGCATAAAACTATTTATATCATATCTAATACAGCGGAACTTGAAAGGTTAAAGAATGTGTTTTAAAATATATATTTTTGCATGAAGTCTGATTGTCCTAATATATAACTTGACTTTTATGCGCGACACCCAAATGTGCTGCGTAATTTTTAACTTGGCCAAGTGACCTGAGCTAGTACCTCGCTCTCCTCAACCACGTTCCCCTAAAGTAGGGGAATCGAGACCTCTGCGGATTTAACATCCATAAAACATATTAACTTTTAAGCCAGGTTGTTTTTTAGTCGAAAGCAAAAGGAGTAATGTTCACATTTTACAAGTAATGAACTGCAAATACTGATTTACAAGAAAGGGAACTTAAGAATAATGGTATTTTATTTGTAGCATACTATAGAGTGACAAATTTAAATTGAAAGTAGGTATATTGGTTATCGTTAGAATTGATATTTAACGTTTTCTTTTTGTATTTCTTTTAATGAGAACTAACAACTTAAAGTTTTTGACAAGACTGAATTTATTTTCTTTTTATGATAAATCACTTTTGCAAACCCACAGAATGGCGTTCCATTTACAAGAAAAAAGTTATTTGAAGTTTTTGGCATGGCGAGCTATTTCTTTGGCGTTTTGACTCCATCTGTTGCAATGGGGATTTCAAGTAGCTTTGTGAAAGGAGAGAAATGATGGAAAACATTTATTTTACTGCTTTTAACGTCTTATTTTGAGTTTTATTCTTTTGTGTAATATTTGCGGTTGCACTCTTTTATATTGTAGACTCTATTATGCTAGATGAATTCATATATTTTACGTATTTTTATACCTTCAGTACTTCCATCCTAGGGATACAACAAGAATTAACATCAATACGTTTTAGTACCTTTGTTGATAGGATGATATTAAAAGTAATTTTCATTTGTATATCAAAATGCTTGTATGTTTGAAGTTTATTTAGTAGAAAGTAATTTTTTAAATATTTTTTTTTCTGTAACTAAACAAAATTTTATTCAATTTTTTTTTCAGTATTACAGTTATAATTAATATAAGTAGTAATATAAGTAAATTATAGCTTTTGATATTATACTCCTAGTTCTTTGGATGTAAATTTTACTACGCCATAGTTTTATTTAAAAATCTTGCTCTTTTAAAAACGTAAATCAATGAAATAAAACTCTAACCAGCAAAATTCAATAATGAATTCCTGAGAACTTTATCTGTAAAATAGGTATATATATTTATGGATTCTGTTTTTAGGTACTGTCACAGATTTTTATTCCTTTACTAAATATGTATGGTTGAGGTGTAGAAATTGTCAAATTTTCGGAAATTGACAAATTTTTGAAATTGTCAAATGTTTGGTTTCTTTGTATATTTAATTTATTATTAATAATTTTTTTCAAACCTTGATTGAATTTTAATACAATATCTCCAATTATAAAAATTAAAAAAAAAAAAAAAAAAAAAAAAAACTTTTTATTTCTCTCTAAATATAGAGTAATTTTTCCTCGAAATGTAAATTAAACTTAATTTATAATTTAATTAAGAATTTTATTAATGTTTTTGAACAGAAATGTCACCCTGTGAATGCGCCACCTTTGTTTAAAATGATTTACTTTTATTATAGGTCAAAACATTTTATATACTTTTGATACCAAAAATAAGACCTGGGATTTCGTCACCGAATGCCCCAAACCACTCCATGATGTAAGAATTGTAGCCACAAGTGAAGCTCTGTACTTAGTTGGTAAGACAACTATTTGAAAATTTAAACTTTTTATAGTACATTTAACATTAGCCTCGAGTATCACTAGGAACTTTGAAGCCCGATACATGAAGAATGTGATCTTGGAAAAAAAGAGAAGAATGTCATATTTTGGACTCTAATCATCAGCATGATATTAGATTTTATAAGTTAAAAATTTTGACTTATGATAAATGAAAGGATGTATCTCAAATTAAAAAATATTTAACTTAAATTTTTTTATCAATTGAAAGAGATGCGTTACTAGTTTAGGGATGCTTTCTAAATGAAACTTTTACACCTCAACTGTTTGATATTTAATAGGGCATTGCTCTGGTAATAGGGAATAATACATCCAACACGTTGCATTTAAAAGTACTAGTAACATGTCTAATATATATTAAAAAAAGCAGAAGATGTATTTCTCCATATAACCATGAGCATTAAAAACATTATCACTTTTCTTCCTCTAAAGAACATTTACTTTGTCTCATCGCATCCTCTGTTCTTTACCCAAGTAAAAGGAATGGAAAATATTTTTTGTTTTTCATTCTGTAACATTTGTCCCGTTATAAGGAAAAGGGAAGATTTGAAAGCTTAAAGTAAAATATGTTTAATATTCGTTTGTAATTCAAAAAGTAGGACAAAAAGTAATTTTTTTTAAAATTAGTTATTAATTATTAATTTTACGATTAAACAATACTTATTTTTAATAGAGAATACCCATTGATTTCTTGAAATAAACCTATATATACTTGGGAATTATATTAAAAATATAAAAAGAGCGATTGAAATCAATGTGATTTCAGAACAATCGTGCCCTTTGCACATTAGTGGTATACTAATGGATAGAAAGGCGTCGAGGGAAGATACAATTTAATACAATTCAAGAAATCGCGTTCTTAAAAGACTAAAACATTTTATTGTGTTTCTATACATTTCCAAACTTTTAAATTGGATTTTCTCAAAATCACTTCCAAGTGACTTAAGCTATACTCCCCTCTTATTCTTCACTTGTTTTTCACAAATGCTTCAATAAAAAAAAATCTAGCTTCCAAATCTCTTTGTTATAAATAAACCCAATTCTACATTTCCTTTCTTATACTTCAAGTTCTATTATTTCTCTTCTGGATGTCGTTTACTGTTCTCATCTAGGTGGGCACAGCCCTCTCGATCGGTCAAATACGGGTGAGATTAGGAACCTAAAGGACAGCTATAAATACCAATTTAAAGACGGAAAGTGGTCCCGTTTGCCCCAAATGATTAAAGGCCGGTCATTGCATGGTGCTGTGGAGTTCGGCGGGATGGTACTAGTGATTGGTGGAAGAGACGAGGAGAACAGGTAATTGTTTTTTTTTTTTTTAGTTGGGAAAAGTGTTACGTTGTTGCAATACTGCGTTGCAATATGAAAATTGTTGCGAAGATATCTGATCTTGAGATATTTCTAATATTTAAATGAGATAACTCGTTTTACTTTTTTAATATTTGTTTGGGTACCTAATAATCCAGTCGACCGTGGGCAAGACAAAAATTTAGTCAGACAGATTATCTTAGTTCGTCAAATCGGTCGGTCCTGACAGATGCCTGGTTCACCATGCAGACTAAGGCACTACAATTGTTTTTAAAATTGAACGTTATTATTCTGTGTAGTTGGTATGCAAGAAATTTTTACACGTGCATCTAGGGATTTAAGGTGTGTATTCTTACTGAAATATACTTTTAAATATTAAGAAATATAGGTTGAGGCAATATAACTCCCTTTTACTTCTACACACTTTTTTATTGCTGTGCATCAGGTCCAAATGCATACACAATTTAGCAATATTTAATGAATGAAACGATGAGAGTTAATGAATAATATCATTTAATGACTGAGGGGGATCAGATTCAGACTCAAAACAGATGGGATTTGTTTACATATAACTGAAATATCTTCTTGCTAAGGTTGACCACATATGATGATAAAATCGCTGGCAATTTGAAGGGGGAGTTTTTATAAATAAAAATATCTCCGAACTGGAGACACTGTATCATTATTATCAAAAGCTATAATCCGATATCTCTACTCTCATAAGATGTCAAAAATTTGGTATAGGACTCGACTATACTTTTCTTTTGACACATTGCCCGATTCTGTAACGTTTGTAGTTCTCTCTGAAAACTTCGGCCGAATAGAGACTTTGAATAGGTTTTTCACTACATAATTGAAGTTTGGAAGATAAAACTTAGGGACACTTAATAAACAAACACAAATGATTTTTAGAAAAAACAATAACACTTTTTGCAATTAGGCATTACATTAATAAGTATGTATGTTGCTTAGATTTTGCTTGTATTTAATGTTTAGAATTATATTTTACTTATATTTAATGTATTCTACAGATGTTTGTTTTTCATAAAGCATTTGTTTTTTAATTAATTTTTATCCTCCTTAGAAAAAAGTTTAAAGCAACTATGATTTTTTAAAATTTTAAGTAGAATTGGTTTAATATTCTGGTAACAATTTAAAATTTAAAGTATTTGACTATTAAGGTTAAAATTAAAAGCAAATAATCTAACAATTTGTCATTTTGGCAAGACAGTGTTATTGATTTCCTCCCATGATAGTTCCAAAATAATCAAAATCTAGAAAACTGCAATTTTTTATCTGGTCAAAATCAGATTTTAATGTAGTCTTGGAACATTTCCAACTTCTTAAAAACTTTCTTGCAAACGTATAGGAATTAATTTGGATTAGCATAACGCAGTATACATTACAATTAGGTAATATATATTCCTCACTTCCACCATCAAAGGGGAAATTATTCTTCGAGTTTGTTGAGAGAAAATATCCTGCATATGAATTTTAAGTCCGCTTTAAATCGTGATGGGTTATCCCAGCGATTCTCAACCTGTGGGGCGCGCACCCCTAGGTGGGCGCGAGCGCACGACAGGGGATGCGTGAGAATAGCCAAGAGAAAATACTATTTAAAAAAAAATGATTAATTGACTGAAAGGAAAGCACACATACATATAGAAAACAAAAAATACATTTCGACATATTTAACAAATAAAGTAAAACAACTTACTAAATCAAAACTTACTGAATCAAAACATACTAAATTAAAAACAAATTTAATAATTATTAGTGACTTTCTTGAGCCTGTCTTGCAGAGCAAAGTTTTTCAAAGGAAGGCTTGATATTAGAAATAATAATTTTGTATATCCAATATTTTTGAGCAAATAATACACAGGGGTCTTTCTTCTTCACTTACTTCAGTAATGGTAAACCCAAAATTTAAGTATTCTTGAGAATATTTTCTTGATTTGTTTTCGGAACCACGCTAGTCTGTGTACTTGTTGATGCTTGACTATTGTCTAATGCTCGCTTACTTTCACTTAAAAATTTATTCATGAGTCTGCATAAATCTGCTGTTATAAGTATTTTCTATGGTGAATTGCAATTAACAAGAAAACATTTATAGCATACACATTCACGATAGATTCCATAGCTATAGAAGGATCGACTCGAATGAGACTGGCTTGAATTGAAACTTGTATTATCGAACATTTTCTCTCTTCCTATGTTAAAACATTTGCTCTGCGCATACTCGAGACGGCATCGGTCGTGTTCACCGCCCGTTTGGCAAAGTGCCAGATGTCGTTTCTCGCCAACGTTGGCTCGCTTTTGCTCTTGTTTTGGCAGTTAGTTAAAAATAATTTAAAAACAGAATCCAAAATAGTTGATATACATTATTGTTGTATACATTTTATTTTAAGCGGGGGCGCGATGAAAATTATGATTGAAAACTGGGCCGCGAATACTAAAAGTTTGAGAAACGCTGGATTATTCATTCAAAACATCATGGTTCCTCTTGAAATATATTTGGGTGGACAGTAAGTTTGGAATATTTTGCCCCCCCAGGATAATTTGCATGGGGTGCAGACGAGACCCATTTCACTGGATTCTTGACACCTTTTCATCGTTCATATATGAAAACATAAATTACATAACCTTTTTTTTTTTAATCATTTACATGTTTCACTCATTTTAATCATAATCATTTACATTTTAATTGCTTCAAAAACTAATTTTTTAAAATTAAAATGAATACTAATAAAAAATTTTAAGATTTAGAGAAAAAAATAATTATTAAATCACAGAATGACCAAATAAATTTTAAGTCAAAGAATGAATTTCTTGCAATCAGTTCAAATGCTGAACCAAAATTATTACATTTAAAGAGTATCTTAGATGTCATTGTAGAACAAAATTGTTCTAAATTTATATTGTTTGGGATTTATTGTATCGCTAACATATTTGCATGGATAAGCATTGGAAATTGTAAAATAGTGCTTTTTATTTCGGAAATGTCAAAATGAAAACTTTCCTCTGATTTCCTAAAGAATTTCTTTCTTGGTCTTTTGAAATTTCATGCAAAATATATTTGTGGAAGTGAAGTTGAACAAAAGAGAAATAAGCCTGGGGTGTGAGTGTCCGAATCGGGGAAATCGGTGGTACAAATTAATTTTTAGTGTTCACTGTTGCTCTATTTTATAAAATAATTAAATCTATTCATGTTAAATCAGCATCTATAATAATAAAACAAGCTGTGTGTATGCGTCTGTCTGTGGCTCTATGGATCTATAGAAACCTACTTAAAACTAGAGTAGAGCTCTGAAATTGTCAACATAAGACGTTTTGGCTTTCTGATTTTATGTATGTCAAACAGAATGTTAAAATTTTAATTCTTTTTTCATTAATTTTTTTAATTAATTTATTTTTTACAAAGTGACTTCACATAGAGGTAAAGCTCTGAAATTTTCAACATAAATAGTTTAACCTTCTAATTGGACTTTTGAAAAAGAGAATTTTAAATTTTTAATTAGTTATTTTTTAATTAATTTTCTTATTTAATTAACATTTTTTTTTTTACAAAACGCCTTCTAATAGGGCTACAGTTCTGAAATTTTCAACAAAGTAGTTTTGGCCTTCCGATTGAACTTTTGATTGGACGATTTTGCGTTGCGATGAACTTTCCTGCAAGCGAAGTGCCAAAAATTGGGGCCTATACACCAATGACGGATTTCCTCAACTCGGGGCTTCACAGCTGGCTAAAATAATGAACATGGTAAAATTTCGCGGCAAAGCAAGGGTATTCAGCTAGTTAATAATATTAAGTCATCATATCATTAAACACGAGGCTCAACAACTAGTTCTCAACCATTTACTTTGCATCTGTACACTGGTAAAATATGCAAACAGGCACAAAATATTAGTTTTTTTTTTTCTTTCTGCAATGAATAAAACATGTACATACCAAAATTAAACAAAAACATTAGTCATTCTACGAAATACTCAACGGAAATCTAAAATAGAATTCAGTATCTCAATCATTTCCAAAAGCAATACATTTCTAGGAATTTATCACCGAAACTAATTCAGAACTTCCTCCCTTAACCTTCCAACCGAAGTTTTCAAATTGTGCAAACTGATTTTTTCCTCATATATTTTCTAATAAATCCCATATCGCCGAAAAAGAAAAACCGATTCCTTCACTCAGAAAAAAAAGAAAAAAATCCAATTCAAGAAAAAGTAAAAATATGCCAAATATAAAAAATAATACCACAAAATTAGAGTGAACGTTTACATTTAATACATTCGATTTCTTTATTCAAAAAGGAAGGAAAAAATAAACAAAGAAGAGTACTTAATTAGAAGCTATTACTATTGCTCATCATAACAACGAAAAATATTTTAAAAATAACATTTGATTATTTCCTGTGAATTTATAGCTTTTAAAAGAATTTTATTATCAAAATCCAGGTGGGGGGGGGGGGGTGCAAGTGCAACCCCTTACACCCTCCTGGGGCCGCCAATGAATATTTCTTCGTATATTTCTTATAAAAATGAATATTATCAATTCAAAAATTCAAAAGGAATGCAATTGACGTCAAATTTCTGTATATGAGTCAAAAGCCTTCTTTCAATTGCTTCTGAAGATTGAACTAGGGCTCGAAATGAAAATTATACTCAAGCACAAAAATATCTTTTCAGAACTCAGTCGGTTATTGTTGAAAGAGCTAACGTCTTTCTTTTATTTATTTTTTCTATACCCACTAAAAATATCTTAAAATTGTTTTGTACATTTATTCGTATTTTCAAATTGTAAAACAGACAATATGTACTTTTAGTTACCACTTGAAAATATGAGTAAATGTTTTTTGTTAAGAAAACACTTTAAAAAAATAAATGCTTTGTACACACTTTTAGAAAATTGACAAAAAAATTCCACAATAAACGATTAATGAGTATGATATTCGATTGAGCTAGATAAAAGAAACAATTTAAACTTTTGTTTCGCATTGGAAAAGGAAGAGAATTGTTTCCGATTCGAAATTGAATGTCATTCTGGAATGGAAAAGTGGTGTTCAAATTACAGTTAGAGATAAGGAAGGACGTTCGTGATTGAAATATCCAACATTGAAAAGATTGCTTAAAAAAATTTCATTTACTAATGTTTATATTTTGTTGACAATTTAAACGAAACAAGGGGCGTTTAAATGAAGCTTTGTGAATAATTGCGCTAAATAAATTTTATTTTAGCCCTTTCAAATAATCGAAATAGCTTTTCCATCATTAGATTCTCTTTATTACGAGAGTTTTCGCTTTCAAACTTTCTAATTTCATATAATAAATTGAAATGCTCGTTACTACTGTCAATAAGTATATTGGTTCCAAAATTTGATTTTCTTTTTAAATAAAGTTGTTTTTCCTTTATGAATTTGCATTGCATTTTCAAATATAGCTAATTAATAAAACTAAATTACATTTTTTAGTTCCATCATTGTGCGTAGTTATTAGAAAATAATATAAATTTTTATTTTCGTTAATTAATATTTCCCATTTTATTATACTATCGCATTGTGACTTGCGAAAAATATTCAAATTATAGTATACATGCTGAGAGAGAAGTATTTAATCATTCAGAAAAATAAGTAAACTCGAATAAGAAACTTAGGTAATTATATATTATCCCTGTCAACCGTTGGCGAACATTTTGTTCGGAGAAAAAGTTCGTACCACTGGCTTTATTGGAGGTTCAGTTTGACTTGGATCAACGTCGGCGGATCAACGAAGTGGATGGGGCACAATAATGACTGACCTTTTAAATAGACTAAGTGAACCCGTTTTAGGAAGTCTTTTGTCTCGCTATCGGTCGACGGGAAAAAACGTAAGTATAGAAACCTAGAACAAGAAATCGATTTCCAGTCTTTAGACATTTGATTTTTTTTTCATCATTTAATTCTCCCATTATAAATAAAGAAGCCAGTGACCAAGCTAGATGGTAAACTACAGTACACAAAATCTAAATTCGAATAAAACATATTCACATTCACGGCAAAAAGTTCGACAGTTATTATTGTGAACTGTGTTAAAATCAATATACAGTTTTTTTTATCAACATAAAGAAGTAAATGAGGAAACTCAAGTGTCTTTACATCACCACCACATGTTTTGTTGGAAGCTAGGGTATTCGCAACACATTTTTCTTCAATGTTTCTATCATAGCGGTAACGAGGGGGGGGGGGGGGAGGAGGTTAAATCCTTCCATTAGGTTTAGAAAAAATTAAGCCAATGTACTGTATTTTTCTCCAAACAACTCTTTGTTGATTATTACTAAAATTATCCATCAAATTTCATTATTTGGATAATTCAGTGATCAGTATTTTACTAAGGTAATCAAAAGCTATACCAAACTGCAAGACTATAGATGGATTTTTCACCAGAAGAGCAAACTTGCCACTTAATGTACCATTTGATGATAACTACGCGTTACACCCGTCCGAGGCTGGAGATATGGCCACTCCATCGCGGGAAACAGAAGTCTTGAGTGAACATTGCGCTGTGAAAAACTCAAACACTAAACAATAACTGAATGTAATCTAGGTGAGTGGAAAGTTGCTCAACTTTCAATTGCACTATAATACTGGTCACTATATTTAAATTGACGATTTATTACCCTTTTCATTTACTTGAAAAAATGGCCAGTTCAGTGATATTTTTGACAACTATCCTTACATGGAGAAAAGAAAAAAACATTGCCAAAATGGCGAATATGACAATGTACTTTTCGATAATTTTTACAATATCCTTTCTTGTAAGTGAAGCAGAAGAGAGGAGAAAAACAGTTGTTGATAAGCGATGCTGAAGGGAAGAGTATGTTGAAGACTTTCGTTTTTCATCTTTTTACACCTTTATAGCATTTTTATGGAAACTTCGGAGGTCGGGATGTTTTGAACATCTTAAGTGGCATTACCGTAGAGATTTTGATCAGAATCGTATGAGCCGTTTTTTAGTAATTGTTAAAAAAAATTATTATTTTCATGTTTTGCACATGCGCAATATTGAGAAAAACCTTACTGGCAGGTTCCATGGTCCCCACGAAACTATACTCCAAATTTGAATATCGTAGATCAAATCATTCGAGAATTATGCTGCCCACGAACAAACTAGCAGACATTTTTCGATGTCACTTTTATTCAGTCAGGATGTTCCAAAACGTCAGAATGTTCCAAAACATAGAGAAATGCACAAAATTCGAAAATATTTTTTTGACCGAAAACGATACTTTCTTTAACCCTTTGTTAACATATGGGTAATTGAAAGTTAATTAAAATGAGTGCAGGTAGCAAACGCAAAACTCAAAGTGAAACACTGCTTTTATTTTGCAAAAGAATAATAGATGAAAAATGTGGTGAAATCACTGTTCAAGTTGAGAAAGAATCCACAGTACTTGATAACGTACTTTATGAAGGAGAAAAAATAACAATTTTATCCGCAGATTTATAGACGTGGACGAGCTGGTATCATTATGTATAAATAAAAAATAATGCAATATAAACATTAAGAGACACATCTATTTAGAAATAAAAAATATATTTAAATGTTTATGGAGTTTTCTTAATGGTTATTTTTGGAAATGTATGTTTGAATTATTTCGCCGGGCCCGCCACTGATCTTATCTTGGTTACTGCGCATGTAAAAGTTTCTCCGAAAATATTGCATTAATGTATTTTACAATTATATCAGACCCTTTCAATTTTCATGTGTTTAAGAACGTTTTACTGCTCATGCGTTTTTATTTTTATTTTTTTGAACAAAATAATTGTTAAAAAATTTATTAACTCCGTGGGTTTCGGAAATGATTTGAACTTTTTCGATATGATGAACTCTTTTTCATTTTTTTCCTCCCCCCTCCCCCCTTTTTATTTGGTGTAACGAGTCCATATTTTTCGAAATTAACCCCCCCCCCATCCATCAACCCTAGCTACGCTTATGGTTTCTATAACAATGATATTTTTTTTTTTCATATAGGAACATTTAAATACATATCACCACCACGTGTTTTGTTGGACGCTTAAGCTTTTCCCAACATACATCCTTTTTCAATGTAGATGATTGCTGTTTCTATCACAATGAGATTTTTTTATTTATATATAAGAACATTTAAATACATATCACCACCACGTGTTTTGTTGGATGCTAGGTTTTTCGCAACATACTTCTTTCTTCAATGTAGATGATTGCTGCTCGATCACATTTAAACAAGTAACTTTATCAAAGATATGATGAACTTTAACTTTATCAAAGATATGATGGGATAAGCATCATTCAAAGTAATTTTTAACTTTTTCAGCATTCTCTCTTCGATTGAACAATACTGTCCTTTGAAAAACAGCTGGGAGCTATTCGTACAGCCTTTACCGCAACCTCTAATGGGTATGGGGGTAACATCTGATGGATCATCTTTGTGGATAGCTGGAGGAATATCAAGTGATGGTGAAAATATTAACCTATTAGACTCCGTTTTGTGTTTCAATAGAGAAGAATCAAGGTAAATAGTATATAAAATAGTGTAAATATAATATTTTGCAATTTGTTTAAAATACGAATGCTCAGAAATATCTCTACGAAGTTATTTTTTAAAATTTTTATTGTAACTTAAACTAATGATTATTAATACGGTACATTTACATGCATGGAATATGCAAGTACGTTTGTAAGATACTTAAAAAAAACACGTTTATATTTGTGGAAACATGTCACAAATGGAGTATGACGTGCTTTTTATCTCATGAATCTGCATATAGATGATAATCATCTAATTTTCATTGATGATAATTATCAAAACACTTATTCGTTAAAAAGAAATCTACTGAGATTAATATTTCCAAAGTTTGATTGACTATTATGAGTTTGAAAATATTACTATAAATTTTAAAAAGAACGCATCAATGCACTCAGCAAGGAAAAAGCAATCGTAAACGTGTGAAACTTATTGCAGATCGTTAAATTTGAAGCCAAAATTTTTCAACAATGAACGTGTTGGGATTGAATTGTTCTCATGACACAGCAAGAGGAAAATATTTTAACTGAATTCAAGGAACATGATGGTATGACCAGTGGTCACACCATCATGTTGTTTCCGCTCTGGTCACTGACCACAGTGGAATACATAACTCGGGGAAACTTTTTGTTTATGAAGAAGAATTCACAAAACTCCTCTTACACTAATTTAATTGCCTCGACAATTCAATGAGTTTTTGGTATGATAGCAGCAGCTGTGAGATGTATCTTGGTAATTATCCATAAGTAACAGAACATTTAAAAAAAAAAAAAAAAAAAAAATGAAAACTGACAAACTCAATGTAATGCGATGTTAATGAAATGTTCAGGAAAAAATCGTGCATGTCACATAGCTGCTACATAGTTTTTGTAGCAACAGATGCGCTTTACAGAAATACATTATTGATTCTCACAGCTTATTTAAATAACATTAGATAGTTGATCAAAGCTACATATGTTCATGGAAAGCCTGTGCGTTATCCTTGTAAGAAAATACAATATTTTTTTTCTGATTATCTCTCAAGATACTGTTTTGCGTTGTTGTGAAATATATATATATATATATATATATATATATATATATATATATATATATATATATATATATATATATATATATATATATATATTGAATTTCTGAATAATTAACTTATATTTGTTATATATAAAAAAAAATTACGGCTTATAAACTGTTGAAAATATTTATATCAGTTGTCAATTCGTATGAATTATTTGTTTTACGATATTGTTAAATAATGTTAACTAACATTATAATTCCTAAAAACTCTCTTAAATCCATTATATTTTAAAATTAAGTAAAATAAATTTGAAATACTAATAATGGTTTGAATATATATTCACAAAATATTCAATTTATTTACTTTTAAATAACTGTTACGCTAAAAATCAAATCAAATAGCAATCCTTTTGTTAAATGTGTGTTTAACGAAACTATTGTATTTTCCCGCAACTCTCGCTCTTTTATCCACATAGTGTAAATTTGTTCATAAAATAAACATACAAATTCAAATATCTAAGCAGGATTTTTCCAGTATTATGACAAGCGTCTATATGCTTACCAGTTACATCCTTTCTCATCAATGAAATTCAATGAAAGGTAAAATACCAATTTGTTGAAACAAATATCTGGATATCTCAAAAGTCTAGGAAAAGATTTATAAGCAATTATTCACAAACCGAAAGTTCTACATTTTTTAGAAGTTTGCTTTTCTAACGGTTTCTGATGCTTATATTTTATGATGCGAAAACTTTTATAATCTAGCTGAAAGCAATTTGTCGACATCTTTAAAGTTCGAGGTTAAGATTTTAGAAAGTTTTGAATTCTGTAATGTACTTTAGAGTAATAAAGGTTAAACACTGAAGAATATATTTGTATCGAGAAGTGGCAATTTACCTCAGCTCTTTATATTAACTATTCTTAGTTATTAAAGCTCCCACATTAGTACTCAAAGTTGTATCAAGTTCTTGTAGTGAAGACGACCTTAATATGTAATTAGGACATGGTTCGATTATCGATCGGAACTTAGTATGCCCATTTTCCTGAGCATGCATATTTATATAAACAGTGTTAATATCTCTTAAGTATACCTGAATGATTAGTCTTCCAATATAGATTAATTTACATTCAAATTATGGTAAACTGTTGGGTATCGGTGCTTTTTTGAAGAGTAGTCTTAAGGGTTTACATTGTTAGATACAAAAATAAATTGAGTTTTATGTTGACTATGTAAGATGCAACTATATTTTTAAGTAGAGATTCATATGGATATTTAAAAATATTGTACATTGGTACAGTGATCAAAAGAATCATACAATGTTTTAACTGCTCTAGATCTAAAACTAACAGGTTTGAATCCTTTTAGCATTTCGCCACAATTTAAAAATTTAATAGTAATATTCTAATTTTTATTTGAAGGATAGTATCCCCTGACTTTAAAAGTACACTGTGGTGACATAGAACATTTAAACTATCTGATTAAATAAAAGAATAAATACACACTCTTAAGCTACTATAATAATTAAAAGTCTCACCCATCAAGGAGAAACAGAGTGGTAAAAGTGTAGTACAATTACAAAACTCAATTAAAGAAACAAAAGTTTTAAACCCAGGCTGTTTTCGCAAGTGGCCTGTGACAGCAATTCTTTCTGAGTGTACAATATTATAATATATTTATTGTAGACTATTATGTTATATTTAATATATATATATATATATATATATATATATATATATATATATATATATATATATTAAATTCTTTAACATTTTAGACAAATTTATCACAATCTAAATATAACTTTATTGTAAAATCTATAATAATAAAACAAGCTGTGTGTCTGTCTGTCTGTGGCTCTGTGAATTTATAGAAACTTACTTAAAATTGGAGTAGAGCTCTGAAATTTTCAACATAAAAAGTTTTGGCTTTCTAATTTTATGTATGTCAAACAAAATTTTAAAATTTTAATTAGTTCTTTTTCAATTAATTTTTTTTTACAAAGTGACTTCAAATTGAGATACAGCTCTAAATTTTTCAACATGAGCAGTTTTAGACTTCTAATTGGACTTTTGAAAAACAGAATGTTAAAATTTTAATTAGTTATTTTTAAATTAATTTTCTCAATTAATTAACATTTTTTTTTTGTACAAAACGACTTCTAATAGGGCTGCAGTTTTGAAATTTTCAACCTAAGTAGTTTTGGCCTTCTAATTGGTCTTTTAAAAAACAGAATATTAAATTATTATTTAGTTCTTTTTTAATTAATGTTTTTAATTATTTAATAAATATTTTACAAAACGATTTCTAATAGGGCTACAGCTCTGAAATTTTCAACATTAAGTTGTTTTAGCTTTCTAATTGGACTTTTGAAAAACAGAATTTTTAATTTTTATTTAGTTGTTACGGTATTTAGCTAGTGACTTATATAAGTTACAACCTTGAGTGATAACCCTTAGAAAGGTTGGTTGTTTTCAGATTATCTGGCACCGTCAGCAACACGAGGGCTATAATGCGTCAAAACATTCGTCATTTGAAAAGCCAACATACATTTACAAACACCCATGCCTTATACGGGACTCGAACCTTCAACCTCGCGATCTAGAAGCTAGCAAGCTAACCACTATACTGTTTGGTCCCCCCCCCCCCTTTGGAAAGTAAAAAAGAAACTAATAACAAAATTTTCTTAAACATAGTCTATTTAGTAGGCTGGGTATAAAAAGTCGAAGTATCTTAGATTTTTTAGCGGTAGTGTGAAAAAGTCGTGGACTCTCATTATTAAAAAGTGTGTAAAATCTCAAAACTCTGAATTGGTATCTTCTGTGGCCTCAATGGGTCGAAAGTTGTGAAAATTGGATTGTAAATGCTTAAAGTTCTAAAATTAAATAATAATCATAAATTTCGTTGATCATTTTGCGGTAATGCTTTAAAGTTACTTTTTTTTTTATTAACAACACCTGTAAAAGTTTTAAGAATTATACGTTAATTTCTTTTCCGCCTCAAATGCAACGAATTTTGAAAATTGAAGGCAATTTTTTAAATAAAAACACATTACCCTTTCCTCATTGTAATACGAAAGTAAATTTTATTCCAACTTTCAGACTTACAAATTACAAAAGCATTATTGATTGTAATATTTTTGGACTGTTTTTCAGGCTTTTTTTTCTCCTTCTTTTTACTAAAAATTCTAGCATGTGGTTTCTGGATTCTAGGGCTGCTCCATCCCTATTTTGCTGTCCAACTGCATTTCCGGAGGCTTATGTGCTTAGTTCTACAACTTTTCGACTGCTTGTGTGCGTGAAGGATATTTAATAAAATCATAGTCTTCCAAATGGGCTTAAGTATTGCATATGATCATCTTAATTGATGAGATGAGCCATATTAGGATCCTCACAGCTATACTGATTATCAAAGCAAAATTAAAGGAAAATGGCCCTGATGAAAATTGTGTTCGAAGATTTACTATTCCTGCTGTTAACATTTGAGCGACAAATTACACAGATATAATTTATTTGCGAACTTGTAATGTAACATTACCTCTATATCTCAGAGAGATAAGTTTTTATGAACTTTAAAGATGATAGAGGACTATGTGGCAATGGACGGTTTGGATTTTATTAAATATCCTTCACACACACACACAAGAAGTCGAGCAAATTGTAAAGCTTAACACTGAAGCCTTCCGAAAAGCAGTTAGATCACAGAATAGGGATGGAGAAACTTTAGAATCCGAATACCCCTTGCTAGAGTTTTTAGAGAAAAAAAGCCAGAAAAACAGTCCAAAAGAGACTACAATCAATAATGCTTTTTTAATTTGTATCTCTGAAAGATTGAATAAAGTTTATTTCGAATAAAGTTTATTACTACCGCTAAAAGATCCAAGGTACTTCAACTTTTTCGGTCCGGCCTACTATTCAACTTTCTTTAGCAAGTTTTTAAGTGTTTTACATCCATCTTTTAAAAAGTACTTTGTTGCAACTGAAACAAACATATTCAAATACATTTCATAAAAGCGATTCATGAGCTTATTTGTTTTCTTACTTTCATTTAAAAGTATAAATATGATTTGAATAGATTTTTTTTTATAAAACTGAAAAGATTTTATACAAACTCGCATGCTATTAGTCAAATTTTATCTTTGAAGTAGAAACGGCATTGAAAAGTGTTTTTTAAACACAAATAATATATTAAAGTATTAATTTCGTTTTATGTCTCACTTTTTTTTCTTTTCTTCTTTTTTTAATTTTTTTTTTTTTTTTATTATTTTTTATTTTTATTTTTAATATTTTTTTAGTTTAGTTTATAAACAATATGAAGATTTGTAAGTAAATTGTAGTGTGTTTAGGATTTGTGCATTCTCTGAAACTCCTTTCAAATTATTGGCGACCAAACGGTATAGTGGTTAACATGCTGGCTTCTAGACCGCGAGGTTGCGGGTTCAAGTCCCGTGTTAGGCATGGGTGTTTGTAAATGTATGTTGGTTTGTTAAATGACGAAATGTTTCGGCGCATTATAGCCCTCGTGTTGCTGACGGTGCCAGATAATCTGAATACAACCAACCTTTCAAATTATTGATATTTTTTTATTTGTAGATGGACCAAACAGGCTATACTTCCCTGTCCTATAGCTTTCCCAACACTTTTAAAGAATACGAATGGGTTACTGCTTATTGGTGGGGCCATAAGAACCAATAGAGCAGACAAGAGTCAGTTGGAGAGTGTCTCATCAGTTCTCTATTTGGAAGCTGATTCTTGGTCAAACCGTATTCAAATGCCTGTTCAATGTCACAATGCTATTGCAACCAACTATGGTAAGATTATATATATAGATTATATATATATATATATATATATATATATATATATATATATATATATATATATATATATATATATATATATATATTGTGCAAGAAGTATATTTAAAAGTTTGGTACAAATATTTATATTTAGAGAATTTAAGGGGGTCCAGGGCCCAAATACTTTCAAAATGGTAAAAAAAAAAAAAATTGCTTTAAAAAAATATATTAAATTACGATCACATTTAGATACCTCATTTTTTAATGCTACCCCTTTCCATTGGCTTGCAGTTGTCAAATTAATATCTGACAACTGACGCACATGAACTTTAAACAGCTTTTTTACTTTAAACAGCTTTTATTTGTTTGTTGTTTTATAGTAATTATAAAATTTTAATAAAAATAATATATTAATTTTTTAATAGATTTTACAGATTAGTACAATGTTCTACAATTATATAAATTTTTTTTGTTGATCCAACAAATACTAAAGAAATTAAAATTTTGGGCCCTGGACCCCCTAAATCCTATGCATGACATGTGTAGAGTATATGAATATTAGGGTGGATCATGAAAATCTTTCTCTGAAAATTCAAAACTATAAGTCGATACAAATTTTCATTATGCTCACCTATTTACCAAAAAGATATTAAAGCTCAATTGAAAAATATTTAGGTCAAACGGAATGGATCTGAAGTTTGATATTTTTAATTTTTTTTTTGTAAAAAAATTAAGATTTTTAAAAACATAAATATATAAAGCAAATTTTTATTTTCAAGTATAAAAATGTAAAGTTTTGAATATTTATTAACAGTAATAAAAAATTACATCTGCCATGTAGCATTTAAATCTCCAGGAATCTACATGAAAGTCTTAATTTTATTTTTTACAAAATACGCATATTTTTCAATATTTAACCCATTCTTTAGGTTAATTTCTATTATCATACTTTTAGTCTAGGTACAGCTTTTTGAAATATCGGGATAAATATTTTATGTAATTGTGTATGCTACATTCAAGTGTCAAGTCATGTAATTTCCGCATGACATTGGAGTCTCCCACCAATAAATACCATAGGTTCGAGCCATAAAGGTAACGTTACTGAAAATGATTCAATGCCTCACAGTTCAAGTGATGAAAGTGTATTTGATAGTAAAATGCCTTTACCAGGAAAAAAGTTATAACTTCAATTATTTCAGCGAAACAGGAGCTGCTTGAAAATTTACTCTCTTTTTGTAGAAGACCATGTGATCGTAGAGCCATTTCCATTTGTGCAGGAGCTGAATAACCAAGTGATCTTTTGCGGAATTTAATTGTTGTAACACTATAAAATCAGGCAGTGGTAATAGATAAATCGAAGGTTTTTTTTTGTAAAATACAATCAAAGTATTTTTTACTCTATTTTATCATATTTATATGAATGAAAGAATGAAGTAATAAGTATAGAAATTGTTAGTAGTAAATGTAGTCTCATAAATATACGTGAGGAATAAATATCTTTGTCGAAAAATTATTCAACACATTTTGGACACTCAACTATAGACAGTGGCTCTGGAAAAAATGTGTCTGTGTGTGCGAAGGAATTTAAAACTCCTTTTTATCGCTAGTTCATATTCCAACTATGAACTATAGCTCTTGTTTGCCCAAGTCAGTTATGACTCGTGGTTCTATTACTATTATAGACTGCCAATCAATAAGATCCATGTAGTTTTTTTTATCAAATATATATATATATATATATATATATATATATATATATATATATATATATATATATATATATATATATATATATATATATATATATATATATATATATATATATATATATATATATATATATATATATATATATATATATATATATATATATATATATATATATATATATATATATATATATATATATATATATATATATATATATATATATATATATATATATATATATATATATATATATATATATATATATATATATATATATATATATATATATATATATATATATATATATATATATATATATATATATATATATATATATATATATATATATATATATATATATATATATATATATATATATATATATATATATATATATATATATATATATATATATATATATATATATATATATATTTTTTTTTTTTTTTTCTTTTTGTGGTTTGAAAATCCTCATTGCTTTTAACTTTGTTTGTAAAACTTTTTGTATTCTTTTGATTAAAGAAATATGTTTGCGGGAGTCGTTCCCAAAAGGAGATGTTTTGGGTGAAACATAAAATAATTTTTCTGTAGAGTTGATTGAAAAACAGAATTAAATTCTTCTTTTAAATACTTGATGCGTTGCATTACCTTAAACACGTTTTGTAATGCCGAAATAATTCTATGATGACATTTTACTGTAAAATATGAGGGAGTATAAACTTTCATTACAAACTCAGCTAGTTTTTTAAACTGCGTGGTTGGATCAAGTGATACAATGTATAAACGTGAAATTCGATTTGTCATTATCAGTTATCTTTAATGGGAGATTTTTCCAGGGTTTCTGCTTGCCCTTGGGGTCATTTTCGTGTTAGTACAACCTGACATAGTTTCCAGGTATATTTCTAGTCGGTATTCAACTTCATAAAATCAATTTCTAGAAAAACTTTATCTATATTATATTCAACAACTGGTAAATCTTACAACTTTCTAATAGTTTTACTTTTACTAAAAAACTTCGGTTTATCTATCACAACTGACGGATTTTCTAGTGCTACAACATTTAAATCCCGATAAAGAGCACCTAGTTGAGCTCCTGCTCTAATGGAATGGCTCTAGAAAATAATAGTAAATTTTCTGGCAGAGCCCTTGTTTCACAGAAATAATTGAAATTTCTGGTTTTTCCCCTGGTAAAAATATTTTATTACCAAATACACTTTTATTACATGAACTCTGTGACATTGAATCCTTTTCAATAAAGTTACCTTCAAGTCTCAAACAAGGAAGCGATTAAGGTGTGTATAGTAAAAAAGGATGAAACGCTTACTGCTGAGGAAATTAGTCTTGGTTGGTTAGACAACTTGATACTTGAATGTAGTACTCGCCGTTTCATAAAATGATATTCCCGATATTTCAAAACACTGTACTACTATACCTAGACGATAAATAAAATAATTGAAATTAATCATAAAAATGGGGTTGAAAATTGAAAAATATGCTTATTTTGAAAAAAAAGTAAAGATTTTCATGTATATTTCGGGAGACCTAAATGTTATCTGGCAGATGTAATTTTTGTATTACTGTTAATTAATATTCTAAACTTTACATAATTTTATTTTAAAACAAAAATGTGCTTTATATATATATATATATATATATATATATATATATATATATATATATATATATATATATATATATATATATATATATATATATATATATATATATATATATATATATATATATATATATATATATATATATATATATATATATATATATATTAAATCTTTGTTTTTGACAAAAAAAATAAATAAAATTTCAGTTCAATTCCGGGAGACTTAAATATTTTTCGATAGAATTAAAAATAATAATAATAATAATAATAATAATGTTTGATAAATGCATGAGCATAGTGAATTTTTTTTAATTACATGAAATTTTGATTTTCCTAACAAAGTGTTTTGTGATACGCCCTATGGGTATCATAAAATTTATTTTCTTATTCTTTTTTTCATAAAATTAAGTGTCTTCATTCTACAAACACCATAAATTCAGTCCTTCAACGTTTTTAAATGTTTCATCTGATATATCCACACATAATTTTCCTAATTTTTGTATTTCAGGCGAAAACATCTACGTCTTTGGAGGATTTAGAACTCAAACAATGTCTCAGCTGACAGAAGCAATATACTTTGATATCAATAACGAGGAATGGCAGCATCTTTGTGATTTGCCAGAAGACGCAGCTGGTTTCATGGTTGCTCTTTCTAAGCACCAGCCATAAATATGGACGTACTGACTTTTACGATCGTCGATAAGATAGCGATGGTTATCATCCAGCCATTTGTATGTGTCTATCAAGTCAATAAAAACACATTTATTTGTTATTGGCAGTTATATATTTTATGAAGACAAAGTTTATGTTTTTGATGTTTTAAAAATAGTGTTCTGTGTTTGCATATGTGATCGAAATTAAAATAAAATGAAACATTGTAAACGTATTAAAAAATCTTACAAAAACCTATAATTAATGATAATGGTTTTTAATTAATCAATAAACATATTAGGGTGAATAATAAATTAAAAACAGTAAAAATGTCCTTTTAATATGGTTTAGTATTATTACTATCAAGATATATTTTAAGGTAATTTTCACGAAATGCGTCATGATATAATGGCGCAATTTTGTGTATTTGTTCGTAATTAAACATCTTATTCCTAATGTACTGTAATAATTCAGTTATCTATAAATGAACTGAAGAATAGATTGCTATGAAAAGTATCATTCAATTTAAATCTGAAATATTTGTGGTAGTTGAACAAAGACGTCTATAATAACTAACAGGGTTTTATTACTTTTTGTGTTTGGTATTGTGCTTAGGTCTTCATATTCTTGCACTAACTCCAATGGTTTTGAGCAAAAGCATTTGCTTTTGACCAGCTCGGCCATTCAGCTTGTTTTATATCATCTTTCACCACTGTTCAACAAGTCAATTTGGGCCTGGTCCTTTACATTTTTCCATCGGAGGACAATAGCATTGTTATTGCTGGAATTCTTTCTTTGGAAAATAAAATTAAAGAAGAAGCAGAAATTATTTTTTTGGTATATCTAAAACAATAAACTATTCGAAATTAAGAGAAGTCTCCTCATAGTGGTGACAAGGTCCAAATTAGAAGTGACAACTTGAAAAGGATTGACTGGATAATGGCAAAGATTCAAGACATTTTCAAAGGTAAAGACTGAGATTTTAGAGCAAGGCATGATTGAAAACTATTACATGAGAATGAATACGATGCATGCAAATGCTTATTCCCCTTAAACTATGTAAAGACAGATAAGTGTAGACCCTCTGCCAGAAGAAGATAAGGAAAGTTTAGTCCCTCTGCTCAAAGGAGTGCTATCAAAATATAGTTAACCATATTTTGATTACACTCACTTTCCACACAAACTGGATCTGTTCTCTACACAGACCAAGTTCATTGGTACTCGCTCATGGTTTGAAATTTCAAAGAGAAGTTTTAAGTATGGACTACTTTCCAGATAAACAGCTATTTTCAAACCAACTTCTTAAATCAACCAGCCATCTTCTTTCACTTCAACAAAAACTGATCTCTATTTCTAGGAAGATAGAGACTTGATAAAAGCAATTTAAGAGAGTTTTTATGTTAAAAATCGTATTGAATGGACACAACTGCAATGAAAGATTTATTAGGCTATCATAAAAGTTAGATTGAATTCTTTATTAATGACTTGTATATTTGAAAACCCCCTCTCAAACAATATTGGACCAACAACAAACTATTTTCTAGTGTGGAAAATTTTAAAGAGGTTATTTTTTGTTTCAAAATATTTTAGTTTTAAAATTTTGAAAGTGATCAGTATGGTTTTATTGACCTATTTAAAACTGATTGAAATTTCGTCTCGCCAAGACATAAATACGCTATTGTCCGTGTCAAAACTAAAGACAGGCAAAACATTGCAACTATTATTTGAGGACAACTTGTAACGAGATTCTATCGGAATTACTTTACCGTCATTCTATTAATCTGATTCCATATTTATCAAAACAAAACGATTTTTAATTCACCGTCAATTCTCATGTTCTAAAAACATAGAACTTATTCATAACAAATCGGCAACAAACTATTTGGCATTCAAAAAATCGTAAAATAAATTACAAAATAAACTTAAGGCAAATCAAAAAGCATAGCTTAAATAAACTCACTCTATATATTTATACATAAAAGTATTATCAAATGAAATGCATAGTTTTAAGCCAAAATGAGATATAAATACGACAACTTTCAACACAAATTTCGATATTATATGTAAAAGGAAAAGTAGTCTAATTTTTATATTTTGGTAGCAAATTGGATATGCCAAAAACATTGAAGCTTTGCCCACCTTATCTTAAATACAAATTCCCATGGTGTTTTAAGTATGACTAACAACATTTAAAATTCTAATTGTCTTCCCGGCTTAAATACTGTTATGAATTTTTCCACTGAGGCAATGTTGGCACAATTTTTAAGATGAAACTACTATTTATTCACTCTTCACAGGCACAAAATTTATGACAACAGTATAATCAATCCCCAGCTTCAACACAAGCTTCAACAAAAACAACTTCGAAGACAGCGATCATACAAGCTCACTCCAATAGGTAAACAAAGCGAACAGCTTTCATCGAAGTCCGAAGTCAATCTGAAAACTTTCCCGATCTCCAGTCTTATTTATACTTGGCGCGAGAGAACATTCGCGAAATTTCCAGCCAATTCGTCGGAAAAGAAACATCTCAAAATTTCTCAATTGCTTTCGGTGTTGCCACCTTTTTCTAACTTGTATAATCACTGTTAATAAATAAAATAAGATAAAAATAAATTACAATAGAATTTTAAAATAATACGTCACTATTTACACTATATACAGACAATTTGTGCCAATTTTTGACCAAGTAAAATAAAATGAATAAAATTATAATCTTTCCAGGAATTCCAACTTAATGAAAAAAAACGCATTATTTTTTCTGTCTTAAAATACCAATTTTGCACAAAGTATCAGTATTTTGGATAATGACTTTCTTTTCAAGGTGTATATAGGATTAGTGAAAAATAGATAACTCACATGTTTTTGAGAGTCACAGAATGTTGTTTTCGCAGACATGCTTAAAATTTTTTTTTCAAATAATTACTTTTTTTTAACGTTAAGATAGGATGAAAGCACCATCGGCTGATAAAAAAATAACTACTTTTTTATGTAAAAAATAAGATTTTTGTTAACATTTCAGTGAATACTGCTTTTTTTTACCTTCAAATATTTGTGAGTTATCAATTTTTGCGAAAGGCATGTTAATTTTGGATAATTTCGTATAGTTTGATTCCTAAAAATATATCTATAAGAAGACTTTTAAACTTACTCGTCATGCACATACTAAAAAAAAAAACTTTATTATATTCAAGAATACTGAATTCAGTTAATTTACATTTAATCGTTATATACAAAGCACTCGTTACTGCTCAATTACAGAGACATAATTAATAAGCTAATACTTTTTAATAAGATAATAAACTATTAAAAGTAATTTAGAAAATCTTTAAATATAATTTACCAGGGTAAATAAAGATTAATTCGAGCTTAACGTATTTTAGTTCTATATTTTTAAATTAGCCTTTTCAAATATACAATTATAATAATGTTAAATAAAAATTATATACGACTCTTCCGATTCCGTCTCAAGTTTCTTTTTAAACATACATTATAATTATTTATTTTTTGTTAATTTTAAAATTCTATAAATTGGCAGAGTACTCTAGACATAAGCTTGTACATAAAATTAGTACACTCTTTCTATGAAATGCAAATCACTTGAAAACTCGACTGAGGTTTCAAAAACTTACTTTAAAAATATAGTGTCTGTGTTTTAAAAATAGTTTTAACGGTGATTAATGATGTTGTATTTCCATAGTTTCCTAAGTAAAATTCTATTTTAAAAGGTTATTAATTCAATTTTGAAAAAAATTTGAGTATTTTTAGAAAGGAGGAACTCTGGGATTTTAAACCAAGTGTATGGTGTTTGGAATTTATCATTTTTAATCGTAGGGTTTTCCAATTTTATAGAAAAGTTCGTGGAACACCTACATATGGTTTCAGATTAGTTTATAAATTTGATTATTGTATTTTTAATTTGTCACTCATTCATTTATGTTTAGAGAATTCCACTTAAAGAGACTACGCGTTGCATTTTAATTAATTTTGAAAATAATAGTAACCAAAAATTATTTTTGTTTATTATATAAATATAAACATTAATTAAATTTAATTAGCAATCATAAGAAAATATTTTTCAATGTCCATCAATTGTCACACTGTGAGTACACTATTACAATTTTTATATGTATTGAGGGAGAGGAGGGGGGGGGGGTTAAGGAAGCCCTGATTTAATTTAATTTGATTTAATGGCAATTTGTAGATGAGAGAGGAGTAGATTTGGAAGTTTTGTCAAAGAGGGTAAAAGTACAAAATCAAGGATTCAAGTAACAGTTTATGGAATGATTGAGATTGGGCAGAGAGGCAGATGAGATGGTTTCTTTAGGGAGAATCTTCAAATGCTATTTTATGTTCCTAAAAAGTAGTAAACAATTATTTTTGAAGTAAAAAAAAAGAATTAGCAAGCTACCAGAGACCACTTTTTCTCTTCACTCTTTTGAATACCATGTTTTAACAAGTCAGACGTTTGAAGCTTTAATTTTCACGTTGAAAAGAAGTTAGCGGACAAAACGACACCGTTAAGCTATGGAAAAGTCCTAGGTTACATGCGATCGCGAGACGAGTACATTAACACCAAGCCCTTTATGACTGCATTAGTAACATGGTTTTGATCCTCCTATTTACCTCTCCAGACGTAAGTCATACTCCTCTCTTTTAATCCTTCGAAAATAAACCACATACTGCCGTATATTAAAAGCGTAAAGAGATCTATCTTTCTACCAGTACTATTTAGTGAATTGAAGTAATAAATATGTGTTTAAACCTTTTATATATAATGTTTCTCTCCCTTGTTGTCATGATTCGAGATATACCTTACAACTTCCGATAACTTACATTTTGCAGACCACTTCACTATTTTGCTATGATCGAAAATCGGAAATAACTGTGCACAATGTAAATGTTTTGGAAATTCTAATTATATTTTAGTTATGGAATCATTTTTAACTGCACTACTCATAGACGGAATAGGAAAGGAGTCTGGTTGAAATATAGGTTGGAAACATTCTATAAAATTATAGAAATATCCAGATAAACCTTACCATTGTCACTACTTTGAAGCTTTTATTTCTGATAATATTTACAGATTTACATTGTTAAAAAACAACTGTAATTAAAATGATTTTAGAACTAAAATTGAATTAGAATTCACCAAAAATGTACGTTTGGTGTATTTATCTGAAAATTCTCGTTTATAACAATATTAAAATAACTACATGTTTTGCATAAAAAGCACAATTTATTTTATTAAGCACAATTATTAAATATTAACGAACGTGTTTTAGACATAGTTTTTATGTACATTGTATTCAATTGTTGTGCAATCAATTTTCTTAGATTTTATTTAAAATGCTGCAAACCATTATCGTCTCCCCCTTATTTAATGCAAACACAAGAAATAATGACTTATTTCAGAATTATAAATTCAATGAGTTTAAAATATCCGATTTCATATTCAGGAAAAAGTAATAATTTTAAGTAATTCTAGTTACAACTTCAAATAAACATTACATGTAACATTCATAAACATATATATAACCCATTACACACACATATATATATATATATATATATATATATATATATATATATATATATATATATATATATATATATATATATATATATATATATATATATATATATATATATATATATATATATATATATATATATATATATATATATATATATATATATATATATATATATATATATATATATATATATATATATATATATACTATCAGTGTTGTCCCGCGCTGCTGGGAACCCGTTGAAAGACATAGAAATTTACATTTAAATAAAAGTATAAGTACAGGGTATTTAGCGATTTTTTTCATTTAATGATCGGGATAATCGCAAAAATCAAAAACACGGTTAACTAAAAGAAATTTAAACATAAATAATAATAAAATTAAGTTAATATATAAATATTAAGGGTTCTCTTAATATTAATTAAGAGACTCTTAATATTAGTATTTTGCGTTAGGTGTGCTGGCTTACTGTGTACTTAACATTAATAAAACATCTTTAGAAAACATGCATATTTATTTACAGAATAAACGTACTCGTAACTCGTTGCAATTACGTACATGCCGTATCCGACGTTCTAAATAATATCTTCAAATTCCATCACAATCACTGTTGTCATCTCTAACTTACAAATATTTGCTTTTACATTCGACCTTTCTGACATTTCAATTGACCTCAATTGAACTAAACTCAAAATACATTATAATAAAATTAACTAAATAAATAATGATAAAGTAAAGTTATATCAGTTTATGAAATAACTATAACGCAGTGGTTTACGCACAGTTCGTTTGGGTGGTTGCTTTTCGGGTTCTTCATCAGAACTTTCTCTGAAATTATCTTCATCATCTTCATTACAGCTGCTCCAGGCTTTTAGTTGACTGACATGGGCTGTCGTGGCGTAAAGGCGGCCATTGCTAGCCTCTAATTGGGAGATTCTATATGTATCACTAGGGAGTATTTCTGTGATAACCATAGATCCTCGATACCGTGGTTGAGTTTTCGTTGACTCCCCTGTCGCCTTAGGGTGTCTTCTATTTACGAGACAATGGGAACATGTGAGTTATCTATAATCTGCAACAATGGGTTTTAAAAAACTAGAAATCGAACAATGGTGCGAAAATTGGAAAGTGAGCATCAACGCCACTAAATCTAATATCCTTGTAATGGGCGGGAAGAAGACCAGAACCCCCATCACCACCGAAGTTTATCTCTTTGGGGAAAAGATCCCAATTGTCAAAAAAGCAAACTATCTAGGGCTTACCCTAAATACCAAATTGAACTGGATGAATCACTGTAAACATGTAGTCAAAAAAGCCAATATGGTCATGTCTAAAATTCGCCCTCTTATAGATAGGCACTCCAACTTGAATCTTAAACTAAAAAGACTTCTCTATATTAGCAACATTAGACCCATCCTGACCTATGCGTCACCTGCCCTCACCACTGCTAACAAAAGAGAAATAAAAATTCTTCAAACTTGTCAAAATAAAATTCTAAGAGAAGTTGTGAACGCTTCTAGATATATTCGTAACAATTTAATTCATAGGGACCTCAAAATTGAGCCTATCTCTGAATTTATCGCAAATACCAATATTACCTTTTATAGAAATGCCCTCTCTGAAAATAGCAATTTCCAAAGCATTTTCGCCTATGAGGTCTTTTTCGAAGACTCCCACTGTAGACAGTTTGCAGCCTTTGCACTCTCAGATGCCATTTTATCAGAGGCATTTAATTAATCATCTTCGTTTACCAAACCTGCTCAGATTAGAACTGCTCATTTGCTCCCCAACCCCCAACAATCCGTGTAAGCCACACAGTGGGGGAAGCGGATGGGGGTTGAAGTGTTCAGTTTCCCCCCCCTTTTAGGAGCCAAAGCCCTCCAGCAACCCGTGGAAGGTTCCCTATCTTAGGGAAAGGGAAGAGGGTGGAGGTGTAGTTATTATTTATTATATTACAGTTTATTTTTAATTATTTTTTATCTTAATCACTATAGAACTTTCACAAGAAAGGCTACATTTTATGTTTCAATCTTCTTTTTATATTCTATTACTATAGACCTTTCACAAGAAAGGCTACATTTTTATCTTATAATGGTTATTTACATAACCAAGTCTCTTTTGACTTGTTTATTATTGGTTAGCTTAACTAACTTCTTGTACTCGTTAAATATTTTTGTTAAAAAAAAAAAAATCCTACTATAAAAATTGTCGTCCGTCCTGTATTTTTGATATTTCTTTTATCTTACTGTTTTTTATTGTTTTACACATTCTCAGATTATCCAAAACAGCATTTCGACCTTTCTGAGGTATGACCAGTTTACTGATCATCCCTTCTCCCCCCCCCCCCAGCTTTGATCGCCTTTTATGTGAGACCTGACCAATTGACTGCCTAGTGGCCCATTTCAGATGAAGAGGTTTTCGCCCTAACGGGCACCAGGTACCTCGAACAATACTATATCAAAGTCAAAACATAAAATTGCAAAAAAAAAAAAAAAAATTCGTTTTAAATTTTTCAAGGAGTGCAGCCTTTTTTTTTTTTATCAGCAGGATGATTTTTTAATATTGTAAAATTATAACTCTAAGCTATTGGTATTTAATTAAACTGCCCATTTTTTTAATACATTTTTTTTTAAATTTATTTTTTTCAGATCAAGTGTTTTTTTTCCCACAATGGAGTCTTTGAAGAATGGCGGTATTATACAAAAGAAGAAAAAAATTATATTGTAATGGATATTATTCTGCAAAAATTTAGAAAATAACAGATTTGACTCTTGATTCAGAGAAGTTTTTACAGTCAAACATTTCGCGATTTTTGTCAGAATTATCTGAAAAGTGGAATATAGCAAATGAGATAATGGACCTTTTTAAAAATAGCAATAGAAGTTAGTCAGAGGGCGCAAATATGAAATTTATAATAAGTATGCATCAACCCTGTATTTTCTCATCATCTGGAAGTTGTTGACCTTACAGTCGACCCTAAAGAACTTTGAAGAATCTTCTTTCAATATTAAGACACGTATGGTTGAAGATTTTGCCCTATCACGAAGTGTCATTTAGTTCACCACAATTGTTCAAGTAGGAAATTGTTTGTTGGGTAACAGAAACAAAACTACTTTGATTAGAAAAAAAACTTTGAATCTTCAGAAAAAAGGGAATATGGTGATGTCATTTGTGGTGACAGGCAGTTGAACAGTGGTGGGGCATTAGTTTATTACATAGACTAAAAATGCACCAGTCATTCTTGTGAACAGACGCCAAAGTGGTCATTGAAGGCGGTTCATCGAGTGTTTCAATCTTATCAAAGTCTATGCAAGTCCAAAAAGTTATGTTGCTCTTTAGATTAACATATTTCTATGACACAAATGTGAGCTGAAATTAAACTTTAAGTCATACTGGTTAAACTACTAAACGCTTAATTGAAGCACAAAGTGAAGTTCTAAAAATGTACCTTCTCATTAATCATTGACATTAGTTTGTAAATGGGAATGTGACGCTGATTGGAGCTCTGGTCAATGGTCATAGCACGTATAAACAGATATTTAAGAATTTCTATGCTACTGATGAGTTTCTGTTTATATTTGCATTTGTTCCATTGAGGTTGAGTGACAGCCAAAATATATTTTGGCTTATAAAATTATATCAGGGTATAAAATGTAAAGCAAATTTCAAAATTCGATTGTGTCTATCTGAATTTACTAGAGAAGAGATAAAAGTTTAATACCTATATTTCCAAGAAAATATGAAATCAATACTTAAAATTTTTACATTGAAACTTTTTTTTTACTTTAATTAAACAAGAATTAATTTTAAAAAAATGTAATTCGAATGCCCCAATTTGATTTCAAAATTTTAAATAATTTAAATTTTTTTACAGATATAATAATACAAGGATGAGTCAAAAATAATCCACGATGTAGCCTGAACTTTTATTGCAATACAAATATGAAACTGAACGTAACACCATTTTTCAATGATATAGTCCCTTTGCTTTACAACGCACTTGGCCTATCGTTGCACAAGGTTCCTGATGCTACAGATAAAAGGTTTTTGGCTGAACAACGAGGTCATGCACCGCGTCCTTCACTTCTTGATCCGAGATGGATCGACAGCATGGCCCTTTGAAGTGGATCAAACAAGTGGTAGTCTGAAGAAGCAAAATCAGGACTATACGGAGGATGTGCCATTACTTCAAACTTGAGTTTCTGGAACCTTCAGCAATCGTCCTTCAAGAAAAAGTTCAAAATCCAACCATCTACAGGAAAACAGTTGCTTACCGTTTCTTGGGACACAATAGGTCCAGCACTGGAACATTATCAGGAGAAGGGGACAATAATAAACAGCGCGCGTTATAGTGATATGCTTACTGACAAGTTAAAGCCTGCAATTCGAAGCAAACGCCGAGGATTACTGTCGAAATGTGTTGAATTATTGCACCTTAATGCCCATCCACATACTGCTGCTCACACTGCTGAAACGCTCCGGAAAACCAAGTGCGTTGAAAAGCAAAGGGACTATATTGAAAAATGATGTTAAGTTCAGTTTCCTATTTGTATTGCAATAAAAGTTATAGACACATTGCGGATATTTTTTTATTCATTCTCGTATTCTATGATCTCAGTGGTATGAAGACAGTTGGATAAGTCCGGGACATGATAAAAAGGCATTTTTCTGATCATTCTCTTATTATTATGGGCTTACTTTATTATTATCTGTAGCAAGACTCGTGAAACTCAAAATTAATATTTTAAGTAATCTGTGTTTTATCGGACTCATAAACAGATAGGCAACGTTCTTTTTTTATTTATTTTCAATGTATGTAATCTTTCCTACTATTAATAATCATTAGACGTGCTTGTCTCACCTGTAATGACATCTCAACGTACTTTTCTTAATACATTACTTATGGAAATAATGTTTTCCTCCATGATTACCTTTGTACACAATATTTTTCATCTTATTTAATGAGTTTAAAGAAGTCGATGACAGCATCAGATAGAATATATTATATAGGTGAGGGAGGAATTCACTAACCCAGCAAAAGTGATCAAACTCACCTAGAACACCAATGAGAGTGAAATATAGAATCAAATTCCAACACTAATCAACAACTCCCCTTATAACGGATAGAGTTTTACGTCAGGGAGACGACCTGGCTTGCCGATTAATATCTCCTTAGAAAAGAATGTGATACTTTAGACAATAAAGCAGATAATACGAACAAATTACTGCAGGTGTTGGAACGTGTGGGTGACATTGACCTTAACAGAAAATCCAAAAGAATAGAGCAAGATGCTAATTTTTTTGCTTTTAGAAATAAGGGACTAACGATAAACGAGAGCCAAACAAACTATATGATATTTATAACCCCAACAACAATGTAGACGAACTTAAGTATTTAGGCAATCATATAACTAATAATTTCATAAAAACGAAATGGAACACATATTGTTTAAGCGAAACAAATGATGCATTGGAAAACATTTTAACTCACGATAACTAAGCCTTAATAGTAGTAAATTAAATATATATAGTAGAGAAACATGGGCTTTAAATGAAAATACACAGAATCAATTGAATCTGTTCGAACGAAATATACTTAAAGAAACTATATGGATCGATATGTGAGAATGATGTCTGGAATGTACGATTCCATTTCAATTCCAAATTGATTATATTAATAGTTGTCACATTGAAATTTATGTAATGGCAGTTGAACAGATATGTGAGAATGATGTCTGGAGAGCACGATTCAATTACAATTCCAAATTTATAATTTTGAGATTTCACAGGTTGAGATTTATGTAATGACAGTTATTTAAAAAGTAGTTTGGGTTATTAATATGCAGATATTTAAAGTCTTTAGATACAAAGAAAAGAGAGTTGGAGAAATGTGTTCATAATTTTTTTTTAATATCTATTCAATTGTTGTTGCTGGTTGCTGAAAAAGTAAAATTTTCTTTTTCAACAGCATTTTGCAATTGAATTAATAAGAAGCAAATAGGAAGAAAAACACTATGAAATAGTGGACATATATGTGAAACAAAACAATATAATTATGTATTCATTATAAATTTTTTTTGTACATTTTTTGACCCTCTGAATAATTCATGGAGGAAAAGTTCTTAACTTCTGGGAGGATAAAGATTTTTGAATACTTCATATTCTGGAAGAATTATCAATTATGAATAAAATGTGCTCGCGCTCTTGTTTCTTTTGACTCATTCTAACACAAAATTTTAGACACACCTCTACTGCCTCAACTTCCATTCATGTGACAGGGTGAAGTAAATAAATATCTAAAATGAACGTTATGCAATGGAAAAATCAGTGTACAAAACAAGTCAATGCAATAAACATAGTTTATGTAAAATGTAATTTTTTGCTTGCAATAACAATTGTGCAAATGGAGCTCGAAGTCAACATTGCCCAAACTTTTTTTGCACCAGCATCATTGTTCTCTACATACTTTTTTTAAAACCATTTTTGGTAATTCCAAAAATTATTATTAATAATGAACTTTAAAGAGAACACGTATTTAAAAATGTATAAATAATTATTAAAAATGTAAGCGGAAATATAACAATCTCATATGTCTAAGTTAGGTGCATGTCAGTGACTGTTACAGTGATTTTTAAAAAGAAATTTCTCTAAGAAGTTTTCTTTTTAAATAACATATGAAAAAAATATTGCTCTTAACTTGATTCGAAATAAACATTGTTGTTTACATAATGAAAAAATTTAATGGGTGATAAATTAAATTATTTTATCTGTAGAAGAAATTTTTAAACAGCTTAGTTGGCAATTTTTTTTGTCGAGGGTACATAACAATAATTAAATGGAATAGTAAATTAACAAATTAAAAAAATTCAGAAATAAAAAAATTGAATTTATAAAATTAAATAAAAGCATATAAATACACAAAGAAACAAATAAAACACATAAAAAACAAATTTAAAATGCTAACAAATTTACATTGAATATAAATTATAGTTTTGAATTTTTTTCAATATGAGCTTTATGAAAAGAAAACGTGCTTTTATATTACGAAATTAAACTTTGATATGAAATAAGTAATAAAATTTCTCAAACGGATACCGGATAAGAAATCTTTCTTTATACAAACATATTTTTATAGAAATATTATTTGCTTACAAACATTTGAGATACATTTTCCTATTTGAGATACATTTACATTTGAATCCTATTTTCAAAAGACCCGTAACTATATTTTAAAATTATGAAATTGTACAATTTCTGAAAAACGAAAAAGTCATTTCGACTACACTTTGCATCTTCAAGCTTAAAGTTAGAGCATCATTATTATTGTTATTGTTATTATTATTATTATTATTATTATTATTATTATTATTATTATTATTATTATTATTATTATTATTATTATTATTATTATTATTATTATTATTATTATTATTATTATTATCATTATTATTATTATTATTATTATTATTATTATTATTATTATTATTATTATTATTATTATTATTATTATTATCATCATTATTAATATTATTATTATTATTTACTTTTTCAATAAATTAATGAAGTGCCAAACTGAGTGTCCTGCTCATATTTCTCATCCGATTCGTAATATTTAAGTAAAGTTATCTGAGGTATCTTCCTAATTTAATTCTTGAGTTATCTCTATATATATAAGGCAAAGCCCTCACTCATTCACTGACTCACTCACTCACTCATCACTAATTCTCCCACTTCCCACATAGTCACAACTCTGAAAATCGGCACAAATATCAACAATGGTAAAAATAGAAAAAGTAAGCTATTCCGATCTCGATTAACCCACTTTAAGGGGTCGAAAAGGGGTTAAACGTTCCAAACGAGGGACATTCGAATATCCCACTTCCCGTATGGTCACAACTCTAAAAATTGGTACAAATGTCACCAATGGTAAACATAGAAAAAGTAAGCTATTCCGATCTCAATTAACCAATTAAGAGGTCAAAAAGGGGTTAAACGGTCCAAACGAGGTATATTCGAATGTCGTACTTCCCATATTGTCACAACTCTGAAAACTTGTGCGAATATCAATAAAGAGAAACGTAGAAAAAGTAAGCTATTCCGATCTCTATTAACCCACTTTATAGGGTGGAAAAGGGGTTAAACGTTCTAATCGAGGACTATTCGAACGTCCAACTTCCGACATGAGGGTTAAACGTTCCAAACTCGAATATCCCACTTCCCATATGATCACAACTATGAAAACTGGTGCGAATAAGTGAATAAAGACAACGAACTAATGAAATAAAGACAAATGTAGAAAAAGTAAGCTATTCCGATCTTGATTAACCCACTTTAAGGGGTGGAAAAGGGGTTAAACGTTCCAAACGAGGAATATTCGAATGTCCCACTTCCGACATAGTCACAATTTTGAAAATTGGTACAAATACTAACAATGGTAAACATAGAAAAAGCATGCAATTCCGATCTCAGTTAACCCACTTTAAAGGGTGGAAAAGGGGTTAAACGTTCCAAACGAGGGATATTCGAATGTACCACTTCCCATATGGTCACAACCATAAAAATTGGTGCAAATGTCAACAAAGACAAACGTAGAATAAGCAAGCTATTCCGATCTCGGTTAATCCACGTTTAGGGGTCGAAAAGGGGTTAAACGTTCCAAAACAAGGGATATTCGAATGTTCTTCTTCCCATTTGGTCACAACTTTGAAAATTGGTACAAATGTCAAAAAAGATAAACATAGAAAAAGTAAGCTATTCCGTTCTCGATTAACCAACTTTAAGGAGTCGAAAAGGGGTTAAATATTCCAAACGAGGGATATCCGAATGTTCCTCTTCCAATATAGTCATAGTTCTGATATTTGGTGCAAATGTTAAAAGGGCAAATGTAAAAAATAAGTTATTCCAATATCGATTAATGAATTCTTAAGGGATGAAAAGTCGACCAACGTTGAAACTATACGAGGATTATTTTATTGTCTCAATTCCAATACAGCTACTACTTCGAAATTTAGAACTAAGAGCAAACATAAACACAATAAACTATTGCAATCTCGATTACGTAATTAAAAAAGGTCCGAAGGGAATTAAACATTCTAAACGAGGGATATTCAAATGTCTTTTTCACACACAACGACACAATTATAAATTTTGTTAAAATTGTCAACAAAGGAAAGTTCCTATTTTGATAAATCAATTTGTCGGGATCGAAATGGGTGCAAACGTCTGAAGTGTAGAATTCATGAATGTCTTTTGATGGCTAAAATGTTAATGGTAAAATTTCGTAGCGCAGCACAGGTATTCAGCTAGTTGTCGTATATCTGAATACCACAAAACTAAAACCACAATACATGACAAACAATCATAACTTGGTATGGCCATACTAAATTAGTGTTTTTTTTTGTTTGTTTTTTTTAATTTACAGTATAAACCCACGGATCAATCTCTCTCTATATATAAGGCAAAGTCCTCACTCAATCACTTATCTCTACTTCTCCCACTTCCCACATGGTCACAACTCAGAAAATTGGTACAAATATCAACAAAGACAAACATAGAAAAAGTAAGTTATTCCGATCTCGACGATCTCGATTAACCCGCTTTAAGGTGTAGAAAAGGGGTTAAATGCTCCAAACGAAGGATATTCGAATGTCTCACTTCCAATTTGGTCCCAATTCTGAAAATTGGTAAAAATGTCAACGAAGACAAACATAGAAAAAGTAAGCTATTCCGATTTCAATCAACCCACTTTAAGGGGTGGAAAAGGTGTTAAATGTCTCAAACGAGGGATGTTAGACTGTCCCACTTCCCATTTAGTCACAACTCTGAAAATTAGTACAAATGTCAACAAAGATAAACATAGAAAAAGTAAGCTATTCCGATCTCGATTAACCCACTAAAGGGTTGGAAAAGGGACTGAACGTTCCAAATAAGGGTTAATCAAATGTCGTACTTCCCATTTGGTTACTTCTCTGAAAATTGGTACAAATGTCAACAATGACAGATAAACAGAAAAAGTAAGCTATTCCGATCCCTATTTGTCCACTTGAAGGGGTGAAGAAGGGGTTAAACATTCTAAACAAGGGACATTCGAATGTCCCACTTCCCATTTGGTCACTTCTATGAAAAATGGTACAAATATCAACAATGACAGATATACATACAAAAGTAATCTATTCCGATCTCGATAATTCGACTTTAGGGGGTGGAAAAGAGTTTAAACTTTCCTAACGAGGGATTTTCGAATGTTCCACTTCCAGTGTAGTCACAACTCTAATATTTGTTTCAAATGCCAACAAGGACAAACATAGAAAAAGTAAGCTATTCCGATATCGATTAGCCTACTTTAAGAGATCGAAAAAGGGTTCTAAACGAGGGATATTCAAATGTCTCATTTCCAATATATTCACAATTATAAATTTTAGAACAAATGTCAACAAAAGAAAGTATAGATATAGTAAGGTATGTCTATTTTGATAAATCAATATTTTGGGATCGAAACGGGATCAAACGTCTGAAATGTGGAATACATTAATGTGTTTTGATTGCTAAAATGCACATGGCAAAATTTTATTCAGCTAGTTTTAGAAATAAGAAAGCCTTTGTTAAATTCAGAATTCTTTATACCAATGGTACGAAAGTGTCAGGTTTCCTTTTTCATAAGAAAATGCTAGTTTGTAAAAACATTTGATAATATTTAGTTACATTGAAATTTAATTTATTATACATTAAATAACGTTATTATTTCTATCAATAAATATGAAATTTTAATTTATGTAATTAATATTATATTCATTGATTTAATTCTTCAACTTAACAACAGTGACTCTTTGGATATAATCTATAAAGTCAGAATAATAAAAGTAAAGATCTTATCATCTAAAACGTGGGATAAACGTAGATTCAATTCAGGCAATCGAATTGCTTTTTTAGGAATACTACATTGTGTGTACCATCGATGGCACAGTTTACTCACTTTAAAGCTGAAACCTCGACTTCTAAACCAGCCCTCCAGTATTAGATCTGGTAAATATATTAGCTTTCCAATTATTCGTATCTAATAAGGCCAGAAATAGTAGCATTTTGTGAAGTTTCTCGTCAAATGCAATAATACCTAGTAGCAATTTAATAATATTGATCCCTGTTGAACCCAACGTAAAAGGCTTTTCGTGCTCACGAGTTAAATTTTTCCATGTGATTTTATTATCTTAAAATCCAAATTGTTAATTCCCAACGGAGTAAAGTTTTATGTGCTTTATAAGAGAACAGAAGCGTTTTTGAATTAAGATAGTTAGACTAAGACTAATTTTACGCCTTTAAATATTTGCCTGAAAGAGACTATACTGAACTTCAACTTAACTTGATATCACTAGACGGTAGATCGTTACAGTGCTCATAGGTATTTAAACCATTTTGGCGGCGTGAAAGCATAATGTTTGCCAAACCACAACCATGTAGAGAACAAAAGGCTATAAGGTTTGGCGAGAATTATGTCTTCACTCCGCTAAAATGGATTAACTGCCTATGAGCAGGTGAAGATCTTTCGTCTAGTGATGTCAAGTTAATTTGGAGTTTGGTAAAGCGAGTAACTTTTGAAAAAGAACGTCAGAAGTTGGACTGCATATTTGAATGGAGTAAACGTAAAAATAAAAATTATATTCTTATAGTTTTCCAATTAAAACTTAATATAAAGAAAACGTGCTTCTATTGAAAGAAATTAATCTATTAAATGAAATTGATATCTTTATTTGTGCTTTTTACTGCCAATCAAATGCGTCTGCAACACGTGTTTCTATTGTGATACCTGAGGTTCAAATACAAAGCATGATTTAGAGACACTTAGCAATTAAAATCTTTCCAATAAAGACCTTGCAAATTGAGGTTTTTTTTTTTTTTTTTTTTTTTTTTTTTATATAAACAAAGAAATAATTAGTTTTGAGAGTTGGTTAACAAACATGGCAAGAAATCTTTTCATCGAGTATCAAATTTGGTAGGCAAAATATAAACTTCCTTTAAAGTTAACTAAAAAAGCTCTCTTTGAATAAGGAAGCTGCGTGAAAATTTTGAAGCACTTTCGGATGAATTTTAATTAACACTGCTTTAGTTATCGAGAAAATAAAACTGAGACATTAGTCCAGGGAATAGAGACATTTTGCCTTGCAAAAGGTTATGTAGTTCTGATTTTTTAATATGTTATAAAGGTTGGTCTCGTGGTTTATAAACCAAGTTTTCGACCTCCTAACCCTTGTGCGTTCTCCGTGGTGCACCAAAAACTGAGCCGTTTTTCAGTTTATACGTCATAGCTCTTTGCCAATACATCTTAGAAACACACATTATATTTAAAAGTTGTAGAATATTAAATTATCTACAACTTTTGTATGCTAAGTTTTTTTGTAGACCTATTATGTAAATAGTTATGTAGCATCAAAGTCAAAACTTTTTCGTAAAAATGCTACTTTTTTAAGATTTGTGTCAAGTGTTTTGATTATATCTTCATAATGGTACATTTTAGAGAAAAAGTTTGTAAATAAAAGTTGTAGAACAATAAATTTCCTACAAGTTTTTTCTATAAATTTATTTTCTAGGACTAATAACAAAGGAGTTACTCTGCTTTGTGTATTTTCCGTGGTGCACCCCAAAACAAATACATTTTTCAATTTATAGATCATAACTCTTTCGCAATGTATTTCAAAAACAAACATTAAGTTTAAAAGTTGTAGAATATTAAATTTTCTACAACTTTTGTGAACAATTTGCTTTTGTAAAGCTATTATGTAAAGAGTTACGTAGCATCAAAGTAAACACTTTTTCGTAAAAATGCTCCTTTTTTAAGTTTTTTGCCGAGTTTTTCAAATATATCTTCATAACAATAAGTCGCAGGGAAAAATATATTAAACCAAAAATGTAGATCTATAAATTTGCTCTAAGTTTTATACAAAAAGTTCCTATCTAGGACTAATAACTAAGGATCTACTCTTCTTTGAAGGTTTACGAGATGATAACCTATAATATATTATGATAGGTAGGGGTTTAAAAATAGCTTCTTACTGCATAGTCTGACAATTTTAATAAAAAAATAAAACAATATTTACATAATATTAATGATAATGTAAAATAAAAAGTGGAAATATATTAAATAATGTATATATCTATATACAATAACAGTAATATCAATTTACCATTTTCGCGATGGTGCACCAAAAACCTTCTGAATTCTGAAATTTTGAATTTTTTTCAGTAAACCGATCATATTCTTTTTCCACTGCATTTTATAGGGGGAAAAAATTATATTTTAGGTTGTAGAGTATTAAAATTTCTACCACTAATTTTTGTGAAAAATTTGTTTTGTAGAACTATTGCATGAAAAACAAATTGTATGAAAAGCATCAAAGCAAAAACTCTTTCGTAAAAATACCATTTTAAGATTCTTGTCGAGTTTTTAGATGATATCCATAAAAGTATATCATAAAAACTGTTGAACCATAAATTTTCTACGTTTTATATACAAAGTTATTTTATAGGAAAAATAACAAAAGAGCTACTTGGTAAGATCTAATATTAAAAACAGTTTCTTACTGCAAAGCCTGACAAGTTTAATAAAAAATAAAACAATATAGGTATTAAAATAATAGTATTATAAATCAAAAAATATAAATATTATAAAAATGTATATATGTATATAATAATAGTAATATCAATAAAACTTATAAATTCTTAAATTTAGTTTCATTTAGCCACGAAGGCTCGGCTAGTTCCTCCGCTTCTTCTTGAATTAAGAGTTCTGTTGGGTCGTCTTCATCGTTGTTATCAATTATGATGTTCGCTGTATTGTCACAGGTTTATCCATGACAGTTTTTACATATTATGGAGCACTTGAGACCTGTCCTTAGTGCCGCAGGCCTTAGTGCATCCTATGTTGCGCTGGCAGAAAATGTAGGTCAGAATTGATTGAGGAGCAGAATCCCTGGTGGTTGTAATAGGAATATGTCCTTTAGTGTCCACCTTCCACCCACAGACCAGAGGATTTTTCAATTGGCCCATCCATGTCTTTACTTGATGGTATGAGCGAAAGACATGGTGCGTAGCAGTTTCTTGGGTCGGAGGTAGCTTTGACAGATTTAACTTGCTCCCAGTTGTTGATTTGGAAAATTGTTTATAACGCAAAGCATTTCAAATTGTTGCCCTGTGATCACCAAAGAGAGCAACAAGAATGCTTGATACTGCTTCGGTGATGCTTGAAACACTGGCATTAAGATCTAGGAAGATCTTTGCAAATTCCTGTAATATTGGATATGATGAAGCAGCCAACATTACAAAGCATGTATTACAATATTAAGTAACTACGCTGAGTGGTTGATATTCTGTCGGGATGGTTAGTGGTGGGGATGAGGGTTGAGAATGGTTTTTCGGCTCTTCTAATCTTCTACCCTGAATTCGGCACTGGCAAATCTCAATCAACAGTATATGGTGTTTTCGTAGAAACTGAGTCCTTAAAAGAATTCCTTTACATGTCACTAATGCCACCCGACTTGTGATTTTTCTATTCTATCTCAAAAGATCTGTGGCCGACCAAACGGTATAGTGGTTAGCGTGCCAGCTTCTGGACAGCGAGGTTGCGGGTTCGAGTCCCTTGTTAGGCATGGGTGTTTGTAAATGTATGTTGGCTTGTCTAATGACGAGCGTTTCGGCGCATTATAGCCCTCGTGTTGCTGACCGCGTCAGAAAATCTGAATACAACCAACCAACCAACCAACCAACCAAAAGATCTGTATCCCACGTAGTTTAGAATCAGCCACTTGAATGCAGTCTATTTCTCATTTTTATTTCCGAATGCAGAAATTTTTGGTGCATCACGGCAAAATGGTAAATTTTATATTACTATTATTATCTATAGATGTATTATTTAATATATTTCCACTTTTTATTTTACATTATCATTAGTATTATATATATATTGTTTTATTTTTTTTATTAAAATTGTCAGACTATGCAGTAAGAAGCTATTTTTAAACCCCTACCTATACATAAAATATTATAGGTTATCATCTCGTAAACCTTCAAAGAAGAGTAGCTCCTTAGTTATTAGTCCTAGATAGTAATTTTTTTGTATAAAACTTATAGCAAATTTATAGATCTATAACTTTTGTATAATATATTTTTCCCTGCGACTTATTGTTATGAAGATATAATTGAAAAACTCGGCAAAAAATTAAAAAAAGCAGCATTTTTACGAAAAAGTGTTGACTTTGATGCTACGTAACTCTTTACATAATAGCTTTACAAAAGCAAATTGTTCACAAAAGTTGTAGAAAATTTAATATTCTACAATTTTTAAACATAATATTAGTTTTTAAAATGCATTGCGAAAGAGTTACGATCTATAAACTGAAAAAAGTATTTGTTTGTGGTGCACCACGGAAAATACACAAAGCAGAGTAACTCCTTTGTTATTAGTCCTAGAAAATAAGTTTAGACAGAAAACTTGTAGGAAATTTATTGCTCTACAACTTTTATTCACAAACTTTTTCTCTAAAATGTACCATTATGAAGATATAATCAAAAAACTTGACACAAATCTTAAAAAAGTAGCATTTTTACGAAAAAGTTTTGACTTTGATGCGACATAACTATTTACACAATTGGTCTACAAAAAAACTTAGCATACAAAAGTTGTAGATAATTTAATATTCTACATTTTTTGTATATAATGTGTGTTTTTAAGATGCATTGACAAAGAGTTATGACGTATAAACTGAAAAACGGCTCAGTTTTTGGTGCACCAAGGAGAACGCACAAGGGTTAGGAGGTCGAAAACTTGGTTTATAAACCACAGGACCGACCTTTATAACATATTAAAAAATCAGAACTATATAAGCTTTTGCAAGGTAAGACCCCTTTTTCAGTCTCTATTCCCCGGACTACATGATGCATGTCTGTAATAATTATAGATAGGATTTACAAAATTTCGACAAAATATGACTGAGATTTCACTCGTGCTTTCCCTTTTGAAATTTGACTGTGCTTCTATTTAATTATGAAATAGGAGGACTAACGTAAATTTCTTTCCAGTTATATAAAGGCATTAGAAAATATTTATCGGAAAAATGCAGTTTCGTCGAACCAATATTTAAGCTTTTCTCATTGCATCCGCTATTTTGGGGCTTGGAATAATAAAACTCCCTGCTATTGAATTCCACAAGTTTAGCGGATTTCGAAGAAATATTAGAAATATTATTCCTTATCTTTTAAGTACTGACTTTGCTAATACAAAAGTAAAAAACATGTTTTTCATTCTGAGAGATTTTGAAATCGTTTTATGATATTCTAAATAAGATTAGTGAAGGCGTTTTGAAAAAGTTGCAACGAGTTTAGTGATTTTAAAAACATTAGATTGACCAATTTTATCTCGAATTTGTGAGTAATCTTAAAATAGTTTCAAACCTTTTACTCAAAATAAGTTATTTCTTAACCGAGTTGAAAACAAGGTTATTGTTTTTAGTTACATAATGATGGTAAGTACACAGGCATTTTTTTTCCTCTTTCAAATAAATATGTACAGGTTCTTTTATATACCTCGCATTGATGATATTTTTTATTTTTATTAACATTAAATGCCATGACTATATTATTATTTTTGTATAATGTGTATTATTATCTATAATAATAAAACAAGCTGTGTGTCTGTCTGTGTCTCTGTGGATCTATAGAAACCTACTTAAAATTGGAATAGAGCTCTGAAACTTTCAGCATACGTAGTTTTGACCTTCTAATTTTATGCATCATAGACAGAATTTTAAAATTTTAATTAGTTCTTTTTTAATTAATTTTTTTAGTTAATAAATATCTTACAAAACGATATCTAATAGGTCTACAGCTCTGAAATTTTCAACATAAGTAGTTTTGGCCTTTTAATTGTATACATCACAAAGAGAATGTTAAAATTTTAATTAGATCTTTTTTAATTAATTTTTTTAATTAATCAATAAATATGTTAATAAACGATATCTAATAGGGCTACAGCTCTGAAATTTTCAACATAAGTAGTTTTAGCCTTTTAATTGGACATTTGAAAAACATAATTTTAAATTTGTATTTAGTTTTTTTTTAATTAATTTTTAGAATTAATAATTAATTAATTAATTAATTAATATTTTACAAAACGATTTCTAATAGAGCTACAGCTCTAAAATTTTTAACATATGTAGTTTTGTCCTTCTAATTGGACTTTAGAAAAACAGAATTTTTAATTTTTGTTTAGTTTGTTATTAATTAATTTTTTTAATTAATTAATATATATATATTACAAAACGATTTCAAATACGGCTACAGCTTTGAAATTTTCAACATATATAGTTGTGGCCTTCTAATTGGATTTTTAAAAAACGGAATTTAATTTTTTTTTTATTATTAATTAATTAACAAATATTTTACAAATCGATTTGTGATTGGGCTACATTTCTGAAATTTTCAACACAAGTAGTTTTGACCTACTAATTGAACTGATAAAAAGAATGTTAAAATTTTAATTTGTTTTTCAATTAATTTTTTTACAAAAAGGGACTTCGAATAGGCTTAGATCTCTGAAAGTTTCAACATAAGTAGTTTTAGCTTCTAATTTTGCTTTCCACAAACACGTGTTAAAATAATCTTAAAGGGGTGTTGTATTATTGAATTAACGGGGAATTTTGTTTTTCTTGACAAGGGAGAGGCTTCCAATATTAAGTACGTAAGTATTAGATTTTAGTGAGTGCAGCGAGCTTAATGCTTACGCAGCAATGAACCTTTCAGAGAGCAAAGCGAGCCTATGCTTGCATAGCAATGAACCTTTTAACGAGTGAAATAAGCCTGTGTTTACGTGTCCATGAACTTTTCAGCGAACGAAGCGAGCTCGATTTTGCTTAGCGATGAATCTTTCTGCTAGCGAAGCGCCAAAAAAGAGTCTTATACACGAATGACAGATTTCCGCAACGCGAGGCCTCACAGCTAACTAAAATATTACACATGTTAAAATTTCGTAGCGAAGCACGGGTATTTAGCTAGTTTTAAATAAATTACAGAAAACATTGAAATAATATTTTATAAAAAATATTAATATAACAATATGACATCAGTTCATTCGTAAAAGTGGGCCTTAATAAGATTATTAGCAAATAGAAGCTTTTAAACTACTTTTAATTATGTTTTAAGTTTAGTTAATTTAAGGTAATTATTAGATTGTGTAATGTCTAGTTGTATTTAAAATAAGACTGTATTAAATTACAGTTTAAGTTAATACTGATAAATTGTGAAATATGGTGTGTAATAATAACAATGTATCAATTTCAAGGTTTTCGAGACATGTATCTTTGAACACTTCGTAGGAATTTTCAAGTTGATACAGTTCACACATAAAAACTTATTGAATTTATGTGAGTTGAGTTAACTACTTACTTAATCTTAATATAAATTAACGATTGTTTATTTTTCTTGACAAACAAGATCGTCAAAGGAATGTGATTGTTCTTAAATTGGTTAGGGAGTTGTTAATTATTTCAGCATGCTACATCAATACTTCAGTTATTAGCTAAAGAGAGATATGCTGTCGGAAAGGATAGATCCTATAAATATACTTGTAAGAGAAATATGCAGTTTATTCATTCCAATACGAAGCATGTAATGATGTTTTTGAATTTCTTGATAAAGAACTGCACTGTAAAATGATGCCTGTAGTATTTATGGTTAAGGTTTAACAACTTGCGAATTGATTACCGGTCCCCATTTTCAATACTTATCCGGTCGTAAATTTTAGAAGAATTTTATGGGATACCTCTTCATAGCAATCTTTTATTTGATAAATCTCATGTTTCAGTACCATTGGTACTAAGTCTGGTAATGGTGGTAAACTGAAAATAAAAAAAAAAATCCTATATATAATCTTGTCGAGATATAATGGTAGTGTTGAAGCTAAAACCGACGTTTCTTTTACTTTCAATTATCTTATAGGATACAAGTTAACGAAAATATTGTATTGGAATAAAAAAATGGATTTCAATACTTTTTGTCATCCTGATGTTGAAAGGTTCAAGTCCAAAAAAGTTTTTTCTGGGAAAATAGTTTTGTTATTTAATGACACTAAGTAAAGTAGTAATCCATCTTAATTTGCACTACTAGTTTATTTTTTGCACCAGCTTTAAATTTATATAAGGGCAAGGGTAATGTCTTTCTTCTTGTCTACCGTGTTCTATTCAGTCAACATTATACAGTATTTCCTAACCGCCCTGAATATCGTCAAGCTCACCAATTTGGCGAGATTGGTAAAAATAATTATGGCTAACTATGCCGCCTAGTTGGTCATAACTTACTTTAAAAAAAAATCATTTAAATATGAAAACCTTTACAACAAATTAAATTAATCAATTTCTAATTTGAAAGCAATGAGCAAAATTATATTGTAATTAAAAATAGTAAGACACTTCTCACCCCTAGCTAACATTAGAAGCATAATAAGTAGCATAATAGCATAAATCACTCAATACATTCTGAACATAGTTATAATTGTTTTTATTACGAAAATAAATATAGAATAAATTTATATTTTCATTTAAAATTAAAATATAAATAATTTTAAGGGATTATAAATGGTAACGCCAATGGTAGGGAATATATTAAATTCGTTTTTGTAACTGTAACTTGCTGAAAATTTGAATTTGTTTAAAATATATAATGTAATTGGTCCCAATAGGTCTCATAAATGTTGTACAATTAACATTAGGCATCAGGTAAATTTGTTCATGGCCTTTAATAGAAAAAAAATTTATACATTTTAAAGAAATTTCCATGAATACACACAAGATATAATCAACATTGGAATTTTATTATGCCTCAGTAAAATTTCTTCAAGGCAATTGTTACAACTTGGGTATAATTTCTACTCGAGTAGGTGGGCTGGACATGGGTCATCTGACCAATCCGTTCCCCCTTTTTTTTGTGTGCTTATAAATGAACAAGTTTTTAATTTGTTACGATCACTTCCAGACTGTAACAATAAAAACTTCAATATTAGAAATTGTGATTAAAATATGCGTAAAAAAATTTTGCAGATTAAATACCAGATATTTGAGTAATTGCAGAATACTCTTAACAAAAACATAAAAACTTTGTTTTGCTATTTAAAATACCATGCCCTATTATAACGAAAAAAACAAGAGTACAAATTCGAAAAGGAAAATTTGTTTACTTACATATCCATTTGTTAAAAAATATTTAATTTTTAATGTACTACTTTATTTATATTTTCCATAGGCACATACAAAAGGAATTTTTCCTAAAGAAGATGGGGATTATATTTACAACATGAAGTTTTTTACCCAGTAAGGTTTTTATAGTTCAACTGATATTAATATAAACCAAAATATCTTTGTACTTTTTGTTCCCAAGAGGAAATGAGATAATATCTTCATTTGCTATTTATTAATATTACTTTTTTTTAATAAATTTTGACATTGGATTACACTTTCATGTTCAAAGTCATAAAATAAATTTTACTATTGTTTCTTTTTTGCCGTAAATTTATAATTCTTGAAAATATCCTCCTGCTGCTATTTGAATATAATGGTTAATTTGTGGATGAATGAATAAGATCCATTTCACCATACAATGTTTTTTTTTTTTTTTTTTAAACACTTGGTATAAGTTAGCCAAAAGTTTTGACTGACTGGAATTGCCCTAAATCCTTACTTGACCATTAGTGCTTTGCCGGATATTCCTTGATGTCACAAAGGACTGGATTTTAAATCATTGATTTATTGATAGCAGAACTAATACTGGTACCAGGAAATATTTCTTAATGATGAAACTTTGAGCCTGTTTTTTTTTATTTCTGAGATTGATTGTCAAACTTGTATCATAAAAACGTTTATAATAATATTTCTTTTTTACAAAATCTTATGATCCTTATCACACTTAAAATTATGATGTATTTGAAGAAGTTTAAACTACATTACTAAATTAGGTAGTGCTTACAAAACTAAGGACTTCGAAGTCGTAATTTATTGTTTAAGGAGTATGAAAGTATATTAAAATATGAAAAAAACTCTTATTTATGCTAGAAGGTAACTTAATTTAAATTTTTATTATGAAGTCACAGAAAACTTAATGAAGTCTCTTCTTACATATTTATGATGAAATTGGCCATTTCTATCGAAAATATAAAAAGTAATATACTAATTAAAAGTTTTATAAACGACTTTAGTCAGTGGACTTTTTTTACTTTCAGACATTTTCTTAACAATTTTGAACACTGCAATTACTCCTACTTTGTCCGTATACTTCGTAATTCATTCCTAAATGTTCGCGCAAATAATTATAGGATTTTTTTCTATTTATTCTTTTTTTAAAATATGCTTCACCACTTAATATGTAACACAATTTGTTTCTAACACATTAAATAGGAATAAAGTGATTTTAATTTGAAATCAATTGAGTGCAACAGAAAAATACTTATTTTGTTCAAATGTAATAACTATTCTTAAGAATTTATCATTACCTACTCCTGGTGACTATTTTAACTATACAAACACTCTCATGTCAAATATAAATGTATTTTTTAAATTGTTTATTACAACAAATTGGTGGTATACAGCAAAATACAACTTAATGCTGGAAATATAAATAAACAGGAGAAATTCGAGTGGGTGTCTTGCTGACAAAAACTGACTATCTAGTTCCTTAGATAATGCTTCTTTTGTACTATTCAGAGGTTCACGTACAGTAAGTGGACACCCTTTAGGGAATACACCTTTGTTAATAGAACTGGGTGACTTTGTAAAAGGGTAAATAATACTTTACCTACCATAAAACAAAGTTTGCTTTTATTCATTATTGTAGTACATAAGGTATAAAAAAGGGCAGCTATAGTTATTTTTCTAGTTTTTTTCAGTCCCTCGAGATTTCAGCTATGTGAATGTTTAGAGGAATTGCTGAGTCAAGTGGATTGTTTCTTTTACTTTTGAAAAAACAGTTACACTGTTATTTTTTTAATACATTTTGAAAGCGTTGACTTTTCTTCAGGTTCAATTATGCTCATGCGTTCAATATATGATTTTCTATATAATAAGAAATGGGGAAAATTATTGCAGTCACGGAGCATTCATTTGGGAATATATAAATATATATTATTTAGAAATTCATTATTTAGCAATTATACATTATTATTTAGTAATTTCAACATGAAAATAAAACAAAAATACCGTTTTTGATTTATTTCTATTGGCATACACAACTTCTATAAGGTGGGTAAATAAAGGATTGTGGTTTTAGCAGCAACTGAGGTATTTAAAAAATTGTAAAATGAAGTTATTTTCTTTGTGAATGGTTAAGGGAAAATAAAAGGTTCTCAGTTACAGTTGTAGCAAACAGTTACTATGTACATCCAAAACATAAACCCTATATAACGAACCTAAATATAAAGAAAATTATAATTGAAGTATTGATTTCATGCAGTATTTTGTTCCTAAAATACTTTAATGTAATCTAAGCCATAGTTATGAATGATAGAATGTTATATATAATTATCACAAAGAAAAGAAAGTGATTAAATATTGAAATGCAGATAAAGCCTTGTTATTTAGTCCATTACACTTTGCTATACTTTCAACCTAAAGTTTTAATATCAGTTCAATTGAAATGCACAGAACAATACTTTTTCAAAATTAATTTAATTTAAACTTACATTTGACTACACACATTTCTTTAATTTGTGAAGGGAATAAGGGGTTACACGTCGAAAAATGTTATTTTTTTGCACGTTTTTAACTAGATAAATATGTTTTTATTTCATTTTTTCACCTATTAAAATGAAACACTGGCTTGCTTGTCAATTTGTAGCACAGTTCCTCATTATAACTAGAAGGTCAAATATTGCATTTCAAAAAAAATTTTGCTTTGATATCATTCGATTCAATTAACACTAACTTTTCAGTTGAAGACTATTACTAATAATTTTCTTTTTATTACATTTCATTTTTATCATTCCAACAAGCTCTTCAAATAGGTCTCGTAAAGTTGTCTTCTTCGTTTAAATTAGTATAACACAATATTATATAGTCTTAGTCTTACTAAAATTTACATATAGGCTTAATAGCTAAATACTAAAAGTAAAGCAACAAAATGTATCATTTAATAAGTATAGTTATTGTCAACAAAGGGCAGGTAGTAAAGATTTGAAACTGGGATGAAGTGAGTCGGACGAAGATGTTCATTCTTAGTTATAATGTCTACTGTAAAAATAAAATAAAAAAAATATTTACCAAAGCAAAAATCCTGGAAATTTTTTAGGAGTAGTATGCAGGGATTTAAACTGTGTTGAAATTTGTCCTCTGAAATTTATTCAAATCTTTTCCTCGTGAAACAATTTAGATTAAAGTTCTGTCTTTTAAAAACAAGATTATATTATTCTAAATGTAAATGAAAAATTTCTTAATTTAAATAATAAAGTATACTTACTTCAATAAATTTCTTGTTATGAATATTCAGTATCAAAACAAAATTTATTTTAGCAGAGAAAGCAATACTCATTGCACAGAGCACTTAGTTTTAGACACGGAAAAAAACAATTATATATTATTTACTTATAAACTACTCATTCATCTGTTGATAAATCAAATAGAAATTTTGTGGATATTAGAACTGTTCAAATTAGCTCTATTTCCATGTGTACACTTTCTTTTTAGTTAGTATTTAAAATTTTGTTTTCCTTACAAGTATTCTTGAAAAGTGTAGTTTTCATAAGATAAACGAAAATGTAGAATTTTCATTTCAAACTGTTCTTCTATTGAAGGTTAAGAAGAAAAATGTATTCAAATTCCTTTTATATATTATTAATAAAATCCTTAGAAAGTGCACCATGTTATTTAACACTTTCTAACTATTTATATTTTACAAAATGATTTAAATTCATCCATAATTTTCAGTTGCCACGAAAAAATATTCTAAATATCAAGACTCTACATTAGCTACAACAAGAATTTTTAACATTTAACACGTATTTAAGACTATATGCCGCTTTTTGTTGAAGAAAATCTGCAGACAATATCCAATGAAACAACTAAACAATCGATGTTTTATTTTCTTTTGAAAAATATAAACACGAAATGCAAAAAAAAAAAAAAAAAAAAAAAAAAAAAAAAAAAAAAAAAAAAAAAAACATTGATTTGTGTGGAAGTATCTGTTCTTTGATATCATGTCATTTGGAAACTCATTTGCCTAGTTATATATTAGAAATATTTTTCATATTTATAAATTATTATTTTTTATATTCATATATTAAAAATATTTTTCATATTCATTTATTAGAAATATTTTTCATATTCATTTATTAGAAATATTTTTAATATTCATACATTAAAACAATTTTTTTTAAATTATTATCATTATTAATTTGCTTTATTCACATTTATTTTTATATTTAAAGCAGCACATCACAGCACAAATAAGTATAGTTCAATTAAGTTTTAGATATACATGTTCAGGGGAAAGAAAATATTTAATAATAATTTTCTTAAACAATAATTATAAATGGTATTTTATAAGGAACATTAAGGATTATAATCGTTTAATTTCACTTCCCCAAAGTAACTACATTTAATATTTTGATAAAATTTGAATTAGAGTTATAAAATAATTTTAAAGACTACTTTAAAATATCAGAGAAATAAATTTTTAAAAGTTGGAATCATCAATACAAAAAATATTTATTATATTGAAAGACGTAAATATTAAATCCGTAAATAGTAATACCTATTTCTAATTTAAAGAAGACTTTATAAATATATATATATGCATTTTAAAGAAATTGGAGTGTCCAACAATACATTTCTTAAGACTGCCTAAAAATTTAATAAGCAAAGAATTTAGATTTTTATATAACTAACACAATTTGTGGACCCATACAAATTTATAAAAAATCACGTTATTGATAATGAGTTAAAGTTAGAAACAATTCACATCCCTTAGAAACCATAACATGAATTTAAAAAAGAAGCAGAGGCGTTGTTTCAAATGTCCTTCCTATTCAAAATTTTTTGAAAATCACAAAAATTTTATAAGTGCAATGTTTTTTTAATAGGTTTTTACAAAAATAAATCAGGGGCTCATAGTTAATTTCTAGAGATGAAAATTGGGAGTAGTGGCTAGTATGCAGTCTTACACGTCAACTGTATTCTTTTATAATGTGGGAAGTTTTTTGTAAAATATAACGGAATATTCCCACAATATACTGAATGTGACCTGAATGTTTGTAATGAATTATTTAAGGTTAGATTTCTGTTGAATATAGAGAACACTATATTAAACTGTTTTATTAACTGTACGAGGAAACTTAATTTGAATACAAAGTTAATCTCCTTCATATAAAGTGTGGCTTTTCAAGGTGCTGATAACGAAGTTCTGGGTTTACTATTAGGGTACCATTTACACTGAGAGTAGATTTGGACTCATGATCAATATTAGATGATTTGGTTTGCAGAAATGATCATCTGGTAAACATCAATTAAATATGCCACTTTGAGAGGAAAACCATTCATGTCTGGAAGTTGCACATTGTTGGAACATGGTAAAGGTATATGGTCTTATCATGGTTTCTAAAATAGGAAAAGTGCCTATTCCAAATATTCCGAGTTCGTGTCTATGGACTCACATGCGATGGACAAGTATTTTGTGAGTAAGAACATCGCCGTTTTCTATTAGATTGTTAAAAAATGATAACAACTATGGATATGACGGTTGGAGAAGATGCAGAGAAATTTATATGCATCATTTAATTCACAAACTGAAAATGAAGGAGTTCCTATATCTGTTAACTCCCTTTTACAGTATATACAGATAACACGGGTGACCATATCGGAAATAATATCTTTTCAAACACTTTATAAAAAGCATTTGGAAAATTCCTAGGTGTTCATAATTATTCTTCTCTTCCGTGGTCTGAAGTCTGTTACTATCATCAGATCATCAAAATTTGTATGTGTAATGCTATGACACTGATAAAATGGCATTTGACGAAAAAAAAACAAAAAAACATTCAATTCAAACTTCTGCCCCCAGATTGAAATCAGGTACTTTTCGGAATTTCTATTAAACTACACATTATCACACGATAGTTGTTATTTTTGTAAATGAAGTCTTGGTAAACAAATTAACATAATTTATTGAAACTGTTGTCTTTGAAGTGTCATTTGCAAATATTTTAATTTTTCATTTCTGCTTTAAGTTCATCTTTTAAAGATTTTATTTCAATCTTAGTAATACATATGTCCCAATAGTTCACAACCTTTTTAGTTTTGTGGACCCCCTATTTTGTACAAAAAAACAAACAAAAAAAAAACTTACAGGTTCACTAGCTAATAGAATATGTGCAAGTGCGTGCGTCAATAATAAGTAAAACATACTATACAAGACGGATTAAAATGTATTTTTTATAAAGAAAGGACATTTATTTTAATCACTTTTCTGCTACAGCTATAAAAAAAACTAAAAAAAACAAGTGGTCAAAGTTAATAAAAAAAAGTCAATGGGATTTTTGACATTGTCTAGTTATTATGACATTAGTTAGGTATTTATGACACATTGTTTAGGTATTTATGTAAATAATTCGATTGTTGTTAATTTCATAAAAGATAATGGAAGGATTATATGAAGAAGAATATAAAAGTATATCGTCCAAATAGTAACTGAAGTATGAAAATTAGAAATTCACTCAATGAATAGACTGTATTGCTCTCATCTCTACCCCTGAACACCTATAACATTCATCTTGGCTTAGATTCTCGATCAGCGTTCATGGCCTAGTACCACTTTACGTGCGGCTTACTTCTATGCCGCAGTCCATGGGTTGGGAACAATATACAATTTAATGAATATATATTGATTACCACAGGCTCCAGATGTTTAAATGTAAGAAATAATTATGGTTTTTAAGTTAGATAAACTTTTATTGTCTTTTATGAAATTTATAAAAATTGGCTTAAGATAACCCCTCAAATAAAATTATGATGACATACTTTTAGTTGTTACCAATTTACTTGAAGAGAAAATATTGTCCAAATAATAACTGAAGTATGAAAATTAGAGAATCACTCAATGAATAGATTTTTAATTTTGTATTTTAACTTGCTTTTACTTAAGTTTTCTTACTAAACGGAATGATTGTGACTAGCGTCAAAACACTTTCGCAAAATTAACCAAGTTATTCCTGGATGGGAATTGGATTTGCTACTCTTTCGTAACTATCGAAGATTCCCCATTACTTATAACGTACTGCAGATTATATCTTCTACATTACTTTCATTACTCAAGTATTAGAAAAATTTGGCTCAAATTAGATTTATACTTTTTCGTTTTAATAAATTATCTAACCAAAATTTCAATATTATTTATTAAAATTTGAAATAATTTACAATTACAAATAGAATAATTTTTATAGTAGAAATATAATTCCAAATATAAAATAACTCGCGGCTAAGAAAAGATAAACTGTAAACTATAGATGCAAGGAAAAAAACAAAAACTTATATTAATGGATGACTCATTTTTCATGTAGCTGCATTGTGATGATTGGTTAAGAAATTATTGAACAAAATTTGATCTAAACTCGTTAAATTGATCTTGAAAAGCAAATATGCTTACAAAAAGCCATTGAATACAATTTGTCATCTAAAGTTTTTTAATATACTGTAAACATTCATGCGCTGGCAGTTATTGGCATAAAAGTTATGTCTAGGTATAAAAAAAAATTTCCAAGCCTAATTCTGGAACTGCTTAGAACATATCTTAATAGCAAAGTCAGTAGTTAAGGCTTCTATCTAAAAATATAGACAAGATACACGAAAAGAGTTGATGATAAAACTATAAAGCAGCATCGTATTTGTTGACAAATACACCTTATATACATGAAGGATTTAAGTAGAACACGAAGTGATTTGTTTTATCAAAATTGTTCCGTCACGAAAAGACAATTAGCCTCTGTTGCAGTTTGGCCGTTATTTTCCCCTATTTGGGACATAGACTGAAGTTAACGCAAAAAAAAAAAAAAAAAAAAAAAAAAAAACGAACATTGTGCACATTTTATTCAAATCATTACTTTGAACAAGTTTTATTTTTCTTATCGATGATCCTCTAAGAAACTAGTAGTTGACTTCATTTATCTTGTATATTTTTTTAGATCGGCATTCTAATTCCTAAAACTGCTACTAGGTGCCGTTGTTAACAGCCTCATCGGATAGCGCATGACCACTTTACTGTATTTCGGTGAACGTTATGGGGTTGGTGCTTTAAGTCCTATATATTAGTAAACAATTTCTTTATTTTTAGCAGCATGATTTGCAGTTGAGTGAAATTCCTTTTTATGAATACAATTCAAACAATCTAAAAGTGTATATAATTTATTTTTCTACGATTTGAGAAGCGAGAAGGAAGAAAACACTGTATGGTTTGTTTAAATGCAAGGATTGGTTTTAATAATTTACAAAAATCTTATAAAATTGATATATTGAACAAGCAAAACACTAGTTAATATCAAGTGAGCTATCTGAACATATAAGTATTTTAGTCTGTTCTATATAAAATCCAATGTATGCAAAACGCGTCTTTGTTCTTGAAATACCATATTTCTTTTATTATAGGTAAAAGTATTATAGTAGCTTGATTTGCAGTTGAGTGAAATTCCTTTTTATGAATACAATTCTAACAAACTAAAAGTATATATAATTTATTTTTCTACGATTTGAGAAGCGAGAAAGAAGAAAACACGGTATGGTTCGTTTAAATACAAGGATTGGTTTTAATAATCTAGTATGTTAATCCAATGTATACAAAACGCGTCTTTGTTCTTGAAATACCACATTTCTTTTATTATAGGAAAATGTATTAGAAGATGTATTTAGTTCCTAAACTGTCTTCTTAGAATGAGCCTTTGTATTTTTCTAAGATACATTTCTATTAAGTAAGAGGCTTTCTGGGAGATATGTTTTAATCGGGGTGATCAAGATCTGGCAAACATTGTGTTGGAACTATAAAATATTGTTTGTGTTTTATAACAGTTTGAATGTTTAATCCATAAACCTAAGAGAAATTCCCCAGTATTTTATTTTTGGATTGCTGTCCTTTTGGGATATCTAACTTATGACATCCTTTCAGAAAATCTTTTTTTTTTAATATATATATATATTTAGATTTATGTTTAGAAATCTTTTGAAATAAGCTGATTAAAGTCAATATACATAGCAATAGCTAACACATCTAATTATAATATAACCTTCATACGTTTTGCTAAATAATTAGTAGATTTTGAATAACTCTGACAATAACATATTTATAAGTTTGGTTTTTCTAGCTTTACAAAATATAAAAGGGAAATTCTCCAAGTACAACCATGAAGAACACTCATTTTAAAACCAAACAAAATGTTAGTCTTTATTCAAGATATAACATAAAAAAATTATTGTAATGTAAGTTTCACTTCAGAAATATATACATACTTTTTATATTTTAAAATTTTTTCAATTTTTATTTTTTTTATTTGCGTTAAATTTAAGAATTTTATTTTAAATGAGAATGAAAATAGCTTTTATTTAAATTCTCTAAATATTTTTATGATGGTTTCTAGAAACTGTTGCAGTGCAATGTAAATGACTGATGTTTTCATTTAGAAGAAAGTGTTCCTAATTTTTGATTTCTTCGGTAATTGAAGTACCTTAGTAATTAATTGGAGCTATCAATGAAAAATAATTTTTTAAAAGCATATATAATTGTATTCAAATTCAGAAAATGTAGCAATATCTTATGAATTCTTAATTTCTTATTTATATTCTCAATTTTTGATTTACCTTTTCTAAAACTTTATAAAATCATAAAAGTTTTAAAAAATGTAGCCATATATAGTAAAATGTTAATTCTTAACTAATTTTTTTAACTATTTTTAAGAATGGTATTACTTTTTTGCCGTTTGTGGCACGCATATTGGAATAGGTTTGATTTTACAAACTTAAGATTCCATGTTTATTCTAATCGCATATTTAAGAGAAATATATAGTTTAAATTATGTGGATATTAAGAAATACAGCGTCTCTTGAACAGCCTTTTCTATTAATATTTTAATTATTTTTAATAAACCTTATAATTTCTCAAAACATTTTAATAAAAATTGATGTTTATAGATAAATATGTACTACATGCAGAACCGAAATTAATATATATCTGGGTTTCTAATTCTAATAAATAATTACTTTCATTTTTTTAAGTTTTAGTCTTAAAAATTATTTTAAATAAATGAGACATACTAATGTTTATGTAAATAAACCAAAAATCAGTTTATCTCATCTCATGAAGCAATTAATAAATTAAATAAATATTATCAATGGAAAAATGTAATCGAATCTAAATAGAAGCTTGTATATTTGAGATAATGTAAATATTTTTGTTGAATTTGTTATTTGTATGAAAACTTATCTTTTATGTGATTTCGGAGACTGAATATAATTCAAATAAAATATAACTCTCTTTTTATTCATTCTACCAAAAGCTAAGTATAAAAGGTAATCTCAAAAGTATCTCTAGTGTATGGATATTTCAGTTGAAATCCAAAGGGTACTTAGTAAATTAGTATCCCTTTTAGAATAAGTCAAGCAGGACCAACCTTTCAAGCAACAACAGAAAAAAAAAAAAAATACAAAAACAAAATCATTCAAGTACATTTAGTTAATTCTGAATATTGAAGTCAGAACTCAAATTTAAATTGGTAGACGGTATTCGACAACACCATGATTCAGTTGCGACTAGAGCACACTTGAAAGTGAATTGACATTGAATCTTTTATAAAGTGAAAGTATAAAAATCTTATTTACATTTTCTAATGCTATCTCTATATATTTTTAAGGGTAATTTCTCACCTGTATCTAGAAAATTATGCAGTTATGTGTTTCAAAATTACATTATGGAATTGATTATTTTCTTCATGTTTCATATATTTTTTTTTATCAAATATCTATTTTAATATAAATTAATAACAGTTATAAAAGCTAAATCTTTCATTTAAAATACTATGCTTATATTTAATATTTATTTTCTAAAATAAATATAGTCAGCAAAAAATAATTTTTAATCAAATGAGCAATAAGTGGAAAATACTTTTGTTTAATAAGTTGTTTGTTAACTTATTTAAATATATTTTACGTAAGTTGATTTCCTGAATTTCTTCTTTCTAGGTTATTTTCTTTAGGTAAATTTTATTTTGTTAAAGAGTACGTATACCCTAGCACATTTCTTTTTAATTCGGAATTCTGAGTTTAAAAATCTAATTCACTTTTACATTAATTATAGAGTATATTAAAATCATTTCATAAAAAATTTGAAATTGCGGCAATTGTTAATTGGTTAATTAAGCTTTAATTATATAATTAGTACCTTTTTCAAGCTATGATAAATCAAATTCTAATTTACTTAGAAACGCAATTCCACTTGGAAATCATTGGAAATATTATTCTTAATGTTTTGAAACTCAATTAAGTTTCTTACATTAAAACACTTTCTTAACACTTTCTTAAAAAATCAATATTTTCAACGAATTCTAAGTTTTAAAAATCCCTAAACAATCAATTTCTCAACAAATTTTATATAATTAAGTTTCAAAACATCTGGTATATTATGTAGATTACTATGACAAAAAAATTGTAATTGAACATTTTGTTGTTAAATTATCATTGTTTGAATAATGTGTGACGTAATCAAAATACAGTTCGTCAGAAAACAGGTTTAAAGTTTTAGAAGCGTAGTATCTATCTATAATTGATTGTAACTTAAAAAATATTAAAGATATTTTCAAAAGTTTAGTATTGTGTGAAAGCTAAAGTATCCGAAAATATTATGATGTAATAATAAAAAATAATATTCTGATCGTTTTTCGTGAGTTGTAGTGTATACGTACACCTTAATTAAACACGTATTTAGAATACGTACACCTAAGGGAAATTTTATACTCTTCTGGTAAAGAACCACTGGAGGTGACCTATAGTGTTTTTTCCCTCGATTATATTTTCCTGAATTTAGGTTTAAATTCATTAACTGTACATGTATATTTACATAGATGAGTATTAACCCCTTAAATTACTGACTAGTTTTTTAAAGCATGGACTGTAGTAATCCACCATGCCTAAGGCAACACTGAAATTACTTTTAAAATAGAAAATGCAACAGATCTAGCATAATTTAGTTTATTTAGTATTACAATAGCCCTTTAGTTATATTTCACAAAATTATCCATATAACATTCACTTCTATATATAGAGTGTCATAAAACTGTTGTATAATTTGGATTTCTCATTCATTAATTACTAAATTACAATTAATTTACTTTTGGCCGTAAAGTGTAAGTATCAAGCTTTTATTGTGTCATAACAACCAACCGTTTACGATTTCTCGTGGGTAGACGTGGTGTGACGCGTCTCCCCACTTATAAAGAAAATACCCATGCATCACCCCGCCACTACTAAAATCACTGAAATCCATCCCCCCCCCCACACACTTTTAAAAACTAATAAAGAAAAGTAACATTAACCTTTAAATGTAGTAACACTGAGAAAAAAGGATTTAAAGTTTTCAAATGTAACAAAAAAAGAAAAATATGGTATATCTATCATACTATTATAAAAATATATTACACTACTTTGTATAAAGATATAAATATTTTTATTAACAAATATTGTTACACTTGGAGATCAATTTTTTAGGAATTTTCTTTTAAGTTAAATTTATATTCTTGTTTTATAAAAAGACAAACTATTTTTAAAATAAAAATACATTTTTACGATTCTCTATTAATTTAATTTCATAAAAGTATGCTGATGTGGAAGCACTATTTAAATCTAAGTAAACAGTTATGTACATAATGTTGAACTATTACTTCACTCTACCTCTTACTTCCAAGTGAAAAAACTAAGTCGCAGAATATTCACTAAAATGACAATACATTTTGAACCCTTGTTCAATGTTAGTGTTAGGAAGTATAAATTATTTCTTTACTAGATAATATTTTTATTATAAGATATGAAATTATAAAATTTATCGTTGGAGTGGGGAGGGGGGGAGGGTGCACTTATCACCAACATTTGGGCATCCCCTCCCCCCCACTTCTTTTTCGCCACTTCTACCACTGCTCGTAGACACAGTTCTCAAAATACCGATCTATCACTGTTTAGGATTTATACATTTGATAAAATAATTTTCTCAAAATTCCCCACTTTCTTACCTTTAGGTAGCAACAGTAACCGCGTCTTAGTACATCTAAATTTACCTATAAAATAAAAGCAAATCTCACTTCCCAAAAATAATACTACACACAAAAAATAGTCACACAAGAGTCTTGCATGTTGTAATCTTGGTTAAGTGGAGTGCATTGACTTATACGATTTAACGTAACCAGCGGAGTTTGTGCACAACTCTGACAATTCTTTATATTAACAGTCTCGAATTTATTGTTGAGCATGTATGGTTTGTTTTCAGATACAGGACAACTGATGTTTGGAGAGCGCATTAATTTAATTAAATCCTCGACTGATTCTCTATACCTAAACCTGACTTTTGTTTAATTTAAAATTACTTCTATTATTTAGCAAACCATTTAATTAAAATATAATATACATGTTCCTAAACTTGCCAATTTGTGACCACATTAGAATACAAAAGAGACTTACATCTTACAGTTCCTTGTTGAAGACGTCTCTACCATCTGAGTTGCTGTGTAGGAGAACTAGAATCAATCGCTAGCTGCGGTCGGGGACATGGGCAAGTAGATCATGACTCTACGATGATACTGAAGAAGTAGTATTCCTTTTTGGCTGTGCAAGTGCTTTTAAAACATTGGTATACTTTGGATTGGATCGGCACAACTTTTTTTGTAGATTTCGTGTCTACATTGGCTATAAATTGCCAGAAAGTGGTGAATTTTGGGGGAAATTATTTAATCCAATGTGTAAATTCTGAACAGTGATAAATCGGTATTTTAAGAACCGTAAACCACGAGAAATCGCAAACGATTGGTCACGAGAAGTCGTAAACGATCAAATCGGAGCAACGGGACCCAATGACAATGGTAAAAGAGTTAGACTTATAAGAAGAAGATATGCATAATGAGGAAACGACAGAAAAGGTAAATCAAAACATAGGCACACAAGTAAATAGAGATTTCTAACATTCGCAAAAATATTACAGGAAATTTGCCAATCATTAAAATGAAAATTGGAAACGAAAAATGTTTTGGTAATTTGGACGCCGGAAGTTCAATAACACTATGTAATCCAAATATATTTAGGAAAATAAAAGCAGTGAATAAAGTTAAAATTATCATAAGGAACGTTAGTGTAACAACAATAAAAAACGAACCATTACAATTCGAATATTGCGCCGAACTAATGATAACAATTGGCAATAAGCTAGTCAAGCACCCATTTTTCATTGCAAAGAGAACTCGGTTGCAGATACCAAACTATAATAGGCTATGACCTCCTCAGAAAATTTAAGTCTAGTATCAATAACGAGACACAACCTTTTAATTTTGAAGGACAGGAAATTCGGATTCTAAATAGCAACGAGCACGCCCAAAATTGCATCGAACATATACCAGTGGCGTTGCTAAAAAAAAAAAAAAAATCATACAACCAAAACAGACAGTTAAAATGAAAATGAAAGCCAGATATGAAAAAATGAGGCATTCTTGATTATTCCAAAGAAGTTAAAATGGTCATGGCGAAATCAGGCATTTGTGCAATTTGGAAAGGGGGGTGTCGAAATTTGGCATTTGCTACGTCCCCCAAGTAAAACCCGAGGTGGTCTGATATTTGCATATTGGTCTGTAGGTGGGGTTTTCCCACGTAGCCCAAGCAATGAAGGGTTTTTTTGTCGGAAGAAATTAGAGACAAGATGAATTTTTGCCAGTTGTTAGGAGCTAATTAGAGGAGCATTTCCTCAAAAGTCTCCTCCCCCTTGTGCTAGCTCTTCCACTCCTTAAACATCCGTTTTACAAGCCTTTTAGTTATCGCTTGTATCTCCATTACTATTCATTCTAGCTTTAAAATGTTTTTACCATTTTATTCCTTATCAGCTGTTCTTTAAAAATACTGTTTAACATTTTTCTGTAAATATAATATTTTTAAAAGAATTTGCTAAAGTAGGTAAAAGTTTTCTCTCTTATTTTTCTTCTGTATTTAGGGTATAACTTTTTTATTTGTGATAATATTAAAAAAACATCTGAATAAAAGTTGTAGCGCAATTTTCAACCTTTCAAACAAAATCAAACTTCTAATATTGGGGTTTCGGGAACACGTACAGAATGCAAAAGTTTAGTGAGTGTCCGTCACTGCAATAGCCTAACCCTAAAAAGGGAGTCGTTTGCTACATCTTGCTTTGTGTGAAATAAGCAATTATTTCAGGTAAAAATTGTATTACTGAAAGTAGGACCGAACTCTACTGAAAGCGTTTGATACAGGTTTCAACTTTTATAAATGCATTTATGATGAAAGTGTTCAATTTTTGCCAGTTTTGGAGCTTTGCTTCTAAGCTTAATTATTTAATATTGTTCCTCACCTATGGACTCGCTGTGTCACGAAGTTGCAACAAACGGCAGCTGTGGAGTTTAAGTAATTGTTCCTAATTAAATAATAGAAATATCAATGCCATCCACAGCATCACGGAGCCCCCCTCCCCCTACAAAATGCTTTTAATATCTATTTATTTTATCGTTGTTTTCTCTTTCTTACTTTGAAATTAACTTTAATAAATAATTCTTAAAATAGTACATATTTGCAATTCCTTAGGTCACTTATAGAGACATATTTTCATTACATACATTCTTAATCATCATCAATTATGTCTCTATATTCGTCGATGATTGGTGAATTGTGACACGAATATCTACAGCAGTATTCGCACATAACCGAACAAAGTAACCCTGACTTTCTGAATCCACAATAATTCCCACAAGAAGATTTACAGGAACATGACATTAAATGCATTCTGTGCGAAAGGCTTCAAAGAAGTCACTTATTGGAGAATTCTTCTCTCCTCCATTATCATTTAGAGACTCAAATTTATATATCCATTCCGTAGCTGGCATACTATTGCCTAATCATTTCTGGACTTGCAAGTAAACTCTTAATATGTGTTGTTGACATGCTTCGGTAATTGGAGGCAATTTTGCCAGATCGAAATTTGATCGCAAGTTTGAATTTTTTGCCAGACTCACAAATTTGAAGTGATGAGTTTTATTCAAGTTTATTTTCTATTGACTCCATATAGTCCAAGTGTGAATCTTTCTCCACTAATTAGTAATTGTTCAACTGATATATTTTCTTGCAAAAATATTGAAGCTTGTTGCTGAGCGTCCACCGAAGTTTCCACAATTTCAAATGTTTTATCATTCCTAAACCATAAAAACATGAAGTAGAATCAAATACAGTTATTGCATGCACAAACAAGAGACTTTTTCTGATTTTACTGTAATGCTCGATCAAAATGGCAATGTTGTAAAATAGTTTACTTGAATGCTTGCCACTATTTTGCTTACAAAATACTTTTCCTGTTTCTCTGGATCTAGAGCCATTAAAAAAGTTGACAAATCTATATCAGATCCTACAACCACCACATAAGAGAACTTCTTGAGATTTATATAGCAACATTCACTATACCTACATCAGTATCATCTTCAGCTGCCAAGGTTGATATAGATCTTTTATCCATTGCCGAAGCTACTACTTGTAATAATCATGTTTTATTTCTCTTATTGCCTTAAAAGTTTTCCTTAGGTGTCGCATATTTTGTGTTTTCCTCAAACTGGAAGTCACATGAATTTTTCTTGGAAGCTCTTCTACTTTGTTCTTCGTTTCTAGTCGTTGAATGTTCTAGATATCCGTTGAAGATGACAGTAGCATTATATTCATAATTTGAAATAATGTAGTTACAATATATATTTACAATTTTTCTATGAGTTGAATCATTTGGCCAGCTTACATCATGGATTAAAAATCCTTCATCAAGTACAAGTGCAGCATCATAAACATCAGCGTAATTGTGTAAACCAATTTCAAATATCTTCATCAATCATTCTCTCTGTTTTTGTACCAATTATGCATTTTTTGATGGGTTGTATCTGACAAACATTCAATATTGTTTCCACCAGAAACATTGCAAAATACAATTCTGTCTTTAAAGTGTTCCTTAAGACGATCTTTTAGATGTTTATATGTGTTTGGTTTCCTTGAAAGGTTTGTCATGATATCATGCAATTCGGTAATAGTATACTGGCATGCATCACCTCGTTCGATAGTATTACAAAGAAATAAAAAGTTATCTTTATCTGTCCTCGGTCTACCTACAGTTAGTTCTCTTAACGTTGTCTTAGAAAAAGCGTCGTGGCATAGTTTATAGTATCGAGCATCAGGTGCTACAAGATCTCTTACACTTAACAGAAGGACTCTTGCTCTGTCTCCTTATTCATCATTTCGTTCATCACATTTCTTAAGTAAATTTTCTTTGATTCTAACTTTTTCTACAAGGCGAATTTCAATCATACGATGTAAAGTATTCTTAAAATCAATTATTGCCTCTTTTCCACAAATAAAGCAAATGGTTTTAAAATAAAACTTATCGCTTACATTTTGCAGAGAAGGTGTTAATATAAATGACATGAACTCATCAGGTGATGATTTAGTATCTGCTGTAATACTTATCGGTCTAGAATAGATTTTCCTGCACAATATATGTATTTTAACTGTTGTTTTTCCTTCAATTTTCTTATGTAACCCCTTCGTATTATGCTGGCTTCAGTTATTGTATTTAAACCTTTCATAACCAACTTCTTCGTATCTTCTTCTAGATTTTTGTTACATATTATACATACTAAATCAAGATCGGCAATTTTAAGCCCGATAAGGTTTGTTTCGTATCCTGAAGGAAGCAATGTTGTAAATTACCCACAACGGAGTTACGATAAACAGTTCATGAATATAACAAGCAATTAATTACTATTAAGAATTATTTCTTGATATAAAATATGATTAATATGATAAATATGTAAATATGATAATAAATATGATTTTTAGCGCTTAGAACATCAGAAAAATAGGGAGAAAATACCTATTTTGGATTTCACAGTTGAATCAAATTAGAAAGTAACAAAGGATAATAATGAGCAAAGAATAATAACTTGAGCAAAATTTCGTAAAATTATTCAATTAGGTACCTTAAGTGATAAAAAAAAAAAAAAAAAAAAAAAAGGGACACCTTTTAAATACCAATTTCTCATCAATTGGCACTACTCGAGCACTAAAGAGTATCCACTTGTGTAACAGTTTTTAAATGTTGACTACACAGCATTAAGCGATTATTTGACGTCCCCTCTGCATTGAAAACTGAAACAAAAAACTGAATTTTAACAAAAATATCAATAGTAGGAGGGTCACTTAACATGAAAATGTGGACACACTGGATAGAAGCACCACATTTTTGCAGGTGCTAGTTAGGTACTTAGCTTTCAATTTCTGATAGGAACCACCTTCTCCGGCGGCCATCTTGGATTTTATTGCGGCCATTTTGAAATATCAGTAAATTATCAATATCTCTGCTTCTAAGTCATTTAGGATCACAAACTTTGAGTCTAAATTGGACAAAGAATACAACCAAACTATCTTTAAATGTATCAGACTATATTTATTCACTAATATGTACAGGGCCGTCTCTATGGGGGGGGGGGGGGAGGTCAACTCCCAAAATTGTTGAAAGGCGGCCAGTCGGCAAACTTTCAAACTTTTATTTTTATTTTTTTTTATTACAAAATTACGAACAATAGAGAAAACATTGAATGGAAAAAGTAAAGATAAGTTAAATCGTCAGCGTTAAAAAAAACCGAACTCAATACAAACTAAGTAATCTAAGTAAGTCGGAACTTTGAATGGAGGTGAAAATATTCATTCTTCTTTAACATATCAATCCTTTTCAATAGGACCATTAAATTAATCATCATAATCTTCAATGATAGCTATTAAATAAAGTTAAACTAAATTTTAATATTAATAGATTATGTTTTGTTTCCAGAAAATCAAATGGAATATTTTATATTAATTGAAATCAATGTTGGCTCCTGCTGGAATCAGTAGTATATTTCCAAAAATCATTGTCTATAGCAATGTCATTAAATCCGCTATTCCTATAACAAAAATCGTAATGTTTTTATAGGTAATTATTTGTACATAGCAATGGTCCATCAGAATTTTCCAATGCATTGAGTTTCTTTTTATTAACATTTACACAATTCTTAATTAAAACTCACTTATTTGGACTTTAATATTTTGAGTAACAATGAAAAAATAGTCGAATGAAGTCCTTGAACATAGTTTACTTAATCGGTTTTAACATTTTAATTTTCTTTAAGCAGAATTTTTCTCGAAAACATCCTCCAAATATTCCGTTTTATAAAGTTCTACAAATATGTCTTGATAAAAAAAATTAAACCATAAAAAAAACTTTTTTAATGTAAGTCCTGTAAATGCATTGTTGACTTTTAAGTGCAATTGCAACTTATTTAAGTGATTTTGAGCTCAATAATCGACATCTATGAAGAAAACCATCAATTCCATACCATGGATTATCTCTGTTTTTGTCACAAAAACTTGACAAACGAGCTGAGAATTGGCAGATAGATATTGTCATTGACAACGAGTATATGTGCCAATTCTCTGCTCGATTGGACGAGGGAGTGTGTTAATTAAAGTTGAATGGAAAATTTACTAAAATATGACGGAAAAACATATAAAACTTGACTTCAATTACATTTCAGTAACATTTTATTAAATTGCTCCCTTTGGATTGTAGACCTCCTTGTACCTGCTTGGTTTCAAACTAAAAGGTTAGTGTAAATTTTGCCATCTTGTCCCCAAATTGCTTTTAGTGCTTCTCTTGTTTTTCATGTAAAACATCGTAATGCATTTGCCTCAATTAGAATTTTATATCTTTATAAATGAGAACGCAGGTACTTGGTTAAAAGTAAAAATAGATAAAAGCCTAAGTTCATGAAGCACATGTACATTTTTTATCAAAAGAGAACCCTTAGTTAAAAATTCTAAATTTTATTTGACTATCAAGATGAATGCAATGAAATTCAATATACAAATTATTTAAGTTCTATATTTAGTAGCGAAGGAAATACATTATGTAACATTTTCTTTAAGAATATTCTAAAACTAGCATTGCACATTTTTTATGATGAAACTTTATCGCATGGACTCAATAAAAAACGTTTTAAAATGATTTTAAAACTTGACATTTTTGGGGTTACATTCAAGTAAAGGTGTATTTTAGGATATTCCCTTATTCGAAACCGTTTCAAGTGGCTCCAAAAATATCCTCAAGCATACACAATATTGGATTCTTGAAGTATATACTTCAAAAAAAGATATCAACAAAAGATAGTCTCTGTACCCTTTTCTATGCCGTAAAGATAACTGTTTTGCATGGATGGATAAAAACTTCTCTGTACATTTTTATTTCTGAAATTTTTGACATTGAATATGCTTACACCAATTTCGAAAAAAATAATTTCTTTGAATAAAAATATCTCCAATAGATGCTACTCTTTGATAAATTCCTACTTCTTCGATCATGTTGATGAAGCGGAATAGTGTAGTTTCTACATTTAAGGAATTTTAATCTATGTAAAAACATAAAATCTGGAAAATTGCGACGCTCGTTATAAAACTCATGAGAAAGTTTATGTTTTTGGAATTAAGAGGAAATATAAATTTTACTTTCATTCAGGCTAAATTGTATTTTTTTTTTTGTTAATTTTTTTTTTCAATTATTTATTATTGTTATTCATCATAATACTTCTTAATACAAAATATTTGTATTTATATTTTATGGAAAATAAAATTAGATTGATTATTATTAGATACTATTTAATTGGATTTATGTATAGGGTCAGATAGAAGAAAATGATATTAAAATTAAGTATTTTTTTTAAAGAAATGTATCTTAAAATCAAACTATTATATTTATTCCAATAAAATATTCAATACATATGAACTGTTAGGAGAAAATTTGAGTAATTCTAAGAGTATATTAAAATAAAAATATATTGATACTATGTACAAAATAAAACAAACTCTCTTAAGTATATTTTAAACATTTTTTGCAAAAATATTTACATAAAAAATATTATTAACGGAATAAAATAATTACATAAATATAATTAATGTTCACGACTACGAAATTTATTTTCGTTCAATATTCAACAAATTCAATTTGACACAACATAGCAGTCTTCATTCTTAACCCTTTTTTAGTCGTTCGGTTGACAAATGCCCCCCACACAAATTGTTTTATCGATTTCTCGAGAGATAGCAGTCCATGATAAAAGCCAGTCCCAGTGCCTTTCTATCTAACCTTGACGTTTCCCTATGTGCATTTATTCAGTTCTATGTGTATTACTCAGAAGGTCACTAGTCACTGTACGTTAAAAAAAATCCGTTTTTAAAAAAAGTAATAGTACTCGAAAGTTGCTCCTTTGTAACACAAATAAAGTGATTTAAAACTTTTTACAATTAAAATAAATCTTGAGGTCTCTACCAGCCAATTAAAATGGGGATTAAGGTGGCAAAATCGAATATTTTTAATGGGCTTTTGTTCAGTTCTTTTTAATTAAGTAAAGAAAATTTTACAGCTACAACGATACAACACAATTTCTCAATAACACAAATAAAATAACATGCAACTTTTTATTAATAAAAAAAATCTTGAGGGCTCTACCAGCCATATAAAATAGATATTAAGTTGTAGAAATCGAATATTTTCAATTGGTTTTTACTGAGTTTTATTTTAAAAAGTAAATAAAAATGTATAGCTATAACTATAAAATAATCAAAATAAACTAAAAATGTACCTTATTAAATAGAATTACAATGACAAAATAATTAAAATGATGAAACATTAAAATTCTTTTTACTGTCAAATTTTTGAATATTTTTCGAATATTTTCAATTGGTTTTTACTGAGGTTTATTTTAAAAAGTAAATAAAAATGTATAGCTATAACTATAAAATAATCAAAATGAACTAAAAATTTACCTTATTAAATATAATTACAATGACAAAATAATTAAAATGATGCAACATTAAAATTCTTTTTACTGCCAAATTTTTGTAGAATTCCTCGTGACTTCATAGTTGCTCTGACAAATCCATCACGATTTTCTGATCCACAACAACAGAAACTGAAGTTTCAGTCATTTGCTTAATTTAACGATCTACAGCTTGAATATGACAGAGATACTAATGAATGTCTGGAGTTTCTTTTCTTTTTATAAAATTATTTAGTTCATCATTTGAAATATTTTCCAGATTTGGTTGAGAAGTATCAACACACATATCTTTATATATTAAACTAGCTGAATACCCGTGCTTTGTAACGAAATTTTAACATGTGCCATATTTTAGCTAGCTGTGAGACCTTGCTTTGCGGAAATCCGTCTTTGGTGTATAGGTCCCAGTTTTTGGCGCTTCGTTCGCAGGAAGGTTCATCGCTTCGCAAAATCAAGATCGCTTCGTTCACTGAAAGTTTCATTGCTGTGTAAATATAATCTCGCTTCATTCACTAAAATCTAATTCCTACTTACAGCCTTAATAGAGAAAAAAAAATCCTAGTTAATATCCGGTTAATACACTAATACAACACCCCTTTAAGATTATTTTAACACATGTTTGTGGAAAGCAAAATTGGAAGGTCAAAACTACTTATTTAGAAACTTTCAGAGTTCTAGGCCTATTAGAAGTCGCTTTTTGTGAAAATATTAATTAAAAAACAAATTAAAATTTTAACATATGTTTTTTCAAAAGTCCAATAAGAAGACCAAAATTACTTATTTTGAAAATTTCAGAGCTGTAGCCCTATTAGAAATCGTTTTGTAAAATATTTATTAAGTAATTAAAAAAAAAAAATCAAAAAAGAACTAAATAAAAATTTTAAATTCTGTTTTTCAAAAGTCCAATTAGAAGGTCAAAATTACTTATGTTGAAAATTCCAGAGCTGTAGCCTTATTAGAAATCATGTTGTAAAATATATATTAATTAATTAAAAAATAACTAATTAAAACTTCAACATTTATTTTTTCAAAAGTTCAATTAGCAGGTTAAAACTACATATGTTGAAAATTCCAGAACTGTATCTCTGTTTGAAGTCACTTTGTAAAAAAAAAAAAAATATAAAAAAGAACTAATTAAAATTGTAACATTCTGTTTGATATGTATTCAGTTAAAAGGCCAAAACTGCTTATGCTGAAAATTTCAGAGCTCTACTCCAATTCTAAGTAGATTTTGATCCACAGAGCTACATACAGACAGACACACAGCTGGTTTTATTATTATAGATTGGTGTAGTTTTCAGCATTGAAATTTTATTTTTGGATTTCGAAAAACTCTATCTTCAGTTCTTATTTTAGTTGATTATTTCGACTTTTAAAATGAGTCTCAGTCCTAACTCTCTGATATTCTGGCATATTTACTAGTAACTACTATACTAAACTATAGGGAAGCATAAAATCTTAGAATTAATTCCACTAAAATCTTTAGAACAGCTGATACTTTATTGTATTAAAACATTCAGTCTTAATATTGAACTCACTGTTGGGAGCCACCTTGAATGTGATAAATTTCCAAGATTTTTATCAGCCAAACTGTCATCACATATGCCAGAAGATATTTCAAACTTGTATTCTTGATCTGCACTTAGATTTTGAATATCAACTTAAGGTAGAACACAAGTTATGGGGACAAAATTTAGCAAAGATTTTCGTTCACAATGTTCTAGTTGTTTCCCAATAGGCCCACTGAGCTCTCCTGGTCCAAGAATAGCTACATCTAAGTATTGGAATAAATGACGAAGTGGTAGCTCGTTGTTATGTAATAGACTTATAAACCATAAGAGGGGACGATTTAAATGTTTTTCTAAACATTTTATTGCACAATTTTTATAACCTGTATTGATATCAGTACCATCACAGGCTACAGATTTCAAATTTTCAATATCTATGTTTCTTGATAACAATAGTTCAGTTAAAGATAATGCTATATTCTTACCCGAGCCAGAAAGTGGTATGGTATGACCTATATATACGGATTTTGGTTCAGCTAGTAAATCTTAATGCTTTTCGTTTTTGCTTTCCCTATGTCATTTATCATCAAGTTTCCCTGATAAAGAGTTTTGCCCTTTCGGGCGTAGTATAATTCTATTACAACATGTTTTTGCGTCTCAAAATTTTCGCAAAAGGCTTTGCGATTATGTTGACGAGCTCAATGAATTTTATTTTTATCAAAGACTAAAGATTTGTCAGTTTTAGTGATGATTCAAAAATCTTGCAAAATCGCTGATGCTACTGTAGCAGCTGGTATATTAGATATTTGATATTTGCCACAAATACCTGCTAATGTAGGTAGTTGGATGCTGTTTCTTGCATTCGAGGAAATGGATAACAGTTCTAATTCTTCTGTATCATATACTTCTGTTGAAGAAGCTTGCAATTCATCCAAATATCCTAGCAAATGTTTTCCTTAGCTACAGGCCCAGACAATTCTTTTGATTTTTCTTCTCTTAGATTCCGCTTCTCTGATCTTAATTTGTGTTACTATTCCTTGTGTTTCTGCAACATCAACATTTCCTATACTTATTTTTCGGCAAGTTCTTTGATCGATTAAAAAGAATCGTTTCTTGGTGAGAACTCTTCGGGCCTTTTCACAGTTACATTTTTAAATTCTTCACATTTGAAGGGTCACGGCAAAGGAAGATCAGAGAACAATTTTTTTGAAATCGAGGTTTCCCCGCCATTTGCAAGGTTTTAGCAGATAGTTTAACCAATCGGAGTCTTCTGGCAAATGGTACGTGAGATTTTGAGATACCATTTACCTCAACCCTGATACAAACCCTGAGACTTGGAACTTTAAATCCGCTTTTCTGGAGAATTGAGAAAAATAGACTCTGATCGTTCTTTGCCGTAGCCCTTCATTTGCGAAATAACTTTTTTTTTCAGATTCTTTTTTAAAATCCTGCACTCTAGCATTAAAATAAATTTCTTAGCCTTAAAATATCGAATTAAATAAATATATTTCTTGTGATACTCACAAATCAGTTGCGAAACACATTTATGAGATTCTATTGGAACACTTGGAACATTGGCTTACATCCATATCTTTTCAACTTTAGTAGCTACGATTTGGCTGATATAGGAAGTATTACGATCCTTCCTAGAGAGTAGACTACGTTTTAGGTCGTATTGAACAAGCAAATAGCACTTTATAATATTTTCATATGTCGGTTGGTACAGAATCACAAAATTCCGATGATGAGTCAAAAATAGGACAAACAGTTTTTTTTTTTTTTAACTTTGCTGAAACTCATTATTTAAATTTCAAAAGCACATACTTGGGATAAAAACAGACACTTTGAAAGAAAATAGTCATGCAGATAATAGAATGTGTTTGAACAATGAAAGAAACATAAATAAATCAATACACTGATTTTTAGTGTTGTAGCTTCAAGTGAGTAAATTAGAAGGGATTTCATTTTTTTTATAAAAAAAATGGTAATAAACCTAAAAACTTTTGTTTTTCTAGAGAAGAAAAAACAGGTGATACAGATATATAGACAAAAAGTTCAAAATTACAAATGATTCGTGAAATGTAATATGGGATTTAGGGAAATGAAAAGGTTTTCAGTGCAACATGACCCCTTTTTACATTTATCAAGTATAGTGAAATACTTATTGGTTGGTAGAGACCTCAAGATATTAATATATTTTTTTGAAAAATTATGTGCTATTTACTGGTGTTATAAGGCAACTTTCGATACCTATTACGTTAAATATTTCTAAAAATATTTTTTCGGCCCACCCTAGTACTCAGGCGACACAGAACCTATTCTGTCCGACCAACCCTGTATTCTAATTTTTGTAGGTAATCTAAAATTATTATTATTATTATTTATTTTTATAGTTTTTATGTTTTATAACGGGCACATGTTTTTTTATTATATGATTTGACTCACACATTATTTCTCGACAATAACAAATACATTTCCTTCAATTTTTTTACATGAACTCACTTTAAAAAAAAAAAGAAAAAAAAAAAAAAAAGTTCAAGTAATACAGAAAATGAAAGAACTGTGACAAATGGGTCTGCCAGGACAATTTAATTCGGATTGAAATATGTGTAAATTGTGTTCAATGTGTTTATGCTTATTGTGTTTTAAAATATTTTAAAAATAAATTTGAATCTTCACAAAGTTCATTTCAATAATATTATGTTTTTTATTCTTACAATTTTTTTCAAGTTATTTAATTTTTTTTTTTTTAAACTTTTTACTTTATTCTGTTCAATAACGTTTTTTTTTTAATTAAAATACCCACTTACTTTGATATTTGGTCACGAATTTGATGGTATGCACAAAAATTTGAATTTGAGGGACATTTGTTCCCCACGCGAGCAATTGCGAAACAAAAGGACGAGCGACTAACCAAGGGTTTATATCAGGGAAATATAAAAATTTCCCAATTTTTAACTTGTCATATACTTTACATCGAAAAAATTCATTAGTAATATCTATTACTTCACCAATGTATATTTTACATTGAATTTTCGAATATGCAAAGAGGTGTATGGGCACAGAAAAAAATGATGCATTGCTCTTTGAAGTCACATTAATTCAGTATCTAAATAATCGACCAGACATACATTTCATTCCCTCACTTAGGGTGACGGGAGAATCACTGACAAATAAGAGATTGCACAAAAGACGACTATGTATATAACGACCACCTAGCTAGTAGTTTACATTTGGACTTGAACATAATAGTATTAACCCAATAGCTTTTCTATATTTGTTTTAGTTGGGCAGAGTTAGGTTGTAGCTGTTATATTTAGCATACAGACTTAATTGGATGATGGGAGTCGTCTGCGCCAGTAAATAGAAAATGTTCCATCGACTGGAGTTAGCAGCCAGGTGACGTCGAATACTAACGATCTCAATTGGTACGCCGACAAAGTAGCGTGAATCCGCTTTTATCATCCAATAATTAGCACTCTCAACTGGCTATCAATAGGGGACGACATAACACTCGCTCAGTGGCCGGATTGTTGAAGCTACTAGCATCGTGTAAATGCAAAACCGGTATTCCGCTTAACGCTTGAGAGTGATTTTCCAATCAGCTTACCGGCTGGAATTATACGAACTGGCCACGAGCAAATCAGCATTTAGAAGATTTGTTTCCATGGGTTGTAAGGCAAAGTTCTTCAAAACCGTTGAAAAAATTTGAATAGAATAATAAATGTATTCGATTCCTATCTGCTGACACGCGAACTCATTGACTCGGAGTTTGGTGCTCTCGAACCTTTTTGTATATGCAGTTGGTGTTGGGAAGTAAAACTATGGCACAATACAGTTCAAAGATGCTTTGCTGAGAGCAATTTTTATATTTATCAAGCTATTCTACTTTTGAAATGGAAGAAGAAAAAAAAAAACGTATAAAATGTATTGCTTTCTGAAAATTCTTCCCCTGTACAGAGAGGTAATTTTTTAGCTAACCAATGAATATGAGTTTATTATTTTTATATCAAATTGACAGAGGTAATTTGACATACCACCCTAATGTTGATTTCTCACAAAATATGTATTATATGCTACAAGGTGCAATATGCTATCGCTGCAATTTTCCATAAAAAACTAGCATGAATTGTCATTATTTTTCTGATGTAAGATAAAATTTTGTGCTTGTTAAAAATTTGTTTAACCTTCTAAATGTGTAATTTGGTCTCGTGTGGACATATATGCGCGTATCAGTTTCAGTGGAAAAATTTATTTTGCCGTTAAGTGTGCAAGTGGAACAACCAATAGAAGCAAAATAACTTGTGCAAAAACATACATTTAAAAATCTAATATTAAGTCAATAAAAGTAAATTGGTAAATATCTTAACATAAAGGATTTATTTTTCATCTTTTAATGAATGTAAATATTAATAACTAATGTTAAGATATGTACCATATATTTGTGTTTGAGTTTCTGTACAATAGAAAGAAAATATTTTGTAAATGAAATTTTTTTTACAAATTTGTGTGTTTGATTACGCTCTTATTAAAAATGGCTATTGTCTGTTGTAATTTACGCTTTTCTCTGTTAAATAGTAGTAACTTAGAAAAAATTATATTACAAAGCATTAAAATTCTATTAGAAATCATTAGAAGCAATTCTCAGTAAAAATGGCCTAGTGTCGTTGTGGTTAACAAAGTAATACATAACACTGACGAATATGAAATGTTTATTACTCAATTTTTCTTTTCAAATGAAGTCCTATAGAAATATGTACTTTATCAAGTCAGCACACTTAAAATTAAGCAAAAAGTTGTGAAAATGAACTCCGCAAAACACAAGTGAAAACTTTATCCACAAAGTGGTGAAAGTAAAATAAAAAAGTTAATAAAGCTAAATCTGGAAAGTTACGCAGGAGTGAACATGAAATTTGGTTTATTCTTTCACTTTAATTTCGTGCATAAAGTAGAACCGCAAAAGTAGTGAAATTGTTCACCAAATATTGGATACAGTTACAATAATACCAAATTCCGGTGAAACCTTGCACAAAATTTTTAATAGTGCGGTTTTAGTATGAAATACACTATAAATAATATTTACTACAGTTAGCAAAGGTAAAGAAATTACAATGTCATAGATCATTAGCTAAGTTTAACCTAACCATTTTTTCATTTTTTCTTCGTAGAGTTTTAAATGTGTTTTTTACGAATGAAAGAAATTTTAAAATTCATAAAATATAACATTAACTCTTCGATAATACTTTTCTCTATTCTTTAATTCCGAAACCTTCAGGCACATTTCTTTTTTAAATATTCAAGAAGGTAGATGGTTTTCTATAGTCTCAACAAAAATTATATTACTTCATCAACATATATCATAAACCAAGAAATAAATTATTAAGTGTTTATAATTTGAGTTCACCGTAAATAATCTTAAAAGGTCTAAAAAATAAGCTTATTATAACATTATTTACGTGAACGTGCTGGAGCAGTTAGTAGCGAATTAGACTATATTGCTCTAGTAAAAATAATCTGTATCCCGTTAACTTTTTTGGAAACAGTGGCGTTTTACCAATTTTCATTAATTTTTCTAAATATACCTTAATTCCTTAAAAATTATTTTCGCAAACAAGCCACGTATCGGTTGTAATCACTAGAGACTCTTTAAAACATTTATTCTCAAAATAATCACTGATATGCAAATCTGCATCCATGTAGCTTCAGAACTGAAAGCATTTTTTTTTTTTTGCCCATTTTTTTTATGGTAAATTTAAAACTGCTTAAAATAGACAGTATATAAAAGTTGAGTTGCAAAATGCATTATTATAGAAAAGTGTAGTATGGCATAATTTATTTTAGATATTGGTGGGAATATTCTGTAATTTTGGATATTTAAATGTGTAACGTTGAATTAAATTGTAGGGATAACGAAAATGTTATCACAATCTCAAATCCTATAGATAATGTTTAACTGAATCGGATATTCAGTTAAACATTATCTATAGGTTAAAAAAATTTGTATCTGATAGGTTTTCGAGAGAATTTTCCAAATAAGTTCAAAAAGCAAACAAGTTATCTTTAAAGGTTTTCTCACCATGTCCCATTTCTATTATAGTTCTATGCGAAAATCATATAGCTCCAAGTAAACGGATTCCAAATGATAAATAGGTATATTGGTCTTCTCAAACAGTTGAAGAAACCGTAGAAAACAAAAAGAAAAAAACACTTTATGTCATTACAAAACACTATGAAAACTCCAATTCAATTATGGACTAACGTTTAATGGATAAGGATAAACCAAAAATCAATTCCAAAGTTTTTACATTAGAAAATACATGCAATATATTTGTAGACAACACATCAATTAGCATTGAGTTACTTTTAGTTTTAAAATAAATTTAAGGGTAAAGAATATGCATGAATGTGAAATAGTAAGAACGCTAAATTAAATGGGCTTAAGAAGAGAAAATGTTTGCGATGGCAATTATTCTAAAAGTTACCTTCTCAAGTCAAACTCTCATTTGAAAGTCAATACTTTTCTTTCAATATAAAGCGTGGCAATGTGAGAGTTCAAACTTGATTCTTGATTAAAATCCTTTGTGTATAAGGATTACATTTTGAAACAATACAAATAAATTATTCAAACATTCTTTTAGAATATTTTAACGCAAGTATATACTGTTTCAGAAAAGGGTAAGTTTTTTATTTATTTGTTTGTTTATTTATTTATTTCAACTGCTGAGATGTATAGTAACTGTTTTAAGCATTTACTGAGTTTAATTTGAATAATTATGGTTTTTAAGAATGACTTACTAAGTGCTAGGTGACTTTATGAATTAAATACATTTGTTTAAGTGATCTGATACCACAATTTCTATGTGTATATGTAACACAAAATCCTCTTATGGTGATACCATTCATGATTTCAACTTATAATAGGAAGTTTCATTATAGTTTCAGTTCAACAATTTTAGACTTCACATAATTTTAAAAGCATGAGTATCCTATTTTTACATATTCTGAAGAAAGTTACATCTAAATTTGTTATATATGTACTATATAACAATGATCTAGTACATTAATGTACTATATAAAAGCTATCTAGTACATTAATATATAAGTATTAGATATAATTTCTATTTGATATTCATTGAAAAACTTTGATCTGTTTCTTAAAATCAGTCAGTACACGTTGTATTTCTACGAAATTTAAAGACAACATGTATTGTTTTTTAATCAAAAAAACTAGCCGTTAGCAAGTATTTGCTCGTATTCCACGTTTGAATCAATTCAAAATAATAAAAAGAATTACAGGTGAATTGCATAAAATCTTCTAATAACATATTTTTTTAGACCTTCAGAATTTTAACGGTAATGATAATGACCTAAAGAAGCTGCTTGCATTTCTACATGTGACATTAAATGTAATTTAAACTGAAATGTTAAGCGTGTTTTAAAATTTTAATATATCCAGTCGCTAGAAAGTATTTGCACTTTTGTATTGTCAACTTTTTTTTTACAAATTTAAAATATTGGGAATTTTACCTGACATTGACTTAAAATCTCCAAATATCGTCTTTTTTAACAATAACGATACAGACCAAAAGAAGCTACTTGCTTTTAACATCTTGGAGCAAACGTAATTTAAACTGAAAGGTCAAGCGCTTCTTAAAATTTTAATATGGTGCTGAAATCATTGAAATAGTGAATTTCACAGAAATTCACTAAATATTCAAATTTTAAATAAATGTTCAGTGTTGCTATTGATTAATTACATTATTTTAATTTAGTTTTGATTAAATTTGAATCGTTTATTGTTAGACACATAGAGAATGCTTTCTTTTCAGTTAATTTCTGCATTTCCCCTTAGCTTTCGAAACATACTTTATTTGAATAAAACTAGATACATGATGAACAAAATCATTCATAAATTAACTACAACCACTCGATTGATTTTAAATTATATATATTATATTTCTTCTATTATTTATATTCTTCTTGATTCTCCTGAAAGAAAATCCTCCCCACACCCTTAAAAACTTTACTGTAGTACTTCAACACACATGTAATTATATAGATTTTATCTCCTTAAAAATCTCCCTAGTACTCGTTATGTTACGACTCTATATTATTTATAGTTAGGAATTAAATAAGAAGTCACATGATGGTGATACTTCATGGGATATTAAAAAAAAAATGTGTGCGATAGATTACATGCTTTTTCTTGCTGACCTTATTTTTGCTTACATATTTTTCAACATACAGCTAAGGCTTTTGATAATAAAATTTAAAAAAAAGTAGAAACTATTTATATTTAAATATTATAATTTCATTTGATAATATAAGTAATCTGTCTTTGCAATCGCAGTTTAAGAACTGCCAAGAAATGAATATATATTAAGAATTCAATCTCTGCATATATTTGAGAGAAGTAAATGCATTTTGTCATATGAAGTACTTTCTTAACTAGTTTTATAAATGTTTTATTTTAATTTGATCATCAGTAACTTTTCGATGAGATTGTTACATCTTTGTCTTTTCCACACATTTTACAATTATATTTAAAGATTTAGTTCTTACACTCAACAAGAAAGTGCTTTTAAACTGTTCAAAGACACTTTGTTATAAATAGTTCATAGAGAAAGAAAGTCTATTTTGTAGTGAAGCATCGGAGTTAAACTGTATATTATCTTGCATCCTTTTAACAACAACCAGTACAGATTTGGAAGTGCTCTGTGAGTATCGCTGTTGACTTTGAATGTGGATTGAGCTTGTTATGCGTGAAATATATTTTATAATGCTACATAAATCTTTTTCTACAAAGAGGATTTGGATTTCGTTGTGCTACAAACACATTTTTGTTAATAATCGGATAGATTCATCAACGGAAGAGTCAGAGGCAGCGTGTAGATTACACTATCGTTTCAATGCCTGCTAATTTTTCTATTAGTTCAGATTTTGTTTTATTTTAAAACAAAAAATAAGCACTTGGCACTGCATATTTTCGTGATTATTTTTAAAACAGAGGGTAGAGCTTCACTATAGACACCAGGCATATTTTGTTGAGTATGTTTACCGGTGTTTTGAACAAATTAAAAAAATATACAAAATTCTTTTAAGAATAAAAACCAATAGTGGTAATATAATTTCTATGTTTACAAAATTTTAAATTGCCAAATTTTTCTGCCTGTATTAATTTAAATTTTGAATCTGACTTCATTTGATAAGAGTTAGTCAAAATATACATAGAATCTAGCATAGCAAAGGATTATTCATGCTCAATTTGACTTCATCACCTCATTTGAAGATTAGGCGATGATATTGGAATCCACTGAAAACTTTCAAATAATTTCGACATTTGTTAATATGCCGCCAATATGCCTAAATGCAAAATATAGAGCATCTGCAGCTAAGAGAGCTAGGGAATCTCCGCTGCAAAGACATCATCGATTGGAGAATGACCAAGCGCACTATTACAATGAACAAAACCACGCATTTGTTATAGTAGATTGGAAGATGATCTCCAAGTACAATTTTTTTCCAGATAAGTTCCGAGTCTATGTAACACGTAACTGTTAGATATCCTTCAACGGGCCTCCAGCAGCGCGCGTCCACACAGCTAGTAATTATATAAAGTAAAGGCAATATTCAACTTTTATCGTATCAGTGAAGATAAATATATTTAATCATTTCATCATAAAAATGCAATGCTTGATACGTTTGAATAATCTTTAATGAACTTAATTGTTCTAAAGTTTAAACTTTATAGTGAGAGATACAATAAATTTAATTGCTCTAAATTCTTAACTTTACAGTAGGAGATACTCTAAACTGCCATTTCTTAAGTTTAACCAGTTGATATCGAAGTAAAAATATATACATATATATATATATATATATATATATATATATATATATATATATATTTGTTAATAATTACACTCTTGGTGAAGACATTATGGATTGCAAATCAACTTACAAAAAACAGCTCAGTATAATGATAGTCAGCGAGTCATGGAAATTCCCTGTAGGAATGATTTACCCCAAATATTCTCGTTATCTCATTAGCATGAATAGTTAAAGCAAAGTTCCTATGGTCTCTACTAAAGCCGTGATTTGATGTTACCCTCTGACTTGGGTCAATTAGGTACAGGTACGAGGGGAAAAGATGATAATGCACTTGCCATAGAGAGGGTTGCCATTGCCTCGAGAGGTTGGACTTCTATCTGTTGGTCCGCGGAAGGTATTTTATTTCCCTTCTACCACCCACTGGAAAACCAGTGGAGGCATTCCCCTATCCGCCACCTTGGGGACGCACTCTCTAGGGGTTACAGGCTCCCCCGAGAGCCGTAAGGGTTCCAAAAATTGCACCCAAACCAAGCTACATGTAGCTAAGCGGTGCGGTAGACATGTGTCACATGGGTGTCATCACACTGCTCTCACATTACGTTCCTTGAGCAGCTACTTCCCAAGACAAGAATGAACAGGAAATCATTCCGCCCGAGCATCAAAATTTTCAACTCAACCATCAATCAAATTTCTAACCCCAAATATCTTGGTCTCAAGTTGGACACCGAGCTAAGGTTCACCAAGCATATTGGAACCACCTCACTCAGAGCATTAAAAAAGCTCAATATTCTCAGAAAACTATGTGGCTCAACATGGGGTTCTAAACAGAAGACTCTCCTCAACACTTACACTACACTTATTAGACCAGTTCTTGAATATGCAGCACCAATATGGGCTCCAGCATCCTCCTCATCAAAATAAAAGATTGATACTGTCCAATACAGAGCTTCAAAAATCATCATTGGTGCAGTCTCTTCAACTAACAACCTGACTGCTGAGATTGAATGCGGTCTCACACCACTTGAAAGTAGGCGAAAACTGGCCATGTTAAATTTACCAATAAGATCAGGTGCAGCAGCGTGGAACACATATCAAATGTTACTTTTCGCGCCTGGAACAGGGAACGGTTAAAGAGATCCTCCACGCTCCAATACGACAAAGATATCAGAAATAACATCAGTCTGAATCACTCATGCCTTGACATTATTGAAGAACCGTTTTTTGATGTCAAACCACCTTCTACTGTTAAGATCAATTTAGACCTGCTGGAACCGTGTTCGAAAAAAGAACCACAAGCAACCATTAAGAGAAAGGGTATGGAAACTATAGCGAAGCTCTCTAAACCTGACCTTGCCACTGCTTACACTGACGGCTCCTCCAACTCAGAATGTGACAGAGGAGGTTCTGGCATCTTCCTTCTCCTTCCAGATCAAACATCCCTCAAACATCGGGTCGCAGCCGGAAAAATCGCTTCCAACTTCTCTAGTGAACTGATCGCCATTAAATACGCTCTAGCCCTTTACCTCTCACAGTCAGTTGCCTCGAATGGCATCATCATTTTCACAGACTGTAAGTCTGCTCTGGAGGCCATTAAAGGAGGTAAATCAAGACTCGCCCACGAAATCAACGCGCTTCTGTCCACCTTAGTTGCCAGGGAGAAAACCTGCACCATCCAATGGATCCCCGCTCATGTCAACATCGAGGGGAATGAACAAGCGGACTCCCTTGCTAAGGAGGCTAGGAACATGGATCCCCCTCCCATGCAAACCACTTGCTTCGATGCAAATGCCGTTGCAAAACATCACCTCTGCGGCGGACTTCGGAAGAAATGGTGCCTTCCGGAGCTTAATCAGGACCGCGAAATCACCACTACCATCAGCAGATTGAGGACGGGGCACATGAGAGGTATGGAGATCATGCCTGCCTGCTCCAGAACTTATGCAGAATGCAGGCACTGCCCAGGAGTTCAGCTGGATCCGAGGCATCTCTTCAGTTGCATCTCTGTTGCCTCGACCCTCTTCAACATCGATCTCAACTGCTGCCATGACACCCTTTATACCGATAAAGTCGGAGATGTGGCCAGGACTGTGCTCAATGCCTTTGGTCGCATTTAACTTGTCCTATCACCTTTTTCCTGCACTTGTCACACGACAACAACAACAACACGGGGGGAAAATACACTGCACACAACATATGTAAATTCTAAGTCCAAGAGACTTAACATCGGGTGTATAAATAAATTATATATTTCAAGTCCTCTTACAAGTAAGATCTATCATGCTATGAGTTTCATTTCCTGAAACCAAACATAAAGTATCCTAAAAAGGAAAATAAAATATTGTTACGAATTTTTGTATATTTGTAAATATTTCGTAGTGTTAATTTTGTAAGTAGGAAAATTTATGTACATTTCGCACGAGGCAGTGCAATAGTTCGTCTTAACTTGGCTTCCCTGCAGTGTGTCTATTAATGCTTCATAACGAGTTTTACAGAGATAACACTGGGAAGCGAGTTTTACAAGGAGCAGGGCATTTAACATTATGGTAATGGCAATCTAGCCAAATTGCCGAGATAGAGCCAAGTTGGCGACGGTTTTGGAGACCAATTTTTGTCGCCAAATTTGGCGACCATTTAGCGACATTTTCGGTCCCCATGTACATGCATAGGACTTTTCGACTACGATCTGGAAAGTTCTCCAAATATCTATCTCTAGAAGATTCACGAAGTATTGACTCCTATATAAGACCGGCCGTGAGTGGAGTTAGTCAGTTAGTTGACTGGAATTACTGAGTTAGTTGTGATACTGACTGAGTGGAGTTACTGACTTGGTCGTCTGTTAGCGAGCATTCAGAGAGTTCCGAAAGCGAACTGTATTGCATTGTCTTTTGCGGCGATTTAGCAGTTGTGTGTCAAGTTTAACTGCTGTTTGTGCTCAATTGTTGTGTATAGAGCTGTATTGAGTCTACTAGAACGAGAAGTTCTGGAGTTGTAAAAGAATCAGTGAAGAGTTATATTGGAATAAATTTCTGCCTGTTAATCTGCTTTGGCTTCAAATCTTTCGAACCCGTCCACGCAACCATATATCACAGTTATTACAGATAAGTGAAATGAACATAATAATGATATTACACATTTAGACCTAGATTTAGATGTAAACTATGATAAATACATTTTATAGGATATAATGAATGCTTTTCTTTTTTAAAAAAAAAATATCGTATAAGCTATTTTGTGATCAATTTATAAATTTATGCGATATTTTAATTGGCATAAAAAAAATAGCTTTTAAGAAAAATCAAACAGGAATTTCATAAAAAACAGAGCATTTAAAAAAAAATATTATACCAAATAGCTCTGTAATTACTAACTAACATAATAATAAATATATTTCTACAAATTTATTGACTTTGTATTTAAATAATCAGGGTCCAGAGGAAATTAATTCTGATTCAATTACAGTTATATTATATATAGTTAAGAAATATGATAATTAAATACGAAACATTCCGATATTTTGCTTGGGGTAAGGATTGATATTGCATTATCAATTATTTGTGTTTGAAACCTTAGTAATACAGTGAATACATATACTGCATTTACATCCCATATAATATTTCTCTTTAAAATTGCATTAATTTCAACATTAGAGAGTAGATGCAGGGGATTGAATTAGGTATTGAGTTGTAGATTAATCAAATGTATGTGGGTAAAATATCCCTATTTAAGTACTTAAATGCAGTTATTATGTGATGAAATAAAGCTAGCAAGTTAGTGAATTTTTCTGAATAGACAACTGTGAACTTTCAAATCTTCCAACAGATGACTTATCCAAGAAGGAAACCATTATCAATCCTATAGAAAGTCATTTTTCATCTCTTACAGATTATTTGAGCTGGACTGGGAGGTGAAGGATCTACACCAAAGGTCATCAGAAGGTCTTCCATTGAGATACATGCACATACAATGCGAAGGGCACTGTATGTTTATACGACCTATATAATAGGGCGTATCGAAAAAAAGTATTTTTTGGAAAATCAAAATGTCAAACAGATAAAAAGTTGCCACTCTGCTCACATATTTACTAAACAGATGTTAGATTCAATTGAAAAATATTTAGGTCTCCCAGAATGGACCTGAAGTTTAATTTTTTTCTTTTTTTTAAACATAAATAGAGAGCAAATATTTATATGAGAGAATAAAAATCTAAAGTTTTGGGTATTAATTAAGAGTAATAAAAAATTATATCTGCTATTTAATATTTAAGTCTCCCGGAATCTATATGAAAACCTTATTTTTTTGTTTTTAAATATGGATATTTTTCAATTTTTAACCCTTTTTTTATTACTTTCAATTATTTTATTTATAGTCTAGGTATAGTAGCTACAGCGTTTTGAAATATCGGGAATATCCCTCTATATCACCCTACTATTTATTCATCTTAAAGATACTCATTCATCATAACTACTTTCTTCAGAAATAGTTATTATTAATTTGATGAAATTACCGCATTCTTCTTTTGGTAAAATAATTTCTCAAATAGTTTCACAACTATATCTTGACAATTTCCGAAGTTACCGATGTCCATGGGTTCACAGACAATGTAATTACTATTATGCCATCAGAATGTATTGGTCAGCAGATCAATAGTTGATAATACTTTCATAAATTAGCTATTAAGCATAGGGCCCAATTTGCAACCTGGGATATGTTTTACAAAGTTAAGAAATAGTAGTTCATTTACAAAATTTTAAGGTCAAGGAACTGTTGATGTTCTAATCATTATTCTTTATAGTTTTATAAGCTATCTTTTAAAAAACTAAAAAGTATTATAAAAATTCACCCGATTATTTTTTATTCCATTTTGTTAATGAGCTATAATTAATTTTCTTATGCCTGATAAAATATTTTACATATTTCAAAGCAATTTTTCGTCAGATTTTGTGGAGCAAATATTAAAGCAATACATCTATGGGGAAAGGGCAGGTTGTTAATCGTTCTTAAACTAGTGTAATGAAAGTACAAGTATCTGAAGAAAATAGACAATCATACAAATAAACACTACACATTTTCCTAATTCAATGACATGGACTGACGTTACTTTTATATGGTCATATCTAAAGCTGATCCCTAGGCGTTCAGCGAATTTGGAAATATTTAAAAAAAATAAAAATATGGAGTTGTTTGGGAGATTTGCAACTTTATTTGAAGAATAAGAATTTCTTTAGATTACCTACTACATGTCAGGCTTAAAATGTAAATTATAGGTGGATAAATTTCGTAAGACGTAAAGCATGAAATTTTTCATATGCAGTGTCTGGTCGATCTCATTGTGTGCATTGTACTTTAAGTATTGTAAGTGTAAGAAATTTGATAGTATCAACTTGTACCTTTGAGTACTTAATAAATGAGAAATAGTGCTTATGAATAGTTTGCCTGCCAGACGTTCATTTATATATCGACATTTATTGCCTTTATATGTTCTGTACTTGGCAGAAGTCAACTGACTGCAAATATTTGATCACGTTCCTGGAAGGCCTGCGCAATGACATCTGATAAATAAAATAAATATAAAAACAACATTAACATTATTGTCTATCTATCAGAGATCAATGAATTACCAGTGATATAAAAAGTAACATAAATATTTTCATCAGTATTGTAGTATATGTGTCTATTGTTAAGATTATATAACATAGTATTATATAACAATTGTTCATTATATTCGATTATTATTTTAATATGCTTAAGGAGGGAGAAGGCACTATGAGATTTCACCAGGTCCAAGAAAACTTATTTTGATATTATTTACTACACCATTGAAAGTAGAATAAAATTAATTATCTAAAAACTGTATAAAAGAATAAAAACTCTTATAGTTGATGGCCTTTTTAATTAAAATTTTATCTTTATTGTAATTTTAACTTCAAAATAATCAATATGTTTATAAGATTGAAGTAAATGTTTAAGATATTGCAATTTTACAAAACAAGTATTTTTGAAAAGTATGTGGTAAAAATATTTCAATTTATTGATTCTAGTGAGAAAACATCTACATTCACTAGACTGAATTTTAAAAATAAATCTTCTTAAACTTTACCTGTTAAAATCTTATAAACCGTAAATATTAATGTAATGCATATTATTGATCACGATAATGCAAATAAGTCACAAGTTTTGAGTTGTGCTTGTTAAAAAGAAAATAACAACATACAAATTTAATAAAGCACACATCTAGAAAAGTATAAGTCAATTGTGTAAGCATCTGATCTGTATCAAAAAACCTTATTTTCTAGGGAGTCTGGGACTCAAAAGTTTTAAAATTCTTTTATTATTATTGCAAAAAATAATTCAAATACTTTTAAACAAAATGGCATAGCAATTGTGTTTCTATCTTTAGTAGAACTTGAAATATTTAAGTTTTTGTTACTTCACAGCTTTATCTCAGACATGCTATCTAGAAACTTTGAAACTGTTTTTATCTGTGATGGCTTTTTGTCCCTTTTTTGATTTTAAATTGATATAACTAAAAAATTACTTGATATAAATCTATTAAACTTTCCACAATTATTTTTCATATATATTTCTTTAATTTGTCTTCATGAACTATGTCTTTTTATTTAACTTCTTTGAAAAAAAAAAAGAAGAAGCTTTTGGAGCTTCGCATACTATGGATTTTATACAGTTTTTGCACAAAATATTTTTTCAAATTTCTTCTAATTACTTTATTGAAAAATCATGAAGACAATTTTTGAAAAGAATTATAAGAAGTAGTTTTATCCAAAAATTAAGTGATTTTTAAAATTCTTTTTAGATGTATCAAATTAGGAAATATCAAAATTTTGAAGTTTTTTAATTTAAAAAAAAAAAAAAAAAAAAAAAGTGTTTTTAAAATTTGAAAATTTAAAAAAAATTTGAAATTTTAAAGCATCATACATTACTGCATAAAAAATTTCAGAAAAAAATTTCTAAAAGTAAAGATTTTAGAATTTTGAGTCCCAGAACCCCTTAAAAATCCAAACACTTGCATAAAATATCCCAAATTATGTTTCAATGCTTATGCAAATTAACATCCTAAATATATTTTGCTCTAAGCTATGATCAAACTCAGAGTAGCTTCATCTGACTTGATTAGTTGAAAATCAAAAATTTAAAAATTAATGAGGGCACAAAACTTAATATGTCTCTTTAGAAAAAAAAGGAAAAAAATAATAATAATCAGAAAAGCATTTTATATATTCATGCAAGAATCTCAACGACATGGATATATTTGATTGTTAAAATTACAGAAGAAAATTTCCTTCTCGTGTAATTGATATATATTGAGCAAATATTTTAGATGAAAATCACTAAAATAAGAAAACAACAATCAAGCCTACAAATATGGAAATACTGAAGTGCATATTCTTGTACATCATAGAATGGTCTATTTTCATTAGAATAGTCCATTATCTCTTTGATAATACATAATACATCCTCTTCAATTGAAGGACCCGACAACATACTTTTACGAAGCTTTCATTTTACATTCATCAGTGTCTATATAAAACAAACCATTGAAATTGCTGAAATTCCTAGACGTTGGAATTCTGCTGTTATTAATCGTGCAACTTGCTCTCAAACTTTTCATTTTTAGAAAATGTATGCATCGTTTTATCAAACTATGTAACTAAAGAATATTTTTAAATATATGTATTTTAGTTGGGTGGACTCTAGGTGGAAGGGTTGTTAGGTGGAAGGTTGGTTATGAGAATCGCTAAAGAATCCGTGGTATTTTATTCAGAGAATTTCTAAGGATGAATGGATGGAAAAGATTAATTTATTTGGTTTAATCTGTTCTTTCTTTGGTAGTATGTTATACAACGTATGTGTTTATTTAGGCGTTTATGTACAAAAAGAGATGGATTTTGAAAAACGAATGCGTAGATAATTTGAATCAAAGGATTGTAATGTATGGACAGTATACTTTTCTTTATTTTTGAGAAAAATTCTGAAAATGAAATTTAAATTCTGAGAACTATTGATAGATATACTGTAAAGATTTCGTGAAATGTTTTTTGCATAATCCATTCATTATATTCTCGTTTTATGTATTTAAGATTTCCTAGATTGCAATTTCAAATTTTATTAGAAAGCAACGTAATTGAACCTTGGAATCATACAAGAATATCATAATACAAATTGAAATATGAAAAGAGTTAGATTATATCATATCATCCAATACAAATCATAAAATATTTTTGGAGGATAATTTCGTGTTATGAAAAGTAAAAATAACTGAGGTATTGGGATTTATCTTTCCGACTGATTTGTTGGAATCAAATGGTAACAGTTTTCATTTTATTAAACATTTAAATGAAACAATTTGAATAAAATAAATACAATAAAACATTTATAAAAATCCAAATTTAAAGAGAAATATTTGGTCTTTATCATCAATATTAAATAATGGTTTCAACCTTAAAGTTTAGGTAAAGATTAAAAACTATTTGCTCAAAATTATAATGTTCAAAAATTTAGTATTTGAGAGTGAGGGTACATTATTTTTGAAACATTGTTTTTGTTTACCAAGCCAAGTGGCAGAGAAATAACAGAAAAGTACTTATATGTAAAAGTCATGACGAATTTCCTCATCCAAGTTCTTAGAAATCCAGTGCGTTCAAATTTGCTACAAGATTTATTTATAAGGTAATTATGAAATGTAAGTATATTTACCCCTGACTTTTTTTAAGTAGCGCATGGAATAGGATATTATCATTATTTGATCTACTAAACCAATTTGAACATAATTTTTCTGTAGGTATTTTTATCCATGAGGATTCAATACGAAATATAATGGATGACAATTTCACATCTCAGAAAAAAATCACAAAGATCATAGTTATATATGACTTAAATTAGTTGAATACTCTTGTTTCATTACGAAATTTTACCATGAGCAATTTTTAGTTAGCTTAAAGCTATAATTTTTATAAGTCAATCAGACTGAATTTAAACAGCAAAAAAAAAAAAAACACCCCTCCCATTTAAATAACAAATATTTTCTTCCATTTATTAAGAATTTTTTTTTTCTCAATAAAATAAAAACACAAACAATATTACTTCAGTTATACCTAAGGCCATGGACCTAGGTGCAAAGCAACTATGTGGCCTTAGGTACAGCAATTGGTGATTTCATACAAAATATCTTCTTAAAAAAATGAGCGGCAAACTTTTACTTCAGACTATATAAAAACATTTTCTTTTTATAACTTGCCACAGCTTTCTATTATAAGACTTCAAAATAGCTACCAAAAGAGTAATTGGGTGTTGTCACTTACCCAAGTGAGTAATACAACTTAGAACTAAACAATATTCAATAAAAGTGGCGTTGCCCTTAGGTACATAGGTCTCCCCTACTAGTAAATTGAAATTAATCTCATTTAATAGTGCTCTATTATTGTCAATACATAATATGGTTTATGATAATACTGCTGCTAATATGAAACTATTTGCATCAGATTTCTTAGTATATGTTCCATTTAGTTAAAATTGTATTCGAATCATTTCACTTAGTGGGTCTTTCCTTGCTTCATTAGACAAGATGGATGTTTGTATTGTTATAACTTCAAATTTTTCATTAAATATAATATCTCGAGCGGTATTTTTAAAAACTCTACACTATTGTTTTGCAATTGACGTTGATATATTACTGAAATTGCCATTAAACGCGACAATACAACTCAATTGTATAAAACACGTAGTAGTTCATCTCGTATGTAACATAAAGTTTAGAAAATGTGCCTGTATTTTGTAATTGCTAGCCAGATAATTGTACGAAGGCAGAATCCACTATAAAAGTAAACAGAATGTTATCTAATACAGATTAGTTGATTCTACTTCTATTATTTTTCCAAGAACTTGCCAAGTGTTCGTGCAAGTCTTTATCGAAGAACTTGAACGAAGACGGGATCTAACATTCATATAAAAAAGTTGTCATCTGTAAAAGATTAGTTGATTCTACTTCTAGTTTAACTACTATTCAAAAACTCACTTTTGTGTGTTCTCAGAATGCCGGTTGTGGATCCAATTCATAAGGCTGTTAATGTTTCATCTCTGAACTAGTTTTCTAAATGTAGCGCATTCTTGTGAATTACACCGTTGGACTAACTACTGATTAACCACTAGCATTAGACGACTTTTATACTCCGATTTATTATTGAGATCTATCACTTTGTTTTAACTTCTACTCCGAAAATATTTCTTTAATGAAGAATCTTACTGCAAGAGATATTGCCGTTAATATAAATTGTTAGACTAACCCCAAGAGACTTATGGAAGATGACTGAGAAATTGAAATTGTTATATTACATGCTTACTTATGTGATATATTGGAATTTATTTAGCTTTACTTATACTATAGAAAATAATTTGCAAAAATCTAGTATATTAGCATGTACTAATTGTAAAGAATTAAGTCAGTTAACTTCCTGACAGTCAAACCAATGACTATACTTCGATATGGGACATACTTATATAATAGAAATTTATTTTTGATTTTGACATATGACCTATAACACATAGCTTCATGTTTATGTATGAAGTAAGTTCCATAAAGATTGCTTTGAATATTTATAGGCACTTTTAAAAATATCCATAAGGCGTTTTTTTTTTTTTCCTTCTTTTATTTTATTCATTAATCAAATGCTAACGTATAAATTATTAGCTCATCTGTTTTTTTAAATGAGCAAAATTTTAAGTTACAGCATCTGATTTATTTTGGAAGATGTTGATTCTCGATTTATACTTGTGCTATTGTCTTAATCATAAATTGTAATTAGAGATGCTGCATGATTGTAAAATTGTTAATGTATTTGATAATTTTTTTTCCACTTTGCGCTTTTTTTTTATTATCTCCCTCTGGACAAAGTTTCATTTCATCCACGTCAGCTTGTAAGCATAGTTATTTATTTAGTTAAAGATTCAAGTTACAGCTATTTACATTTAATTCTAATTTCGCTTACAATTCTTGAAATAAGTCTTACTTTTCTTGAAATTAAGTGTATTCCTTTGACTTTGAAAAGATCAATTCTTAAGTTTATTCCAATATAGCGCTGTTTTAGTAAAATATTGCAAATTTGGAATTGTTTCGCCTTTAATTAAAACCTAATTTTATGCCATTACATTCGAAACAGTTTAGAAACTTACATTCAATAATTGCGTTATTGAAATGCAATGCAATGGTTTAATTAAAGTGACAATCTCTTTTATTATACTAAAGGTAAACTATCTTAATATTCAGTTCCAAAATCGAAAACATTGTCCGTATTAATTCTTGGCCTAATACATACGTTTCCCATAACTGCATTTTAATTGGAAATGTCATTAATTGGAAACATCATTTCATTCGAATTTAGAACAGTGGTTAGATAATATTATGAAAGATGATATTATGCTTCTTTCACGTGTTAATTTAGTAGATAATATTATGAAAGTTTTAATATGCAAACTGTTTCTTAGTACCAATGCTATAAACAATAAGAGGTAATATGTATATTGTATTCTTATTTTTTGGCATTACAAACAATGCAAGGTCATAAGGGACATATACATACGATAGTGTTTACAGGAAGCACCATAAATGAAAGAACTTCATGCAAGTGAATATGCATTTTAATTAATTAATTAATAATAATAATAATAAAAAAAAAATTTAAAAAAAACATTGGTAAAAGATCGTGTACAATTTGTTGTAAATAATCTGTAATGAAATCTCACACTCTCTTCCCATTTCCTAATCAATGGGAAAGCTCAAAAGTTTAACTTTATCGTATCTATTCGCACATTTCGTAGACTTCACAGAATATTAGTTTTCTTTTCCCCAGAAGTGAGATACTCAAAAAGAACAAACTTCTTGCATAGGATCTGTATCATGTTTTTCAACAACAACAACCAATGCAAGTTTGGTTGTTTATAAAGTATCTTTCAGCATTTCACCATCCAAAACTTTCATCTACCCTCTCGTTTTTTCTCTGAGTTTGCTGTTAACTATTTTTTGAAGTGCTGTGACAGCACAATAAATATCCCGTTCAGCAACAGTAGAGTCTGACTTGTTAACAAACGGCCGGTGTTGCCAATCAGTATATATGATTGCAATCTGTTTTGAGCTCGTGTAAGAGATTATTTACATATATCGATTATGAAAGTTTCCGGCCTTGCAGCAGGAAAAAACCCTGGGCCACTGCTTTGTGATTCAAAGTAGTCTGGGTTTAACTTCATCCTCATAAAAGTTTGTAACTTGGTACTGAGACATTCTGTTTAGAAAGCTCAGATATTATTTCAGAGAAAGTATATTTATGTGAAATTTCAGCTCAAGGGTGTTGTTACGTTATTCTAACATTTTTTAAAGTTGTTCTTGATGATAATTATTGCTTTAGGTTTTAGAATTTAGTTTTCTGCTAAGTGACACGTTCAATGAATATGATTATCTAACCAGAGAACCCAAAGTTTGAGTTACGACCAAACAGTAAATTCTCAAAAATGTGTAGGTGTGTTGCGAAATGTTATTAAAATTTTTAATAATTAAACTCAAATGTTGAATTAAAACAATTAACAAAAGAAATAAAATTGTAATACAATAATTGGTTTTTAAAGCAAATACATCTTACCTTTTTGTAATCTTTAAACTTGTTACGGAAGTTTTTTTTTTTTTTCTTCTTTTTTTTTTCCAAGTTTAAATAAAAAGAAAGGCATGAAAAGTTTTAAATATAACAAGACCTTATTAAAATTCAAAATTAACAGATAATTATTCTTTTGGTATCGTCGACAATTTGACACGTAAAAGAAGCAATTTAGAAATTATTAAACTTCTAGTGTTTCTCACCACATCAACAATAAAAACGTACAATTATAATACATTTAGTTGACTAGATAAATGCACAACTAAAATAGTTTGAAACAATTGATTAAGAATCAGGTAAACAGGAAGTTGACATGAAATGCTTCTCTTTCTTTTGAAATATAATGAATTCCAGCCTCAAACAATATATTGCTCAATAACATTTTAATAGACCCGAGCAATAATTAATCATTTATAATATTTATACACATACATGACACATATTTAGAAAAAATCTACCTCGTGGACAGCATAAGATGAGGATAACTAAACTATGCCATTCAATATTATTCCAGAACAGTTTTGTTTTCTATTGAATTGAAACAATTTGAGAATTTTCTATTTAAAATATCCCACTCCAAAAGGTTTGTATTCCATCAAGCATCACTATACACTAATTTGTGATAGTTCACATAGACCAATAATTATCTAGGGAGTAAGTGGATATATGATTCACATACGTCCTTTTGAACACAAAATGTCATCATCATAAGCTAACTAATCCTAATTACGTTGCAATTCACAATAATCAACTACGATATTGTAAATGTTTTGAAGAGTACACCCATGTACTGCTCTTAGATGATTAATTTGATTACCAACGTGATTATACTAATGTACTCTATTAACATGATATTATATACTTTGTTTCAAGACTATTGTATTTTCTAATACAAAAGTATTTATTTCGACCATTCATTTGCTTTTCTTATCTTTAATTAATTGAACAAAACTTTTAAAGACTCATATATCTAATAGTCATGAAAATGAAAAGATATAACCTAATTTTTTTTAAAGTTTATTTCTACATTTCATTAATTTTTCTCATCCTAAAGACTTCATTAAGGAAAAAAAAATCATTAAAGACGCAGATCTGTAATAGTCAAGGAAACAAAAAGAAATAACATAATATTTTTATTTTTATTTTAACTTGCGCATTGTATCATTAGTAATGTGAACTTAATAACCAAATTTTTTTCCTTACTGTCTGCTTCTTACAAAAAAGTTGTCTGGTATCTCTAGAAATGGAACAGCTTGAAATTTTTTCATAAGAAAAGTCTTTATAAGTCAAAAAATACTCCCTTATTATATTTAGGGATGCTTTTACCTTCTAATCAAGATCTCGCAATATTTATTTCTAAGTCGTTTCAGATAAATTTAAATTAACATCTTTTTTACATTTATTCTACAAGCCAAATAAAGATACCCTCCGGAAAAATGGTAATACTTTCTTTTAAGAACAATACTTTCTTTGTGGTTGAATTTTTTTTTTTTTTTTAATTTGCAGTTCTTAATATAGAATTATTTAAATATTGATCGATTAGAGAAATAAATGTGAATTTTATTGGGAAATGCTATAGTTGAAATTCATTTGTGGAGCCTAAATACGTTTATATAGAGTGATCAAAAAGTAAGAGAACATTTAGAAATTCGATAATCATTGAACTAAAAACGGTAGAACACAGAAACAAAAACCCAGTTCTTACCCTCAAAGACAAATGTTTCGTTTTTATATCAGATTGCACTTTTTAGCAAAAGTTTTACTGAATAATTCCTGTAACCTTCCTAATTAGCACTGGAAAACTACTCACTGAAAACTTTAGAATTTTTTTTTTGATGAATGAACTATTCTTATTTAGAAGGGATAAACATCCGATATTATTACGAACATTTCTGTTCTGTTTTGTAGCTGAACCTTTTTTTTTTTAACATAAAGTTTCACATTAAAAGCTGTCTTCACAAATACATGGACATACAAGAGTTATTCACTTACGTGGAAAGCTAAAAATGTGTTAATTAGAGAAATAAAACAAAAAATAAGAACCTATTCATGCTATTCAAATAACATTTGACTTAGAAAATTTTAATCTTATTAAATGATTATATTCAAATGTTTTGAATGGTAGATTTGTTTCGAGTAATTAAAATAGAACATATATTGTAATAAACAAATGGAAGATTACAAACTGAATAGATAAAATGTTAATGTAAATATATTTATTTCATATCTCTTTCAATAAATTCACAGTTAATTAGTTTAACAATTTCTGAAACACTATTAATAATAAGCAAAAATATATTTGGTGATGCATTAAGTTATATAAAAGCGCAATCTAATCAAAAAAACGTTAAAGACAATATGCTGTAATACATTCTTCCAACTAAAATACTTTACAAATTATTCAGTACATATAAAATTTGTTACATTTTGAATTCTAATTCCTTTTTACATGGAAGTTTCATTATGAAAGTTAAAGGAGTATTCAATTAATTGTTCATTAAGAGAGAAGAAAAATAACTGTTAAACATATTCAAAACAAGCCTCTCAGTTTTATAAGATAAGAAAAGTGCTTGTTACTGATCAATAAATTTCATTTACAATATTATTAGTCTTCTACTTTCCAAGGCTCGTTCAATTTTTTAAGGTATGTTATAGGGAAATTCAGTTTTTCGAATTTTCGATTTTTTAGTGAGGAACCTCCAGAAAAGTTGTTGTGTAATAAAATATTGTGCCATGCAGAATTTTATTAAAATGCATAAACATTTAGAGGTGCATTAGATAGCTTTCGAAAATAGCAAATTTTGCAAATATCCATACTAAAACGCTTATTACGTTATTAAAACATTAAAAAAAACTAAAGTCAATATTTGCGCTCTACATCGTCTTTTATGGAATACAGCATCTTTAAACAAAACAAAACAAAGCAAAGCAAAACGAAACAAAACAAAGCAAAACAAAGCAAAACAAAGCAAAACAAAACAAAACAAAACAAAGCAAAACAAAACAAAATCGGTCTTCTGATATCGTACTACACGGTACTTTATGATGTAAAGCGACACTGAGAGCTATGAGATATGAATGTGCTAGCACACCTGTGTTACAAGTGAATCTGAACATGAATTTTACGGTAGTGAGTTTTGTGTTGTTTTGAAGATTGCATGTTTTTTGTGTAAATTTGATCATATTACGAGGGAAAATGATAAGTTACGAAAAGATACTGGTGTGATTGTTTGTACAATAGGGTGGATCGAAAAAAACTTTTTTTCGAAATTCTTTTTGGTACTACATTTTTTATTAGCCATTTGAAGTCTAAACAAAGACCCTAAAATATGAAGTTCATGAAAAAATATCTTAGGGTTCCTCAAAGCCCCCAAAATTGGAATTTTTCAATAAAACTGCCTAAAAGAGAAAATTTTAGAAAAATACTTAAAATTTTAAAATATAATTGTAACCCTATGTAATAATTTCTATAATTTACTCTACTCAATTCTATAAAATATGAATTATGTGAAGCAATTAATTAAGAATCCAAAATTCCCTCAAAAATTGTATTTTTTCATGAAAAATGCATAAAATAGGCGATTTTATGAAAAGTAACAAACATATCGAAACATAAATAACACCATGCTCAATAGGCCTTGCCGACAAAGTCGATGTATCTTGGATCGCTTAGCGGTAGTGCGGAAAAGTTGTGAATCAGTTGTCAATGAGTTGAAAGTTGTAAACATTTGACTAAAAATGCGTAAAATTCAAAAATTAATAAATAATCACATATTTCGTTTACCCTTTTCTTGGTAGTATTTAAACGTTATTATTTTTTAACAACAAAACCTGTAAAAATATTTAGAATTATACGTTAATACTTTCTGCCATCTCAAGGGCACTGAATTTTGGAAATTAAAGGCAGTTTCTTAAATAAAAATACATTACACCTTCCTCATTGTAATGTGAAAATAAACTTTATTCCATCTTTCAGACATACAATTTAAAAAAGCAGTATTGATTATGATTTTTTTTTTTGGGGGGGGGACTGATTTTCTGGCTTTTTTTACTAAAAATTCTATCATGTGGTTTCTGGATTCTAGGGTTGCTCCATCCCTATTTTGGGGTCTAACTGTTTTTCCGGAGGTTTTAGTGTTAAACACTGAACAATCAGTCGAGCTTTACAATTTGTTCGACTGCTTTTGTGTATGTGAAAGATATTTAATAAAATCCTAGCCGTCCATCGGCACATAGTCCTGTATCATCTTCAAAAGTTCATAAGAACTGATCTCTCTGAGATATAATGGTATACAAATTTTGTTTCTATCATTAGCAGAATTTCAAATATTTAAGTTTTTGTTACATGACAACTGTATCTCTGATATGCTATTTTGGAACTTTGAAACTATTTTTCTCGGTGATGGCTTTTTGCCCCTTTTTTGAGTTGAAATTTATATAACTTAAAATCTACTAGCTATAAATCTATGAAACATTCCACAATTATTTTTCATTTATATTTAATTAGTTTGTCATCAGAAATTATGTATTCTAATTTAACTTTTTTTAAAAAAAGTTTTCGGAGCTTAGCATACCAAGGATTTTATACAGTTTTTGCACAAAACATTTTCTTTAATTTTTTTCTAATTACTTTATTGCAAATTACGAAGGCAATTTTTTGTATGAACTAAAAGAAGTAATTTTATGCAAAAATTAAGTGATTTTTTAAAAAAGTTTAGATATATCAAATTTAGGAAATATTAAAATCTTGAAATTTTTAAATTAAAAAAAAAAAAATTAAATTTGAAAATTTAATTTTTTTTTTAATTTTAAAGCATCATACATTACTGCATAAAAAAATAATTCAGAAAAATAATTCTAAAAATAAAGATTTTCGAATTTTGAGTCTCAAACCCCCTTAAAATAATAAAAACAGGAATAATTTAGATGTAATGTTTTAGTTTTCTATAATTTTAGTTGGTGGTAATGTTGTATAGAAAAATAATTGTTTTTATTAGGTCAAATATGCATTTATAAGCAACCGACGAACCGGACCCAGATAAACAAAAGAAAATTACGCCCAAGACAGAAGTTTACATTTTCTTTGAATTTATAATGTTAATAATACTATGTTTATAAAAAAATTTGCAAAAAGATTAATTTTGTGGATTTAAAAAACAAAAACATGAACCGATGCACGGGACATAATATTTTTGGAAGGGAAAACGGTGATATTTTTACCGTTGCAATTGTTGTATGTTTTTTTAGACAAATTATACATACTTTATACTAATTGTTACTAAGTGGACACAATTTTTGACTATTTTGGCTGATATATTTGCTATTTTCATTCAGAGAAGATGCACCCTTTCTGATGTATAGTAAATTATGCTTTAAAAAAATTTAATTCCTAATGAATTTCTTTGGTGATACAAATTTACCAAAGCACTTTAAAATTATCATATATATTAAATTTTTATTCTTTTAATGATTTTAGTAGTGCCAGTATTTTTTCAAACAAGCTCATTCCTCGATAGCAAAGAAATGCTTAAAATTTAAGAATTATTTTTACAATAATTATTTATTAATTTATAAAAATTATTTTGAAATTAAGAATACTTTTAAAAACTAATTTCAAATTAGAATGAGCATTGCACAACTTTAGGTGTTCAAACTTGAACACCTTTCCATAACATGCATCACTTTTGCACCCATTGTTTTGTTTCTACACTGATTTCGACACAGCTGCATAATGTTTAGAATGGCGGGAAAAATCAACAAGTCAAGTTTTCTTTCTACATTTTGCAAAATTCGGCAAAGAATGTCATACCCTTAGGTCATACACCTGTTGACCAATATACTACGATTTGTGAAAACTTCTTTTTTGAACAAAACAGTTCGTAAATTCCTTACGATTCAAAATAATTTTAAAATGAAACGTTATGCCATAATAATATCAACTCAGTTTGTTTCCAAGCAAAATGTTTTCATTAACGAAAATATCGAATACTACAATAATTGTTATTAAAATAATTGTACACTTAAAAATCTTAATTTTACGGAATTGTTAAAAAACTGACGGTCGGGACATATGTGTTTTCTAAAATAACAGTTTAAATTATTTTTGCAATGTTTTAAAAATTTGCACAGCATTTATGATTGAATTTTAAAAGAAAAATAAAGTTTTGTAAAAATTTAAATTTGAAATATGTTTTTATTTTTAAAAAAATCATATTTCACAATGACGCACGGGAGATGGGTGAGGACTTGAACTTTGAGCTTAGTTTTATAACTTTTTTTTGGCTTAGAATGTAATATTATTGTACTTTTGTATTTCTATTAATTATAATGACTACATTAAATAAAAAAATTATTGTTTTTCTTGAATTTTTTCGTTTAAAAGTCACCAATTTGTTATACTATATCTTACATAATTTAGAGTCATTGAAATGAGTGAAATTCCAAAGTCAAAAATTTAAATTAAATTGTGTTAAAATTTTTTTATGATTACTCTTTTATGATAGTTTGGACATCTAATGTTAGTCAATTCATTGCTTTGACTGCTTTTTAGTTTCAATGGTTTCAGTTTTCAGAGAATTGCCCTATAATTTTTAGTAAAATATGAAATTCGCTTGATGGCTTCATGATGTTAATAGCCAGATAAATATAGATGAAGGTTAACTTGCTATCGACCCAAATAAAATGAGTAAAGAACGCATAAGAACTCGTGGAAATCTACAAGGTGATACGAATGTGCAATACGAAATTATAGCTCTTTTTTTTATGGCAGACGAGGCAAAACCCTTAAAAATATAAAAACTAATTATAATATATATCAGAAACAAAATATATGGGAAGATCATTTAACAATAGTATAAGGGCCTCACTCCATTTACTAAGGGTATCTTGAATTAAGAAGCAAAAGGGCCAAGTGTATTTCTGAAGGAATACTCAACTTTCTTGAAGAAAAAAAACTTACGATACCTCAAATTTAAACAGAATCGGATGTTATAGGGAAGTAGGGAAGATTGGAATAAATACTGAAGTGATTCGGCTCTTGGAAGAAAATCTCAACTTATCTGTTCACTGAATTATTTGTCAGTTATATTTTAATGAACTATCTCTTCGTCATATTTACAAAGAAAAAAAAAAAAAAGAAAAGAAAAAAAAAAGAAAAAACATTAGGTACGAAGGGATTCAGTGATGTAATTGGGAACATTCTACAGATTAAAGAGGTCCAGGGCTCAAATGTTTGTCAATTTTTTTTTGTTTTGCTTTAAAAAATAATATGTACAATTTCGATTATTTTGCTACCTCATTTATAATACTACCCCTTTTCGTTGGCTTGCAGTTGTCAAATTAATATCTGACAGCTGACGCTGACTTAGTTTCTGCATGAACTTTAAACAGCTTTTTCTCACTGAGGATTTTTTTTTTTTTTACATAATTGCAAATAACTCTATTTTTATTAAGTAACACACACCAAATTTCCTATGCAAATTGTAATAACTATTTAGAAGATATTTACTAAAACAAATTTTAAAATTATGTTTTTTTACTCCAGATTTGATTTTTTTTTTAAATATTAAAGAAAAGAAAAAATACGAACTTTTATAGTTAAAATTTTTTATTTTAATATTCGCTATGAATATCAAAATTGTGTTTGGTGAATTTTCTTGTTATATATTTGTGAACACATGCATATAATTTGTAAGTCTATTAAGATATTATTTTTTATTAATATATCAAAATATTTAATGAGTTGTTTTATAGTAGTTATAAAATTTAATTAAAAAAAATAAATTAAAATAATTTTTTAATAGATTTTATTGACCATGTTCTACAATCATATAAAAAAATTGTGTTGATCCAACAAATATTAAAGAAATTAAATTTTTGGGGTCCGGACCTCCTTAAGAATGGCATGGTACATTGCTGGAAATTTGTGGCTTCCTTTGCAGTAGTCAAAAATTCATTTTTGGAAATATGGTTTCTTACTCCTGCTGATTTGGCTTTAAAAAATTTCCTACTCTTTAATGTGATATAAAGACTAACAACATAACAGCGAGTAAATGTTGTTGCTTTCCCATCACATTCAATGCTGAGGCATTGAATGTAGTTGAGGTACGAAGTTTTTTTCTGAGAGAAAGCTGAGTATTCCTTCAGAAATACATTTGGCGCTTTTGTTTCTTAATTCAAGATGCCCTAAATAAATAAATCGAGGAACTTTTACTAATGTTAAATGATCTTCCTATACATTTTGTTTGTAATATTTATAATCATTAGTTTGAATACTTTTAAGCGTTTCGTCTCATTTGCCAAAATATAGCTATAATTTCGTTTTACATACTTTTACCACCTTTGGTAATTTTCAACGGGTTTTTAGGCGTTTTATAAGAACTTAACTTTGTGGAACTCTAAGCTATTTTTTTCACTAACTTCATATTTTAGGGTCTTGGTTTAGACCCCAAATGGCCACTACAAACTTAGTACCAAAACGAATTTCGAAAGAAATGCTTTTTCGATTCACCCTAGTGTACAATTAGCTGAGACATTTCCTGTGTATAAACTTTCCACGAAACGCAAAGTTGCTTCAAATTTCTTTTATCATCTGATTAGACATATAAAGGTTCATTAACGAGCTACAGATGTTATTGAAACTGTTTTGTCAATCTGAAAAAAGGCTAGAGTAACAACACGTTATTACAAAAATGGAAGCATATTCAAAGAATAGAAAACATTGATCAAATGTAAAAAGAGAAAAGTGGATATTGAAAATAAAAATAAAACTTTTATAAGAAGGTTGAATGGATTTTTCGACATTGCTCATACTGATTCAATTATATTGGTCAAAATTTCCGATGACATGAAATTTCTTTTGGCTGATTGTGAAGAAGCACTTATTAGAAGAATGTCAGGAATTTATGCTTGCAAAAAAGGATCTTTTGCCTGAGCTCAGGTCAAGAAGTTGAAGAAATGGGAGGAAAAGTATGAAAAAGACAGTCAATCGATTGGTGCTGTCTTCCTTTCATCGTTTTCAAATTCCAAAACTGCTGAAGACGATATTGTAGATTCAAAAACATTCCATACCCAAATAATCTTGGTACTAAGCTTGATAGAACAAAGATAAGCGATCAAAAGACAACTGTTACATTTGTAGTCGTTCTTTTTGTATTGAGCCAACGGGATTAACATAATTTTTAACTCTATTCGATGGGCTAGAAGCCATCGGCCGGAGAAAATATATTTGACAGAGCACCAGTTATGGTCACGGAAAAAACCTAGAGCAGCTTCTTCCAAATTTTACTAGAGTACGTGAAAAAAAAAATTCTGGTCATGCAATAACAACTACAGTAAAAAAACTCTGGAGCATTGGTGATTATCCGAAAACATAAAAGCTACGTGTTTTAACATGAATTCCTCAAACGTTGGCTAGAAAAAGGGAGCATTTTGATTGACAACAAAATTGGCAAGAGGTTTCTGTATCAAGTATACATCATTAATTGTGAAATTGTGTTAGAAGCAGTGTTAACAACATGACTTTTCTTCTGATCCCGACACTTCTCTCTTCAAGCGCTTTGAATCAATTTGAAAATCCCTTGGGGGAAAAAAAAAAAATATTACCGATGCATGCACTGTCCAATCTGTAATAGATAAAAAATATGACATCATTGTGTTTGTTAGATAAATGTTCCTGTCTCTTAACAACCTCATGACAATTACTTTGAGTTCTAGGAATTGACATTTATTTTGTAATGTAAGGTATGCTAACAATACCATAAATCTATACCATCAAAATATATGCCTGTGATGAAGTGCCTGTTTTATGTGATAATTAAGGCACTTCAACCACTTAGAGTTATGTTTGATATTATTAGTTGTGTAATTTAATTTTAAAAATTAAAGTAATAATGTTTTTGTAAAGAAAATTCAATCTGATGAATGACATTTACAAATTAATAATTGTTTTGAATAAATGACTGTTGGAAAATGGTAGTTTAAACAGAAGCATTTTCAAGGTGAAATCGGTTGGGAACTCAATGAACAATAGGGTGCGTCTTGTTTTCGAAGGTGTTAATTTTTGTTGAAAATTAATTTCCATTTGATGGAGAAAAAAATTCAAATTTTTTTTTTATTAAAATAAAATGATATTTAGAGGTTAATACTAGATTTGAAAAATCTGACAAATTTAGCATTACGCAAGTACTGCAATTAATGTGTTTCATGTATTCATTACAACAGCGTTTCTCAACCTTTCAGTATTCGCGGCCCAGTTTTCAATCATAATTTTCATCGCGCCCCCACTTACAATAAAATGTATACAACAATAATGTATATTGAGAATTTTGGATTCTGTTTTTAAATTATTTTTAACTAACTGCCAAAACAAGAGCAAAAGCGAGCCAACGTTGGCGAGAAACCACATCTGGTATTTTGCCAAGCGGACGGTGAACACGACCGATGCCATCTCGGGCATGCGCAGAGCAAATGTTTTCTCATAGGAAGAAGGAACATGTTCGATAACACAAGTTTCAATTCCAGCCAGTCTCATTCGAGTTGATACTTCTATTGATCTCGAATCTATCGTGAATGTGTATGTTATATATGTTTTCGTGTTAATTGCAATTCACCATATTAAATATTCTCGGCAGCAGATTTATGCAGACTCATAGATACATTTTTAAGTGGAAGTAAGCGAGCATTAGACGATAGTCAAGCATCAACAAGTACCCATACAAGCGTGGTTCCGAAAATAAAATCAAGAATACTTACATTTTTGGTTTATCAGTACTGAAGTAAATGAAGAAGAATGGCCCCTGTGTATCATTTGCTCAAAAATATTGACCGCAGACTGCATGAAATCTAATAAACTAAAACGAAATTTGGAAACGCTTCATATTGAGTACGTCAACAAAACCTGAGAATTCTTCAAATTAAAATTAAAACCATATAAAAAGCAAATATCATTTTTTAAATAAACTTTGTCTGTGAATAAAAAAGCTTTAAGTTCATCTTACCAAGTTTCATATAAAATAGCCACTTGTAACTTGTAAAAAACCTCACACCATTGATGAAGAGCTTATTTTGCCAGCAGCAATTGTGATTGTAGAAACTATGTTTGGAGATAATTTTTCAAAACAATAGACAATTCCCGCATTTTTTATTTTTTTTATTCGATTCTAAATGTCTCGAAATGACCATTAACACAAAAATTTCTATTCTCCACGCTTTTTTTTTTCAAAAAATTTGCATTTTAAGTTTGCCTGTCAGATTTTTGCGGGAAAACGGACCTTTTTTTTGCGACTCTATTGTGACGTCATCGTTTCCTAAATATCTCCATAGGTCAGGTGGCGGTTGCGTCTGTTAAAACGTTGTTATCATGGAAATTTCAAATACTTGTCTTCTCGTCCTTCTGTTTTCATATTATTTGATTGATTTTTTCTTAAAATGTCTAACATTTTCTACAAATATTGTATCGTGCCAGTGTGCAAAAGCACAACCATAACAACTCCTGACAAAATTTTCATTTACGTACCACGGAATAAAAATACTCGAAAAAAGTGGTGCCAAGCGATGAAGAGTGACATTGAAAAGTATATGCCACAGTTGACAAAGATTTTACGTTATGTTTGTGAAGATCATTTTGAAATAATTTACATTTATGATAATTTTTATATTAGGAAAATTAAAGAATGTTTGCATTTTAAGTTTAAAACAAGCTATTTGTTAGGAAAGCTATTCTAAATTTTTGTAAACATCAAGTGCAAAGTAATGGGTCAAAATTGAAAGTCCGATACTGATTCTGCGCCAAGAATTGTTTACATAAAACCACGCCAAATTATGTACACCTGTCATTAAAAAAAAATGGTACTCAGCCATATTTTGGCAAAAATTACCTTTGTGCAGAATCCGTACCGGACTTGGATGTTGGCAACGGCACCGGGGCCGCCGCGAGATGGCGCTTTCTTTCCCGAAACGGGCCAGGAACAAGCTTTAACAAGATTTTGCTAAGCGATGGGATTTCGACTTCGTAATCGCCTGACTTGCTTAAATGATTACTTTGTTTTTCAAAGTTTTATACTTGAGCAAATTTGAGTTTGAGGATTTTTTTTTACAGTTTTTAAAATTCGTTAGATTAATAAATTAGTATTTTCAGATTTGTATCACTTTGAAATATGCGTAGGTTTTCTAAGAATTTTTTTCTTAAAACAAAATAAGCAATTCTATTAGCAAAATAAAGCAAACCAATTTTCATCAGTAATTTTATTGGAATTCGATATATGTTTCGAATTACTCAGAAAGAAATATATATAAAAAATAGTATAAAATGAAAAAGTAAATCTATAATGTGAAGATACTTATAAGTTTATTATGGACTTTTTAATTCACTAGTACATGTTAATTTACTTCTATTGATATGTTCCACTTGCACACTAAGAAACAAGACTTAAAAATAAAAGGAAGTTTTCACCAAAATTCATACACCACAAGAGAGAAATTTATTCTAAACAAATGTTTCACCTTATTGAAAAAAATAAAATGAAAGACACACATATCAGTAATTGATAGAAATTAGAATACCGAAGTAATAAAAATCCAATAAATTCTAAAATCTTTAAGTTAAATTGATTTTAATAAAATTAAGTTTTAATATTTGTATTATTTAGAAAATGTTTATATTTAATTCACTTAAATAGAACTAATGAATATAATTCACATACTTGAACGCATATTTGGTATAAATTTAGCATCATGTAAACATCCAGCATTTTCGACAAGAAACTTTAAATAGAATTTCTAACTTAAACCAAAACAAGACACAAAACTCTTAATAACAATTGATTTAAATGTGACCAATATCAAAATAAAACTTGCTACCTAATTTCTAGGTCGGAAATATTTCAAACTAATTAAACAATAATAAATATGATTGTTTAACTAAAGAAATGTTTGAAATGTTTAAAATCAAAAACGAAACGTCAAACTTGATTGGGAGGTGACAAAATAGATGTTAAATATTTGTTGTGCTCAGCTATTTCAACGGTGTTAGAAAAGGATTTACCAGAAGAAATTTTTCTTAAATACCTAACATTAGGCAGAATTAAAGCTCTAGATTTTGACATTTCTTCATCAGCAGTAGGCGAGTGTATGTAGATATGGCATTGCCCAGCGCAACATACTTGGGCTGTATCGAGATACAGTTTTATTCGCTAAAACCACCTGCTCATAAAGTTCAAGGCATCAAATTCGGAATCAATCAGTTCATGTTTCAAAAGATGAGATTCAAAAATATTGATTACTTCATCTAAAAATTTGAATGGTTTAGAAGAATTTTGGTTTACAAGTCAGGGAAGTCTTTTGGCATAATCTCTGTATCTTTAAAGAATACATTTAGACAAATCTTCGCAAATGGCAATGCTGTGGGAAATTGCAATGGGATTTTGTGATACATAAATGACATACAAATATAAGCATTTCTCCTCTAAACACCTCCAGTTACTTTTCTTATTTCGGGATGTCTTTTAAATCTTCAAAAGACTTTACTTTATTGTTTTCTAAAAAACAATTAATCCTCTCCTCTTTGTATACACATTTCACGTCATTTATTACCCGACAAGCTCTATTAAATTAATTTTCTTCAGAAAGATATTTCAGTAAAGATGGAATAATAGCAGGTTCCGTTTTTTCATGTAGTTTGAAATGCTTTTGATGCGCAGTAACTTCAATTCCATTTGCTTGTCTGTAGATGTTTTTAATAACATCTTCTTCATGAAAATGAAGGATGCAAACAACAGTTCGAGGACCCGGCTTCCAATCTTGTTGAGGTATTTTTCTCATCCTTTTGGTTAAGATTTACTGTACCCCTTGGCGATTTTTTAAAAAAAATCACCAAATTGATAATGGCGTCAAAAGGCTGTGTCGCCAAATTGAAAATAGTGTCAAAACACGCCGTGTCGCCAAATCCAATCTCATCCTTCGCTTGAAAATTTAGAAATTCTCACTGAATAGCTTTGTAGTTGGTATCAAGTAATTTATATCAAGGAACACTGCAAGAAGATCGTATTTCCTGGAAAAAAAAGTGTAAGGAAAATTAATAATTATTTAAAACTGAGCAGTAATACGATAAGGTTGTTTGGCTTTTAAAGCAGGAGTGGAAATTAGGATTCTTACTGCAATATATTATTGATGAATAATTAGGAAAGTCTGGGTCAAATAAAATGGATGTACACACATATAATGTACGCAGGAAATGAAAATGAAATAGCGACTTTTTTTTTGTGATAATAAAAATAAACACTGATACATATATAAAGAACTTTTGGTTAAGATTTACTGTACCCCTTGGCGATTTTTTAACAAAAATCACCAAATTGACAATGGCGTCAAAAGGCTGTGTCGCCAAATTGAAAATAGTGTCAAAACATGCCGTGTCGCCAAATCCAAACTGTCACTAAAGTTATCGGAAAACCTTGGCGACGAGTTGCACATTCGGTGCCGAATCGCCAACTTTCATAAAGTTGCCAAAGGGGACCATACAGTAAATTTTAACCAAACTTTTAAAACTGATGTTTTGCCTGTTATAAAATTGTAATTCTTCATAGCAATATTCCAACAAAAGTTGTGGCTGAAAAAAAAAAAAAAAGGTTTCCAGAAGGTTTTGAATGAAATAACAGTAAATTCTCAAATAGTATAATTCGTTTAAATAATTTAACGCTTAGACTAGCAGAAAATTTTTGGTAATGACATTTGTGTACACAGATTTGTGATCCAGATAAACTTAAAACAGAACAGGAAATTGACCAAATAGGCAACTAGAATATTTTAAAAAGTTAGCCAAAAAATTATGCTTTATCAAAAATTTAACTGGCATATTACTCAGCAAATGTTACTATATATCATAAAATATTTGAAACTTGCACTGCCATTTACACTAGTGTAAAAATTAAAATAAGCTAAATTGTACATATTTAGCTTCAAAATTATCCATTAAAATGTTTCAATGAAATACGTAATGTTGAAAATTGTAAACAAATCTATGAAGCTATGTTTGGTCAAAAAATTAATAGAATGTTACTGTAACTATATCATAAAATAATGGGAACTTGATGTTCAAACTATGCAAAAGCTCTTAATCACACCATCACTTCAAAGTTGTCAAATACAAGTATAATATTTCAATAAAATGACTTATAAGTTGGAAGTAGCAAACACAGTTTCGTGTACTTCTGTAGCATTGCAAGTAACGCTATTTAATGAAACGTAAAAGATGTTCAGCAAATTTTAGCAATATCTTTTTATTACAACGACAAATAGTCCATTGGAATTAAGTAAACCAATGTTGAAAACAGTCAATGATCAGCAATTATCCTTCAAGTATTAAAGCACTATAAGAACATCAGTTTCGCATTAGTAGGCTTAAGAGTTCAACAAATTACTAAAATAAGTAATAAAAGAAACTTACCTTAATTTTAAAAGAGTTGTTCAATGACACATCAGCAGTTTTTCATCTGATGTCTTCAAATTTCACAGCTTTGAAATAAAAAAAATACTCCAAAACGAGTCGAATTCACAACATTTACATGCATCTACGGAAATTAAATCCCATCGCTTAGCAAACGTCTGGACGTAAAGATTTTAGTTTGTTCCTGGCCAGCTTAGGGAAAGAGAGCGCCATCTCGCGGCGACCCCGACGGCACCCTTTAACGAAAAAATACTGATATTTTCCCACCAAACTTTTTATTCCAAGCACAACAAAACCATTCAAGTTAATTAAAGCAGGGAATCTTGCCTATTGGCTTTTACGCCACAGGTTTCCACTTTTACAAAATCCATATTCTTGCTGAAATAGACAGCCATCATTGTCGAGTCAATTTTGGCAAATTGTCTAGTTGGCCTCTTACAAAACCAGGTTCCATTTTTGCAATTAAGTAAAAAAAAAAAATACCTACAAAAGAGGCGATCAAAAATATTAGATAAACGGCAACTACTAGGTAGAAACTACAGAGTATATAGCTGACATTTTGTGGAAGAAATTTCATCATAACAAACCGAGTGAAGGGATTACGTCACCGAACCTTGCGAGACACTTGACGTCATACTCAAAATCGGCCCGTTTTGAGCGGGATCGCAATTTGAGGGTTTTTTGCGCATTTTCTTTTCTTAATATTTAAATAACTAATTTTTTTAAAGAACTTTTATTGGAATATTTAGAATCAGAAAGAAATTCTTTATAACTATAAATCAACTTCATTCGTTTTTAAAAAATGCGGGAATTGTCCATTGCAGACCATACCTCTTTCAAATGATACTGTTGCTCATCGAATTGGTGATATAGCTGAAGATGTATAGTGTCTGCTTTTCTTGAAGTTGCGTGACAAATTGTTTTCAATACAGCTTGATGAAGCAACATATAGTAATAAAGATGCTTATTTAATTGCTTATGTTCGATTTTATGATAATATGTCAGAAGTAAAAGAACTACTTTTCTGCAAACCAATAGAACTCCAAACAACAGCGCTCGCATTATTTGCTATTTGAAAAGATTTTATGAACGAGGCAAACATAGAATTGATAAATTGCATCGGAAAGTAATACATGTACATGGGGACCGAAAATGTTGTCAAATTGTAGCCAAGTTTGGTGACATTTGGCGATTTTTCGCCAAATTTGGAGATCAAAATTAGTCACCAAAACCATCGCCAACTTGGCGAGATTGTCATTAACCGTAATGTTAAATAGCCTGCCCCTTGTAATACTCGTTTTCCAGCATGATCCTTGTAGAATTCGTTTTCAAGCCTTAAGAGACGCATTGCAGGAAAGCGAAGACAAACTCATACACTGCCTTATGCGAAATGTACATAAATTTTTCCTATTTACATAATTAGTACTACGAAATATTTACAAATATACAGAAATTCGTAACAATACACATATGTTGGATACGAGTGATAAAGTTAATACTTTTTGTAGAAAATTGGAATTGTGGAGCAGAAATTTAAAGCAAAAATACCTAACAATGTTTACAAATGTAGATGATTGTACTAAAACTTACAAGGCTGAAGAAGAACATGTAAAAGTTGTTTTTGTAACCATTGAAAATCATTTAGCCTTGCTGGCAAAGAATTTTAAAAAGTATTTTCTTGCTGACGACAAACTGATAGCAAGTTACGAGTGAGTTAGGGATCCATTTCATAAGACTCCCGAAGGACTCTCAATTGATGAGGAAGACAAATTCATAGACTTCACACCAAGTGGCGAAACCAAAAGATAATTTGGTAATAAATCACTATTAGAATTTTGGGCAGGAGTAGAGGATTATTTTTCTGCACTAAAAACAAGGGCATTTCACATTCTATTACCCTTATCCGCATCCTACCTTTGTGAAACTGGATTTTCTGCAGTGGCTTCTTTGATGACAAAATATAGATCTCGGCTAAATATAGAAACATAACTGAGAGTGACCATTTCTAATATTAAGCCTTCCTTCGAAAAACTTTGCTCTTCATGACAGGCCCAAGGAAGTCACTAATAATTTTTGAATTTGTTTTTAATTTAGTATGTTTTGCTTAAGTAAGTTTTGATTTAGAAAGTTGCTTTACTTTATTTGTTAAATAAGTCAAAAGGCATTTTGTTTTCTGTGTGTATGTGTGCTTTCCTTTCAGTCAATTAATCATATTTTTTTTTAAATAGTATTTTCTCTTGGATATTCTCGCGCCTCCCCTGTAGTGCGCTCGCGCCCACCTAGGGAGGCTCGCCCCACAGGTTGAGAATCCCTGCATTACAATATTTAATTTTTCGGCCAGTAGTTATTGATTCATTATATATATTATGCTTCAAGTACCAAATATATCGATTTTATTCCAAGAAACTCATATCAATTTAGCAGTAGCATATCAATTTTAAATAAAGAACTAAAATTAGAAAAGTACTAAAGTTGATATTTTGAAATTTATCTTTAATTGATGGCTTAATTTTTTATCTCATTACTTTAATTTTTTGCCTCTCCTTATTTATATTTTCCAACCTTGTTTTTGTAATAAAAAAACAACAACTAACACTCTGTAAAAGTGCATTAAGGTAACCACTTAACTGATTTTCAACAGTAAATTCACCCATTTCACTGTTTATGATTACTTTCTTCTAATGCAACTGCATGTGATTTTTCTTTGCTTTCTAATGATTTTAATCAGATTTTGTTCATTGAAAATTTTTAATATTTAACACGATTTGTAAGATTAGTTTAAATTATCTACACATTTTCTAAATAAACAATTTAATTAGGGCAACAATATTGTTTTCATGATAAAACCTACTACAAGAAAATAAACCATGATACGGCTCAAGTGCCAAATATCTTCATTGAATCATAGAAGACTTACATCCAAAAGTGAAACCATATCTATTTTTTCATTTCAAACAGATTTTGAAGCAAACCACTACAATTGGGTGCCATTCAGTAGCTATACTTGTCATGGAGTGGGCTAAAGGCTGAATACCAACGAAATTAAAACATGTGGTTGCTCAAATAAAATAATTGTTTTGTGACTGAGCAAACTTGAAAAAGTTAAGTAGTTAGTGTGTACAGGTACATTAAGGTTCGTACTCTTTGGGGGAAAAAATTCCATGAGTTTTCAGTGACAACAATTTCTATTGAAAACAAAAAATCCAGACCTCACTTGTCATGGAGGAGTGATTATTGTCACAATGTTTCATTATTAAAATTTCATAATAAAATATATATATACACAGTGTACAGTGTATAGATTGAATATGCTTGTAATAAAATTATTAATAATTATCTATGATAATAAAACAAGCTGTTTGAGATCGGAAATTTTCAACATAAGAAGTATTGGCCTTCTAATTGTATATATGTCAAACAGAAAGTTAAAATTTTAATAAGTTCTTTCTTTTCTGCCGATCAAATGGTATAGTGGTTAGCGTGCTAGCCTCTAGACCGCGAGGTTGCGGGTTCGAGTCCCGTGTTAGGAATGGGTGTTTGTAAATGTATGCTGGCTTGTCTAATGACGAATGTTTCGGCACATTATATCACTCGTGTTGCTGACGGCGCCAGATAATCTGAAAACTACCAACCAATCTTTCTTTCTTTTTTTTTTTTTTTTTTTTTTTTTACAAAGTGACTTTAAGCAGAGAAACAGCTCTGAAACTTTCAACATAAGTAGTAATAATCTTATAATTAGACTAAAAGAACATAATGTAAAAATTTTAATAAGTTTTTTTTTAATTAATGTTCTTAATTAATTAACATATTTTTTTTACAAAACGACTTCTAATAGGGCAACAGCTCTGAAATTTTCAAATAAGTAGTTTTAGCCTCCTAGTTGAATTTTTGCAAAACAGAATTTTAAATATTTATTTAGTTGTTTTTTTAATTAATTTTTTTAATTAATTAATAAATATGTTACAAAACGATTTTTAATAGGGCTACAGCTCTGAAATTTTGAAAGTACGTAAGCAATCAAAATTGTCACTACTTCTTTCCCAAAAAAGACCTTTTCTCGAACCAAAAAAGAGAGAGAACCGAGGTGGCGCAATCCCTTCCCCCTTGATGTGCCAGAGAGCTGAACGAGTTCTCGAGGGATGCAGTCCCAATGCTGATCCCTGATCCATCTGCCGATGTTAACTACCTGAGCCAGCAACCTGATCCTAGTTTCCCAGCACAGCATCTCAGATGGTAGAGCCGTTTTCAACAAAGAACTGTAAGTCCCTTTTGTACTCTAATGCGGTGACGAATTAGTAAGCCGAGGAATATGCACAGGGACGTTCTAGGGACATAAAATCAGCCAGGTGAATTTGATTTATGCCGCCCCAAATTTTCAATATCATTACAAATAAAATTTCGTTTTTGATAAAATAATAATTCCAAAAATTAAATAATTAATTTTAATATTGAAATAGTTTTAATAATTAATATACTTTATTATGTAAATGTTCATATTTAATAATAATTTTAATAATTAATTTTATTTATAAATTTTAATAATTAAATGTTTGTAAAAATTAGTTTAGACAAATCAAATTTTCTCTGTTTCTAGTATTTTTATTTCCTTGGATTTAACTTGGAGTCCATATATCATTGTTTGCTAAATTAATTAATTAATTTAATAGAAAATAAAGCAATAAATCTAAAATGTAAAATAATGTCCAGGAATCTCATAACTGAATGTCTGTAATTTAATTATAAATGTAATCATTATTCTTAGGTTTATTATAAAATTACATCCGAAATGATAATATATATTTAATATAAAGAAAATACGTAAAAAAAGTAATACGATAATGTATACATATAATTTTCTTAGATCTTTTCTCCCCAACCAAACAGAATGTTTAACTGTTTGGGGGAGGGGTAGTAGTCGGGATTTGAATGTATAACGAATGTGTAATTAAACGTTAAGAAAAGCAACTATTTATATTCAACAAAGAATTTAAAAAATAAACTTCTGTTCCAGACCGGCCCATTTTGTACAGACACTGACTGATTTTACCGGACAACCCTATGACCAGTACGCCTCTGCTCTAGCGTCCGTTCCGTTCAACAGATAGAGATGAGATTTCAGGTATAGTTATTCAGAGGTATGAGCTCGAGATTCTGTGAATGACAACACCTACTTTTTCCTGACGCAAAATGTTCAGCACATGCGAAAACCCTCAAGAGCATTGGAATGGTATGTTTATCACAAAAAACGGACCTGTTATGCACGCACACACACAAAAAAAATCAGCTCTGTTAACGACCAACAGAAACACGAGCGGTGTACACGGAGGCCGCTCGCCAGATATTTAGCGGAGAAACCAAATAAAATTGCCTGTGAGTACACCAATTTGAACTTTGGACTCTGTGATACGCAAGTTTCTGCAGTGCATCGCGTTTTTGTTGGCCATTCTCATAGCTGTTTTTTGTGAGTACATCATCCACTTCTTGTGATAAACGTACCGTTCCAACGCTCTTTAGGTTTTCCGCATGCGCTGAGCATTTTGCGACAGGCTAAGTAGGTGTTGCTATTCGAAAATTTAGAGTTTCTGTAACTGTAACCGTAACCGTGAGCTCCATTTTGTTGCCATTCTCAGAATCCAGAGCTCATACCTCTGAATAACTTTAACTGAAATCTCATCTCGATCTGTGGAACGGAAAGGAAGCTAGAAGTCCATATATCGGAAAAGTTTCTTTATGAACACCCTGTATATCAAAAATAATTTTCATTTGCAAAATATTAAAATAAAAATTGAATTTCGAATAAATATTTCGTGTATATTATATTAAAATGTTTGTTATATTCATCATTTTTCAACGGTCTCCTTAAGAATTTTACAATTTTCTAGTATTAAATTAATGATTGAAGCTTTTTTAACACGCTTTTATTAGTTTCACCTGTATGTTTGCTTGTAACCGACTCTTTTGGGCTCGATTTTGCCTTACTTTGAGCGATCAGATTTGATTCAAACTTTGTACATTAGTCAAAGACCGATGACAATACAATAATTCTATAAATTTGTCTCTTTATCACAAGGATTAGCTCACGTTGCCCTTGCGTCGTTAAATTTCAACCAACCAACCTTCACCGGAATCGAACCCTGGTGTGCCGTTACAATCCCAGTAATCACAGAACCTATCATCTACAATTGATAAGGCAAACATTTGAAAGATTTGTCGTGGGAACGACGGTTATACAAAGCTTGCTTTTTTAGTCGCATTATCCTGATCTTCAGGATTAGCGATTTTTCATATTCAGAGACATGATAGTGTTTTGTGCCGAGTAATACGGCGTGTACTAAGGAATACACATGACTTAAATTTGAGACAAGCATATGACTATTGGCAGGAACAACTGGAGAATTTTGTACACTTAACTAAAAAAATGAACTAAAAAAAAATTATAGTTTACAGAAAACATAATTAATAATTTAAAAATCTAAAAAATACACTTTAATAGAAAACCAAACTAAAAAGTAGAAAATAATGAATAGTTTAAAAACCTAAAAAACACGCTTTAATTGAAAAGTGAACTAAAAAGTAGAATTTGAAATAAGTTTGAAATAAGAATAGAGTGATTAACATGAAATATTTATTTTATCCTAAAAAAGAGTGGGGTGCTTGATGTCAATTGTTGTAAATAATTAATGACAGATATTGGTAAAAGCAGATCCATCATGAAAATATCTTAAAAAGCATACCAAGCTTTTTTACTATAAAATAAATATTTCTTGTTAATCATTCTATTCTTATTTCAAACTTATTTCAAATTATTTTCTACTTTTTAGTTCACTTTTCTATTAAAGCGTGTTTTTTAGTTTTTTAAACTATTAATTATTTTCTGTTATTGGTTATGAAAATGGTGATGTAGAAACTATAAAACAATTTCATAGCAAAAAATAAAAAATTCAGTGTTGCGTAATTTTGATTCTTTTTTTTTTTTTTTTTCATTATTTTGTTAATGTAACTCTATTTAAAATCGTTAAATTTTTCTTTCGTTTAATTATTTTACTGTCGTATCTGTAACATTTTATAATACTATATAGCTCAGCAAGAACAAATTGGAAAAATTTGATTTCTCCACCTTAATCCCCATTTTTAGAGGTTGATAGAGCCCTCAAAATTTATTTTAATTGTAAAAAATTGTATACTATTTTGTTTGTGTTATAGAGGAGTCATGTTTTATCGTTGAGGCTTTAAAATGTTTATAATTAAAATAAGACTGAACAAAATCAATTGAAAATAATGGGTATTTCCATCTTAACTCCTATTTTCAGTAGCTACAACAGCCTGCAAAATTCATTTGAATTGTAAAAAAAATATAGATTACTTTATTTGTTTGATAGAGAAGTAGTGTTTTATCGCAGTGGCTTTAAAATATTATTTACTTATATACAAACAAAAACTCATTGAAAATATTCAAATTTTTCATCTTAATCCCTATTTCCAATGGTCGGTTTAGCCCTATAAAGGTTGAATATAATTGTAAAATGGTATATATATATTATTTTATTTTTTATTCAGGAGCACCTTTGGAGGATGGAGGACTTCAGGAGCGTTATTGCTTTTCCTAAAAATATTTTTTTTTTTTACATAACTATGTTTTTTGACTGCTAATATTTCCATGGAACACATGAAAATCTTCGGTGCGCAAATACAAAAATCGTAAGCCACGTTAATAACAGTGCGTATTAATTATGTATTTAAAGAATTTATTTTTATTGAACTAATTTCCACTTTCACCCAGGATGAGTTCATGAACGCATACACCTTATTTTTTAAAAAACAGGTGATTTCCCCTGTTGGCATATTTCCTGCTGTTCTTTATGTTCCATACACAAAGTCACAAACAAGTTGAGAAATCATATTATGAAAATGTCAGGAGAACACTGCCTTTAAGTTACAAGGCAAGTGATACACTATCTGGCCAAAAGTATCCGGACACCCAGTGGTATGGACTTAGAGCGTCCTGAGGCACATATTAATATGATGTTGGTACCCCTTTTGCATCGATGACAGCCTGCACAAGTTTGAGAAGACTTTCTACTAATTTTTGATAGGTGACCATAGGAATTGCCTTCCAGTCGTTCATCACAGCTGAAGTGAGTGCTTGCAGTGAAAATGGTCGATTTGGCTGGCTACGTAATCTGCGCTCTAATTCGTCCCAAAGGTGTTCTATGGGATTTAGAACGGGGCTCTGAGAAGGTCAGTCCAGTTTTTGAACACCCATTTCGTCAAACCACGTCTGTGCAAGCCTCGATGTGTGAATGGAGCAGTTATCCTGCTGGAAGAGAAATGGGCCTTCCCCGAAATATTGCCTTAGAGTTGGGAGTGCAGCATTGTCCAGAATGTCCACATACATCTCAGAGTTCATGTTTCCAACCACAGGAACTAACGTATCAAGGCCAAACCACGAGAAACACAACCACACCATTATGCTTCCACCACCAAACTTAATAGTCGGCACAATGCAGTCACTATAGAAACGTTCGCCGAACATCCGCCAAACCCAGACGCGTCCATGCGACTGCCAGACTGTAAAGCGAGATTCATCACTCCAAAGAACAGTTTTCCACATGTCCACAGTCCAATGACGGTGACCTCTACACCATTGCAATCGATGCTTCGCATTCTGTGGAGCGGCTGCACGACCATGGAATCCCAAGTCTTTTAACTCTAGACGGACAGTCCTGCTGCTAACTCTAACGCCTGATGAACTTTGGAACTCCTGAGAAATTTCCACCAACGAGGACTTGCGATTTTGTTTCACTACCCTTTTCAGAGTTCTGCGGCTGCGTTCACCAAGTGTTTTCGTCCTACCGGTTCGTTTTTCTGCCGTTTCACTGCCTCGACGTTTCCACTTCACAATTACATCACTCACAGTGGATTTAGGCTTCTGTAGAATGTCCGCAATCTCACGAACTGATTTCCCTCAAAGGTGGCATCCCACTATTCTGCCACGATCAAACTCACTAAGCTCCTTTGATTTACTCATTGCCTCACAAACGCATAAATACAATCTGACAAACCACTACCAACACTTTTATAGCTTTCAATTACGTATCAAATTGCGTCACTCGCCAGAACCATTTTTTTAAGGGGTGTCCGGATACTTATGGCCAGATAGTGTACATACAAAGTCTTAGTCACGGAGTCACAATTGGAAAGTCATAATCGGGGAGTCACAATCAGGAGTCATAGTTGGGAAGTCAAATCCAGGAAATCATAGATCGGTATAAAGTCACAAATTGTTTGTCATTAGTTCTTTTAGCTGGTGATACAGCAAAGAATGCGTTTGGAAATAAAGAGTTTGAAAAGTGTCCACTTCCCTGCATCTTTTCGGGCGTTGATGACAGGGGTGGCAGCTGCTTTTGGCTGGTTGGTGACGATGCACCAAGCTATGAATAAAGCCACCTCTTACGGTCTTGCTTCCAGCATCACGCCGGTGACTGCTGTATCCGCTAGAACCTCAGTTCCGTCTCCTCCTGGATTGTAGAAAGTGATGGATGGTATTTGCGTTTTGTCTCTCCACTGGAAACTCCATTTTGAAAATCATTTCAAAATCACAGCGTTTTCTACTACAAATATCTCTATACAAAAATTTCGATAAACGTCAAATTATTAGCTTTTACTTGTCTAATCTGAATTAAACAATTAATTTACAATTAACTATAGTACGTTTCATTGTTACAGCTTAGTTTAGAAAATACATTATTGAAAAGGGATAGATACTTGTAGAAAGTATTGTTATTGTCCGCTACAATGTAGCAGCAATTAAATACGCTTTCTTACAAAAATCTGCACTAATTTCCCTTTTCATTAATATGGCAATTCTATTTCGTATACAATAATGTCTTCCGGTTATTAGGAAAAAAAAGTAAAGCAACATTGATAAAATCCTAATTTGCGCTCAATCGATGACCAAAATACTTTAAAAGCGAGGCAACCTGATCACTTCCCACGTAAACATGAAAAAAAGTAAATGTAAAACCCAGTAAATGTACATACTAATACCAGTATTGCATCACATTGCCTTAACTATGCTTACTATTTTACCAGGTTCCTTATGAATGCCGATATGATTCAATTATAGATTCGTTTCGTCAAATGCATAGTCCAACATAAAATCTTCTATTCGCAAAATGTCCAACAAGCAGTTGCGTCATCAACATCGACAATATGGCATTCAAAAGAATGATGGCAACGCACATAGTTGTACCCTTATAAAGATTTCCCAATAAATGTGAAATAATTTGCATTTGGGAAATCTTGCCTGTTCTCACCTATTTCTAATCTCGTAAGAACCTTTAATTTTATATACGTATTGCACATACCTTTTTTTTAGAGCCTAATATCGAACCCATGGCATACATGGCATCTAACTCATGGCTATACCCATAGCACACACGGAACGTATCGCGCATAAATCGAGTAATAAAATTAACTCATAAAAACCAAGTTTTTAACATATTAGGGGGCTCTTCTCCCTGCTCGCTAACTCTTGCCAACCTCCGGAGAATGCTATACTAGCTGACAGGTTAACTAGACATCATTGATTACGCTCCACTGATGCGGTTTTAATATGTATGTTAAACTTTAATTATTCGGTTTGCTACATAATATCAGTAATTTTAAATTAAACTTAGGTAACGTGAAGGTATAGGAAATCAGTCTAGGATTTAATTAATTAATACGCTCTCCAGCCATCAGTTGTTCCGTATATGAAACCATACTTACTAAACAATAAATTCGGGACTTTATTGATTTAATAAATTGTCAAAGGTATGCACAACTCAGCTGGTTATGTGAAATTTAAGAAGACAATGTACTCCAATTAACCAAGAAATCAATAAGTGGTATTTGTTAATTATAACATGCAGGACTCTAGTGTGACTACTTCTTGTGTGTAGTAGTATTTTTGGGAAGAGGGATTTGCTTTTATTTTATAGGTAATTTTAGATGATGTACCAAGACGATGTTGCTGTTGGTAAGAAAGTGGTGTATTTTGAGGAAATTATTTAATCCAATGTATAAATACTAAACAGTGATAGATCAATATTTTGGAGGCTTTATGACAATGAAAATCAAATATTATATTCTGCGCCATCAAAGTTTGTTTTCTATGCAATATATAAAAACGTTTTTATTAAATAGCATATGCTATGTTAGGTTAAGCGCCGTAAGGCTCTAATGCACAAAATTCCTTAAATTCAAGTTGGTTGCGTTACCTCTAAATACTGTCTATTTTTCATCAAATTTGGCATTACTTATTTTTTTGGTGGGAGAATAACATTAGCAGGTGCCCCAATGAAATTTCAAAGTTTGAAATTTTGATCATGTTTTTTAATTACCCTAGTATGTAACTACAGTCAAAGATATTAGGTAAAATAATAAAGGTAGGTTTTTTTTATACTTCCAAAATCCTCATAGTATGAACATAGGCATGTTAAAAATCCTAATTATCATATCTGATGACACTTACAGCATGATAACCAAGTAATTATGTATTTTTCACTGACACTTAATATTATTATTATTGTTTATTTATTATTTGAAGTTTATGCCATAAACCTTTATTCTAGTGACCGTAGACTTACTAGTCTTCATAGCATGCCCCCATCTCTAAAACCTCATCATTAATTTCTCATAAATTACAATGCCATATCGTTTCTCTAGATTCTAAACTATTGTGAATTAATCTTTACTTTAGTTGGCACACAAGACAAAAAAGAAAGATTATACTGTAGTTTTCCATTCTGGAGGAATTAGAAGTAATTTGCAAAGCAAAGTTTAATTCATCAGATGGAAAGATATGAATTCTGGAACTTTTCTCTTTGTCGTATCGATGCACGCAAAGAAATCGTTTGTGGATATGTGCTGCTTATATTACTGTGCAATGACAGCTCAAGATTGCTTTCTATCTATAATATCTCACATTTTGAAGGCAACAATTCTTTTGTTGATTGCGAATATTTATTTGCGTTGAAGTCAACTTTCTTTCCAAATTTCCTTAGTTTCAAATAACAGCATGATTCCCGGTATTATAAACATTAATAAATATGCTATCATTAGCTGACAGAAAGTTTTGAAATACTTCACAAATAATCGTTTTCCGTTTAAATTTATAGTGTTTCTTATTTCACTTCAAGTTGGTAAAATAATATTTTCTTCGTATCAAGAAGGAGTTAAACATTCATTAGTTATATCATCTCTAAAAGAAGAGTGGCAATATAGTAGTCGGAAGGTACATGGGTCAAAACCAACTAGGCACAAAATTTTATTTTTAGAATAATTTAGGAGTATACGTATATATGTCTTACTCAAAATTGAAAACATGCCACTCAATTAGAATTATGAAAAGCAAGCAAAATTACTTAAAAATATTAGTACAATATTTTTACAATACTGTTTTGCAACTTAAGAAAAGAAGTCACGACTCATTTTGGTCAAAGATTTTATTTTCTGTGATAATTTCCTGATGATCGGCGGCGCAGTATAGCCTAGATGTTGCTATTGCACCAGTAAATCCAAAACCAGACTAAACCTGGTGATCGAAACCCATTTTTTTTCAATATAAAATACAATGAATTCACTTTCTAAAAGGAAAAATAACGATGAAAGTTAAGTTCACCATTCCAGCTGAAAGCCTAGAACTTTTTTTTTTGGATGCATGCATTAGCATAAAAGCAAGCAGAAAAAAATCCAAATTCTAGTAACTTAGTGATTTTTTAGGTTATTTATGCCCTCCTATCATTATTCAATATTGTTTGTATTGTTATTTTTTTCAACATTGGTATATTGTTTAATATTGTTACTTTTTGTGTGCAAATATGTTTTAAGATGCTGGCAATAGTCAGTGTTCTAGCTAGATTAGATGAGTTGTGCTGTTGTAGAAATTGATCTGATCTCAATTGACCCTTATGTACCTTTGACATAAGGGCCTTATGACCCTTATGTTCAGATTTTGAAGCTTTCACATTGGGGTTTGTTTAAGAAGCACTTCCGCGATCCTAAATTTTTTTCTTTGATTGAATCTCCAGAAAAAAATTTAAAATTTTCTCTCTTCAAATTTATATAAGGTAAGATTTTGTTCTGGGGAAAACAATACATTGTTATTTACACAGACTCAGTTTTCAAAAACTGAGTGAGTCTTCTAAAAAGTATAAAATTCACTTTGCCATCAGATTTTAGATAATAAGGCCTTCATATTCCAAAAGCAGACATCATAATCATCTATATACAATAGAAATGTGCTTGGGTTTCGTCAGGATTGTAAAAAATTTCTTCCAAATATGATAGGCGCACAAAATTTATATGATATGTAAATGATATTGCTTTATATTTTATGAAAGTGCAACTCAGTGGAATAACTATGCATAAGTATTTTCAATTTCCAAAAAATTCTTAATACATTCCAAAATGTTTGACCAACGTTCAATTTTTATTAAACAAACCAAAAATAATAAGGTTAGAGAGATTAAATTTCTCCCTTCCAAATCTCATTTACATATGTCAATTTCATTTCTACCAGCTAAAGTTGGTTTTTAGGCCATCACAAAAAATATTTTTTTGAATAAAATATTATATTTATAAACCTCCAAACTAGCTACCCGAAGCATTATTAAGAGAAAAAGAAAAGATAGATAGATAGAGAGAGAGAGAGAGAGAGAGAGAGAGAGAGAGAGAGAGAGAGAGAGAGAGAGAGAGAGAGAGAGAGAGAGAGAGAGAGAGAGAGAGAGAGAGAGAGAGAGAGAGAGAGAGAGAGTGAGAGAGAGAGAGAAAGAGAGTCGTCTCTTTTAAACTATCATACTTATCATGAATAATATGCATGCAAGAGAAAAAAAGTTTATATGTGAACTTTTAAATATTTACCCACTGCTCAATATTATCTTGAATAATTCCAATGAAAAATTGGATTGAACCAATTATTTATCCATTATGTACTTTTTTAATTATATCAATAAGAAGTGATGTATCTCATATTTTAGCTATTTTTTTTTTTTCAATTATAATTTAATACGATCTATAGGTATAAATGAGAATAAAGGTTTACGTAAATTGTGTAAATGGCAATCTAATACAAAAGAAATAATTATAAAAATAAGTAAAAAAGTATAAAATATCTTTCCATATTTTAAACAGATTACAATTAGTTTATTGGGTGTGGTTAGTTTTGATAAACTTGAATTCCCATGTATTATAATATGAAAGAGTAATCTATATAGAAAAAGAGAAATCGTGTTTTACAAAAAAAGTATAATTGACACACGTACTTTAAAAGACATCATGAATAACCTTCTCAAAAAAAGCTAAAGATTGCGTTAATTTTTTTCAACCTGCCCCAAAAAAGTCTTAAATAGGAAGGAAAAACAGCGGTAACTATCTCAAGTTCTGCAAAAGACAAGAACTTAGTGAGGTACGTTTGGAAGCGACCTCTACCGGTTGCACGGAATTGTTCAAGACTCCATTCAACAAGAGAACCGTTCTCAGATCAATATGAACCAACCATCAGTTCGGCTTTGCTTTCTTCGTATCTTTACAAGTATTTTTGAAAGGACTTCAAAAATAGAAGCAGGTAAGATATTGATTACGACACTTTGTAAAATTCTTCGTGAAAATTGTATTAATAAGTTTTATGATGGTTTTATTGATTTGATAAAATTCACAAACTTTCTAGAAACTTTAAAAGTTTTGAAGATTTGTATTTGTGTTAATACCATAATTGGAGAAAACCAAAAACTTTTTTTGTTTTAATTATAACAAACAATACCTTCAGTGTGTTATGTTTTTATATAATAAGATATATGTATAAGATTAAAATTGAGTATAGTTTTATTTTTAATTGCTTGATGGAGAAATTGATTGTAGTACATAATTTATTGTTAGATTTTTTGAAAATTTGACTAGAGTGATTGGAACTTATATTTTAATGGAAAGAAATAATTGCAAAGAAAGGATTAAAAGTACGAAAAATTCATAACACTAAAAGAAAATTTATTTTTATTTTAATAAAAAAAAAAAAAAAAAATCTAGTTATGTGATTGCTTTGTGATACATTAAAAGTAAATATTATTTGCTTCCACATTATATAAATATTTATGTCCTTTAAAGTATTTTAAATAATAGATTAATAAGCAATGTAAAACATAAAAGTTTTGTCAAATTCAAACCATTTCTTTGATTAAATGTAGATGTTTTAGAATTAACAACAAAAAAAAAAGTATTTACACTTAAATACTTATTCAAGATTTCATATAATTGTATTTTAAATAAATGTCTGGTTATTAAAATAGTAACTTTATAATGCTACTAAGAATATATAATTAAATAGATATTTAATTATATCTTCTTGATAAAATTCCACTTCTACACATTGAAAAATTACTATTTTAAGTCTTGTTAATGAATTGAATTAAAAAGACTAAAGTATACTTACTTAATACTGAAATTATATTATTATATATATTATTGTCATACAGTATAAATTGCAGATGGTTTAAGTGGATAATTAATGGTGCATTTAAGTTTGCTGAAATAATTTCATGTAATTTTTACACTAGACATTTTTAATGTTTATTATTAATAAAATTGTACGCTACAGCAATTGCGATTTTAGTTTATTCCCGTCAGAAAATGATTCTTTTTGCTAATAAATGAATCACCCTATTCTTTAACGTTAAAAAAGCGCAAAAATATTCAAAAATCAATTCACCAAAATAAAAAATGAATGAAACTTAGCACATAAATATCCTCCCATATATTTTACGGAAAATAAAATTAAAATTAAAAAAAAAAAAATATGTGTATTTCCGAAAAAAATCCACATTTTTGCGAATGAAGTTTTCTTTTTGCAAGAAACTTAATAATAGGTTACTTTTCTTTGCAAATACTTTCTAATAAAGATAGGAAGAAATACATTCAAACTAATCTAGTGGATTTACTTGAAGAAAGAGATTTAAAAAAATCTATGCAAATTAATCGATTTCAAAATATTATAACCGATTCTAGTAAAGTAATTTGCAAATTGTAATATTAAAAACAATATTGACCAACTGAATTTATTGTACGTCTCTAAAATATTGGCAGATCATTTTTTTTTTTTTTTTTTTTTTTTCATTTTTTTTTCCAACTCATTTTCTTATAATGAAGTACGTTCTTTCCACATTTTAGGTTAGCTAAGGCATTGATTAAAAAGTTGCGAGATCGAACAATCACGCTGACATAATACTAGCTTGCAGAACAGAATTAGCCGCTGCTCATTAAATCTCTCAGGCATAATGCCTTCCACTTAGTGCAGTGGAGTTGGTGAGGAAAGAGGTATCCCTGTTGTTGACAACTTGTCATCTGACCGAGTTCTTAGTTAAAAAAAAAGTAATTGTAGCATATAATTTTCATAGATAATTGATCTTAATAAATTCAACAGGCACAAGCATTTACCTACTTAAACAGCTTACAAATAATGATAAACCCCTCACAACTCAAATCCACATTTTGGATAGGGTTTTAAATCATTGTTCTAACAACTTATCATGCTAATAACAAAGCATTTTTAAACTGTGTAAATTATGACTTTCACACTAATACGTCTCCTCAATACATAAATTACAATAACTAATGTGCGATGTTCTGTTAAATATTTAGACCACTCATATATTTCTACTGGATATTAAATATGAAATAAATCTGATATAAACTGGTGACTTTAGTCTTGCATATAAGTATATAATAAAATAGATAATTTTTAAGGAAAGTCAAAAACACATATCATCGTTACTTATTATTGTAAGAGAAACATCAATAATATTAAGTAAAATGTTGACATTAATAATACAATATTTTTTATTATAAAACGCAACAAAATTAGTTGAATTCAGTGAAGACAACATTAAATTTGGTAAAACATATTACCTGAATATTGTAAAAATGATTAAAAACAAAGTGCAATTAAAATAAATGATTTTATCATTCCATAGATAAGGATTGTATGACTATTACTAAAATACCACGTAGCTATCTTAGGTTATTCTAAGGGTATGACTAAATTATTCTAAGCAGTAAACTAATTTGGGATGTGCACCTGATGTGACTAGAATCTTTTTAATCAATATATTCATCATTGGACTAAGTTTTATTGCAAATGGTGCAAATACAACGAAACCTTCATAAATTATTCACCAGAAATGTTCTAACTTAATTGTAACTTAAATGTTCTTGGTAGAAGTATTAATTTTATTTCGCCGGGTCTAAGGCAAGAGTTGCAAGTATTAGATACAAATAAAATAACGATTTTATGAGGGTCTTTTATGCATCAAATGACTGAGGTATATCATAAGTTTATCTTTCCTTACTAGAGTTCTTTTCTACCATGACTAAAAAAGACTCATAGTTGAGAAAGTGTAGTAAAATCGATCTACAGAATGTAAGATGTTATTCTACACATATGTGTTTTTTGAATTCTTACAAAATATTTGGGATGGATGCTTTGCGGAGTTATTTGATTTCCACATGAAAGCGGCGAATATATTGTGAAAATTTAATCTGTGAGAAATTGAACTTGTATCGGACAAGGATACTGTATTTTATTCAAAAACAATATGGCAAACTGTTATTTTAGTGAGTTTTTGTGTATCATGGAATATTTCTTCAGTGAATGCCCATTAGGGTGGTTCAAGAATACATGTAAAAAAAAATAAAGTTTCTCATACATACCAAGCCACCTGTCAAATTTTTTAGATTTGTGGACAGTGATATTCTGGAAGAATTTCAACTTCATATTTCAACTGTAAGAGGATGCTCTACCCCCACAAACTTCATAAGTTAGTGTTATCCATTGTAATTTCTCAATTATTTTTTTTTTTAAATATAAACCTGAAAATTTTATGAATATTTTTTTATTTTACAATTTCTTACATTAAATAAAAATATAAGTATGTTTTGACCTTTAAGGGTGTCTAAACTTTTTTTTTTTTTTTTTTAAGTTTCTGATGGAATGCATTTTCTATTCCTTTTATTACCTGCAGCTAGAATTGCTTTTCATTTTCATAATTTGTTGTGAGTTTATTGAAATCTTCAATGAGCTCAGCGCCTTATCTGCACTATCATTCATTCAGCACTATCTTGTTCTGCACTATCATTCAATTCATGTAAGTTTTAAAGCCGTTTTTTTCTTTACGGTAATCATCAAGAGAAAGGCTTAAAAATAACTTGCCTATATTTATACGAGGTAAGAGTTCTGATGTTCTCCTTGTCACAAAGTCTGACAATCGCGCACCATCTTTTTTGAAAATGTCAGGTTCACCTCTTACATTACGCTTCTTAAATTTTTTGCATAGCTGTCATTTGCTCTTCAATTTTTTGCTTTTCTCCCATCAACTCTATCAGAAAAGAGATGAAGTCCTATCGTACCGTCAAATAAATACCACATATGACATTCCATCAGTTTTCATGCAGAAAGCTCAAACACTTAGTTTATTGATAGATAATTTTCAATATCTTTCAAAAACTTAAAATTCATTTCAGGTGCTTCAATTGCAAAATGTGCTACTACCCATACTTTTCTATATAAAAAAGCACCAAATTATACACATTTTAAAATCTGATTTTCTTGCCTCGCTGTTAGATTAAAAGCATCTCGAAATAAATATATCTTTAATGCATATTGTAATTCAGTCATCCATCGAACATGTTGAATTGGTCCTGCTCAGGACCCCATTCTAAACAGCCTTGAATCGGTTAAAGCGTGGAATGTCTGGAGAACATGAAGCCTCAAAACATAAAGTAAATATTTTTGCCCTACTAATTCGAATGTGATGACAGCAAGTTAAATAGAGAAGTTCACATTCAAGTTTTCTTTATAGTAAAGCACGTGCTCTATTTAAATTACCAGTTTTCAAGCTCGTTGTGTCAAAGCATATTGCTTTAACCAATTCTGTAACTTTCCAGTCTTTCAATAAAGGTACAGCATTAGTTGCGTTTTCTCCAGTTCCAGCAGTCAGTTTTGGCATCCAAGGAGCTTATTAAGATCATTTCTAGTTACAAATACTGGTAATCGATGAACGTTTACACATTTCAGGGAGGAGTTTGCCAATGAACCACAAGAGATAAATTTTGTTTGAATTAACCTTTTATTGATTCTGCATACTCCTTCCAGGATGTCCTTCATTATGTAAATAATTATCAGAAATAATGCTACATATAATAACATATTTTAAAATTAATAATAATATACATATATAATTCAATAAACTACATTTCAAATTAAAAATATTTCTGAGCTGTCAATTATTTGTTACAATTTCCTATACGCCTGCTAATGTTAAATTGTGGAGGTCATTGAGCACCCTCTTATAATTTGGGTAAGAATATAAAACTTTTCCAGAATTATACTACTGGTGAGTCTAAAAAAAAAAAAAAAAAAAAAAAATAGGAGGGGGCCTAGACTTTAGCTAAAAAAAAAAATGATCCAGCAACCTCAGCCATGAATTAAAAAAAGAAAAAAAAAAAAAAAATTAAAATCCACAAACTTAGAATTTCCTAAGAATTTCCAATTCTTTTTATCTTTGAAAATATACTTTATGATTAATTGGTAAAAAGATGGTAAATTGCATCAAGAAAATCAGAAATTAGTTAATATTGAAGGGAAAAAAACACAATACTTAATATATTTGATATTCTTTTAGAACAACATCGACCTTTTTTTTTAGGTTAAAAGATAATGTGGCGTTAATTAATATTATGCCATTATAAAAAGTAATTTATTTAAATATTAATATTAAAATACCTTAAGGATTTCTTTTTTAGTTATTTAACAAATCGAAGTTATTTTTTCTTTTGCACAAATCGAAGTTAGAAGTTTTTACCTAAACGAGTTCTAAATAATTTTTTTTGGAATCTTTATTTTGAAATTAATGACAAGTATCATTTTTACTTAACCTGCTTCAATAGAACAACCTCTTGTTCCTATTTTTTCAAATTTCTAAAAATTAAGTATAAAATTATAAAAACCAGGTTTTACTTAGGTAACAGAACAGTATTAGACAATGCCGGAAACAGAGGTTTTGGAAAATTGGCCAATATTGGCAAAATTTTGAGCATCCTTCCAAAATATACGATTTTTTAAAAAATAAACTTGTCAAAACATTTTTTTTTAACACTTCGGGCTTTCTTATAAAAATATATTTTAATGTCAAACTGTGTATCAACAATCCAAAACTTTCAGTATATTTCATTTCACATTGGATGAAATTGGCCAAGATCCTTAGCAACGCCCAGTCTATAAAGGTACACATCATGATTGGTAAAAGTCGAGAAATGTTAGTCAACGTATTTGTGCTACTGGGGTAGTTTTATCATTTCAGATATAGTTAAAGAAATATGATGATGAAAGTTGAAAGAAATATATGTATTTCTATTAAAAATGAGATAAATATTAAGAACATGTTGTATTTAATTTTTGACTCCCCTCTCCATATTTTCAAATTTACGGCGCTCCCACATTTCAAGGGCAATAAACAACAATATTTGATACTATCTCTTCGTCAATGGAATATATGGTTATCTCATATCAGATTATTGTACTTTACACTATAATAATAAAATTACCTTAAAAAAGTATTTATTGCAACATATATTTCTTTATTTCAGGAGTATGATATCTAAAGAATGACAAAAGAAGAAAGTGTCTACTTCCTCTTAAAAATGTTTTCGACCAGAGTTTCTTAACTGAATATTATTACTGTGTGACTCATGAGAAAAATACAGTTCCACCATTCGTTATGACTAGTGTAAACTTTAGTAGGTGGTGACAAAGTACCGGAGTACTGAATCTACGATTACTTTCTAAACAACAACTTCAACATTTTTGCATAAAAATATAGTATTATGGAAAGTTATAAAAATCATGTATAACAAAACAAAAAGATATCGATATTGAGGACATAAGTAATGTGAATCCTAGTATCGCTGAACGAAGTGTTGCGTTAGTTTAGGGATGGCTTCTCAAAAAAACTAAGAAAAAATAAAAAAGTGATTCTTCTCCATGGACAGTCATCAATAAAATGAAGAAAATTCTTTCCACATTCAAAGCAGTTTCAAACACCGCATAATTTATAGCGAAATTTCAACAAATCTTGAATAGTAAAACCAAAATCAGCTGATTCAGATGGCAGGAGCCATCATGGATCTCAGCATCGTGGACCCCGAACAGAGTATCATGGACGAGTACTTAATGAACAACTCTAATTTCTCTCTCAACGGCTCTGTAGGTTATTCAGGCCTGCCCTACTACTTAACATTCAATGAGGACTCAATTCGTGAGGTGATTCTCTACAGCCTGATGTTTGCCATTGCTGCTACTGGCAACATCCCGGTGTTTGTCACCCTTATTCGCAATAGGCATAGAAAGTCGCGCGTTAACTTGATGATCATGCATCTTGTTATTGCAGACCTTATTGTGACTTTCGTCATGATACCACTCGAGATAGCATGGCGGATTACGGTGGAGTGGGTAGCTGGTAACGCTATCTGCAAGATAATGCTGTACTTAAGAGCGTTCGGACCCTACTTGTCTTCGATGGTCCTGATTTGTATCAGTCTAGACAGATATTTTGCTATTCTGCACCCCCTCAAGGTGAATGATGCGCAGAGGAGAGGCAAAATCATGCTCGGATTTGCTTGGGCCACTAGCTTCCTCTTCAGTATTCCCCAAGTAAGTATTTCCCTTTTTTTTAAATACAGAAACTAATTTTTTTTTTTATTTCCTTTTTCTGTGTCTATTTTTTCATAACATTTTTCATAACATATATATATATATGTATGTTTTTGTACACGAAAACAAAATTTAATAATTTGAAGAAAAAAAATTAGCATATTCTCGACTTTTTGTTCTTTTGTAAAGTTTTCTTAGCTAAGCTAGAAAATTACAACTAATTTTGTCTCTTATCTCATCCACTTGACAAGATTTATGAAAATACAAATTATAAAAAAATTTACCATACTAGCAAGTATCTTTAAATTTAAAGAAACTTTGAAAAGCAACCTTTAAATTAAGTTTATTCATATAAAATGTCAAAACAGTGAGCAGATTTATAATGCAATTAAAAGTTGTGCGGTGTCTTTCCTAGATTTTTTAAAACACGATAATATTATCAAGCAAATCACTGTTCACTGATGAAGTAAAATATTTTTTATAAACAATTGTTTTAAGAAACGAATGCAATTCACTTTCTAAACTCTAAATTATTTTTTCAATGCTGCTACAGTATTAGTAAGCCTGAATTTTTAAATTATATATTTTTATTGAAGATCACAAGCATTTTGGAAAACATTTTTACAGGAAAATCATTGATTTTCATCTAATCATTCTATTAACATACTTTGATTACAGTTATGTTTATTTTCTCAAGTTTTCTTATTGATTGACAAGAGGATATGTATTATCAACAAATATTGAAATCCGTTCCCGAAGACACCCAATTGTTTGTCTCTGAAAAAGCAGAATGAGAACTGTGTTTACTATACATGTCATATCACACAATTTGTTGAAAGTGCAATGAAAACTGTGACAGAAGCTTCAGACACATTGCGAAAAAAATCCGAGAGAGAGGTTCATAAAAAAAGTTAAATACAGTAGCTAAAAACAATGCCAAAATTTGATAGCAAGAGGGATTTTCACACCATTTGAAATATAATAATAATATTAATGTATTTTTGTCCAAACTAATTGTAATAAATAAATCTCACTCATATAATTTAATTTTTTTTTATCTCTACACGTTTTTAAACTTTTGTAAACCTTTCTGCAACAATCATAAAAATGAAGAAGATGATTTCTCATTCTAGTAAAAATGTTTATGTAAAATTAAAACAACATTTGGCCTCACCTTTTTTTGTTGTGCGAACCCTAACGTGCAGTTCAACACTAACAATAAATAAAATAAATAAGCTTACTCACAATGAAGTACCATAACACAATTAGCAATAATAATAATCCACAATAATAATTGCAATAGCTATTAAATTGAATTATCACTGACAACTAATTGCAATACTCCAACTACTTGAAATAAAATGAAATCACCAGCAATAATATAAAAAATACAATAACTCAAGCATAACTGAAATCTGAGATAGAGTACAACAATTAACAATCTAAACACCTTTATTCAATTAATTATTCATATTGTAAAATTAAGAATATTAAACATTTAACAAGGTAATTGGAATGGGTCTAGGACGAAATCCCGAAAGCCGAAATGCCGACATGCCATAATCCCGAACGACCAAAATCCCGAATGGGACGAAATCCCGACAAGCCAAAATCCCGAATAGGACGAAATCCCGACAAGCCATAATCCCTAAAGGCCAAAATCCCTATCTTTCAAGAGAAATCCCTACCAACGGGAAAATTCCATCAGATCAAAAAATGTGTTAACAGATATTTCAAAACAATATTTTTTTTATAAACTTTAAAAATTAATGAGGTCGATTGCCATTCATAAATAATAGATTTTGATTCGTTATGAAGTGGAACATGTTGAAGTTAATTAATCATTTCATTGCATTTTTCAGTTTGCCTTCGATTTTATTTTTATATCGTATTAATTTTCTTCCTTTAGTTTTGAAGAAAAATCAACTTAAAATTTACATATTTATATTACATTTTGCTATCAAAATGTAATTTATTTCCATGGTTTATATATATTTCTATTTTCTGCCTATTTTTCAGCCACTAAAATATTCGGTTTAAAATAATATTGGTTCATTTGGAGATGTTTGTCTATATTTTAAAAGAAAGTTCTTACATCTAATTAAAAGAAGAAAAAAAGTTATGGCGTGATTGTTCTTCAAATCACTTTATAAGGTCTCTTCATTAGGTGACAAAACGGTCCCCCGGTTACAAATTAAACTCGGAAAAGTCACTCGGTTTTTACTTACTCAACTAAATAAGATTATGTTGTATAAACTTGTGTATACGGTTTCCATGAGCAACATATTTACGTGGAAAATCAAATTAACATGTCTGATAGTATACTTAGAAATGGATAGATGTATTGCGTTTTCAATTGTCATAAGCCTATTGCTTTAGTAGGGCAAAATAATGTTTATAGAATGGACACTTTTTCTTATGAGCGATGTATATGTAATAAAAACATATGCAGGGAAATGTAATATAGTACAAGGAATGTATAGTTAGAATCTTTTTGGATATATTGATCTACTAGTAGGAGTTGTATTGCGTCACAGATTTTATTACTATTAAGACATTTTATTTAATAAGATTTGTTATGCTAAATTGTCCGCGTGTTTCTATTTTACTACAATTTGAATAACAAATATAATATGCTCCTAAGGATTGGCGTTACTTTTTTTTTTAATTTTAGTGCACTTATTTGGAATTTAAAATTGGAAATGAGTAATACGTATACATAAAACTAGGATGTAATATAACAAATTAAAAGTAAAATTTAAGTATCGAAAAGTATTACATTTTAGAATATTATCGAAAAAAATTACTACTAAGAAGTATTTCTGTTAAAAAAATTTAATACTTTAGATATGAAGCCTATCCGATCAATACTATTAAATGCTTTCTAAATATTACCAGTAGGATGTAACTTTTTACCAAGACATTGCGTGTTCTATCAGTGAGGTTTTTTAAATTTTGGACTAGTATTTACAGTTTCATATTTATTGAATTTTATTAACCCTTATATTGTGAATGATGCTTGCAAAAATTGCATCTGAAGAGTAACAAAATTTGTGTATAAAATTTTTCAATATGAAAAATAAAATAAAAACAATCATTATTTACAAACATTTAAATTCAATATAGCACAAAAAACTGTTTAAAATCAAAATATTTATACTCATATTTCATTTGCATAAAGTAAAAATACACTATTATCTAATAATTTAACTCAGTTTTAAAAGGGTGGGGCAGTTTGAACTCTAAACCCATCATTAGCCCGCTCCATGCACACAAAAGCCTATTGTGAAGGAGCTTCATGCTTCAGTAAGGGGGCGACCGGGGGCCACTTATCACACTTTGAAATATCCCTACATTCCACGATTCGACCAGAAGGCGTCTAGCTGGAAATTTTTCTACAAGGCGGGTTAGGGTCGGCTAGGGATTTAAAATGTTAAGATGGCATTTAAACAAATATAAAATCATTTAGATGGTCAAAACATAATATACTTCATTATACTATAGCTATTAACAAAAATTCTTTGCTTTATATATATATATAATAAAATAAAAATGGAAAAAAGTGAAAAATAAAAAAAGTTAAACTGATCTCTGGATTTGTAAAATTAGACCACTTGCGAGAATTAAAAAATATTCAGAAGTAATTAAATTAAAAATTCCAAAATATCAATCCTGAAAATTTTGATAAAAAAAAACTTTTCGTCATTTTAAATTAAGGTAATATATTTAAAAATAAATAATCCTTACATAAAAGATACTTTTTAATTTTTTTTATATATTAAACAGTTAAGAGCAGCAATCATAATTAAGAAATAAAGGCGCAAATATTAAAAGCCGGATTGATAAAAAGAACTTACTAATAGAGACCACAGAGAATTAAACTCTAAGGAAATAAATTTACGCGCAGTACACAAACGAAATATTGTTTCTTAATAAGAAATTTTAACAGCATTTATCATGAATTGCGTATTAAACGGTTTTCAAACAATATTTCGGGAAGCATGAAATTAGTCATTCGAAATGTTAAGTCCTGCGTTACCTAACGTACCGAGATTTCTTTCGGGTGATAATTTTATAAATCATCCATCATGGACAGATTTTATAACCTACAATAGTATTTTGTGTTGAATCATCCACTTATTAAGTCGACGTCTCATAAATGAAGGAAACGTCACTGCTAACTACTTGTCTAGATACGTGTACACAAAAATCCCAAGCTGTTTACTAAATAAATTGAACTTTAAATTTGAAAATGTTTATGCTAACCCCTCTATTTTGTCTTTTCATTCGATATAGAATACTTCGTTTAGTTTCTAGTTCATTTTAATGAAAAACCGCATTGTGGAGATCTCGATATTGAGGAGTGTAATTTTAAGATTCAGAATTAAAGCATTTAATGGACGCGTGTTTTAGAACGGTATTAGTCTACAATTTCTCGAAAACTACTTGGATTTCATGTGTCGTGTTCAACAAGATGTTAAAAAAATAAGTATAGTATCTCAATCAGAAACGAATTTATTTTAACATAAGTGAATGGTCTGCTGACTATTACCTAGAGTATAGACGAATGGTCGACGTTCTGCAACACCTTACGTTTCTTGTTAATTATTGTTTCCTACCAAATGATTTTAACTGTAAGTGAAAACTCCTAAAAGTATTTACGAGGTGCTTTTTTTCTTTCTTCTTTTTGTTGAGTTGATTGTTGTATTCAGATTACCTGGCGCCGTTAACAACACGAGGGCTATAATGCGCCGAAACATTCGTCATTAGACAAGCCAACATACATTTACAAACACCCATGCCAACACAGGACTCGAACCCGCAACCTCGCGGTCTAGAAGCTAGCACGCTAACCACTATACCGTTTGGTCGGCATCTTTTTGTTGAGAAAAATAAAGTTAATAAATACTCGTTTAATTCAATGCGATATAATACTTTCGATCACACATTCAGGTTCAGTAATTTTGAATAGTTATGTCAAAAATTAGTATAGAAAGCCATACTAAAAGATATTGTAGACATACGTTTTCAACATTTTGAAACCATTGAGAAATGTTCTTATTAAAATGAGACATTTTATAAAATGAAAACATGCCAGGCTAATAAAATTACGCGTTTCTATTCAAGAGAGCCGTCTCTTATAAATCTAGTGAACAATTGGATGATCAATTGGAAATTCAAATTTCAGATAATTTTTTTTTTTTTCTTTCTTTTTTTTAAAGGTAAAATTTTATGGTTCTAAATTCAGCTGATTTTGATTTCCAGAAAAATTATTCTTTTATTAATTGCCATTTTGTTGGTTAAAAAGATAGAAAAAGTATTTTTTTTACTTCAAAAACTCCCATCTCTCTAAGGGGATCTTCATTTATTCATTTAAAATTACTTTATTGTATTTCTAAATTTATAATTGATTTTATTATTTCATTTTAAATCAAAATTTAATTTTAATTTTGAGTCTTCTCCTTCGTTTTAAGACCAAACGGAATAGTGGTTAGCGTGCTAGCTTCTAGACCGCGAGGTTGCGGGTTCGAGTCCCGGGTTAGGCATGGGTGTTTGTAAATGTATGTTGGCTTGTCTAATGACGAATGTTTCGGCGCATTATAGCCCTCGTGTTGCTGACAGTGCCAGATAATCTGAAAACAACCAACCAACCTTCGTTTTAGTTTTTATCTCAAGCTGACACTCTATAGGTTCAATAACATCATTTAAAAGTTTGGAAACCTCTATTGCAGTGCATGCAATCGTTTTACAATTTTTGCATACATTTTAAAATCTATATTTTTTTGTACATGAATGTACATAACTTTGTAATCAATTCTTCAAACACGTTGTTTTAATTTAATTTTTTAAAAATATGATTGAATATGAATTAATTTCTTCAAAGTTATGATATAATGGATATTCTGTTTTAATGATTGCACTGTAATTATTGTATAACTAAAATTATGGATTTTTCTTGAAGCCTTTTTTTTTTGTAACATCAAAATAAAAATTAAAAGAAGAAAATAAAACTATACAATATAAAATATAGCTAGTCAGAAAAACATAATGAACTGGAACGTTTTCAATAGAAAATTTACCAAAAGTCAATTTTTTAACAAATAGTTCATGTAGGGATTTTATAGGGATTTTTTTAAGGTAGGGATTTTACGTTTTTCGGGATTATGGCTTGTCGGGATTTCGTCCCTTTCGGGATTATGGCTTGTCGGGATTTCGGCTGTCGGGATTCTGGCTTGTCGGGATTTCGGCTTTCGGGATTTTGTCCTGAACCCAATTGGAATTAATATAAGCACAATTATATTTATGAATCAAATTAAATTAATTTGTATATTTCCATATTAATTAATCGTATTATCCAAATTATATCCATTAATTAGCAAGTAAGCTTCGCCCTAAAATGTTAAATTAGTTGACTCAACCCGACTACTCTGGAAATCCAATCAGCACAACGCATTAAATTCTAAGGATAAACGAATTGACACCTTCTACGATCGACACACACACCACTGCGTTAATGGCAAAATACATCGAAAATGTTAATAGTCTCGTTTGCTTGAAAGATATTCAGCATTTATAGGATTGCTGCTGAAATCTCCTGAATACTCAGTTGAATCATTATGGTGGACAAAAAAGGATTAATTCAAGTCAAAGACAGCCACCAGCCAAATTCTTCGGCATCAAAACTGCTCTTCTAATAGTAATCAAAATTCTTGTGTCAAGTTATGCATTTCCTATTACAGAAAAATGTATAATTTTTCAAAACTCATATACGCCTTGGAGCTAACAAATCGTTGCTTTAGAAGCTCCTTAGTAAGAACACTTTCAATTTCCGAATTTATTACATGATGGTCCAAAAAATGCACAACCAAACCCCACTTCAAATGAATCGTATGCCCCCATAATTCACAGATGGGCAAAGTACAACTCTTTGAGATTGACTAGCTCCATTTCATCGATAAACCCAGTTTGTGCAAAAAGGCTGGGAGACACTTTCACAACGCACCCATTTTAAACAGGCGATTGGCTAAACATTTTGTACACCTTTTTAGTTTTTATTTTATCGTGTCTATCGAAATTTAAGTAATCTTACGGAACTACGCTACTAGTTACTATCATGAGTAATTCTGTATTTTAAAACTTTAACCATGTGAAATATCAGTTACTATTATGGAAGATCGCACACATTTCAATACTGTCACTGCTTTCGTCAATGCACTATTGTTAAACAACTTTTCAATGTCAATGATGATATAAATTCATGAATATATATATATATATATATATATATATATATATATAAAATATTCATTATAATTGAATTAAATTTTCATAATGAGAAATGGATAAAGTTCGATCACTTCATGTATATTTAGTTGTTGATACATAAAATATTAAACCAGATACATATCATAAATATCTTTAAAACTGAAGTGTGTAACGTCGTTCTCTATTCTGTCTATAGATTATAAATAATGATTCTGATTGGTGTAATTAAGCTATTTGAGTTAAAATTGTCAAAAATGATAGGAATTCTGAAATATATGATGATGATAGCTTGCATTTTAATTAAAAACTTTCTGAGAAATATGATGAAAAGCTTATTAAAAAAGAAACTTTTTAATTATTCATATATCACATTCATAATAATTAATTCATACAGTCCCAGTCAATACTCCCATAGCGATAACTCTTCAAAAAACGATTGATAGTTTTTATACTTTTTTAGTGAATTTTTTTTTCTCTGTTTTAAATATATCTAGTGATTCTAAATTTTATAGATTCCAATGGAAATATTTTCATCACATGAAGAGTGAATATAGAATAATGTTGAACCAATTTTGAGATAAGATACCGATACTAATTTTTGAGTTTCTCACAAAACCAGTATAGGATAATAAACTTTTACGAAGTCATTTTTAGCAATTTTTAAATTTTCGAGTTTCAAGTAGTCTAAAATCAAATCTTATCTTTGTTCGAGCTTCCTTACCCAAAATTGATTTTCTGCAAAGTTTTTTTACGCTAAAAATTCGACCCATTGTCTGATCCTTTAACAGTAAAATATTGGTTCCAGTAAAATAGTTCTGAAGGTAACCCAGACAAAATTCAATTCGAAAACACCGTTGGAAGGACAATATGTATGCATTTCCAATACTCTCACTGCATCGTTTCAATGCCATTGAACTGAGATGGTATTATTTCAAATACCACGAGACTACAACGGCAAGGACGAATTGAAACTAAAAACATCATTTTTTTAATTTTTTTTTTTTTAATATTTACAACACATTTATCAAATGGTATGGTGATGTTTCTTTTGTATGTTTTTTTTTTTAATATATATATATATATATATATATATATATATATATATATATATATATAGAACACTGATTTTTGTTGAAAATATTTCCGTTGTTTATTAAATTTATAAAAACAGAATACTTGGATTATGATTTAAAGAGGAATTAAAGTTAACGAGATTAAATTCAACTATTAGGAGAAAATTTAATCGATTCATTAATTTAAAAGCAGTTTTTCTGAACTAAAAAAATTAAGCCAGAAATATAAAGTTTTAACTTTGCCACTCTACATACATCGCAAACTTTTATGAGAAATTGCAACTTATTTTAGCAATTGAAGATTTATGGGCTCAGATCGAATTTTATCGAGTCAAGTTAATTTTTTCCCCGAAACTTTATTGAACTCATAGTCATCGACATAAAGTCTCTCTGCCAAGTTTTAGCTCTATTGAATGACGGCAAGTGGGTTAATTAGACATAAGAAGGTTTTGTTCATCCTAAACACACACACAAAACATGTAATATAAAGAAGTTACAAATATCAAAATGACAGATTTTTTATATAGAGGAAGGTATAAGTCATTAAACATCACCAAACTGAACATGCTTGAAAACCTCAATATAATACACTGTTATCTGCCAAGTTTCATCTCGATTCTATGATGGCCTAGTATAAATGAAACACACTCTAAGAAAATTGATGTTAATATAAGGGATTTAAAAATAAATTCAAATTGAAAATATCAATAAAATTCTGTTGATTCTTTTAAACAAAAGCTAAGTATTGATATAATTTATAAGAAAAGATTAATTTTACGGTGAAGTTGAAAAAGTAGTAATACAAGGGCAAAGGTGTGACTACATTTGTAAGTTTTTAGATAAATTGCAAGCTGATTTTCTTCTCAAGAAAGGGGAAAAAAAATGTCGTTTGATTGATACTAAACATAGCTTAAAATGAATAAATATTGAAGTAAGAAAAAACATTAACCCGATTCAATAATTAAAAAAAATAAAGAATATCAGAGTAAAATTATAATTTATTAAATTATTCCTTATGCTGACTGAGAATGACAGCACTTTTTGACAACCGCCATTATATTGGATAACCAGATAACGCCAAAAGTGATACATGTTTTTCGCTACATGGTCTCTTATAAAGAAGAATTATCAAAGTTTCACTTTATATTTGACATCGTGCTACTTTTCAGATGCTCATTTTTAGCAATCTTTTAAATTGAAATAAGAATCTTCCATTAATTATTTAATTATCAAATCAAATTGCTTCCAATTATTTATTCCTTTTAACAAAGTTTTGGTGAAGCTAAATGTACACATTCTGAAGAAATGATATAATGAAAATAATTAACGCAAAAGTTAACAACATTAGAAGATTTATAATTCATGTAACGTTTTACAGCAACTAACTTCATAGGGACACTTTTTTATTACTTACTAATTAAATAATGCAATAAATATCTCTCTCAGTATTACCTCGATGAAAGCTAAATTAAATACTGCATAAATATGTCTCTTTCAGTTATGCTCCAAAACTAACTTCGTAGGGACATTTTTTTTTATTGATTACTAATTAAATACTGCAATAAATATGACTCTCTCAGTAATACCTCGATGAAAAGAAATTACTTTTAATAATTTAATCACCAAAATCTACCAAATAGCGGTATACCACCAAAACTATCCTAATTATATAAACATATTTTTTCCTTTAAGTAATTAGTTAATGCTTAATTATATATTCTTTTAAGTTAAATTTACTGTCTTATGGAAAAAAAAATAATTAGAAGTCAATTATCCCCAAATATTAAAAATTAAGCTTGCTTGTTGATAACATAACATGTTTTTTTTTTTTTTTTTTTTTTTTTTTTTTTTTTTTTTTTTTAATTAATAAGAATTAAATTAATTTGAATAAATAGTAGCAAATTTTAAATTATCTATATCTATGAAATGTTTAAAGGAAAACAGCCTTTAATATAAAATACACAAACAAATATCTAAATATGTTATTGTATTTTGATTTATTCCGTGATTAGTTGCGTGTTTAGATAGTTTCTGTCAAACTTTGAAATGAATAATGGAAGTTTAAATGCATTAAAAATTTTAATGTTTTGTTTATATACTTGTATATGCATGTATAGTACTTATCAATATAATTTAAACTATAACTTACTTTTTAGAAAAAGATGAGTGTTTCTGCCTATTAATTAACTCATTTAAGATAAATAAGATGAACCTATCCTTAGTGAGTAATTGGTCTCCTACGAAAACAGAAATTGATTTTAAGAATTGTATATCATCATCAAGATGTCAAAGCTGCGAACTAAAAAAATGTTGTTTAACATGGATTGCCAGGCTGCCCTTTCCCAGTTGAAATGATATTTAATTTTTGGGACCAGAATAACTTTCAAAGTATTGTTATAAAGTATATGAGCTTTTATGCGAGGTATAAAAATAATGATAAAAATTCATTAAAATAAAATGTGAAGCAAAAATAACTAAAAATTGTAAAGTGTAAAAAAAAAAAAAATCTGAATTATTTTTCTTTTTATTATTTATTGCCTTTTATTAAAAGTCATATTTTTTCAAAGAACACTTCGGACTAAACAGTTATACATTGAACCTATGAAGCAGGTACAGACTGATAACCCCCTTAAAGCATAACTTGTTTTATGTTTGGGTTGCCTTTTTTTTTCTTTTTTTTATCATATTTGAAACCAATACACGCAGGTCGTAATTTCCTAACGGGATGTGCCTCTTATCCATGGACCACTTTCTTCAGGAACTCGCTTTTAGTTAGTATATAATTTTTAATTATTTCTTTAATGTTTTACTAGCCTGATTAATAGTAGTATTAGTTATTTAAGAGTGAATTTTGCACAACTAGAAAAAAAATTTCAATACATATTTTTAATTAACTAAATTATTTGAGATTGACTGACATTTGTCTTGTAATTTATTGAAAAATCATTTTACCTTTTGGAAGGTAGTACGTTATAATTTAGTAAACAGTACAAAATATTTTGGAAGAGAAAGCGTAGTGCTGTACTATAAGTATTTAAAGTAAACATTTTTATTTTTATACTTCATGCTCGATTTTAGTCAAATATTCTCATGGTCCACTCAAATATTCTGATATATTATAATTCCTTCAATTATTCAATTATATTATAATTCCTTCAATTATAATCTTAAATATTCTATTCATTCCTGTCTCCGATACTCCAAAAAGCTTATAGTGTTGTAATCTGAAATAAAAATGAACTTTTCACATTATAAACTTTTATTTTAACCATCTGTCAAGTTGATAATTAGAAATTTGAATAAAAGTAAAAATTGTTGAAGTAGATTCTATGTTTATTTACTTTTTAGTTGGTTTACGGGGTTTTAGGAACAATTAATTTTTTTAATACTTACTATGATTCGGGAAGAAATTTGAACAATTTATTACTAGGTTAGGTTCAGTAGTTGGACCAAAGTTGATTCGTAAAAAACAAGAATCATGTTTAAAAGTAGAAAATTAGCTCCTTTTAAACACATTTTCTCCATTTTGAGTTAGCAGATTTTTACTTAATTCATCCACAAAAATGTCTAACCTTTATAGCTTGCAAAATTAAGTTTCTAGTTGCTTTAAGATCTGAACTTCGCAATATATATAATATATCAAATCGTTTCTTCATATGGGCTTCGGTTCTTTATCAGTAAATTTGACGTATTTGTGGTACTTATGACGGGGAAGAACACTATCTTTTTCTTAGATATGTAAAAATTTTAATTTTGACAGGCTTGAGACGTTTTTCAGTAGAATAAAATAAGAAATTAAATTTGTTTCAATATGTTTTTATTAATTTCTGAGATAATGTGATTAAATTATGTTATAATAAAAGAATGAATATTTTTATTATCTTTATTTAATATTCAAATGCAGTTGATAAAATAAAATAAGACGATGAATAAATTATAAGAACAAATATAAATATTTTAATCCTGTTTTAATTCATTATATTTAAGTGGATTCTTAATATTTAAAATTCATTCTAATTTTTGAATACATATATCCAGTTGAGGCAATCCTCTATAAAACCACTGAAATGCAATTTCATGTTTTTGTAATGGAGTTTTAAGTGCATCTTAGAATTCAAACTAAAATAAAATGTATCCTCTTACTAAATGGAAAAGATATAATATATGGATTCAGTTGAAGGAAAGTACCCTGGTGATATTTTATCATTGAAGCATTTTCATAAATAAAATACAATAAAAATAAATGCAAAAGATAAAACAAGAAAAAGAATAAATCTCTGCTTAAGAATTTGTTTTTCATCAAAGTTTTCATAATGTTTTACAAATTTTCAAGGGATTTCAATACCTTTCATATCAGCTTTTTCATTACTTATTTACATAGGACATTGCGTTCTAAAGTTTCGGATGAAAAATAGTTTTGTAGAAAAACAAAAGAACCGAGAGGTTATTTTAATTATTTTCAGAAAAGATATAAGTGGTTTGTGGATATACAGTGTACAGTGGTTTGAAACATATTAAATTATCATTGAAAGTATTCGTAGTCAATCTTATATAATGACACCAATAATGCTGTCATCTAAAATAAGCAAGATCCCAAAGTTAAAGTATTTGTACATTATTGATACAGATATGAAGATAATAAGAAGTGAATTTGTACTCTTTCAGTAATGAATTTAATTTAACTTTTTAAAATTATATTGTATTATTTTGTTTTAAGCAACAATTTTAAATTCAGTTTATCATCGAGTTAGAAAATTCATTTACAATAATAAAAAAAAAGCCAATATTTTACTCTTGACTACAATTTAACTTTATGCCATTTTCATAAATATATATTTATGTATTTTGCACCTTAAATTTAGAATTACATTATTATTATTTTTTTTTAATTCCAAATTAAGCATCATTTTCTTTATTCAAATGATTTGGAAAATGTTGTATTCAACGAAGCGCATTTTAGCTTCATCACAGCAATTATTTTTTCGAAGTTCATTAGTGTTATACACTGTACTTTGTTACTGAGATATATAATATTCTGTAAGTTATCTCAATGCGTTTATATTGAAATTTTCTCTTTTATATTTTCATATTGGGCTGTCATCTCCTGAATTCTATGGCAACTTCCCAAATCTTCGCTACTATTTCTGATTTTTGCAGCTTCGATTTTCAAAGACATAATACAGTGTGCATTGGTAAATAATATGCTCATCAGAAGTGGAAGGCCTCGGGCTTTAAATTGGCATATCATTTATCAATTTTGGTTTTGTATGAAAGGAGAAAAGAGCTCGTCAAAAAATATAAAAAGAAATGCAAATTAAAAGAAAACTCGATCCAGGAATACTATATAAGATTTTTTTTTCACTGTACAATTTGGCATTCAAACATTACAAACGCTTCGTCCTAGAAATCAGATAGACTATATGCTCCATTGTTGAATCCATAAATATTTACATTTTATTTTTTTTCTCTATAAAATGCATTTAGCGTCATAACTTTAACAATGCATGTACTGCAGATTACCTAGTCTATAGGTCCACAGGTGAATGCAGATTTTTTGAAACGCAAAAAATCCACGAAATATTAAAAGAATACACGATTCATTCAACACATTCTTCCATTTGACGGGTATCAAATAAAAACTGCCAAATTGCATGGCTAAATCATCCAAACTAATAACCTTTAAATTCATCCAAACTAATAACAAAACGTTGTATGGTTTCTATGGCAACCCTTCAATAAACCGTGAACATGTAGACTTGCCGATACACTTAAAAGTCATTTAAACATGTAAGCATTTAGGCTTGGACCCAACTGCGCCAACTCATACCCGTCTAACGGAAGAATACCAATAAAATTAAGAAGATTTATATTTGAAATTCATAAATCACGTAATCTTGCGGTCACATGGTTGCCCCCCCCCCCCCTTCCCTCTTTCTCTTTGTAATCAAGATACTTCAAGAATACTTTGTAATTGTGAATGAAGACGCATTTGAAAAACAGCTGACTTAAAAGAAATTTTACTTGGAGTCTTAAATGTGAATTGAAATAAATTATGAAATTAATGGAAATAGTGAAAACAATTCTATATAATGAAGATATTTTGATAAACGTAAATACAAGAATACCATGGAACGCACAAATAATATATATGATTTAATAATGCACAAATAATACATATGAAATAATATATTATTTAAAAATTGATGCGATGAAACTTAGAGAATTGCAATCTGGAATTCTGGTATTTTATTTATTAATTCATGAAAGAGAGATAATTTTAAAAACTTCATTATATTTTATGAGATGTATAAATTGTAGAAATAATCAAAGGGTAATAAATTGTCTTCTAATTTGTAGACACCTTCATTTTGAAGATCATGGCTAATTAATAGCTTCGTGTAATTATTTTCTGTCTTAGCCCCTCTCATTATTCAGAAAACAACACAAATGATAATCACACAAACATTATTGTTTATATATATAATATAATTAAATTTTGATATATAACACACTAATTTACCAAATTATTTATGATTTATGCTGATTCCGAGAGGTAACTTAATTTACACATTTTGCCATTAAGAAGGATGCAAACATTGTTATAATGGCCATTTGTGAGCATGGTATATCTTCTTAACTAAAGCAATATTAGATTCAATAAACCAAATATTTATTTCTTATTTCCTCTCATAAAAAGAAATTACCAGATATCAAACAAATACAATAATGTTTCTCCAGGTATGTAACATAAAAATACGAAGAATCTATACAAACTTTGTTTAACAAAATACATATCACCGCTCTATAACGGATAAAAATTAATGCTTCAACTGCTCATTTTAATTCAACGAACTTCATTTGAAAAGACAGAAATTATGTTTGTTTTAATGAACAAGAAGTTTGAAGAATTTTTAAGTAATATATCAATTTGTTCTATTGAGACGAGCTAGTTTTATAGAAATAAACTAATAAAATATTTATTTCAACAGAAAGGTTACATATTAATTCAAGAGTTTTGTTTAAGTAAAATAAAACGTTTAAATACATGTTTTGAATATAGTTAATATATAAAACTTTGCAACTCAACAATATTCTGTTTACTTATGCATTTTATACTATATTTAATTCTTGTATAAATGTTACTGAACGCAATCAAATTTTATCAAGCAAATGCGTCATTTATATCCATTTTTTTTTTTATGTAAATTTTTATTTTTCATTGTCTTCTTTAACATTAATATACATAGCTAGTTAGCTTAAATTATGATTATAAAAGTTTTGGCTTTATCATTATAAATACATGTTACTCTTTAGTAGATGTTAACTCCAGAACATAAAAAAAAAAGCATAACATCTTGAATAATTTAAGAAGAGATTTGACTTTTGGTTCTCTAAACTTTAGTAACTGATGGGTTTTGATACATAAAAATCATTTGTAGGATAATTTTTACTAAAAGCAAATCTATATATATAATTCTCTTGCGTAACGTCCAAATTCGGCTGTATTTCTGTGAGCAGAATGGCAATGACTTCAAACACATCTTCTAAATGTACTTTATGCATGAATTTTCAAATTCAGCAATCCAGCCAATCACAACATATCTTTTGAAATTTGACTAATGCATCTGGCAACAACAACAACTTGGATTCGCTACATTTTGTTTTTCTTATTACAGTCTACAGATAGAAATTATTGCCTATTTAAAACGTATTGATTTAATAGTTACGATGATGCAAGAATAAATAGATCCAAGATGTGTATATTTCTTTTCGATTAGAATTTCGGATAAACCAGACTTTTCGGAAAAGTTATCTGCTGGAACATGTTCCGGAGGTCGCCGGGTTGCATTCAGCGCTAAATCACCAACTTTCAAAAAGTCACTAAGAGGCATTGTGCAGTAAATCTGAACCTATATTCATTTCTAATCAGTGCAAATTCAGCTATTACGAATTGAAAACTATCAAAATAACGAATAAAACCACCTGCTCAACTTCAAAATCTCATATGAAATAAATAAAAAACTTTTGGCGTAATAGGGCTAATTTTCTCGCCAATTTGATTTTCAAAAAATTCCTGTTGATTGAATGCCGGATAATTTGGCTTTTCACTGTTTTATTTTATTTACTAAGTATCGCAAAAAAGATTATGTGAACATATGATTGCTTCGTTAAGAAATTTCGATAAATAACGTTAATTATCTTAGCGTTTCATACGATACGAAACCGTAAATTTTAATTATTCAATGAAATAACTGATCTTTTTTAAATATATGTACGATACTATTTTTTTTTGTTTTGTTTTCCAAGAACTTTCTACTACGTTGTCCTTACACTGTCCCTGCTTAACGCGTCTCGACAGCAGTAGGATAATGACGTGGCAAGTATTCTGGCTCTTCATAAATAACAAAACGTTTTCAATTTCATGGCATTATGCAGCTGAAATAGTTTTTTGCTAGGGCATATTTTAAATGCTCCATTTTGAGGCGAGCAAAGCGAGCCAAGGGGATTGCATTGCAATCCAGGGGGTTGGCGAGCGTCAGCGAGCAGAGGGCGGAGTCCCATAGTGTTTTTTTGTTTCATTCGAATAAATTTGGTGCACATATCATTAACGAATTATTTTGAATTATTTAAATTTTTGTTGTTAAAAGGTATTACACAAGTAATAGATAAAAAGTACAAATGGAAATTTAAAAAATTCACAATTAAATATTGAAGCAGCTTGGTTTTAATACCATAGGTGGACATCAGTCGATTCTTTCAGATAATATAAAATTTATTTTATTTCCAGAACAAACTAGTGTATGAATAATTGTTTATATTTTAAAATAAACCCCGTATTTGTTTAGACTAAACAAAAAGTACTTTAAAATTTTTGTATCCCAAATAATATGTGTTTTTAATTTAACCAGTAATACTTTAATAGCTTTATAGGGTGAAACTATTTTTTTTAATTTTCCTTTATTAGGTTTTATATTTGGATGAAATTTTTTAACTGAATTAATCTAGATATCAATATCAACGAAATTTCCAATGTAGATTACGTCTTTGTATTTTTTTTTTTCTTTTTTTCTTTATTGCTTTAAAATTAAATCCTTCTGTATTTTTATCACACAATATTATACAAGAGCTATGATAAGTTACAAAGAAAATTCTTGTAGATTAATTAGAAATTTCTAGAAAAACTCTCCCAATGTGTATAAAGCCACTCTTTAAATATCTTAAATTTCTTTCATTAAAATCATGAATGAGAAAGTAACAATAATATAGCAAAAAATACGTATTAATAATTTTACTCCGAAGTGACTACTATTTAATTATTTTTGCAACCATAATTCTTTACCAAAACGTTCAATAATCCTTTTTTTTTTTTTTTTTTTTTTTTTTTTTTTTAAATACGCTCTTAAATGCTTAGAAACTTCAATGGTAAATTTCCATGGTTTTATTCTAGAACAAAATATAATATAATTGGTATTTTAGATTTATTCAACATAGGAAGAAGAATTTTTTTTAAAGTGATTATATTTTTTTTTTTTTTTTTACAAATAAACTTTAAGTTAATTTTTGTGACGTAATTGGAAAGGTTACATTTCCAAAAAAAAAATTTAGTCTCTTACCTTAATTTTCGATATAAGCTACTATACTATAACTTAAATATTCTTCAATACTTTTTTACTTTATATCATGTTTTCTGAAAGCAGATATTTAAATCAAAATTACAAATATTCACTCCCATGTTTGACTTTTAATATGGCTTAGCGTCTTTCAGAATATCAAGCGTAAGTTTTTATTCAATTTTCGATTATTTTTTTTTGTTACTGTTAATATTAACCTTTTTGTTGTGATAATTAATTGAAAAATAAACTTTGATTTACATTGTTTTATTGTTTATATGCAATGCTTCATTATTTTCAAACATGGGTTTGAAAATAATGAAGTATTGCATAAACTTCATTATACTTCATTACATTTCACAAATATGGATTTGTGAAATGTTCTGATAAGTTCCTCATATTGATTTAGGTCTCATTGCCGTATGATATTTTGGTAAATCCTTTAAATAAATAACACTTTATTTACTTATTGGTTTGGATTTATTGTCTTTGGAAATTTAAGATATTACAAAAATAAAAATAAAATTTATATTGGTGTTATATATGTATATGTTGGGTTATCATTTAATGTATGTTCTTCTTGAGCACAATATTTTGCAAAAAATGAATTCTTTCAACAATGAAGAGCAGCTTTCCAGTTAAAATTTTCATTCAACAATGAAATTTCCATGCCACTTGACTTGCAATATATTAAACAATGCATCAAGCCATGTGTGCTATACTATTAAAATAAAAATATTTAATAGCAGTTTCTGCACTACATTTATTGATAAGCTCCAAACAATATTTTTTTTCCAACAATTTTAAAGACTTTCTCCCATATTTTGTACCGTATTTCTCTACGTTCCCTTAGCTTCTAGATGAATTACAGTTTACAACAAGGTAAATTGAGATAAAACGTGCACTATATATGGTTTGTGTATAAAAAGTGTAATGTGTCCTGGTTGAAAATACAATAAATGAGGTGCAACTTTAAGATCAAAACTTCTTTGGGTGAGTGGACCACAACTCTCTTAAGACTGATCGGCTATCTATCTCCATATTCATATTGCTTCCTTTTTTTACTAAAATATCGATCGTAGTGTTTATGACAAATATATGAGTTTTTTTACTGGGTTTTACACCATTAAAAAATCTCAATAACACAATAAGAATCAGGCTCTTTTTGTTATACTTCTTTTAGTTTTTACAAATTAGAATAGACATTTTAACTTTCGACCATAAAGGATTTACTAAATAAAAATTAGTTAGAAAATACCGAATAATTTCATATGCATTTAAAAAATAGTTAATGTCAATACTCATATAGTTAATTAAAATTGCAGCATGATTGAAATTATTAGCTTATCATAGAAAAAAATACTTACACCAAAAAACCAAAAACGTGTACTATATAGGGGAGACGTATGTACCTATGGCTGCCTTTTTTTAATGTACAAAAATAAACCACTGAGCCGTTTAAAAATGTGAAACTGATATGAATACATCGTTATAGTAATTACTTCCAATTGGGATTAACATAAATACTTAAAATAATACATTCTGTCAAATGGAAGGTTTTTAAAGAAATTTCACAAATGGCCCTAGGTACAAGACCTCGTTATAACTAGGGCCAGTACCTGATGTATCTAGGACTATTCTATTTAAGTGAGGTTTCAGTCCATAATGAACAGAAAACAAATATACACAGATGAATTCTATAAAAGAAACAATATCGAGTAATTATCAGTCATTGTTTATCATATAATAACTATAATAAATTACAATACGTCAAACAACAACCAAAAAAAAAAAAAAAAAATTGCGCTTCATGCATTATTGCTTTGAATCAGCAACATAATTTTGTTTTGGCAATTTGAACACAATAAACAACTATGTGGCCCTTGGTACACGTCTTGGTAATTTCATCTAAAATGTCATCTACCAAAAATGTACAGGGAGAAAGGACTTATTTAAATATCGCATTTAGTACTTAATGTTACAAGCAAACTTATTTACTAGAATTCAAAGAAAAGTATTTGACTAAACTTTGTAAAACAATAAAAGACATGAGCTTCAAAATGTCACTGCAGACCATATAAAAAGTTTTTCACTTATAACTTGCCACATCTTTCTCATCTAAGATTTCAAAATGGCTGCCAAAAGAGCAATTGGGTCATTGCATTTACCCAAGTGAGTAAAAAAAACTTAGAACTTAACATTATTAAATAAAAGTGGGGTGGCCCTAGGTACACAAGTCTCCCTTATGGTTTGTGTCGAAAACGTGTACTATATCCTGGTTAAAAATACAATAAATGAGTGTCAACCTTAAGATCAAAACTTCTTAGGATGAGTGAGCCATAACTCTCTTAAGACTGATCAGCTATCTGCCCCCATATTCATATGGCTTCCTTTTTTTTACTGCAGTATCTACCGTAGTATTTCTTACAAACATATGAGGTTTTTTTTACCAGGTTTTACACCAGTAAAGAAATCTCAGTAACACAATAAGAATCAGGTTCTTTTTGTTATACTTCTTTTAGCTTTTACAAATTAGAACTGGCATTTTAGCTTTTGATCTTTTTGATATAGGATTTACTGAGTAAAAATTAATTTTTAATTATAGTATCATTTCAAATACATTTAAATACTATTTAATATCTATACTTATACAATTATCTAAAATTACAGCACGATTGAAATTATTAGCATACCAAAGAAAAAAAAATACAGCAAAATGCGCAGAACTTAAAAATCATCATCTCTTATTTACAAAGGTCAACTTGTTTTCTTAATGTATAAGAATATAGCTAAATTTTTAGTATAACCTTTTGAAATATACAAACATAATAAATCCAATATTAGATGTGAAATAATAAGTTCAGGTGTGATATTGTTTTCCTTCTAATCAATGTTTTCTTCTCTTTTAATACATACGTTATAGTACGAAAATACGACGCATAGAAAATCATAATACCTAGAAAAGAATCCTGTAATATCCTGAGAACTCCAGTAATCAAATATATCTACAATTATAAATGTAGTTATTTCATATAGATAGTACATTTAATTATTCATTCCGATATGGAGACGTAACGTCCTATTTTAATGTTTGAATAGCCTTGCAGCTACTATTATACATTTTCTGCTGTTTGCAATTGAAATACAGTTTATCTTCAACCTCAGAGCGTCACATTTCAATGGTTGTACGAAAATACATTAAGCGGTACTTGATTTTAATTTGCTCAAGTATGATTATTAAATTTGTGAATTAGCAATGGAATTTATAAACTAGTAGCCAGAAGGGAATAATTACTGAGTGTCAGTGAGGACTGCCACACGTGAGAAGTCACGTAAATTTTCAGTTGATTTCAAGTTGACTGTACTTAACAAGCACTGTAATGGTTGCACACTTAGTAGCACTGCTTCATCGAATTTCAATAGCTTCAGGAAATGTGCCATTATTGAGCCTAGATCTTATAGTATGATATCTAGATTGTTAAGTGAGCAAAAATTTATTAAATTAGCAATTTGATTTAAACATTATAAGCAATTTTTTTAAGTATATAAAATTAAGATTATTGGAAAGTATTTCTGTGTACCTTAATAATAGTGATGACGAATTGAATTATAATACAATATAAATAAACAAATGTCTTTTCATAAGAATGATAAATATTTGTATGTGATTGCTTTAGTTATATCAAGGGGTGATTCTGAAATTAAAGGGAATTTGAGGAGGTTAAAAACATAAAAATGATAAATAGATAACAAAATTGAAATTTTACTCTTAGAATTTTATTAAAAAAACTAATAGATTTACCACTTCAAAAAAGGTCAATGGAAAACATATTTTCTAAAAAAAACAACAGTTTTCTAATTTTGCTTTTAATCTATGTGGTTAACACAAGTCCAAATTGGCTATTTGATTAAAGTTAACGGTAAAAGTATGCTTAACGCTATTAACACTTTAAGGAATAACATTATTGAACATGGAGGTTACAAGAACAAAAAGAACTGACCTGAATTTTGAGGATTGGACAGATTTTTCACAATTAATATAAAACTATGCACATCCAACAACGTCTCCAGACAAAATGGTTGACTTGAGCCTCACTTCAGATCTGGTAAAGAAGACTATACTGCTATCTAATAGAATATTAATAAAGTTAAAGATATTCCATGGAGGGTTACCTCAGCACCCCAGGGACAATTTATGTGCTTGAAATAAAGTGGTAAAAGGAATTTAAACTTTAATTTCCTTGTGATTAGTTAATGATTTATATAATAAATAAATGTTTAACCATTATTTTTTCACAAACATATAATTAATCTGGTTAGTTTCTTCAGTTAACACTAAAAAACAGGGGTGGGCAGATTACGTGGGGTTTACATTTCCCATACATTGGATTTAAAAAAAAAAATAATAAGAATAATGATAAGAATAATAAATATGCAAAATAAAGACTGAAAACATTAAATGTAAACTTTTTTCTACTTAATACCAATTTCTTCACTTAAAGGAACCTTAAACTATCTAGAAAGTACCAAATGTATTATTACTTCCAAGGAAAATAAAAATGAATATAGAATGACAGAGTAAAAAAAAAAAAAAAAAAAAAAAAAAAAAACATACAGTGAAAATAGTAAATGATAAATGATAAAAAAGACGTAGAGAAGGAAAATTTATGAATAAATAAAAAAAAAGTAGCAAAGGCCTTACAACAGGAAGCGTATGATTGCTTTTAAAGTAAATAAAAAATACTTCTCATGTGAGTAAGTTTGATTTATAAAGGTTTCGTCACAATTTTCCCCTTTTTTTAAAGCTTGTCATTTGCAATCTTCAAAAAAAATATTCTGGAAGGATTATGCCGCGCACCAATTTCTGGAACCCGTTTCGCAGTTCAGTGAATGTGAAATTTTTATGAATGATAAAGTAATGCATTTTATTTTAAGTCACAAAACCTGTTCACTTTCAAAAATATGATAAAGTACTGGGCTTAAGACTTAGTTGATTAAAGATTATTGTTTCAGATCATTCCAAAAATATATATAGTTTTGAGTTTGCAAAGAAAATCCGTTCCAAAATGGGTGAAACTTTCAAGGACAGTAATTTTCCTTAATTGGGTACTAAAGCTTGGAAAAGGTTTTGGATAAAATTACAGATTAATCTAAATAAAAGAGAATTTTATAATTTTCTACTTAAAGTTGTTTTGGCTCCCATTCAAAATAAATTTAGCAGTCTGATGCATCCATCAATAATTTTAAATTTTTGTAAAAAAATGTTGCTATGTTTAAGTTTATCTTTGTAGAATGGGAATTTAAAAATGCATTTATATTAATATTACTTTTCTTAAAAACCATTTCAAGATAAATATTTGAAAAAAAAATGAACATTAACAAAACAAAAAATCTCCCATTCTAGTTGCAATTACTTAAAAAGATTAATCATACACTTTAAAAATTTTTTTTTACATATGCATTTTATTCAAGAAAGTGAAAAGCGGAAACGTGCATTGCACTTAAGAAATTAAAAAGCGGGAACATTATAAAAATGTATTGCCAAGGTGGACAAAAAACGTTGTCTATCATTGCGCAATATGTTGATTTCAAGGTAGAGACGACCGATGCTTTAAAAACAAGTTTTTTTCTGTCATATGACAACGAATATTACCAACTTTTGTCACTTATGTGCCAATAATTATTGTTAGTTTTTTTTTTTTTTTCCTTCTTTCATATTATTGCCATTTAGTAATCTTGAATTAAATTGAAGTTTGTAATCTTGAATTAAATTGAAGTTAGTAATCTTGAATGTGTCTTTAATAGTTAATTAAACTTATCTTTAACCTGTTTCTATATACTGAATTACATATCCCTTAAATTTTAATGGATTATATACTGTATCGTGATCAATAAAATGAACCTTATTAATATCAAAATGTGTTTGAGAATGTGTATACCCCAAAAAAACACTTTTGAAAAGTAGAACCACCAACCTCAAAAACACAAAAAACTTTCTTGCAATAAAAAAATCATAAACATGATGAAAATTTTCAGCCACAAATACAGTGATATAAAAAATGGCCAACCTCTGATTACAACTCTCGGTTGTGACTCGCTTAAGAGTGTCTGTTACTTAGTTTATTTTTAAAATTTAAGTTCCGCTCCCATAAAAATTTACGCTGCTTGAGGTTGGCGCCCGTCATAGAAATATTAACAATGCTTGCGTTTAAACTAATTTATGGCAGATTACACGAATATTCGAGTTTATGATTTCATTTGGATAGGTAGGAAATACAAAGTGGTGTAAATCTTCATATTCATGTAACTTTTAAAATAGTATAGAGAAACTGTGCTCAAACGCTTGCATAAGAATTTTTTAAGTAGGAAACTGAAGTGTTTGTGGTAAGCTTTTGTTTAGTTGATACATACATTTTGGAAATTTTTTATTGTCTGGGGGCTTTAAAGGTTAGTAATTAAGACGGGCGCCAACCTCAAGCTGCGTAAATTTTTATGGGAGCGGAACTCAAATTTTAAAAATAAACTAAGGAAGCAGACATTCTTAAGCGAGTCACAACCGAGAGTTATGTAATCAGAGGTTGGCCATTTTTTATATCACTGTATTTGTGGCTGAAAATGTTCATCATATTTATGATTTTTTTATTGCAAGAAAGTTTTTTGTGTTTTTGAGGTTGGTGGCTCTACTTTTCAAAAGTGTTTTTTTGGGGTATATCAGAACTTTTTTTTAAATACTGGCGACTTCTATTTTTTGAATTTGTCAGTTTAATCGTTATTCTATATTTCACCTATGGTACACATGGTACCAGGAATAATCATATTTATTCAAACTGCGTTCGACGATACCTTACATGCAATAATTATCTTTAAAATTGATAAACCGGAAGTGGTACCGATAGCATACCTGGTACTTTAAACATTCATATTTCGTCAAAACAAAAGTCCAACATGCCATATTTATCTTGGAATTTGATAAACTGAAAGTGGTACTATCTATGCTATATCTGGTACCTTAAACATTCATAATTTTTCAAGACAAGCCCAACGACACCCAACATGCCATATTTATCTTCAAAATTGATTAACCAGAAGTAGTACCACCCATGGTACACCTGGTACCATGAATATTCATAATTCTTCAAGTTGAATTCAATGATATCTTACATGCTAAAATCTACTTGAAAATTTACAAATTGGTTGAATGCGGATGGCAGTAACCATCAAAATCGACCACGAACGAGTAATAGAAACTTGTGTATGGCAACTCAACCCCAAAACTTAATGAAATACATTGCCATCGACAAAGAGCCTATCTGCTAAGTTTCAGCTCGTTTGGTTAGTTTGTACTCACAACGACCTATTTTAAGGCATAATAACGACTAATCAGTCCGGAACCCACAGCTTAAAGTGGATTCCGAATCACAACGAACATCCACACCTAACCCAGGAATCAAATCCGGCACCTTTAACATACAAGGCCAGAGCTTTCATCCCATTGAAAATTTATTCTAATCAATTGTTACAAATAATTATTACAAGTTTTTTACAGTCTAAATATTGCAATAAAAATTATTTTTATTATACCAAGCATTATTTTGGTTTACATATAATAACCCATTGATATCTGACAAAATTTAAAATATTTTATTAACAACAATTTTAAAATTCACTATGAAATTACAATTTTGAGGATATACGATTCTACGATTTCATTCTACAACAGAAAGTAACAAAATCAATACATCTTTAAAAACGAATGACATTTGTGCAAATTCCATTAGCCAATCGCAATGCGTGGTTCATTTAGTCCTCTGTAATGAATTGACTGTGACGTCAGCTCGCATAACCTCCACATTTATACTCTGTATTTAGCCCATAGTATCTTGCAACAAAATGTAATTGTTTTCATTTTTCAATGGAGATTTCCCGAAATTAAAATGTTTTTGAAATTTAACTCTCTCTATATTGTCATACAGTTCAAATAACACCATGCAACTTGAAGAACAAATATTTCTCTTTAATTCTGTCTCTTCAAAAATTTAATTATTTCAATTTTAAAGATGTTATAAGCCATATAATTATAGTCTAATTCGTTCTGCCTATACTTTTAACGTTACGTTCACACTCATTTAAGCCTAACATGTCGGAAAAATTAACTTCGAAATTATAGCAAACCTGTTTGGCAACTTTTGGCATATATTTCTGAACCACAATTACAAGCTGATCGCCTTTATCTGTCGCCAAATTATGAAAAGAAAAAAAGTGGTTTTAAATTAATTAAAAATAGAAAGAAATATTTAATGAAGTTCAAACCAGCGTAGGATTTTAAGTTGAAACATTCCGCATCCTATAATTCAATCCGTTTGAAGATCTATAGCTTAGTTAGGGCTGGACATTTGTCTAAATTTTTACATAAAAATCGGGCTAGAACTCGTTTTTTTATTTCATTTTGGAAATTTCAATATTTTTTTTCTTCGTTGTTTTTAATCCTAGGTACTCATTTTTTTTTCTTTGAAAGATATCACCGAGACGAATCTATGGTATTTTTTGTATAATTATGTGAAGTTTCGTAAGCGCGCTAGAAAATAGTCAATTTCGGCTTTTTCGCTGGAAGTTGTGCAGAGAATAGATACTTACTGTCGTTTCTGCCTTTTTAAGGTTGGCGGCGAAACGACCGTTTCGTCTGATTATTACCAGGATGATTACTCAAAATACATATTTATCAGAATATTTAATAAAGTATTTACATTCGTTATTTAAATTTTAGTTTCTAAAACAATTATAATCACATATATTAATGAATGGTTTTTCATTGATCTCCAGGCAGTAACTAGTTGGGTGTTTACCAAACTTTAATTAGCGTTTTCAAAATATAAGAAATTCATTTAAAGCATACATCTGATTTATTAAACTTTTTACAAAAAAATCAATGTTAGAAAATTAATTATATTAACTGAACTGGAAGGGAACAGTATTTTTCAAAAACTTTAAGGACATTTTAATCTTTGTATTTTTTAAGTAACTTATCAAAAATGCCTTTAAAATTTAATTTTCCGTAATTTTAGTGTATGAATTAAACAAGTTATAAAATGGTCACATTATTTTTTTCATTAAGATCATTTCTCTGTATTTCTCTTATACATTAAAAGTTTGTATTTTTAATTATTAAGGTATTCACAGAGTAAATACTTATGGCTTAAATTAATAGTATATATTTGAAAATATCAGCCGCATTAAGCGGTAAAAACCATTTTTAACTTTAATTTAATGATGAATTTATTAGGAATATAGTTTGGAGGGGTTAAGTACATAACTTTCAATTAAAATTATAATTGCAAAATAAGCTACTAAGATGGAAATATATTTTAAACGTTAATATTTTATAGTCATTTAAAAATATATAGGATATTAAAGGAAATTATTCTTGAATTTCAAAATTTAGCAAATATCTCTGAATAAATGTTCTATCTCGCATAAGAAGTATTAAAGAATACTGAAAATTCAATTTTTAAGTCGCCCAAATAGTTATTGTACATGACACAAACATATTTCATCGTGCTTTTCTTTAAGATACCAACGTTTCTTGTTTTTTGCTGAAGAAAGATTATTTAAAAGAATCTTTAATAAAACAAAATTTATAATTAATTTTAAATTCATTGTTCTTAAATTTATAATTGATTTTTTTGAAATACTATTTCAAGTAATAATCAATGATTAAATGTTTACTTCATCTTTTGATACTTGTTTTTTTTTTTTTTTTTTTTAAGATACCCACACATACTAAAATAGTTAATCTTCTGTCCTTTTTTACAACTAAATCTTATTTCAATTGTGTTTAAATATAAAAATCAACTAGGCAGAGAATTTATGGAATTTATTTAGCATTTGAAAATAAACTGTTTTCAGCATTTTAATTTGTACGAAGTACTTCTAAATTTTAGTTTCATTGATTCATAATAAAAGCACTTTGTAAGCTACTGAAAAAAAAAAATCGTCCATAAATTCTAAATTAAATAATATTGATTTTAAAATTATACAAACAGTAAAGCTTTATTTTCGAAGCTTTTTATTTCTTTACTGTTGAATTTCTTTTCAGATCCTAAACCATAATTCTAATAATATCGAAATGATGCAAAATTAGGACAAAAGAATTTGGATTAATATTATAATAAAGAAATTCTGGGAAAATGGAATTTTTAATGTCAAATTACCTAAGAGATAAGGAGAATATACATTTAAACTGACCATTGTTAATTGTTTTAGATATTGTATATAGTTAGTTTTTACATTAAGCATTTTTCCATAAAATTATTTTTTTTTTTAAATATGGATATCATTTAAAAGTTAAAACGTGTTAAATCATTTTCTTTTAAAAAATGGTTTTGTATTTTTTGTGATTCAATTAATAATTCATATCCATTTGTGATTCATCAACTATTTTATATGCTTTAATTGAATATGGTTAAAATTTACAATAAACAATAATTTTAATGAGAGAATGGGAAATCCACTCATTCTTATTGTTGTCCAGGGAAATAAGTTAATAGGTAATAACACCAGGATATGTTAATATTTCCTATTTGTCGGGAACTAAAGTCGGAAGTATTTTACAAGATGAAATCCTCCTTTGATTTGGGTTGTATACAATAGTTTTTATCATACATCAAGTTCAAATCAATACTGTAGCGCGGGATCTGTAGCACGTGATTATTGTGCGAGAATACCTTCATTTCATGCTCTCTCGTGAATTGCGTTTGATTCGAAAACAATTCGCCCACAGAAACAGTTTTATATTTTTCCTTTTAAAAGTTAGTTGGATTCTTAACGCTTTGAAGAGCGCTTGTAAATATTAAAAAGCTTAGTTGTTCAGTGTTCTCTCGTTTATGTTTCACTTTGTATAATACGATGTTAAAAAAAATTTGTTTTATCATTAAAAGGAAACTTTACAAGGCTACCTTGATAAAGGATTATTAAGTTACCTTTTAATCCCCATTGGATTGTTGTGTAATTAAGTATTCATAAAGTTTAAATCAATACTTCAGAGGTTTTATTGTGCAGGAGGGTTTTAACTAAAATTACGCACATGTAAAAAGTTTAATAGTTTAATAGAATGTTAATCTTAGTGTAATTTAGAATGTCTAAGTTTAAAACATACAAATTGGAAAAGAAGCAAACAGAATATGGATTTGGGGTCCCTCAAAAAACGTAAAGGGTAAACCCGGGCTTTATGGGCCTTGTCAGTAATCAGGCCTATCTAAAGACTTTTATTTCTCCCAAAACAATACAAGACTTTATTAAATATTCGTAAAACTATTAAAATAAATTTTGAAACGAAAATATTACTTATCAAAGAAAAATTCAATACTATTTTCCGAGATAACTATATTTTCATATCACTTACTATTACTATTGGTCATTCCATGTCAAATCAACACGGCTCCCAACCCGACCCCTTTGGAATTTAATAAAATTTTGCTCACTTGTTGGATTCCTAGAGAAAAGAAACAATGTCCAATATTAGGTTTGAATATCGTTTGGTTTCTGAAATACGGAGCTTCAAAAATGGGCCAAATGATCAAAATTTCGAATTTCTTGCTTTACAAATTTGCACATAATTTTGTCCCTAATTATCATAGAACATTGCTTTTTTGGTGTGAAAAAAAGCTGAGTATTATCATTTAAAAGCTGAAAAGGTATCATTTAAACCTATTTTTAAAAAATTTCATTTTAGGGTCACACAGTTAGACCTTTGACTTTCAATATCTCAAAAAGGGGTATTTTTAATTTTGTTTTCAAAAAAATATATTTTCTACATACATTAATTCTCGACAAAAATCAATTGGTTTCATTTTGAGGCTGCAATTTGAGGGCAAGTACTAAATTTAAATGCAAACCTTTGTCCTAGCTTCCAACGATAATCACATGTGGGTGCGAAGTGAAGATTCCCTTATTCGCAATATCTAATGCAAAAGAATGTACAAGGAACTGAGTATAAATTGTCTAGTTTTTTTTAAAAATTACAGAATGAAAATTTAATTCTTGGATCTTTTGTTAAATGTATGGAAGAGTTACCGTGTTTTATAATTGGTTTTTCCAAGTTTTCTGATGTATGAAGAAATAATTGCCTTTACAGGGGATCGAAGTGGAACATTTACCGTTTGTATTTGTCATATTCATAAAAATGTGATATTAATGCTGATAGGATTAATGCCGAACGAATTAAGTAAAGAAATTGCAACTCCATTAGATTCCTGTTAAACTGCATATCTGCAATTGTTAGAAATTTTCCTCAAACAATATATTACCTGTGATATTGTAAAAATTGCCCATAATTCGAGAAATTTATCTAGAGTATAGAAAAACTTTTTCATAAAAATGAGAATATAAGAGGAAAAGAAAAGCAGTGAAATGTTTTTTTCAGGTTTAATCTTGAAACTTCGTAGACCCTTTGTTATGACTTACTAATTTATTTTTGGAGAAACTTGTAATACTTTAACGCCTTTAATGTTAAAGAGCAGCCACATTTCTATAGTGCTAGTAAAAAATTTTATATCAGAATGTCAGATTACTATCGATTTTTTGAAAAATTACTTCGATATCATTTAAGATGTATTTCACGGATGTAATCTATTTCAAGAAATACAAAATTAAAAAAAAAGACTAAAAGGGAAAAGAAAGTGAATATGATAAAATGATATTCCTCTGGTAAATTAATTTCGACATATTTCAAAGGTAATACGATTAATAAAAAAACGTGTTTCTATTTTTGAGATATTCCTTTTGCTAAATAATATGTACAAATAAATTATCCTGATTGTTTGTAACGCTCTTTAAAAAAAAAAATCACAAAATTCTATTTATGATCATGTTTTTAATTTTATAGGAAAATTGTTTTACATAATTTATGCGCGATAAGCAGACATTAACCATAATAGTTTTTAGACAATAATTTAGGTTAAAATTTATTTGTCTATTATATATGTATAAGAAGATAGTAAAACGAGATGATATATATGATAAGAGTGGATTACAGCTTCAATTTAAGTTGATAACTTGGCATAATAACCATTTAATTCATTAGAAAACTAGATAATTCACATTTAATTCCCTGTATATTCTTTTCTATTGAGTTTTGTAAATGTGATAATCTTCATTTCGTAGCCAAAGTTGATTATTGGGCGAAGTTAATAATAATAATGTTTTGTATTTAAATACATTACTTGGTATCCCATTGGCCAAATGAAACCAACAGATTTTTGTAGGAAATGAATCTACTTACCATACACTTACCGAATTCCACGAATAACGGACAATTGTTACAGTCCCAACAAAGTAACATATTGTTTGAGGAGAATTAAAGACAATTGTATGTACGCAGGTTTAAAAGAAATCTAATGGAGTTTCGATTTCTTTATTTAATTCATTCAAATGACATCTTCTCAGCAATAATTTCACATTTTTATGAATATGACAAACACAAACAGTAAGTTTTCCACTTCACCCTGTTAAGGCATTTATTTGAACGCACATCAGTAAATTTGGAACTCCCCTACACATTTAACAAAAGATCTAAGAATTAAATCTTCATCATTTAATTATTTTTAAATACTAGATATTTAACATTTAGTTTCATGCACATTCTTTTGAATTAGGTTGGTTGGTTGTTTTGTAGACCCATCGACCTATTTTTGCACAACAATGGCTAATCAGGCTGGAGCTACAGCTTAACGTGGATTCCGAACCACAACGAACATCAATGTTTAACTCAAGATTCAAACACGACAGCTTTGGCTTGCGAAGCCAGAGCTCTTAATTCCACAGTCATCAGGTGAACCTCTTGCATTAGGTATCGCGAATATGGAAATCTTCACTTCGACCCACTGTAACGGCACTTATTTGTTCGTATATCAGCAAACTTGGAAAACCCAATTATAAAATATTGTAACTCTTTCATACTTTCAACAAAAGATCCAAGATCTAAATTTTCATTAATTAATTAAATAAAAAAAAAACTTATAAAATTTACATTCAGTTCTTTTTATATTCTTGTACAGTAGGTATCTCGAATATGTGAATCTTCACTTTGCCGCCACAGGAGATTATCATTGGAAGTTAAGAATAAGGATTTGCATTTAAGGAGACATGGTACCCAAAAAATTATTTTCAGAAATTGCACCACTAAAATTTAAACTATAATAATTTTACATTGTGTGGATGGCAAATAAATATAATTTAACCGACAAAAATATTTTGAATAATTTAATTTATTTCAATTTGTTTCAAACTTTTTCGAAATGCTACTTCTTTCACAATTTTAAGTAATTTTCCATGAAATTTTTGCAATACATTCGTATTATAATTGTTAATAATAGTTAGTATGGAATTAAAGATGCAAACTATAGAAAAATAACGAACTGAGTAACACAGTGTTAAAGATTTATTTTTCAGCTTTGATAGTGTGAGAGGGTTTAAAAAATACAATATAACTTTTTATCTATCAAATGTACAGGTATACATTTTTGCGCAGCTATTCAGAAAGATATTCTTCACAATATGGGATAAAAATTTAAAAAATCACATTTTCGTCATTTTTTGGGTACCATGTACCCTTGAATTTATAACTTTCCATCCCATTGCGTTCCCAAAATGAAACCAATAGATTTTTGTAGAGAATTAATGTACAAAGAAAATATATTTTTTGAAAAAAATAAAAATACCCTTTTTTGAGATATAAAGGTCAAATGTAAAACTGTTTGACCTTAAAAGGAAAATTTTAAAAAATAGGCACTAATGATACATCATAAGAAAGTCCACATATTCAGCTTCTTTTTTTATTCCAAAAGCAATGTTTTATCATAATAAAGGACAAAATTATGTGAAAATTTATAAAACAAGAAATGCGAAATTTTGACCTTTTAGCCCATTCTTGAATTGCCGTATTTCAGAAACCAAATGATATTCAAACCTAATATTGGCCATCTTTTCTTTTCACTGTGAATCCTACAAGTGAGCAATATTTTATTAAGTTTCTGAAGAGGTCGGGTTGAAAATGCCACTTTTGTGAGTTAATTTGACATGGAATGACCCTATTATAATTTATTCAATAGTTAGCATTTTATATTTCATCATATATCTTGAAAAAAATTAGGACAGGACATTGAAAAACAGATATCCAATTTTTAATTTAACAAAAAACTGTTTTATACCAGCAATGCAATTTCAAACTTTTCAGGAAAATATATGAATTAAATATTAATCTTATCTAGATGTAAGCTCCAAATTTTCGATCATACATTAGGTACCCAATTACCTACCTTCATGTACAACGAATTTATAATTTTAGTTTTTAAAACCCAATAAAAATTCTCAGTATAATGCTAAATATTAAAAAAAAAAAAATGCAGTTGTTAAGATATTTATGAAAATAAAAGTGTATGCCTTATTAGGTAAACGTAAATGTTTTATTTTCAAATCATTTCAAATTGAAATCAAAATGTCAATCTGTTTCATGAAACCAAACAATCTTAAGTGATGTAGTTCCAATTTATGTTCAATGGAAATATTTATATTTTCTTATTTTGTAAACAAATTATTTCAATTCATGAGCTGGTAATAGTTTCCCCACCTAAGGTTTTTGACGTGCATTTGTTGAAGTGCTTGCATGCATTTTGAATTAGTTTCTGTTTTTTTCGTCTTCACGAATTATTCTTTTATTTATTGAAAAAATGTAGAACGTTTAAATTAATTTCTATATTTATAAAATAATATCAAACTGTTACGAAAACGTCAATTTTTAATACCATTCTAAGGAATTTAATATAAAAAAGTAATTATTTGAATAAAAATCCAAAATTAGTCTTTAAAAAAATTACTTCACTTTTTTTTCCCAAAAAATTTAAAAAGATAGTTCATCTATAAGTAATTTTTGTAAGTACAAATTACGAACTAAAACTTCGCAAAAAATTCAACTCCAAAATAATGGGTTTTAGAGTGTTTGGTTTAGTGCCTTGTTAATGGGAGAAGAATAAACATTTCTCTTTTCTGTTCCAGAGCTTCATCTTCCACGTAGAGAGCCACCCAGAATACCCGCAGTTCCTTCAATGCGTAAGCTTCAACTTCTTCCCAACTCCGTACCATAAGATGGCATACAATATCTTCTGCCTGCTGGGTGTGTATGGTGTACCTCTGGCAATTATCATCTTCTGCTACTCCATGATACTTTGGGCTATTTCTAGAAGATCCAGGGATTCGGATGGTAAGTCAACATTCGATTTGTTTTAAAGAATGAGTCAGATGTTGAAATAACGATTAATTAAAAAAATAATATAAAGATGAAAATTGACATCAAAATTGAAAGGTCCTCTTTGAAATGTCTCTATTTTTTTCCTCTTTTTCTCTATTGAAATCCTTCTGCTATTCAAATAAAATAGAAAACAACAAAAAAGATCCTATATACAGTCATTCGATAGGCGATAGATTGATTGTCGGAATTGTTTTCATTCTCTGAAACTATTTTTGCTTCCAAAGTACCAAATGGGGCTCTATTCCAAGTATTTTTTCTCGACGATTATTCTGCCTTGAGATATTAATGCCAATAAACGTTTGAAAATGAAGTTTGCAATAAAATACATGTGTTGCGAGGGAGAATTGGGGAGGGGGGATCAAATTCGTACGGTGATGATTTGCGGCACTGGTCTTCAGCGGAGAGAAAAATGAACTGATCGGCATAAAAATAGTGTTGACAGAAATTGAAGTTTTGCGTAAAGTACAAACTCTCAACATCATTGGAATTGATTTACTAATAAAACATCGATCTTGCGTATATTCCGGCTCTTCGGAAGTGCGATTCTATTGTTGCACGTCATTTTGTTGTCATTCACAGAATCTCGAGATCATACCTCTGAATAACTATACCTGAAATTTCATTTAGATTTGTTGAATGGAACGGAAGCTAGAGGTCCATATATAGGCAAAGTTTCATTATAAACACACTGTACATATTTTAATTAAATGCACGAATGCATCCTTAGATATTAACAGTATAAGTTCAAGAATTTGTGAGTTTTATTTTACATTTCCTCTATCATCAGTTAAAATAACCATAATATCTTTTGAATGTCTGAAAAAAAAAATTCTATAAATCACACTGTCTTGATGTTATGTGTCTGTATCTAATCAGTAGGGCGTATCCAAAAAATCGAAGTTTATCAAATCTCTTAGCGGTAGTGCGGAAAAATTGTGGACATTCATCAGTAATAAGTGTGTGAAATTTTAGAACTCTGGGTTAATATCTTCTGTCGCCTCAATGGCCCCAAAGTTCCGAAAATTGGGCTAAAAGTGTTTAAAATTCAAAAATTCCTAAAAATTCCCATATTTCGTTTGACGATTGGGGGTAATGGTTAATGTTAGTATTGTTTGACAGCAACAACTATAATTTTTTTTTAAATTATAGGTTAATATCTTCTGTTGCCTCAGTGAACCGGAAATTCCGAAAATTTGAATAAAAAGGAATACAATTCAATATTTAATCAGCAGTCGCAGATTTCGTTGATTGTTTTGAGGTAGCACGTAATAAAAATTACTTTTTTCAACAACAAAAAATATGCAAGAATTATTGGTTAATATCTTCTACCACACTGGTTTTGGCGTACTGCAAGAAAAGTAAAGTGGAACACCTCTATTTTCACACCCGAGAAACAAACAGGAACGACCAATAAATCACGTGATCATTTTCATTTGTTTAGTATTTAGTCTAACTCTGGAACATTTTCTTTCAGTTAGTTTCGATCTTCTTATCAAACATATTTGCAGCAAAGTAGTCGTTTCTTTTTAAGGAATTTTTTTTTTTTTTTTACTCGTAGCTTAATGTCGTAGTCATTTGTTAGTAAAATATATTGGTAAATATTAGAAATGCAAGAATCATCGCTTTCAAAGTTTTCAAGTCGACAAATGCTGCAATGCCCTACTTTTGGAACACCGAAGGATTTTTCACGCATGCTGCCAACACATGAAGACGTCATAAGATGTTGCGCTCATGAGAGATGGCGTATTGGTAATGAAACTGATGGAAATAAAGAACCATGCTTCTCTGTTATTGCAGAAACTGTTGCTTTTAAAATTGAAAGCTTATACGTCGATTCCTCCGGTCCTTCTGTTTCACATAAGCGTGTTTGTGATATGATTCACGCTTACTATAAAAAATATCATTCAATCATGAAAAATATAAAAAGTGTGGGAAGAAGCAAGGCTGCTCTTGAAAATGTTGAGAACTTTAAAACGGAAGCAAAGAAACTATTCGACATATCTTCCTGTAAATGCGCTAATTTTAAGGAGTGTATCTGTCCAACAGAGAGCAAAGTTCCGCGAAATGATCAGGCGTTTCTCAAAGACCAGAGAACGGAAAGAAAAATGTTCATTGGAAGTGTTGATGTACTCAAAACAAAACGACTTCAGAAACGTCAAATGCGAGTACAACAAAATGCTGTGCAAAGTAAAAAAAAGGTTTCTCCTGCTTCTGTTTCAAGCTTTACTCTGGAAAATGAAGATATGATGGAGGTGGAGGCGGAGGTGGATACCAAAGACGAGCCCTACACACCGTTTCTTCAGCAGGATTCAAGGAGTCTTCAGATGCGTGTAAAATTGGACAACACAATTATTGTCAGTCAAAGATGTGGTGTTTCTGACAGAGTCACGGCTGTTATAGCATCGAGTATTATGAAAGATTTGGGTTTAATGTCGGATTCCAGTCTCATCACAGACAAAAACAAAGTATGGAGGGAATAATCAAGAGTTTACAAGCAAATGGTATCAAAAGTAAATGAAAATCGTTCCAATCTATCTGGCCTTTATTTTGATGGCCGGCATGACAAAACTTTAACATCAGAAACACTCGAGGGAAAGCAGTTCCAAAGAAGAATTGTAGAAGCGCATTACTGTATTGCATCGGAGCCTGGTTCTTCGTACGTGGGGCATGTTACACCTGAAAGTGGATGTAGCCTTCATGTAATGAACATCATTTACGAATACGTAACAAGTACTTTTTCGGATGATTTTAGCAAGCTCACAGTTGTCGGGTGTCACGGCACTGTGGTGAACACAGGAATGTTTACTGGTGTAATTCGCAGGCTTGAAATGAAACTTCAGAGACCACTCAAATGGATTGTCTGCTTACTTCATTTTAATGAGTTGCCATTACGACACTTATTCCAGTCAATAGAAGACAAGTCTTCTGGCCCTTCATCTTACACTGGAGACATTGGACGAAAACTTAAAGGATGTGAAAAACTTTCAGTCGTTGCTTTTAATAATATTAAATGCGAGTTGCCACACATTGATAGTAGATTACTCAGTTCAGATCAGAAATACTTATTCTACATTTGCACTGCCATTAGTTCTGGCATTTGTAGTTTAGATCTAGCCAACCGAGAACCAGGAACGTTGAATTTGGCCCACTGACTAACAACTGTAAATCGAATACTGAGGTTATATATATCTACATCAGACCCATCAAATGAGCTACTAACTTTAGTTGAATTCATTCTAAGAGTCTACGCACCCTCATGGTTCTGAATTAAGATTAATCACTAAATAAAAGATGGTCCTAGACATCTGTGGCATTTCATAAGCTCATCTCGGTACTTGCCGGTAAGAAGTATTGTGACGTAATCGATCCAGTTATTTGTCGAAACGCTTATTTTGCTGCTCTAGAAAACATGCTTTTGGCCATGTTAACTGATGAAAGATGTCATATCAGAATCATTGCAGCTCGAAGAATAATAAAGGCAAGAGAAATTAGCCGAGGTGTGCGCAGATTCGTAATTCCTGATATCAATTTTGAAGCTGAAGACTACATTGATCTCATTGACTGGAAAAATTGTTTTGTGACATGCCTCCAGTTCTCCCAGAGATAAGTTCTCAAGATCTTTTGAAAATGACAGAGGACGGTATGCCGAAGGCCTGCTTGTACTTCATACAATTTCCTTCACATACACAAGCAGTCGAGAGAATTGTGAAACTTGTCACGGCAGCCTCCGATAAAACAGTTGAGCATGAAAGCAGTGATAAATTCAAACTCTACTCTAGAATCCAGAAAACACATGTCGAAATTCGAGATAAAAAATGATTACAAGTAGTAATGCAATCTTCAATTGTATATTTGAAAGGCAATAACATTTCTGATCAATTTAAAATGAGGTAAGTGTGACGTGTATTTTTTTTTTTTTTTTTTTTTTTAATTTTTTTTTTTTTTTGAAATTTACCCTTTTATTTTCCAAAATTTGGTGTTGCTGAGGTAGCACAAGATATTAACCTATAATTATAAAAAAATTATAGTTGTTGTTGTCAAAAATAGTAACTAGTAAGCACCATCCTTAAACTCACAGCGAAATCTGGAATTTTTTATGAATTTTTGAATTTTAATCACTTTTAGCCCAAATTTCGGAACTTTCGAGCTATTGAGGCGACAGAAGATATTAACCCAGAGTTTTAAAATTTCACACACGTATTAGTGATGGGTGTCCGCAAATTTTCCAAACTACCGCTAAAAGATTTGAAAAATTTCGATTTTTTTTTTCTATACGCCCTACTAATCAGTTTGATAAATATAGTTGTAACATCGAAACTTGATAACGCTTAGTTTCCAAGATTCATAGTGATAGAGACACAGGTATAAACCTAAAGAGAATAAAATTGTTATTAGGATAGTAGTTGGGGTAGAAGTTTGTGATAAATCTTAAATTTTTATTTTTCGTCAATTATCTTAGAATAAATACCCCCTCTAAGTCTATGTTTTGAATGAATCTTAATGTTTTAAATTTTGATTTTTCCTCTAATTATCTGAGAATATATACATTCTCTAATTCTATGTTTGACAAAATTCAGAACCAAAATACAAGAGTTAAATGCACAGCAAATTAAGTATGTTTCTTAAGAATGACTAGAAAAGATTTGGATATATTTTAAGAACTATAAAAGTTTAAAAATGTGTCCTTTAAAGTATGCAAGTAAGCATCACGAATAATTATATTTTTCGAATATGTATCATAAATAATAGCTACTTCATTAATGCTTGGAAATATGTTTACGATTCTCAGTCATAAGCATAGTAAAATTGTATTGGAACAGCTTTCCGTATTATTTTGAAGTATGAATCTGATTATGCTTCCTTTTGTTAAGATATATGCTATTCTTTATAAAGTTTCTCCGTTAATCTTTCGTTTAAAGAGTTTAAACATAATAATCAAAACAAGAGAGTACTAGTTAACAGGAAGTCTAACAAGCTAAAACTCATGTTATCTAAAAAGCTACTATTTAAGTGTTAGATTTATGTGTTTCAACTCACTCTAAGATTTCTTGTACTTTGATAGAATGTTCTTTGATAGGCAGGCTACTGTGAATTTTAAACTTTGAGCTGTATGACTTTTCAGAAAAATGTGTTTTTCTGAAAAATTATATTCATAAAGTTTTAGTTTTGCATTAAATATGAATTTATTGCCGTATAAATTAAGGGGATGCAGGTATTTTCCCCCCATTTTATCTTATTTATCACATAGTTCTATTTAAGTAACGTCTCTTAAATCAGTTACTAATTTCTTAAAAAAAAAGGTATTTAAAAGTAAATAACTACACAATTTAAATACATTTATAAAAAATTGAAATATATATACTTTACCGGCAAGTGTGAAATGCCGTTATTGTGTAGAATGCCTGTTGTCATTAGTCACCAGTACGAAATATAATAATTATTATATACTTCCCTAGACATTGCTCATAATAGCTAGGCTTACTATAGAATGACAAATGCTATTTTGGCAAAGTATGAAAACATTACTTTTATTCAAGCGTTTGTGATACTGAGCTTGAAACTATATACCAATAAAAATCAGAGCTATATTTTAGCCACCAAAATAGTTTATGACATATGAGTTTTAATACGCGCATAGCCTACTTTTTTGACTTTTACAAGTACAAACTAATTAAAAAAAGGTGATTTTGAGGCTGCGATGCCACAAACAGCAGCCCGAAATAAGAAGGGGAATTTTTTTAGGTTCAATTGGTCGTAAGACCAACGAAAATGGTAGTAATTTTTCTTTTTAGAGCGCAAAGCGCGCGCACACAATACTTTTTAGAGAGTTCTACAGTAACAAGTAATATAAAAAAAAATAAAAAAATTATTTCGCGGGATGAGATTCTCCACCTAAAAAGAAGAAGTACAACCCATTTTCTTGGCCAAATTGTCAATTAAACCACACAAAAAAGTACTCCTGCCTATATCGGGAAGTCACTTTTTTAACTCAAGTACCAAAAACACTTTTTTTAAATCACTTGATTTTGTAAAACTCTCTAAAAAGTAAGGAGTGCGCATGCTTTGCACTGAAAAAAAAAAGAATTACGACCTATTTTGTTAGCCTGATGGCCAATTGAACCTAACAAAATTCCTCTACCTATTTCGGGCATTAGTTTGTAATATCTCACCCCCAATGTAATTTTTTTTAAATCGCCTGATATTGTAAAACTCTTTAAAAAGTAGGATGTGTGCGTTAAAAGTCACGTATCACGTGATATTCGAAATGAATATGAGATGTATTTCATACTTTTCCTGTTTCTCATTTGACATTCTATAGAATGCCTGGAAAATGTGTGAAATACGAATGGTAGGGCGTATCGAAAAAAACCAAAATTTTTCAAATCTTTTAGCGGTAGTGCGGAAAATTTGTGGACACCCATCACTAATACGTGTGTGAAATTTTAAAACTCTGGGTTAATATCTTCTGTCGCCTCAATACCTCGACAGTTCCGAAATTTGGGCTAAAAGTGATTAAAATTCAAAAATTCATAAAAAATTCCAGATTTCACTTTAAGTTTAAGGATGGTGCTTACTAGTTACTATTTTTGACAACAACAACTATTATTTTTTTTATAATTATATTTGATATCTTCTGCTACCTCAGCAACACCAAATTTTGGAAAATAAAAGGCTAAATTTCAAAAAAATAAATAAAAAAATACACGTCACACTTACCTCATTTTAAAGGGATCAGAAATTTTATTGCCTTTCAAATTCGGAACCATGAGGGTGCGTAGATTCTTAGAATGAATTCAACTAAAGTTAGTAGCTCATTTGATGGGTCTGATGTAGATATATATAACCTAAGTATTCGATTTGCAGTTGTTAGCCAGCGGGCCAAATTCCACGTTCCTGGTTCTCGGTTAGCTAGATCTAAACTACAAATGCCAGAACAAATGACAGTGCAAATGTCTAATAAGTATTTCTGATCTGAAATGAGTAATCTACTATCAATGTGTGGCAACTCGCATTTAATATTATTAAAAGCAACGACTGAAAGTTTTTCACATCCTTTAAGTTTTCGTCCAATGTCTCCAGTGTAAGATGAAGGGCCAGAAGACTTGTCTTCTATTGACTGGAATAAGTGTCGTAATGGCAACTCATTAAAATGAAGTAAGCAGACAATCCATTTGAGTGGTCTCTGAAGTTTCATTTCAAGCCTGCGAATTACACCAGTAAACATTCCTGTGATCACAATACCGTCACACCCGACAACTGTGAGCTTGCTTAAATCATCCAAAAAAGTACTTGTTACGTATTCGTAAATGCTGTTCGATACATAAAGACTACATCCACTTTCAGGTGTAACATGCCCCACGTACGAAGAACCAGGCTCCGATACAAAACAGTAATGCGCTTCTATTATTGTTCTTTGGAACTGCTTTCCCTCGAGTGTTTCTGATGTTAAAGTTTTGTCATGCCGGCCATCAAAATAAAGGCCAGATAGATTGGAACGATTTTCATTTAATTTTGATACCATTTGCTTGTAAACTATTGATTTTTCCCTCCGTACTTTGTTTTTGTCTGTGACGAGACTGGAATTCGATTCCGATATTAAACCCAAATCTTTCATGACATTCAATGCTATAGCAGCCGTGGCTCTGTTAGAAACACCATATCTTTTACTGACAATAATTGTGTTGTCCAATTTTACACGCATCTGAAGACTCCTTGAATCCTGTTGAAGAAAAGGTGTGTAGGGCGCGTCTTTGGTATCCACCTCCACCTTCATTATATCTTCATTTTCCAGAGTAAAGCTTGAAACAGAAGCAGGAGACGCCTTTTTTTTACTTTGCACAGCATTTTGTTGTACTTGCATTTGACGTTTCTGAAGTCGTTTTGTTTCGGGTACATCAACACTTCCAATGAACATTTTTCTTTCCGTTCTTTGGTCCGCTGAGGAACGCCTGCTCATTTGGTGTAACTTTGCTCCCTTTTGGACAGATACACTCATTAAAAATAGCGCATTTACAGGAAGATATGTAGAATAGTTTCTTTGCTTCCGTTTTAAAGTTGTCAAAATTTTCACGAGCAGTCTTGCTTCTTCCCACACGTTTTATATTTTTCATGATTGAACGATTTTATAATAAGCGTGTTTCATATCACAAACACGCTTATGTGAAACAGAAGGAATGGATGAATCGACGTATAAACTTTCAATTTTCAAAGCAACAGTTTCTGATATATCAGAGAAGCATGGTTCTTTATTTCCATCAGTTTCATTACCAATACGCCATCTCTCATGAGCTCAACACCTTATGACGTCTTCATGTGTTGGCAGCATGAGTGAAAAATCCTTCGGTGTTCCAACAATAGGGCATTGCAGCATTTGTCGACTTGAAAACTTTGAATTTGATGATTCTTGCATTTCTAATATTTACCAATATCTTTTACTAACAAATGACTACGACACTAGGTTACGAGTAAAAAAAGTTCCTTAAAAAGAACTACATTGCTGGAAATATGTTTGATATGAAGATCGAAACTAATTGAAAGAAAATATTCTAGAGTTAGACTAAATACTAAACAAATGAAAATTATCACGTGATTTATTGGTCACTCCTATTTGTTTCTCGGGGTGAAAATAAGGGTGTTCCATTTTACTTTTCTGGCAGTACCCCACACCCAGTGTGGTAGAAGATATTAACCAAAAAAACTTTTTGTTGTTGAAAAAAGTAATTTTTATCACGCCCTACCTCAAAACGAAATCTGGGACTGCTGATTAAATATTGAATTGTATTCCTTTTTATTCAAATTTTCGGAATTTCTGGTTCACTGAGGTGACAGAAGATATTAACCTATAATTTTTAAAAAATTTATAGTTGTTGTTGTTAAACAATACTAACATTTAACCACTACCCCCAATCGTTAAACGAAATATGGGAATTTTTATGAATTTTTGAATTTTAAACACTTTTTGCCCAATTTTTGGAACTTTGGGGCCATTGAGGCGACAGAAGATATTAACCCAGTATTTTAAAATTTCTCACACTTATTACTGATGAGTGTCCACAAATTTTCCGCACTACCGCTAAGAGATTTGATAAACTTCGATTTTTTCGATACGCCCTAATGAATGGTTTCATACATTGTCGGCTAGTGTTTAGGCATTCTATAAAATGTATTTCATACTTGGTGGGTAACATATATATAAAATTTATGAATCATATATGGACAAAATAAGGTTTTGATTTAATAGTTTTACTTATTTTCAAGAGACGTGTTAGGGTTTATTATATGGTATACTAGTTGATATTGAGTTCATTCACTGATAGATTGAATTTTCATAAATGAAAATACACATTTGTATTCGTTAAAAAAATGTCATAAATTTTTAAAGGATTTTAATAAGGTATTATTGTGTCTAGAAAAGAAACTTCTTTAAATAAGTTGTAACTAGGCATTTGGAGTTCATAGTAAATCTACAATACAATGATTTTATGGTATAATATTAAAAAAAAAAAAAAAAAAAAAAAAAAAAATTAAAAAAAAAAAAAAAAAAAAAAAAGGTTGTTTGAAATATATGAACATTGTATAACTGCATATAATCGTCGTCTCCTTTTCGTATTTCAGGATGTTTAGTTCTCTATAATTTTTTTTTTATCTTATATAATCTAAATAGTCTCCATGAACTTGTATCTCACATTAATTGTTTTAAAATAAAAACTATTGAAACAAAATTCACAGTTGCTTTCCAACTGCAGCAGTTTAACTTTGTTAACAATATAACGTCAAAACATTAAAAAATTATATTTGAGCAATAACTATTAGGCAGTCATTAAAATAATTAACTCATATTTTGAATGTTTTTTTTTTTTTTTTTTTTTTTTTTTTTTTTTTTTAAATACTCTAATAACTTTTAATTTTGGTTCGTTATGGTAATGAAAGAAATATAAATATCGCCACATCTACCAATTTGTAAAATTAAACGAAAGCCATTATTTAACTAATTACGAAAGTACAAGCCATTTCTCTACTAAATGAACCATTATATTTATTTTCAGAACGTTACTATATCAATAATAAAAAAAAAATAGTACGAGAACACATATTTTTCAGATTAAATAGAAAAAATATTTATCTAATTTGTATTTTATCTTAATTGCTGTCATCTTGGATACCAATTTACTTAACAAAGGACACTTTTTAACGGCATATTTTTTATTAGTTAAAAAGCTATTATATTAGGTATAAAAAGGTGTAAAAGCAACATCGAATGAAATACGATAATATTTATCAGTCTACTACTATAGATTAAGTAAGGTACTGGAAATTCTAAATAAAAGCGCGTTTACATTAACTTTCGCATTATCATATTTGAACGAATATTCAAATATACATTGAAAGAACGCACATTAAAATGAATGTTTGATACACACAAGTTACAGCAAACAAAAAGTGAGTAACTATTTAAAGTTGTTTGTACAGTAAAAATTTATCAGAATAAAAATAGGGTTGCAGGTTCGAGTCCCGTGTTTGGCATGGGTGTTTGTAAATGTATGTTGGCTTGTCTAATGACGAATGTTTCGGTGCATTATAGCCCTCGTGTTGCTGACGGTGCCAGATAATCTGAAAACAACCAACCAGAATAAAAATAGCGTTTGCTACTGAATATATTATAACGGTAAGTCGTAAACTAATGTAATATTGACACGAATATTTTTAATTTGCAAAAAGTATTATATTTGAACAGAATTGATATCAATACCAACATTATATCAAATAAATTTAAATTTTAGATTGTCAAGTACTTAAAAATATTTTTGAAATAAAACGTAGAAAAATTATTTATTAGCTCCCATTTTAGAAATTACAAAGAAAACTTAATATTGATAACTTTCTTGGTAATATAAAGCAGAGACACACAGGCAAAGTCTATCAAAAACATATTATTTATGTCCTTGCTTTAAGGTATCAAGTTTGTCAATTTATTAATGTGTTTACAAATATTCTCAAAGTATAGAAAATACATTGTTCACCATATTGTTCTCCTTTCAATTCGTGAAAATGTTTTATCGTGTTTATACTACTCAAAGATAAACTTATAATTATTTTTTATTTACTTAAACTACAAGGATAATAAAACAAAAACTAATATATTGTATGGTTTTTCACACAAACATAGTATGTATGCTGAAAATGCCTTATCCTTTTTCTAGAGATACATGTTTTTTTGAAGATATATTATTACATTTTTTTTTTCACTTTATTTTCAACAAATATTGTTATGCAAATCACTTAATTTAAACTTCAAAGGACTCTTTTTTTTAAATTAGATTGTGTATTCATTTTGAAAATCGACTTTTCCTCAAATAATAATTATAATATTTCTTTAAATTGCTTTTAAAAATGCCATGTTGCTGTAGAAACTAGAGATAAGATTTGTAACTTATATTTTTACCAAAATGGGAATGCTATTGCGCTCCAATATAGTATTTTAAAATAAAATGTCCGGAGTTTTAAAAAAAAAAGTAATAGGTTCCATATAGAATAAAATAAAATTAAAAACAAAAATCTGTTTGTGAAGTATTGAAATTCTAAAAGCTTTCGACAGTATTTTTTAAAACAGTTTCGTTATAAGAGTGTATAAAAAGTAAATTCTATGTTAAAATGCTGTGATACTATATACATAATAAAAAATAATCTAACTTTAAAATTAATATTTAAGAATTTCCCGCGAAAGTTTTCGTATTTTACACGTATCATTAGTATTGAAAGATATTGTGGTGCTCTTAAGCAATATTTGATTCTTGCGTAGCTCTAAACTAGGTGCACTTGAAAAACGCATAGAGAATATATTTATAACAAATAAAATTATGCGTGAACATTTGAACATCTTAAACAATATTAACAAGCTGTTTCCGTTATTTCAATGTTGACAGAGTGATATATTATTGTGGAATAAATAGAAACATGCAAGGCATAGGGGAATTAAATTATAGAACACAATTTAAAATTTGGTTGTTGTTGTTACATAGCGTGTTCAGAAACTACTTTGATAGAATAAAAAATTTGTTGGTATGTTTTACAGAGCAAAGGATCGTATTTCACTTTTTGAATGTCAGAAAAGGTTAACTTTGCACTTTGCAATGCATCCAACAAGCAGAAATTGGCACCTCTAACGTCATTTTTTTAATGCTGAAAAAGTAGTCCATTTCCTGAACACGTCTTTAGATTTTTACAAGAAATTTTAGTAATTTAATTATTATAAGAGATTTATTGTGATCTTCTAGCGAAGCGCTACTTATTTGGCATGAAAGATATAACCTTAGGAAAGCAACTTAAGTTATTAGGATGAATTTAGAATTTAAACTTTTATAATTTACCTAGTAGTTAAATAGTGGAATAATACTTTGTATATCTTGATGCAAACTATATGCTCTTAATTAAGTCAAAACATTTTAGAAACAACATTTACTGGAATGGAAATTAAGTTGAAACAGTTCAATTAATATAATATAAAATCTCGGCTAAATATATAAATCCCTTCTAACATTACTATAAACTCAATAAATGTTTGTGTTCTAGTAACTTATGTAAATTAGAGTGTAACTTCTGTTATGTTATTATAGTAAACTTCTTATCATGTATATAGCATATGGAGGTCAACTGTCAAAATGTTTTTACTCCAACTCAAGGAAATCTTCTGAAAGTTTACTTTACCACATGATTTTTATATATAATAATTTCAAACAAAAGTTGTACTCGAAGTAAATCTTTAGAGATCTACTTTGCTCTATGTTCGTGAATAGTATTTAGATAATAAGAGTTTTGAGTACATGAAGAACTATCAGTACTTAAAATATAGTTCTACACAGAGGAGAGATTCCCTCAAGTTTATGGTAACATTTATCAATTCATGTAAGCAAATTTCATAACTTATATATTGTTATTTTTCATTAATTTTTGTTCAGTTATTTTTTGTTTAATTATTCAGAGTAGTTGCTTGTAAAAACTGCACTATAGTTCTATTCTCATAAATAAATCGTATACATTAAAATGTTCTTCTTATCTCGTTACTTAGGAAAATTTCTCGTGCAATCCTTTTACTCTTTACGGAATCCCATAAGTATGTCACTAAATCTTGTCTTTTAATACATCGGAAAGCTTCTTAAATTCTTCTGTTCTCCCATTCCAAAGCTCTTGCGGCAAATATGCGAAAAGTTATACTAATCGAAAGAAACAAAATTTCCACGATTAACAATGGAATCATCCTCTTTTGCTAGCCAACACACGACTGCTAAATAGCCATTTACTTAAGTAGAGAAATGTGTAGAGTAAGTACATTATCACAATTTGTACATGTATGGAGAATCGAGTAATTTGATTTAATGGTACTTTGTACTTGAGGGGAGTTAACTTGCAAGCATGATTTTGTCCACGATGTAACGCTATAAATCAAGGAGGTCAAGTCACTATTTACGGCCTGCTAGGGATTGAGCAGAGAAGCAGATGATATGATTTCTGGAGGGAGGATCCCCAAGTGCCATTAGATGTTTGTAAAAAGTAAGGAACATTTAGTTATGAGGGTTAAACGGCTGAATGTGGTCTCGAAAGGTACTTCATTATTTTTCAGTAGAATAATTTGACAAGTAAGGTTCTTATTGATTTCCACGTCGGAAAGAAAATTGTGGACAAGACGAGATGAGAAAAGCCTCAATATAAGCCGAGGAAAAGTTCCAGGGTATAATGTTTTTCGGAGAGGCATCAACAACACCCAAGTTGGTTTCAATCCTCTTTTTACGGATAACAAACATTGTTTCCTAGAATCCCACATCTGAAATTAATCACAAGTCATTTTTGAAGATGCACGGACACGTCCAATATTCCCCAACGACGTCACCAGCCAGTAAATCAAACTCCCCTATTTTTATCATCAAATCAACTACACTTCCCTGAATTAAATACACAGAGAACTAAACTTACTGCGAGTAATATTTAGTGATTTATTAACCCTTTGCACTCCAGTGGCGCCTCTCAGGCGCCACACGATTGGATGCCAAACCACGAGAGGACCATTAGGTGTGATGCGGAAATTCAATGCAAGGCCAATGACTGTGTTTAGTTGCTATGAAGCAAATCCATAAACACCAACCGAACCTAAAATGTCTCGAGTTGCTGATTCCTCCGCGCGAAAAAGGCCTGGAGTGCAAAGGGCTAATAAATATTTTGTTTTCTCCTTTTTTTAATGTTTCTCGTCTTTATCCCCATGGCCCAATATACGAACCTGTTGATTACGATTTTCAGCCATTTGAATTAATAGTGCTTTTATTGCAAGTACGAAGTCTTTTGAAAGGAGTGTAAATTAATACACCAAATGGTTGTAGTCTGTGAAAACAATGTGGAGGCAATTTTAATAGAATAATTAGCATTAGCTTATGCAACATCGATGGCAGGCAACAACATATAACTCTAATGAATAACTATCAGTAACAATACATTTCTATCAATTAAACATTTTACATACTTAACAAAATGAATAAAAGTAATAATAAAAAATTATAAAACCTGCCAAAAGCATTAGAATAGTATCCCTATCTTGGGTCAAGTTTCCCTATATTGCTTGGGTCAAGCATCCTTAATTATACATTTACTACATAACCCTAAAATGCAACCAACTGCAAGTAAGTGGATAAACACTATTACATATGTAGTTGTAGCTAAAAGTATGTAAAAAAAAAAATAATTAAAAAACAAAAACTATTTTAACATCAACGTTTACAATACATTAAATATAATAAATATATTACTTTTAGAGGATGAAAATTTAATTTGTCTTATAATTTAAAAACAGATGCAAAGATTCAGTTGTCATTTTCCCCATGTAGTTAGCTAACTGAATGGTAAGAAGTGATACCACTTCCAACTTATAAAAATTTCCCAATTCTGAGAAAAGTCATTGGGTCAAGTATCCCTAGTTCAACATATAATTTTTATGAGTTATCTCTTCTTTTTTTTAAAAATTGCGATTGCCGAAAATACGTCGCATCGTTTCAATGCATAATTTATTTGAACCCTCGACTACAAATTACACAAAATTACAAAAAAAAAAAAATGGTTTGAAAAACATGTTGCAAAATTGCAAACAACTTATCTAGCATATGGATGAAATTGTAAAGTGACCAAAAAACATCAGATTACATATTCCCATTTAGTTGAGATACTTGCATATAAGAAGAAAAAAAAATTCTACAAGAAATTTCATTAAAAAAAAAAAAAAAAAAAAAAAAAAAAAAAAAAAAAAACATTACTTTTGTTTATTTGCATAGACAATTGTCGCAAGGAATTGATTTTTTAATTTTTAATTTACCATAAGAATATTACGGAGACGCTATAAATTACTTATGTCTGTTTGGATAATTTCGTAAATTTATTTAATTTAGAAATACAGTTTTACTTATAAATTAAATTACTTTTGGTATTTAATCGTATGGTTCATTTCAGAGATAACTACAAAATTTATTTAAAAAAAAAAAAAAAATCACTACTTAATCCAAGTGCCATTCAAAAAGCAAGAAAATAAATTAATGCGGAAAAGAAGACTCTTTTATCACCTAGTACTAAATAGTAAGAAAATAAATATCTTCTAAACTATAGAGCTTTTTATTTTTAAGAAAAAAGTCGAATTATTTTTCAACCTGAACGATTTTAATATTTATACTTTATACACACATTGAAATTAATCACCAAATGCTACGAGAATGTTTATAAGAATGGTTCCAAAGTGCAAATCTATAAAGGAATATAATTCATTTTTTATTATTTAACCAGATAAACAACTAATTCGATAACACTAAATTTTTTTTAAAAGTATTAATAAAACATTACCGGTAAAATAATAAATCCCCCATTCGCTTTGATTCATGGATCTTTCTGACATAACTGAATTTATATTCAATTATAGGAGTGCATTTACATATGATCAATCAATACGGACAGTTGAAAATAATTTTCAATCATTTGCGTCGTGATCATTTAACAGTTATGTAAATTTACACCAAGTCGTTGTAGAATGTCTTACTTTTGATTAGAATTCACATTTGCATATCGCATTTAGAATTATCCTTTTCTCTCCACTTGGCATGTGAAAAGTTTATATTAACAACAACTTATTTTCGGAGATTTTATTCCCGAAAGGATTTATTGAATTTAGCAGAAATTTAGATTGAAAATAAGGAGCGGAATTCGGAAGTATGCAGCTTTACAAACATTACATGAGATTTTCTAGTTAAAAGCAGCGTTTTATCTTATTAATTTTTTGTAAAGGTTTTTCGGTCTGTAGTTCTCGGGATTAAGGGTTGAGGAAACATGTTGTTTTCAATAGTTAAATTAGTCACGAAAAATTAAATCCAGCCAAACATATTGAAACGTTTTTGTAAGCCATCTCATATATAGCTTTCATTTGGTTCCAAACACAACTTTTGGAAAGAAAGGATTTTTTTCCAAACTCAAAAAACAGTGAAATATAAGTACTTTTTCTAACGTATGAACTAGTTATGTATAAAATATTATTTAAATTGTTAAACTTGGTCCCGTGTTGTAAAATTTATTGTTCTGATGAACGAACTAATGGACATTGAAGTTATTCTATAAGTGATTCGTTTAGGATTTTGGAGGATAAAGCATTAAAAACGTAATATTTTAAAGGGACTTGATACCCCTTGTTTCCACACAAAAAATTATAAAAATATCAATTTTCTATTTATTTTTTTTGGAATTTCCACCTTACACAAAATGCTAAAACTTCAGTAAATATGAATAAAAAGATTTTTTTTTTCTCATTCTAAGGATCCATTTAACAAAAATAGGCATGGATTTTTGAATAAAATATAAACATTTTATGCGAATTTAAATGTTGAAAAATATCCTTTCTTTACGCTTTTTTTTATCTATAAATACATTAGTTATTATCGTTTTTCTAGAAAACTATTTTACTTATTCAAAATCCGATGCCCAAAAAGTTAGAGTATATTGTTAAAATATTTTTTTAAAAAATCAAGAAAAATATTGAAAAATAAAAAATATCTAATTTGAAATTTTATGAATTTAAAAAAAAAAAAAAATGAAGTTTGAAAATTTAGTAAATATGTGAACTATTTTTTTTTTTTTTTTTTAATTTTTTTTTTTTTTAATTTAGTTATTGCCAAGTAATGTTTTCAAATATGCAAAAATTATAATTTTAAAGGCTTAAATTCAAATAAAGAAAAACCTTGTTTTAAGGGTACGAAGTCCCGTTACAAATGTTGGTGATATTTAGAAAATGTAAAATTTTATCAATAAAAATGAATGAAAATTTTTACTTTTGCCTAACAAAATGTACGCCCCAGTACATGCAAATGTATGAACATATTATTTGTATAAGATTATCTTTAGAAATTGAAATGAAAAAAAAACAAAAAACCACAATATTTTGAAATTAAATTAATAACTTTTTAAAACATATTATTTCGTAAACGAAAATAAAATAAGACCTGAAGATTCAGAATTTATGTTCATTTTATAAAAGGGTTGCCATCCTTTGTCTGAGATATCATCTTTAAATGTTGTTAGGGGAAACTGTCTAACAGAGGTACACTCTTACATTTTTATTTTTATTTTCGATTTGTTACAATGATTATAGAACACTCCTGTCCTACCCTGGGAAGGACTTGCCGATGTAAGAGATATAAATCTGGGGTGGCGAAAGAAAATATGCATGATTAATAACAGCTTTTTATAAGAACTTTAATACAAAAATTGCATGACCTTTCATCATTACTTTGAACAATAGTTTGAGTATGATTTTGGTACCAAAGGAACTTATTTCTTCTTATGTGCCATACAAACAATACAATTTCTGAATAAACAAAGTCACTGTTCAACAACTTTTTAAAAATGTCTTAAAATAAGATGCAAAAAATGGCAATGATTCAGACACAAAATGGAGTCTTAATTTAAAGTACTAATATTTGCAGTACATAATTAAGTTTCTGAGGGAGGTGAAACATGATCCACCAGGAGTAGCATCATCATAGTATATTTGCATTGGTAAAGATTCACAAATTTATTTTGACTTTTTTTAATGATTATTTATTTTGTGATTACAAACATATTTTAATTACATTGAATTTGTATGAAATGTACTAAGCTTCCCATTCAGACGTCTAATTACTACTGCATTGCTTTATTATATTCAATTATTTATTCCACATCTAATTACGACTATATTCAATTGCAACTTCATAAATGACATTGAAAATAAAAATAATGACTTCAGTTAAAATCTTAAAATTAATGCAAATGGACTAAAGTTAATGGAAAGATTTTTTTCTAAACGTAGTTTTCTTTTCTACCTTATTTGAACATATTTTCCGTTTACTTTTCTCATTTATCTCTAACGGATAAATAACTAAAACGTTTTTCAGTCTTTTTGGTAAATCTTTTGTGTAAAGATTCAATTCTAATATCAAGATTAAATTCATTTATACATATATTAAGCATTACATTAATTACTTATAATTTTAGTTACAGGATAAAATTTTCATGTAATGATTTTTCTTGGGTAAGCGTCCTTATATAAATACTAAAATTATTTACACTAAGACTGAGAGACAGCCAGAGTTCCATATGATCCATCAAGGATTGGATCAATGCTTCAGTCCCAACACTTACTGACTAGATAAGAGACTCAGATATTGAAACATACTAATTTGATCCAACCTGCAGCTTCCTATTTGAGTTTTTAGTCATAGTTCTCCCGTATTTAAAAAATACGGTAAAACTCAATTTATATTATTCCAGTCTATTTTGCAAAGTCTAAGAAACGAAACAATTCATAAGTAGTTATTTATATTCAATTACTTTTGACATCTGCTTGCCATTAGTGTGGATTTTATAATTTTCTTCATTTACTTTTGCTCTTTACCTCTCCAAAAAAAAAAAAAAAATATCTGATTGATTAAAATTGTTCACACGCCAGATTTCAATGTGGGAGAAAGCTTTTTAATGTTGAAAAGTAAAGATCAGCATCAATTTTAAAATTTAGTGTTGTTTCGAATTCATAGAATTATTTAAATAAGCCATGATCACATAAAAAATTACTAGATATAAGTGCCTATCACACATTTTTTTATTTATATCATTTCATAAACGCAAAAATTATTCAGCTAAAATTCAGTTAAAATTTTATAATAAGCATTTTCAAAAGATGCATAGCAAGCAAGCTTCCAGTAAATGTATGATTTGAGAAAATCTTCTAAATGAGTATCAGTGATGTTGACGTATCTGTCGATTCTTTCATAACTCGGCGTTTGACAGTGTTCTAAACAATAAAAAATAACTTAAGACTTATCAGTTTAAAATATGACGGAAATTAAGGCACTACATAAATGATAATACTAGATAAAAAATGATTTTAGCCGAAGGGGAAATTTTGTTACTAAAAGATTGACTTAAATTAACTACTCATCCAATAGACAATGTATTTATGCAGGCACAGTTTTCTAATAATTTTTAAACTTTATCTTTCATTGGAAACTTTTTAGTTCACGGAAATATAGAAGTGAGAAGAATGGTTTAATATTGGTATCTGCATTAATAAGGAGCTATCTCTTGGCGACTGATATAATTATTTTACCCAGTAATTAGTTTTAATTAAAACCTTTGCAATTTAGCTTCATTATTGTTTATAATTAGCTTCTTCGTTTCTCAAAGTAAAATTAGAAAAAATGTCATTCCAGTTAGTAAGAGTTTAGGGATGAATAACGATACTTATAATAAACACTTTTCATTGAGTATTTTTTCCCTTATCGACGAATTCCGCCACGCTAACTTTTGTAATGCATACATATGACGTAAGAGCAAGAGCATTCTTAAAGCAATTTTAACTTTTTACAGAGATTCAAAACTTTGTAGTGTGTCGCATAAAGTTTCATGGGCAATAATTTTTAAAACCCAAGAAAAACTACTTAAGGTGGCAAGTCAGTCCTCGAGTATATTTGTTAAGTGGAAAAATAACATTTAGGAACAGAGGATCATTTTTATCTAGTTAAAATGGATTAGAGTATTATAATGAAGAAGTTAGTACTTTGAAACTATATGCTTAATGTTAACGCCTACAAAGTTATTTACATATTATGAAGTGCTCATTAATTTCTACAATGTAAAGAAATTTTAAGAATGTAGGTTTAGAAATTAATTTAACTCTAGAAAATTTGCTTAGGTTTTCATAAGATGTGTCGTTATATGAAGTCATGGATATAATTTATTAAGTGTCTTAAAGTGATAAAAATTGTGTTTACTAGATTTTATATATGTTCTTATGTGAATAGAAATAAAAGTAAGTTTAAATTTAAGAAGTGTGTACAAGTTATTTTCCACATTGTAATTGTTTCTAAAATATTTCAAAAATATATAGCAGCCTAAACAAACATTGCTGTTAAATAAATAAGAGACACAAAATTGATTATATATTATATTGTTTTTAAATAATAATCTGTATGAAATAATTATTAAAAACCTTCATCACTATTAGTTGCTTTCATCTTGATATCCACTGAGTCAAACAATTTTTTAATGAATTTTTTAGGAAATACATTAAAATAAATTTTCCAAAAAATCCATTAGAAATATTATTTGTTTAAATTTAAAGATTTCTTTTACATTAAATTTAAAACAAAGAATTACTTTTGTATACTTTACCTTATCATTTATACTAGTCTCAAAGTAACCTCATTTGCTCATTTTGAGAATACACATTCTGTGCATGAGAAGCGAAAATGGTTTAAAAATAACAAAATTGTTACAAGTATTTTATCTTAAAGTAGAGTTATGATTACAATAGTATAAACATATATAATAGGCCGGGCCGAAAAAAGTCGAAATATTTTGGATCTTTTAGTGGTAGTGCGAAAAAGTTGTGGGTTCTCTTTATTAAAAAGTTTGTAAAATCTTAAAACTCTAAATTGATATCTTCTGTCTCCTCAATGGGTCAAAAGTTGTGAAAATTGGACTAGAAATGCTTAAAATTCAAAAATTAATAAATAGTCACAGATTTCGTTGATCATTTTGCGGTAATGCTTAAGTTATTGTTTTTCAACGACACATGTAAAAATATTTAGCATTATACGTTAATATCTTCTGCCGCCTCAAGGGCACCGAATTTTGAAAATTAAAGGTATTTTTTTAAATAAAAACACATTATACTTTCCTCATTGTATTTCAAAAATAAACTTTATTCCGTCTTTCAGACATACAAATTACAAAAGCATTATTGATTGCAATCTCTTTTAGAATGTTTTTCCGGCTTTTTTTTTCTCTTTTTTTTTCTTTTTACTAAAATTTCTAGCATGTGGTTTCTGGAATCTAGGGTTGCTCCATCCCTATTCTGTGGTCCAACTGCTTTTGCTTGTGTGTGTGTGAAGGCTATTTAATAAAATCCTAGCCGTCCATTGGCACACAGTCCTGTATATCATCTTCAAAAGTTCATAAAAACTTATCTCTCTGAGAAATAGAAGTAATGTTGCATAACAAGTTTGCAAGTTCATGAGATCTGTGTAGTTAGTAGCTCCAAGGTTAACTGCAAGAATAATGAATCTGTGAACACAATTTTCCTCTGGCCATTTTCCCTTGCTTTTGCTTTGATAATCAGTATAGCTGTTAGGAACCTAATATGGCTCTTCGCATCAGTTAAAATGAACATAAGCAATACTTATGTCCATTTGGATGGCTTGGATTTTATTAAATATCTATCACGCATACAAGCAGTCGAACAAATTGTAAAACTAAACACTGAAGCCACCGGAAAAGCAGTTGGGCAGCAGAATAGAGATGGAGCAACCTTAGAATCCAAAAACTATATGCTAGAATTTTCAGTAAAAAAAAACCAGAAAAACAATACAAAAAAGATTACAATCAGAATGCGTTTGTAATTTGTAAGTCTGAAAGTTGAAATAAAGTTTATTTTCGCATTACAATGAGGGAAGTGTAATGTTTTTTTTTTTTTTTTTTTTTTTTTAATTGCCTTTAATTTTCCAAATTCGGTGCCTTTGTGGCGGCAGAAGATATTAACGCATAATTCTAAAAAAAATTACAGGTAATGTTTATAAAAAACAATAACTTTTAAGCATTACCGCAAAATGATCAACGAAATCTGTGATTATTTATTAATTTTTGAATTTTAAGTTTTTCTAGTCCAATTTTCACAACTTTCGACCCATTGAGGCGACAGAAGATACCAATTTAGAGTTTTAAGTTTGTACACACTTTTTAATAATGAGAATCCACAACTTTTCCACACTTCAGCTAAAAGATCCAAGATACTTCTTCTTTTTTGGATCGGCCTTATGTATAAGTCTATAATTAATATTTTTAATATAAATAGAGATTTATTAATAAAAAAAAAGGGAAAAGAGTACGGCACTTTTATTAAAGGTTTGTACATTAAGTTATATACGTTTTTAGTGACCAGTTGATAAGCTAACGAAAAATTCCTAATGTCTTTGGTTAATTGCTGTTATTAGTCAATCAGTTGTTATAATAAAAAACTAGATTAATTCCAGTGCAAAAAATAGTGTTCAGGAAGGGAGCTGCTAACAAAGGTATTAAGATGTAAAATATAAATAATTTTACTCCATTGAATCTTAATGCGAAGAATGATAGAAATTACCAGCAATATTTATGACGAGCTTGTTTTATTTGAGATTGATAACTAAACGATATCATTTATCTGAAAAAGTAGATTATGGAAAAACTCTTACATCATAATTTTTTTATAATAAGGGTTTTTATTCAATTAGTACACATTGTCTAGTATTAGTTAAGGGATTTTTTATTTTCAAGTTCATGAACAATAGAATATTTTATTACATTAATTGAAAGATTGCATGTTAAAAAAAAATTAAATAGTTATTTTAACAGAGTTTTTTTTCAATTTAGTCATGAATTGTCTTTGTTAAAATATTTTTATTGTAATGTGATGATTCAGGATTCATTTCATTAAAAATATGCATTAAATATGTTCAAGGGAAACGATTATATACTATATGACACACCCATATCTGTATTACTGTACTTCAGACTTCTGATGGACATTTCTTCAGATCGACATTCTTATTATATCTCTGAATAATATAACCCTATATATTATACTAGATGCATGGACCTGAGTTCCTGAGTACTCGTTGTGGCATAATAGGTCTTTAAATTTGACAATTCAGGTTACAATACAGAGTGACAAGAATAAAAGAGACGCTAAATTATTTTCAAAACAAAAGTTTGTAGTCGATCATTTGAAATTACGTTTAACAATCTGAAACGCGGTTCCTCTTTGAATGTGGGGTCCCTTTTAGGGTGGGCATACTAAATCGTTATTATAAAATAAACACCATAAAAATAAAAGACACTACTAGTGACTGTTCTATAAATGATTTCAGTATGAATCAACAAATAATACTTTTTAAAAGGTTTGGACCATTTTTGGTAAAACCGAAATATTTGCCAAAAAGAAGCTTTAGCACACTGTTATTAATAATTACAATTAAAGCTGCATTTTGGAGACAGTTTTGGTTTTCAAAATTGGAAAAACGAACAATTTGTGTAACTACCGGGAATTTTAAGTAAACAATCTGTATATATATTTTGCGTGAATACAAAAGTGTATTAATTTTTGTTGCCACCCTGTAATGCCAATGATTTTCTTATTTCCTGACAGTTAAATTGTTTAGGGCTTTAATCATCATTTCTTCGAGACAGTATAGCTTTTTTACGAAGCTGAGATGACAGCCTGCTAAGAGCAGAACCGATTTCAGGAAATGCAATATTTTACAAATCTTTATTCTAGATAATATCTCACTTTTCCGTTAAAGGGGGCCGTTGGTATTCCCAAATACGGTACAGATTGTGCATAAAGAATCGCTTACATAAAACTGCGGCAAATTATGGCAACCACAGGCAGTTCACTTGTTATTAAAAAAATAGCGTCTGCTGCCATTTACTGGCGAAAATCACCTTAGTGCAGAATCCGTACTATATTTGGAAGTACCAACGCCCCTTTAATGGAAAAGTATCGTTAATATTACATAAACCAACTTTTTCAATGGAAATGAAACCGTTGTGCTTATCAAAAAGATCATTTCGAAGAGCTTTGTTCTTTGCTTCAGTAACCTGGAACCCTTGTCGTTCAAAAGAAGTTTCTCGAATAGAAGTGTTAGACCTATAATTTTGCATGTCATGAACTGCACTTTCATTTCCAGTTCTATCAAATTTTCTTTGAAAAGTGTATCATACTCCATCGACAGTATATTTCACTCTGGTCTGATACAAAAAAGGCTTCAGGCAAATTAAACACAATTCAAAACAAATTTCTTATCGCAGAAGGGTTTCTGTATAACTTTCAACTCTTATGTGGATACTGAGCTAAAAGTTGTATATGTTAAATTAGTACTAAATTAGAGCAATCTGAGCTGCCACAATTTATTGGCATTAAACATCTTGGCGGATAATTTTATCAAAGTTGCAAGTCTGGCCGCAGTTTCTTTAAGTGCATTGTCCCAGAAAGAATTGTTTTCCAAGCAAGTTTTTTTTTTGGTACAGATGTAGTATAGAACATTTCTTTTGCAAGTTTTTTTTTCTTCGCATAAATGCGATGTATTTTATTTTAAGTTATGTTTCAATTTCATTTATTATTTATGTTATCGTAATTTTATTTTATTTTAATTTTATTTTAATAACGTAATTAATTTTATTTTAGTTATCGTATTTTTAATTCAGGGGTGTTTCTTGAACACCAAATGAAAAAAAATACCAAATGTCCTATACTACAATTGTTCCGGTTTTTTTTTAAAGGCGTTGGAGTTTTTCACAAAGTTAAAAAAATCCTTGTAGTATTGTTTGTCGAGGATTAGCAATATCAGCTGTCATTTGTGTGTATCTTGAATTTCAGCAATAAGACGTCTGAATATGACACAATGACTCGCTGAACCGTAATTTCCAAAAAGTGTTATTATCTTTCAAAATAACTTTCGTTGTTTCTTATAGCACGAAGTGTTTTAGAATCGGCTGTGATCCGCCCTTAAGAAAATTTTCTCGTAAGAGGCATGATAAACACATTAAAAGTTTGAATTATGCATGATAAACACGTTTGAATTTCAATACGCTCATTTTTTTTGCATTAAACTGTTGCCAACACTGGTTTATTTCCGAAGAAACTTTCTACTCAGGTATAATTAAAGCATAGACCGCAATACGGCAAAGTTTAGTTTTTATGGGTAATTACTGTACTTTGTGTAATTAAAGTGTAGTAAAAGTGCACTCTGTAGAATCCGCATCCAATAATCTACCAAATCGACACAAATTTTATCCAAATCAGTTCATTAGATCTTGAGTTATAGCCGTTCATACATACAGACAGAAGTCCAATTCTATACATTTGTAGAGAGATAATTTGGAATGGGTATGTAAGATGAATTTTTAATTTATTTTCCAGATATTTATAATTTCATTGGAACTCTGAGGTTACCAGTTCAGTTTTTGAATAGCCATGTCGCAAAACAACGACCTCAAAAACTTTGATATGTGTGTCGAACACTTATTCTTTTTACAGAGAAAATAGTCGTTATAAAAATGTGTCATCCGGATAAGGAAAGCACTGTAGTCCAGAAACATGAATGTATGGTTCCGGCCAACTTCTTTGGATAATCATTGATTTCTTCTTTAGATAATTATTGATTTCTTCTTTGGATAACAATTGATTTCTCCTTTGGATAATTATTGATTTTGCCCTTTAAATAAGAAAATGTGAAGTCGATTGGATAAAAAAAAATACAAGCAAGAAAGGAGGTAATATTTGAAAATTCCAACATCAATTAAATTATCAGAAAGTATATTATTGTAAAGGTACAATATCCAAAAAAAATCACAATTTTTGGTTCTAAAAGTCTTTGAATAAGGAAACTTGCAATCATGTGTCTCATTTATGTATCGCGCCTATCCATAGTTCTGAAAAAAAAAAAATATTTTCTAAATGGTTGCCTAGTTTATTTAACAAAACTATTGAAAATTTCAATACAATACCCAATTTTTAATCATTCCATTCGATGTATAATTTTTTTAAACTCTAAATATAAAATTCCATTACTTCATGTTAAAAAACACGTTATATATTGTCATGTATTAATAAAAATTTATTTAACAGAGAAATTTTCATAAATATTTTTAATAATACCATCTCAATCAAGTATTGAATAACACCTCTGTAGTCTCTTTCCTTCTAGACGACCTCTCCAAGGAACCACGCTACCGACGTCGCCTCTGCCTACGACGTTCCGATATCGCACACATCGAGCGATCCCGAGCCAGAACACTCCGGATGACCATCATCATAGTCCTCACATTCTTCTGTTGCTGGACACCTTACGTGGTCATGGTTCTCTGGTACCTCTTTGACCCCGTATCAGCCGATATGGTTGACTCTCGAATACAGTCATCACTCTTCATGTTCGCAGTGTCCAACTCATGCGTCAATCCTCTGGTCTACGGAAGCTATGTCCTCAACTTAAAGCAGGCCTTCGAAAAGTGCTTCTGCAGGAGATCTACTTCTTTTACAGCGTCCATCAGTCATACACAGATAACGACGCCTGCGAAGCGAGTACCGTTAGGAAGTCCTGTCCAGAGAGAAGTGTCTGTGCAGCTAAAGCTGAATGGCACTGGCACCTATCCTATGCTGGTGGAGGAAGCTCGTGTACATTTTCCAACGACTTTGAGGCAGTGCCATAGCACCCACAGTTGCGGAAGACTCTGCTCAATGGGTCAGCATTCAAATGGTTCTCCAGAGAAAACGGATGTTATTATTCACAGTTTGGATCGTTAAGGTACAATGTCAATTCTGACTCGGTAATTGTTGGGAGTATTAGCTTCAAGACATTATGATCTACGGACAGATGCATGATTTAAAAAAAAATTTAGTCAAGATGAATAATTAAACTAACCATTATTTGAGTATTTCAGATTTTTCTTTCGATGCATCAATTCCAGTTTTTGTAGCTGCCGCAGAATGGTCAGAGCAAAATAATAGTAAATGTGTGCATGCAATGTGTATTTGTAAGTTTAATTGTGACTGAACTCGTATGTCCAAAATCCAGTGTCTGGCACAATGGTTGAAGTGTTTTTGCAAGTTAATCGATGAAAGATAGTGCACGACCTCTATGAAAATTACGTATAAAAGGACTAGAGATGTTCTAGTTTTAAAACAAGACTTTGTAACGTGTATAAATTTTTATAATTTTTAAAGTTAAATAAGCAATTCTTAAAAACAATATTAAGGCAGAAGTTGCACTTACTGAAAGAATAATGAGTGGTTCAGAACTTGGATCCAAACAAAATAATATTTTACATTTGAAATCCCTTTCGATCATCAATCCTTTTATATCGACCTTTAGATATGTATGCTCGTCGAATTGGATAAATGTACGTTTAAGTTTAATTACTTACGAATAAGTTTTTATTCATGCGATTAAAAAATATATATTTGCGGTATTTCTACCCTTGCCAATTGTTAAAAAATTGGTTTCTTATGAAGGAAAATTATTTTTGATATGAGTATTTTCAAGCACCCTTCCTTCCATTGAATGTAATTTGATGTAATACCTAAAAAATCTTTTGGGATCAATGTTTCATTAAAATACGTTAAATATAAACGTCAGTGCTAATGTTTAAATCAAAGCTACAGACCAGCAGATAAATCAAGATAATATTTTATTAGTGATGATGTGTAATTTTCTGTGTCTGTTCAATATTTAAAAAGTTATCGATAGCATGATGGATAGGTGTTTACTGTTTTAAAACTTGGAAGGTTGATATAAATAATGTTATGATAAAAATATGAATGTGTATAAAATGTTTAATTTGCTTTATCCATATGCCTAAATATGGGTATCTTATTGAAAGTGAATCTTATGACATCGCATTACATGGGGATGAAATAAAAATTATAAATGTCTAATGTAGTATTTCTCTGATTTAAAATGAGATTTACTCTGATGACACATGAGATTAGTCAAAAGAACAATTTCGCAAACTTGAATAAGTGTGTGACAATAAGTAAACACACCATAGTTTGAATTTAATAATATTTTTACAATCTAAAATTTTAATTTTATTTATAAAATTTGAATGCAGTAAAATTGTAAACATTAAACATATTTAGAAAGATAAATTTCAGTGTATTTTGTACATTTTCATGTAATTATAATAATCATCAAGCTTTTAAATCTCATTAAATAGTGTTTAAATAGTATTATATGGAATTAATAGTTTAAATATTGTTTTATTTAAAAGAAAATTTATTTTTATAAATAAAAAAGTTTAATTTAATATTATTTTCAATATTAATATAATTTATTGTTATTGCATACAAATTTAATAAATGTCCTTTGAGCGTTTGTTGAAAATAACTAAAATGTGAATTTATATAAGCAAAAACAACCACTTCTTAAGCCAACACTGTTTTATGAGCTTTATAGACATTATGAGAGTAGTGATAATATAATTTAAACGTAGATGCAGAATATAAAATTGGTAAAAACTTTTAATGTTTTTATTTTTTATAGTTTTTAAATTGATATTTAAGTGAAATATATCTCTCTGCTCATATCCATAAAACAGTTAACTTAAATTAGATTTGAAGATTCTTAGTTTTCAAGAGTATTGCTTGGAAATTTGTTAAAGAAATTTAAAAAAAAAATCTTGAAATTATTAGCAGTAAGTTAAAAATTATTGTTCGGTAAAAATATTATCTTGTGTACAGGATATTCCAAAAAGGACTATGGACTTTAAAATGTACTAATATTTTTAAAGCACTAATATATTAGACTAATGTACAAGATTTTCTGGCACTTCATCTATTTTATTCTCTTGGTTTTAACTCGAAAAGTGAGAGTAAATTTCTCTTAGAGTATTTATTAATAATGACACTTATGTTACATAACATTGACCATCCATTACAGTTCTTTTTAAAAGGTATTGTATATTTTTCATTGGTAAATAAACTTAATAGAGCAAATGATAACAATTATGCATTAATGAAAAAAAAAATAACATTATTATTGACTGTTTATATAACCATGTAGGATTGTGTCATGATATCTAATCTACAATAAATTAATAATAAAATCCCTTTTGGAGAAGTGGTTGGGGAGAAAGGTGGTCTAAGTGGACAGGTTAAGAATAGATGATTTTTTTAAGCTGACTTTAAAAAATAAAGGTATCAAACTTTGGAGTTACATTCGTCAACTATGACACCAGATAATAGAATTTATCAATAACCTTAATAATTGAGTACCTAAAATAATGATAATTTCAAGAAGTACTTAAATGCTCACTTTTACCATTTTGATCTGGAAAATTTTCCACTTAGTCTCAAACCCAAAAATGAGATATTGCTAAAAAAAAAAAACTGTTTAAACTTAGAAAATATTGTAATTCCTGTAGGACAAAAATTAGATTTTAAAATAAAAAACTAAAATTAATTGCAACTTTTTAAACATTAGGAAAATGTGTTCAGCCAAGAGTTCTTCAAACTAAACGAACCACATTTGATACCCGATTCATAGTTTTGTGAAGTTAAAGTTGGAAACCTTTATTTGAGGAAAAGGGCAGTCCAGTGACTTTTGATTATCGTCGTTATCATCAAACATTTTTCTTTCGTTATTTGACCTGCGCTTGGTGTTTCCTCCCCCCCCCCCCTTTATTCTCATCTGATCTGCTGCTTTTGCTTTCAAACTTTATATCCGCTTTGCACCATTTTTAGCTTTTGTAGCTTAAATGTTATTTTTAAATGGATTTTCTGTCAACTTCTTCCCAGAACTTTCTCTAACAGTTGTGTTCGATTTTTTCTAGTATTGTTAACAGAAGCACCTGAACAATAAATGTCTTTTGGACTCATTTGAAACGAAGTTGGGTGACATTTTCTGGGGCAGGATTGTTGACACTTTCATGTGACTACACAATTTGAACAGGTGTAGCTTGACATTTAATGGAATTGACTTTTTGTTACCTCGACAACAACAGCACAATTTCCTTCAAATGAAAACATATCTGTGTCAAATGAAAATATTGTATATTTTAATTATCAAATCAAAGTTTGTAATTGGCCAAAAAATAATAAACCGTAGCCATAAATCTAACCGATTTACTGGGATTGATGCCACACATATTGCAAAAACATATTTCTATATTTACTACAAAAAGGTACTCTACCATTTCAAAGCGGCAGATTTTGTAGCCAAAGTTTTTCGTTCCAAATTTTAGCTCGCCTGTTTTTTTAATACTGAAAAAACTGAGAATTATCTTCACATTAAAATCATCAAAAATAAAAATATCCTCGACATAACATGATAAATGAAATTGATTGAAATTAGTTCAGGTGCTTTCCTTGCGATGATATCAACTAACAACCCCAGTAAACCTTATGGAAACTTTACCCACCGATCTTCACTATTTTATGAACATGTGTTAAGAATTTGTATTACGTATAACTTTATTAATAAGATTATTAAGAGCTGAAACGTTTGGTGCTAAAATATTGGACTAACTATTGTATAAATGATTACGTCAAAGTGATATTCATAAAAATTGTCAACAAAAAGAATTGATAATTATGATGCTAAAGAGGATTTGAAATAACCAAACCAAAGACTCATTCACCCAAAATGAATATTTACACTATGTAAATTATCATCTACTGTTTTAAATGTGACAATATTGGTGTTATTTTTAATAATTAAATGTATATTGTATATAATGAAAAATGTGTGCTATATAGGGAGTAGGGTTCATTTGTTCAATCAAATAAAAGTATTTGCCACTACTTCAAAACTTATAGTATTTAATGTATTTTAATTTCTTACGTGTATCACTTTAATATACATAAGAAAATACACACTAAAGTAATAAATATAAAAATATAATTAAATTTTTTTTAAGAATAAAGTTAGAAACTCTTCAGTAGATTTTTGAAAAAGTATATTTAAATGTACAAGGTGATATGGTCATAAAGGAACTGCTACGATATATTAATCCCTGGTGACCTATTCGCTCAACCAATCTAATGGAAATTTTCGACATTGTTACTTGAAGGTATGCGCTAGAGATTGTGATGATTTCAAACTAAAGAACTCTCACGGTTACGGTACCAGCAAACAATTTTGAAATAATAAAATAACAACGCCCACTTTTTCCTGCACGAATTGATCAGAGCATCGAAAAACCATAAATGGCTTTAAACAATATACATATGACTGACCAAATTTATTGAAGTAAAACATTTTCAAAAAAGAGTATTGCAAAGGACCAATGACAACACAGAAAGGAGGCGCATTACTACAGGTTGCAAAATCCATCGTCGACATTCGTCGCCTTGTAATCCATTAAATGGTTCTCCCCTTCTGACCTTGTGTCATTATTGGTCCTTTACAATGTTTTTCCTTCACAAATATTTTGCGCCACCAATTTTTTTCATACGTGCATCGTTTCAATGTCAGTAATGGTTTTTCTATGGGCTGATCAATTTGGGCAGGAATAAAAGTGGGAGTTGCCTTTTGAAAATTTCGAATGCTTTTCGCTACAACTGTTACTGAGAGAGTGCTGTATTGTTTGAAATCATCGCAATCTCTAGTGCCTCGCAATCTCTCTAACATTCAAATAACGATATCGGAAATTTCTTTTCAATTATATGAGCATATATTCCATTAGAGGTTCAAATATCAGGGCAGTTTCTTTATGACCACCTTAAAACACGATGTTTCACGAGATAATGTAAAATATAATTATGAAATTAGGTGGTTGTAACAGTTATAATCACCAGTATATCAGGCCAGTACACTAACTCTTAACTTAGTTTACTAAGAAATAATTCTATAAAATAATTTTATAAGTACTTATCAGTTGCTTTAAATTTATATACGTGTGAAATAGTTAAGTAAAAGATGACACACCAAGCATGTAAATTTGACAATTTTGAACAAATAGGCAAGTGGTAAATTATATGAATGGGCAGAATAGTTATTTATGCAATTAGTGAGAAGAGTAATACTTTTTCAAACGTGGTAAAACACTTATTCAAATAATTTACCGAGTTTGAAAAAGTATTTCCCCACGTGTTGCATACAATATTTTTAATAATCACGTGCAAAAAAATACTTTTAATGCGTATATTTATTAATGTTGGCAATTCCAGTCAAGGAATTTCTTATAAAAATATGTCATTCAATGCCAAGACTATATAATATTCGAGCTCGAGCCTTGCGAGAAAGTACTTTTTCATATTAGTGCAAGAAAGTCACTTTCCACGGACGCCTAGCTACTAAGTGCTACTTTCGCCACGATTTTTGATTCAAAACAATTAAAAAAAGTTTAATTTTTTTGTACGTCATAATAAAAAAGCTATTTATTCATGTTAGTTGAGAGTAAATTATTATTCACGTGAAATAAAAATAATTATTATTTTATGCAATTACAAAGCATCAAATGTTTTATGCAATTACATTTTAATGCAATAACAAAGTTACAAGTACAATTTTAATATACAAGCCAATTTTTATTCTTTAGATATGAAAGCTTCAAAATTTAGTTTTTCATAAATGTTTCTATAGAAAGTTTTATTACTCACAAATTCGTAATACATTAACAAATATTAACGTTTTTGAAATAATGAAAAGATGAGAGGTGACAATAATTCTGCACAATAGTTTATCATACTAAAATAAGAGAAGATGATTTTATGTTGTTAAAACCTATATTTCATGATTAATATCAAATGTTATAAAAACTATATTTAGTTTCCAAACGCAACCACCAAAAGTTATAAAAGTAGACAGCAGAAACTTAAAGGAAATCGGATATACGCATCTCATAAAATACAATATAAAAAATAAAAGCATATTCATAGTAAGTTTCCGAAAAAACAATTAAAGTACCTAGCAATATTAAAAAAAATATATATCAATTGCTGAGGTTTAAGGCCAAAAGGACCCCAAAATACTACGATGGCGTGAGGGTCCCATACACCTACTAATCAATTATTGACTTAATTTGTAATGTCAATTAAGTATATAATTTGCAAGTTACATATATATTTAAAATTTAAATTACGAAGTTTTATATTTAAAAAGTAAATGTGTTTAGCAGCAACGGAATCAGATTATACACTTAGAAAACAGTACATAACCAAAATGATAAGCCTCAAAGAAAGTGTTCCGTAAAAATCAAAAGTATTAGTTTTAAAGTGATCAGATGTCATATATAAAGAGATCACCAAAGTACTGAGGTGTTTTATATAAGTGTCTGCATTTTAAATTATTTATGGTAATTTGGACTCAATAAATATAGCCCAAAATTGCAAACATATAAAAATTATAAAAAATAATTTATTTTTTTAGAAAATCTATATATAAAAATGTTTTTAACTTTTTAGAGTATTTTCGTTTCCAAACTAATTACAAGTATGATAGATAATATTAAACCACCTGAATGTCCTTCAATTTATCAAGTAAGCTCTTTGAAGTGAGTTAAATTCAAAGGGAGATACTTGATATCACTTGAGCGACTAGAAACCGTCTAAATCAAATTGAAATTCCGTTCTAGATAGTCTCAACTTATTTCGTATGAGATGCATTTCAACTTCAACCTTGGAGCACGCTTATATTTAATCGAAAACTGAATCCTTAAGTAATTTACTTCTCACCAAATGCAAATTTATTAATGTCTAAGTGGTTGAGTTCCGGTATTCTTAACAACTTGCAACAGACAAGAGTCACATTATTTCGGCTGTAATTGAAATTTTGTACGTCAAAAATATTTCGATCCATTACTTAAGTGCAATGAAAGCCATCCAAAAAGTATTTTACTTAATAAATCAAAGCATAAAACTAATGTTTTAACAGTGATGAAGTTTCTGATTACTGTAATCAAAAGACCTGAACTCCATTATACATTTTAAAAGATAATATAATTTAGAAGATTATGTGGTAAGCGTATGGATGAGATGACAAATCAAAAACCAAACAGTGAATTTTTTTATATATATTTTATAACGAAAACCATTAATGTACTAAAAACCAAAATCACTTCTTAGAACAAGGCAAAAAACGCTATTTGAAGCTTAATAAAAATATGACGAATGAAATAAATAAAATGTATTGCCATCTAAATAAATTTACATGTAATTTTGGGATTCGAGAATGGAAAAGTTTAATGAACTTGGAAAAGTTTAAAACCTAAGTACTCAAGAAATATATATTTCCGACACAGATGGATACATATATATGTCACGGTGCAATGGTGTTGACCGTCTTAATAGGTAAGTCGTGGTCGAATATCAAGAATTTATTTGCAGAGAAAAGGAGGGCAGGAGCTCAGGTGACGTTTGGATAGACAAAGAGTTAAATTATATGAAAAGCCATTTTGCCAAATTTAAAGCAATTATACAAAAAAAAAAACATCATAATGGCCGCGGTTCCACCAAGAAGGGGAAAATGTGCAATATTTCAAAAAAAAATTAATGATATTGTACAGTACAGAATGCCGAACATGTGTTCTAATTTCCTCCTTGACTCAAGGATCATCATACAAACAAGAACAACAACCTTAAAACACAACTATAACAAAATGCTTAAAATGCAACTGTACACATTTAACATTAAAGTGTAATGCACATTAGATTATTTTAAGATGTGTAAAATAAGTTGCATAGTCAGAGTGAGAGGTACCTAAATTTTAAGATGTTACTAGATATTATTAAATTTTCAATACTTCAGTGTTATTGGTAACTAGGGAATTTTTACGTCTGAGATAGCCTAACACTCTTTAATCTACAAAATAGCAAGCTTTTACGTCATACCATGAACGACACAATTATTTCTCTTTAAACTCATGTTGCTTTTTTGAATTATTCTAGCTATGCATAGACAAGAAGTAATTAGCATATTTACAACACCCCTAATTCATTAATTTCTTTTAAATACTGCACCATTTCTCAATGAATCTACTTTCACTGAATATCATAAAATTAGTATTAATCCAGTTATGTAAGGATAAGTTCAGTTTGTTAAATGGAAAATGTTCCTAGACTTCTGTAGCAACTTTTGAATCTTTTTCCTACTAACCAGATGATATTTTTTATGTTACAGTTTAGATTCTACTAAGTAATAAAATATATAACTATGCTTTCTTCTAAATCAATCATATAATAATCAATTTTATTTTTATTTTATTTTTTCATTTTTCTCCTATGTCTTATTTCTTCTAATAGTACTATCACCAATAAATTAAAGACAAATAATATTTCATAAAAATAATACCTCCTTCTCACTTTGACAAATAAAATCCTGTCATGAGTTGTTTCTCAGACATTCTTGTAATTTTTATTGATGGATTTTCAAATAGGAAATAATTACACATCCTATTTATACATCACACATCCTCTTTCCGCAATATTTTTAAGCATACAAATTATTTTAAATACAACTATTGCAAAATTCCATATTTACGTTAAAACAGTTTTAAATTAATATCCTACTCTTTAAAAAAGGGAAAGTAAATAAATTTTACACTTAGATTAAATACTTATGTATGTGTCCCAATCATCACTCTAAATTTTCAAATGCGAGATATCCACGAAGAGTTTTTTCTTCTGTGGAATTTAATTTTTTTATAATTTTTTTAGTGGAAGAGGTAAGTTTATGCGCTTTAACTGACCATTTCCAAGTTTTCTTTTCTTCTTTTACCAATAAAGAGATTTCAAAGTGTTCCTTGAAACTTGAAACTATTAAGCTAGGATATTTTCTGCTTTCAAATGACACAAGCACCCATTCATCAAGTTTATAATCTTGTATTTTGTCTGTTGTTTCTGGAGCATTCTGTAAAAAGATTTTTTTTCCCCCGATGCATTGGCTTTTATTATATTTTTCTCCATAATGCCGCTAACTGTAACCGTCTTTTGCCAAATACAATTATCGTATGAGATGACTTTTTCAAGGATGCAGAACACCTTTGTCTTAGGTTTTTGTGTTTGCGTTTGAGCACATAACTTTGTGACAAAACCTATCATAATTTAAAATTATTTTCTAAAAGTATTATTTTATTTCAAACTATTTTTCATAACTTAAAAAATAAATTCTCTTAAAAAATATATCTTAAATTTTAAGCATTTTGCTAGTTGTTGAGGAATGAAGTTGTTTGTACAAATACCAAGTACTACTTCCTTCATTAAAAAGATGAAAAATGAATACATAAGGCAATTTTAAAGTGCCTTGGTAAATTTGTATTACCGAAAAAAATCGTTAGTTATTTTTATTTTGTCTTAAGGTGTACGTATCACGAAAATCGATCAAAATATTAATTTGTTTGTTATTATATAATAATATTTTCGGATACTTTAGCTTTTAAACAATACTAAACTTTTGAAAATATGTTTAATACTTTTTAAGTTACAGCCAATTATAGGTAGGTACTACCACTGTTATTTACTACACTTCTCAAACCTTAAACCTGTTTTCTGACGAACTGTAGTTTGATCATGCCACGCTTTATTCAAACAATGATAATTCAACAACAAAATGTTCAGTTATAATATTTTTTATATCATAGTAATCTACATAGTATGTTAGATGTTTTGAAACTCAAGTATATGAGTTGAGAGATTGATTTTATAGGGATTTTTAAAACTTAGAATTCATTGAAAATATTGATATTTTTCATGTTATCACACCAAAAAAATTATATAAAAAAAACTATTCTACGATAGAAACTTAATTGAGTTTCAAAACATTAAGAATAATATGTCGAATGATTTCCAAATGGAATTGCGTTTCTAAGTAAATTAGAATTCGATATATCATTGTTTGAAAAAGGTACTAATTAACAAATTAAAGCTTAATTAACAAATTAACAATTGCCAAAATTTAATTTTTTTTTATGAAATGATTTTAATCATATACTCTCTAACTAATGTAAAAAAGAATTGAATTTCGAAGTTCAAGGGACTGACCATATTCTTCGAGGTATTCGAAGTTCGAGTTATCGGAAGTCGCTCGGTATAGTTATTTTCTATTCAAAGCATATTTTATCAGAGGAAACTTTTGCTTGTTCATGTGTAGTCCGAAGACAATATTGTGTCGTGCTTTAAACTTTTCTAGCCATCCTGCATTTGCTATAAATCCTTCAACTTTTAGTAAATGTGCAAAGTACTTTGCCTTTTCTTCACTAAGAGGAACTGTGGTTTCGATATGTCTCAAATCACTTTAAAAGAGCAGCTTCGACACCAAGAAAGACACATACCCTCACTCCTTTACACGATGGATTTACATACAAGTTTCGATGCATGTCTTCTCAAAATCGTCTTACTTTTTCAAAATGATTGAAAGCGTATTCGGAATTCTATACTTTAAAGCAACGTCTTTTTTCTTACATAGCAGATTTTGTTCAATTTTATTAATCAATTTAGCCTTTTGAGTTTTTGGTGTACCAGGATAAAAGGTATTATCGTGGAAATACACTCAACTTATAACTCCAAAATAGCGTCAGAGAGGTTTTAGTCAAATACGAATTTATTTCAATTTAACAAGCTCAAGTACTAAACATCAAACGGTGACGATTGACAGTAGTAATAATGCAGACAGATATAAATTAGCCTACTTGTTCTATCCCATGAAGGAACTTTTTACAACTGGGTTCCCAGCTCGAGCCTTTGACATGGTAACAGAACCGTCACAAGTTAAACTAAGCTTATGCAACTTACGTTTTAACATGATTCAAAGCCAACGTAATCCAACACCATTGACTCCCATTTCCTATCTGATTGGTTGGCTTGTGCACTCAACGACCTATTCTTGAGTACAATAATGGCTAATCAGGCCGGGCCCAACAGCTTAACGTGGATTCCGAACCACAACGATCATCTATGCTAAGCCCGGGTTTCGAACCTTGCACCTTTTTCATACGAAGCCAGGGCTCCAACCATACACCCATCAGGTAGGCACTTCAAATCTGGAATGGAATGTAAAAGCAAAATCCCCTAACTTTCTGTACGAGTTAATGCAAAAGGGTTTTCCTGGGTAACAAGTTAAATCGTAAAACAGGATGTAAAAAGGATTTTTTTTTTTCGTATGGGTAATTTTGTGTGTTTGTAATGATAATAAAATTTTCCTAAAAATTTCGACTTAAAAGGTATACACTTCGAGATATGAAGATAATTTAGTGTTGAAAAACATTCAATTGTCTCGGGGCCTAACGAATACTTCGAGATAAACGAATATTCGACTTATGAGACTTCGAGTTATCTCGAGTTGACTGTAATTATTTTATTCCGTGTCATGAAAAACTAACTTAGTCAATTAAAAGTTTCTTACTTGTTTAACCAAAGCAAAATATTTTTGATCATGTCAAATAGTATAATTTAAACTATTTTTATCAACTAAACTATCTATTAATTTAAACTAATAATATTGAACTATATTTAATACGACAAGTTTTCCCTACAAGCCTACTATCTGACGCTGATACTATACATTCTAGTTTAATACTCATTCTATGGTTAATTATGCAAAGCAACTATGAATAAAAAAAAACTTAATTATACTTAAAACAAGTTTTAAATTCTTATTTCTTTATATCTATACGAATTGTTGATTCTTTAAAATCGTCCAATCTCAGTAATTTTACCCTACATTTGTGGAAGGATAGATTAAGATAAAAGATATATTTTATTTGTATTATATACCGAATAAAACCAGATGAATTTAAACATGTTTATTACATTTCATGTTTGTTAAATAATACAATTGATACCTTTTTTCCTCTATGAATCTTAAGGATTCAGTTTAAATTATAATTGAAAAATCATATACAAGAAAGGATATACGTAGTAAATGTAAATTGATCAAAACACTTTTGTTGGTACTACTTTAAACAACCTTTAAATTTTTAAATGTTAAGATAAATTCAATCTGTTTATTGTTTTTGTTCCTTACGAAAAATAATTTTCATAGTACTGTACATTTAATTTAATTCAATTCGTCGTTAACAAAAGTTTGGCAAAAGACACATTAAGTTACTTTTTAATTAAATGAGAAATAAAAGCTGCTTGAGAGTAGCAATACAATGGCTATAGATGACTGTGGCTTAATAAAATGTGACTGGAGATGAAATGTTTACATTTTATTGAAAAAGACGGTACAGTATACCATGATAAGCATTTGCATTCAAAAATGTTAACTATAAAATAGATTAACCCATTAAAAATGACTTTGAAATGCTTGTTTCTAACTTTTAGCTTATTTATTTAGATCATTTAAGATAGATTTTAAATTTGTCAGATTTTTTGGAACATTATTTTTATGAAGTGGTGGAACCCCTATCACAATTTATTAGCAAAGAAAAAAACTAAAATTACTAATGGTTGGGCCAACCGTCGTTAAAGGGGTTAAGTAATTATCTTTCAGCAATAAATGAATTAACTTAACAATTAACAAAATAATTTTTATTTAGAATAATACAAATGAAGGGTTGAATTACATCTAAAGGAAGAAATAACTTTTTAAGAAATTCTCATTTATTTTTTTATAAGAAAAAGATTGAGTATGAAATCTTTATTTTTAGACGCTTTTTAAGAACATAAACTTGCTCATACTTAAAAATATTTTCAATGCTACAAGATTAGTAATGTAATTCATTATTTATTTTATACATAGTTTCTAGGTATACATGTAACTCTAACTTATTAAAAATTTAATGGCAACATTTTGAACTTTTTGTAGATAAAATTTACATTTGTTGATAATTAACTGTGGAACATTTGGTGAACGTTCTATGACATCATCGAGGCGAAATAGTTTCACATTAACTATAGAGACAAAACTTGACTTTTATTCTGTATATTAATTTATCAATAGTTATGTGGATAATCATCCATAGATAAGTTTAAATTTAACTAAATTTCAAATGTAAGCGATTGCTGAATCTTTCAAGATAAATTAAATGATCCCCTTTATGAGAATATAGGAACGTATGAAACCAACAGTTCTATGTTCATTCCTATCACTTGTTGCAACTCGATACGATAAGTGAAATAAATGTTTAGCTGCATGCAAAACAAAGAACCAGGTAAGATATTTTTTTTTTTAAATCATTGATGGAGTGCTGTTTGCGATTTCATACTTGATCGCAATTTCTTTTTATAAAAGAAATTATCATCAATTTTATTATTATTTTTTTTTTTTTTTTTTTCATTTTCAACTGTAATGATTACTAATTTCGAGTCATACTGAAAAGCTTCAACATGCAAGAGCGACTGAGTTCAGTTTCTAAACTTTATGTTGGATACAGCAACTACTATTTCTGAAGTGTCCTTTGGATCATGCATGCACACTAGATAATATGAAGATAAAGCATTACTTATTGAAGATTATTTAAAGATTTAATCGATTACACATGACCTCACATTTTCCCAATTCAATAACTACATGAAATAAAGACAAACATACCAGATCAAAATAACAAAGATTCCTTGTAAACTAAAGAAACAGAGATAAATTCGTTTCTAGGACAGTTAACTAACAAATCTCACTCGATATGAAGCAAAAGTTTGTGTAGCTTTCTTTCCAAGCTAGGATAGCCATTTATTGGTAGAAGTTTAAATTAATGCTAAAACTATTTAGTCGTGTAAAACAAACGCTGGCCGTAATATGCTCAGATGTTTTGTAGAACAGTGCCCTAACAATCCTATAAAAATTACATATTTTTATACAAGTACAAGTAGGAAAAGAGTTCAATAAGTAATACAATGTTCTTAAACGTTAATAACTTTGAAAAATATGCGTATATTTTATTAATATTTACAAAAAAGGTTGAAATATTCTGAGCAATTCTAAAATATTCCAATTTTTACTCTCGGAATACATTCTAAAGTTATACTTCTTCATGGAAATAAACCAGCATCTGCTGAATAGAAAATGAATCGGCTGAATAATAACGAATTATTGCTTATTCACAGGAGAGGTAACGTGTACTTTTTTCGAATAGAACTTGTAGAGATAATAGTCATCTAAAAAAAAAAATATTCAGATGATATAGTCTTCAAGACAAGATAGAAAAACTTGCATATATTTATGCAAAAATCCAGCTTGAATATTTTAAATACCAAAAGAATCTGAAGTGCTTTTTCTTTTAATAAAAGCATTTTGTAACGTCTTTCAGCTGGTTCACTATGAAATGATTTTTACTTGAATTCGAAATACAAATCTTTTTTCCGGCTCTCAAATAAATAACACTACGTGCAACTGTATATAAACTATTTATCTGATATCTTTAAATCTGTTACAAAAATATGTTAACTTAACTTAAAATTTAAAAAAAAATTCGCTTAAGTGGTATGGTTATTCTTGATATGTGTCTATATTTCGTTTAAAATGCCCTTTTATTGGATGATTTAATTCTTATCAAAGGTAATTCACATTCGACTTAAGTTGTAAGTGGTGTACTACAGGGTTCAGTTACTAGTGCCACCCCGTTCCTATTTTCCTCAATGGTATTAGTGAAAATTTATTGGGAAAGGTTAGTATTTTTGCAGATGATGTGAAAATCATGCCCCTCCTCCCATATTGAACTCTAAATCCCAATTTAAATTTATTTAAATCTCTAATTTAATTTGTAAAATAAGAGACATTACTTTTACAAAAGAATTGACAGGGGGAACAATTTAACGGACCACGTCGTAAATTGTTGCGGAGTCATCATTTTTAACAGATTGCTGAATGTCGGATTTATACTGGGGGATTTTTAAGAAAGTTAAATTAACTTATCTAGATGAACCTTGTGTCTGTTGTTGAACTTCATTTTTGTATTTGTATATATTAACTTAATTTTATAAAAATAAATGATTACATAAAATTTTAGTAATGTCTCCCGTAGAATACAAGAATAAATGCCATCCAGGTTTAACTGCCGAGAGGGGTGCTACATAATTATATGTAAGGCAACTGAAGGTTTTTTTTTAAACTTAAATTTTATAGTATGTGAATGGAAAGTCGTAATCAAATGTTATAAGTGTTAATCTAATCACAGAAGGAAAATCAATGACTTTTAAGCACCTAAATAATGTTTTTAAACACCGTTGAAAATTTGTTTACAGGCATCATGTCTCTATATATATTTTTATCAAAGTATATTCTACCAAAAAAGTTACAAGTTGGTGAATGCGTAATACAAATATGTCTGTGCGGATAAGTGGTGGTCACTTGGGAATAGCAAGTACAAATTGTATTTTTATAAATTTCACAGTTGGACATACATCGGCAAAAATTAAGAACTTTTAAGGACCTCTAAACATTTTCAAGCACTTCAAGGCCTTGAAAATAAGTTCGAAAATATTAAGCACTTTTAATGACTTTCAATGACCGTGGAATCCTGAATAATTACTGTATCTTGAGTGTGATAGTTACTTTGTGTGCATAATTATGCAAAATGTAGAAATGTCCAAGAAATCGTATTTTTCTTGATTTTAGAAATATTTTACACCTTTACCAACCCGGAGAAAAAACATAAATAATGCAAAATTTGTCTGAAACTATATAAAAGAAGTTTTCATAATTAAAAAAAAAATCGTTTTGACATTAATAGTAGTAAATGAAGCTAATAAAAAAAATACGCCATTTCGCATTATTTTGGCCACTTTTATGTGAATTCCATGACCTTAAGGGACCTCTCTATATATTTTTTAAATTCTGAAAAAATCAAGGTGATTTATATTCACAGAAAGAACATTTTTGGAGGGTGAGAGATCACATTTTTAAATTTGATTTTTATTGGGACACCCTGGTATACAGGGTAGGTATATTTGAAATAATGAAGAATGCGAATTTAAAAAATCATTTATTGATGAACCAGGAAGCCTTTTAAAGGATGCGAGTTGAATATCGTTAAAATGCATCGATGTTTAAAATCACACAACTCAAACAGTCGTTTTTTTAATTAGCGATATGGACTTACCTGGCTTGTTTGCCTTGTATTATGCTCTCATACGCAACATGACATGCATTTTGAGATCTGATGGTTAGTCTGATCCACTTTAGACGTGGTTTTTAAGTGATAAGTAGTTTCAATGCATGGAAGAGTGCCACAAATCTTCTTTCCGTAACATCGAATATACAGGCTTAGTGAAAGGAAATCAGAAAAGATGCATGACGTATATATAGGAGTGATATACATAATTTTAATCAGTTATTAAAACAGTTCAAATAACCATCCAAATCTTAATTTGGTAAAACTATCATAATAAGCTTACGCAGAGCATAAAATGATTAATTTTATACTGATCTCTTACCATCTGAAGTTTTTTAGCATACACAACCAATTTGTATAGCCTCTAAACACATGAAAATAAATGAACATAAAGTAAAGGAAATCACAGCATCTTGTTCATAAGAAGTCACAAAAATTAGCTGCAAAATATCTTTATGATTGTGAAGGTTTTCCATACATTTTGAAATTTGTGAAATTGAATAACAAGCTTAAAAATGTGTTTTTGAGTGCAAAATACTTGTAAAGTATTACAGCAGTACAATCATAAACAAAATATAAAAAATCAAGTTACCTGTATAGTGGTGGGTCTAAAGAACCGAAATATAAATATATTTATGATCGTAAACTAACGGCACTGGCAAGTTGCTTTAAGTAATAATAAGTAATAAGTAATAAATTCGCAAAATGTTACACTAATCAGTTAATATCTTTAACCCCGCAAAGGGCCAAAGTTCCTAAAAAATTTAAAAACACATGGATTTTATAATTTATTTTTTTAATTATTCAGACACAATTTCAACAGAACGCAGCAGCTACATCAAGATGTTAGTAATATCCTTAAAATTTTCATTATGTTGAAATCATTTCTTTTACCGTTGCAAAGAAAAACTTTTGAAAAAAATGACAAAAATTTAAATTTTTCGCTTTTTGTCAAATGTTTTAATTTTTGAAATCTGCCAAAATTTTTTATAATTATTTCTATTGGCCTGGAAAAGACACTTTTTGTTAACATTAATTTCGTGCAGATTGTTTTCATAATCGCTGTAATTCTGCGGAAAGTATATACTACTCAACGTTACATTCGCCTCCATCAGCGTGCCATTTTAATTCATTTTATTGTGAGACAACATCTGCAGAACTCTTTCGCGATAAATTTAGCTAGTATGAGAAGAGGGTTTCTTTGATCCAACGTAGAGTCTCAGAATTCGATTAGCAGTATTGTTCTGGCCTGCATGGGATATGCAGGACTTTGGCGAGAAAGGTTAGTGGAACAATCGCCTGTTGAAATATCTTGCTATATTTTAAAATTTTCACAGACATATCAGGTCAGTTAACAAATCGTCTTTAGCAACAGCTAAGAGTTCCGGAGTGACTATCGATATGTAGAAGGCCAACCAACTCCGCCTTGCTTTTCTTTCTACGTCATCAGCCGTGGATACAATTTTAAGCTATCTCGAACTAAAATTTGTTTAGAAGGGGATACACTGATCTTCAAATTCTGATTTCATTAGTCGTTCGACGGTCATTATGGACGATTTATAAGTTTAATATTTGTATAAATATTACGAAATGCCGAGACCTTGTTCCGTTTTAAAGTACAACGGGAACTCCAGAACTGGTGCTAAGATTTCTATGTTCAAAATCCCTTCCGATGAGAGTGTTAGAAAAAAATTATGACATGCGATACCTTTTAAAAAATTGTGTCCCAACGAAATACAGCAAGGTGAGTGTTAACTTTTTAATAAAATCTTTAATGTATTTGTAAATATAAGTGTATAATTTTTTAGAAGTTGTTATTAAAGTGCTGAAAAGAAATGCTAACTATTTTCTATAGGGATAACTTTTCTTCGGTTTAAACTTTTTTATTATCTATCTTCTATCTCTATTAAAAATAAGTTAGGAATGAAATTTTGTGTCTCGTGTATCTCAATTTCTGGTGCAAGGAGAACCATGAAATTTGAAACATAAGTAGTTTCTGCACTCATTTAGTTTCAAAAGAAAAAATTTTGTTGAATTGTTAATTAGTTTTTTTTAAATTAAATTTTAAAATTTGGCCGTAATGGTAATCCAATGGGAAAAATTGTTCCCCCTACACTTCTCTCCCAATAACTACTCGAAATATTTACTTTTTCAATTGAAAAAAATATGGTTCGAATCTTTGAAATGTCTTCTAGGCGATGGAATTAAAAATTTCGTTAAATGATAAAAAAATCAATTAGTTACATACTGTTTTAGATAGCACTACCCCCCATTTTTTTTTTTTTTTTTTTTGCATCCTTTCTCCTTCAAAACGGGGAATCCTCGTTTTGGCCGTTGCGTGTGTGAGGGTGGGAGAATTATGACGTCATAATATGTATCGTCATGCATAAAGCCCAAGTATGATGTATAAAACTCATTCATATTTTTAATTGACTTCTTGCAAAAAAACTGACTGTCGGCATTTACTTGGTGGATTTTTTTATTAGTTTTTTTAACAACACACTTTAAAAGTTTGCATAACCTAATAACGTCCTTGGGTTCTTTTATATTTCTTATTCGGCAAACGATCAGTTATTTTGAAATCGGCGGATCAACGATGTGCATTTTTGTGATTGTTCATTAATTTTTTTTTGGAAGAAAATTCTAGAATTGTGTTCATTAGTAATATGTTACGTAATATAATTTTAACCCCATTTCCTTCTTCCCCTCTTGCCTTGTGAGATTGGAGTAACAACAGCTGTTCTTTTCAGAACACATTTCCTTTTTTATCCCATTTTCTATTGTTAGTTATAATATTTAGTTGGTTTCAGTTCACAATACTATTTGGTTTGTTTTTGTTATTATTAATATAACATATTTGATTGGTGGTTTTTTTTAGGATCGAAAAACTCGGGAGAGGATAAATATCCCTATACTGTGTCTAATTTTCTATTTTACTTATAATATTTAGTTGGTTAGCTGCGTTTATAAAATAGCGTGAGAAGTTTAATGTAATATATTTAGTAGGTTGTTTTTTTTAGGATCGAAACTCTGAAAGGAAATTGTGTGAGTAGTATAGTATCCCTTCTTTTTTTATATATTTTGATTTTGCTATAGTTTAGAGTAAAATAACTTTTTCTCGCCAAGACGATACTTGAAGGCCAGAAATAATAATAATATTTTTAAAAACTATTGTGTATTAATCGGCTGTATTGCATACATCTGTTCCGTTTATATAAAGGTTTTGGGTTGCGCACAAAGTTAAAAAAAATCCTTGTTCTATTGTGTAATAATTGGCTGTATTGCACCTTTAAGAAGATTTTCTTTTAAGAAGCATTACAAATACATTAAAAGTTTGATTTTGATTTTTTTTTTTTTACATTAACAAAAACCTGTTGCCAACTGCTTCATTTCCGAAGAAACTTTCTACTCGGCCATAATTAAAGCACAGATGCTTTTATTATTTATGTTTGAATTTTAATTATAAGGTTTTTGTTATTATTAATGTAATATATTTAGTTGGTTTTGTTTGAGGATCGAAACTCGAAATGGACATTCGTTTTGATTTTGCTATAGTTTAGAGTAAAATAACTTTTTCTCGCCAAGTACTGTGAGAAGTATCCATTGAGTTTTTTTTTATATTCGAAATGTGCAAATGAGGGATCTAAAATAACTTTTTCTCGCCAAGACGATACTTGAAGGCCAGAAATAATAATAATATTTTTAAAAACTATTGTGTATTAATCGGCTGTATTACTACATCTGTTCCATTTATATAAAGGCTTTGGGTTATGCACAAAGTTAAAAAAAAATCCTTGTTCTATTGTGTATTAATCGGCTGTATTGCGCCTTTAAGAAGATTTTCTTTTAAGAAGCATTACAAACAAATTAAAAGTTTGATTTGTTTGCATAATTAATATAATATATTTAGTTGGTTTTGTTTTAGGATCGAAACTCGAAACGGACATTCGTTTTGATTTTGCTATAGTTTAGAGTAAAATAACTTTTTCTCACCAAGTACTGTGAGAAGTATCTCTGCTTTTTACACCTGGATGCTGTGTATTCAGGGAAAGGAGCATTATAGGAAATTGGAGCTCGGAAACTTGCAGCTAGACACAACATTTGAGGTACGTGAGTTTCTTTTTTCCAAGTGTCTCATTAAAGTGTCGTAATAGTGTAGACAGACCTTTTTATATATATATTCGAAATGTGCAAATGGGGTATCTGAAATAACGTTTTCTGCTAAAAAACTGATTGTCGGCATTTACTTGGTTGATTTTTTCATTAGTTTTTTTAACAACACACTAAGTTTGCATAACCTAATAACGTCCTTAGGTTCTTTTATATTTCTTATTCGGCAACGATCAGTTATTTTGAAATCGGTCGATCAACAACGTTCATGTTTGTGTATGTTTTTTTTTTTTTTTTTTTTTTTTTTTTTTGAAAGAGAATGTTAAGGAATTTCGTTCTTGACAACGGTTTTGGTGTGTATGTTATTTATGATTTTTTATTATTCAAGATCAAAAATCTTTTTCACATGCATCATTCTTTTAAGTGCTAATGTTTTTCGATTTTGTATTTTTGAATCGGCATTTAGTATTATATATCTTTATCTATATTTGTTTTTAACGTAAGCTATTGTTTTGGGGTAAAATATTGTTGGTTTGTGTTTAAATCTTTTTCTATTGTTTAATTGTTATATGTGCAAATTTGGCCTGTGTATACTTGGAAAATTCGCCTGTGTGAAGGGGTGTTTGTGTAAATTCTATTGTTAATTATGATTTCCCAGTAAAAACAAATCATCTGGGTCAGCATTGGGTGACTGACTGTGGCCATCACCTGAACTGCTGAACCATTAGCGGATGGCCTTTACTTTTCAGTGCATAAAAGTGACCGTCTGGCCTACACTAGGGCCAGCAGTGAGGGCCGGCAGTTGGCCGTTGATGTCTGGCCAGCCTTAATGGCCAGCCATCACTTACCCACTGATTCCCCTGCATTAACTATGGCCAAACTGCAAGTGTACAACAATGGCCGTACAATTGACAGCCTTAAGTGGAAGAAAATTTTGTCTCAGCCGCCGCTTAGCCACAACATAAACATTGTTGTTGCCTTTAACGGCCCAACAGTGCCCCAATATCAGTTTTCTGGCTACCGTTAGCAATCCCACATCGACTCGACGAAGTTCGAATTATAATCTCGAATTATATTAATTTGAAATTAGAAGTCCCTCGACAAACTAATAATGGTTCGCTTTCCACCGGCTGCTTTTTAAGCTCAATTGATGTTCACTTCCCATTTAGTGTTTTTTACATGAGCAACATCTTTTTGTTCCGTACTTTTATACATGTGGATAAAAGTACGGAACCCGAAAGATGAAGCTCATGCAAAAATCACTAAATGAGAAGTGAACATCAATTGGGCTTGAAAAAGATAAGCATTAAGAGATTTAGTTAACACAACACAAACAATCTTATTATAGAAAGTTAAAATATATAACCTAAATTAAATATGTGGCATGGAGTATACGATTTTTTGTAGCTTTTATTTTTACCAGTAACTTATAATAATTATCTTGAATAATAAAATTAGAAAATTTGCATTATGACATACTCCAATGTTGACCTACGATTCAAATTACATTAATTGCTGTGATTATTGAAAGGAAATTGTCAATTCTTAAAACAAAAACACCATCCTTAAATATCTTCCATTTACTTCTACACTATTCTTTTCAAGCACTATCTATAATTTTTTTCTGCAGCCAAATAATTTTCCAATTTATGTTCAGCCTCCACTTAATTTTTTCAGAAGTTCTCCTGCATAAAGATTATCCAAATTTTTAAAGTATATCAAGGGTAGAAAATGTGTAGTGATACAAGAAAATATAGCTTATACATTATTGATAATTTATATGATGAATTTTAGTCAGAATTACAAGTAATTTACATCATGTTATATACTCAATATAATATCTCAAGCAAATCCCATTATTTCAACAATTATTAAAAGAACCTTAACGAAACAGCAATTGTAAAGTAAAGAAAAACAAGGACACTTTGCTCTCAATTCGTGGATTTTATTTATTGTTATTTAATTTAAATTAGGGTAAAATGTAATTTATTAGATTTGTTGCGACCTTGACCTTCTCCCATGAGTCAAGCGCTGTTCTTAACCATAGCTTTTAACTAGGTATCGCCTCCATCTCAGCCTGTTTAGTCATTTATGTAGCTTGTGGCCCATCTGATGACTATGATTAGCGCTCTGGCCACGCATGCCAAAGCTGCCGTGTTCGAATCCTGGATTAGGCATGGATGTTCGTTATGGTTCGGAATCCACTTAAAGCTGTAGATCCCGTCCTGATTAGCCGTCATTGTGAAGAAAAAAAGGTCGTTGAGCGTATAAACTAACCAGCCAATCGTAGCTTGTATTTGGCTGATAGCAGCTGAAATAGAAATATACAATTATTTTATGTACATACGCATGATAGCGATTTCACAACTGCTATTAATTTAAATATTCTATAGTAAGTTTGCATAAAAGAAGCGTAAAAGAACGTTGCTAGCTAGAGAGAAAATCTGCTTGTGTGTACCAATATTTCTTGGGCGTTTCTTTTGTGGTTTTTGTTTGAACAATAATTGTTCTTGTTTTATTTAACGGTTGCGAGTCTTATATAGGCCAATATTTCTTTTTGGTTTTTGTGTTAGTTCTATTCTTTATTGTGAATTTTTCAGGCGTATCCCCCAACGAATGTATTTTATCGGGGTGTCTGCACATCGGAAAAAGTTTTGGAAATTAGAAAAAAATTCCCGTCAAATAAGGGAATTTTTTAGAATTCCTCAATGTTGTGGCAAAGGTAAGCGTCTTCAATTAATCTGTTTTCTTTACCAATATTACTTTGGCGTTTAATGTATGACTTTGTTTTTTGTGTAAATTCTATTATTAATTATGCAATTTTTTAAAAAACAATTGTTTTTGTGTGATTGTTAATTATGAATTTTATGACTGGTTTTTGTGTAAATTCTATTGTTAATTACGATTTATTTTTATAAAAGTGTGAAAATCTTTTTCTATTGTTTAAATGTGCAAAATTGGCCCTTGAGGGGTATAATGCAAAATTATCTGGTAACGGTTAAAGGCATATGAATGGTTTTTGATACTTTCAACAATCAAAAAACTTTTTTTTTTTTTTTATGAAAAAATTCTTGTTTCAAAAACCATCACCACGACTTTAGATGCTTCAAATACACCTCTTGGGTTTTGCTGAAGAAGAATTTTTGTGCTCAAATGACTTCGTAATGCCACTCAATTGTTGTCGATTGTTTGCAATCCGACCAGCTCAAACCGGGAAAAATCGCCAATGAGGACATATACTGCTTTTGTTCTATTTTACGAATTTGGCAAACAGCAGGACTTATTCTTTCTTCTTTATTGCAGTGTTTATCGTTTGTTGAAATCTAAAACAAGCTGAACAACTATTGTTCATTTGTTTTTGTTTTATCATATATTGTTTTTATTTTTGCTGTGTCATAAATTAATGTTTTCAAAATCCATTAGGAGTTTTTTTTTTTTTTTTTTTTTTTTTTTTTAATTCAACAATTGTTTTATTTTCAGATAAGGGATTGTCTTGGATTCATTGTATTGGTAACGGTGTCTATTAGTTTAGTTTTTGTAAGTTAAAATTTTATGAGATTCACATTAAAATGTTTAATTTTTTGTTGATTTTTCTTTTTCACTGTACTCGGAGCTAAATATCTCATACACTTTGCGATTGGTCACTTTCTAACATTTGATTTTGTTTTGTGGTTCTATTGTTAACAGTTTTGGTTTGTGTAGGCATTTAGTTAGCAATCCGCGTTCAATTTTGATCGGCAAATGCTTTTTATTTATTTATTTGAGGATGGGTGTACTATTAAAAAAAAAACTAATTAAAATTTCACCATTTTGGGATAATACTTGGCGAGCTAGAGAGAAAATCTGCTTGTGTTAAACATTTCACAGTTCTCCTTGCACCCGGTAAAGAGATACGTTAGTGACAACACACAGGTTCCTTACTTTTTTTTTTTAATATAGAGCGATTCGAAACTAAACTAATACAGCTAACCACTAATTTACTATAATTTACTAAAACGACTGCAGGTCATGTATTATAACAGTGAAAGGGAGTAGTTCTTGTGTGATCTCTTCAATATGGGGGCCCTATTAGTGAGTTAATTTGTTGATATGTGGTCGCTAATATTTCTTCATTTCATTTTTTTACTGCTAAACCTGCATTTTGGTTACAGTTTCGGTTTTCAAAATTCGAAAAAGAATAATTTGTAAATTACGGGAATTTTAAACAAACGATCTTAGTATATTTTGTGTGTGTAAACAGAAGTATTTATATTTTTGTTAGCATCCTGTAACGCCAATGATTTTCATATTTTCTGAGCGTTACATTAAATGCGTGTTCGTTAATATTAAAAAATGTCTTTCTATTGTGCTTTCTTGTAGTCACCTAGCAAAAAGTTGCGATTAGCGTCTGTTACTGCTTGTGTACTAATATTTCTTTTGTGTTTAATTTATGAGTTATGTTTATGTGTTAATTGTGCTGAACTCTTAATTGTGTTGCGACATTTAATTATTTCTGTTTTCAATTTTTCATCTCGAAGGTAATCGAAAATGTCAGTTACCTCTTCGATTTCAACATTGGGCCCGGGGGAGGGGGGGGGAATAATGCAAAACTCTCTTGTAACGGTTTATGGTATGTCAGTGGTAATCGAAGATGTCATTCATATTTCAACAACATGACGGTAGAGAGGCAAACCAAAGGTACCAATTCAAGAGTGAATCACAGGAATTGCGTTAAAAATCCCCAGCTATTCTATTTCTTAGGCGTTACCAATACGCAGCCAAGGTGGGAGTCACCGAGAAGGGGGCGAAGCCCCCTTTGGAGACCGCGCAGCGAACGCGTTCGGGGGTTGGCGAGCGTTAGCGTGCAGGGGGAGGAGCCCCCTAGTTTATCAAATGAAAGTTTATGAAACAATCTTTGGTTAATATTCTAAGTACGGTACGAATTCTATGCCAAAGTGATTTTCGCCAACACATTTTTTTTTAATTACAAGTAAACAACCTATGGTTGACATCATTTGACGCTGTTTTATGAAAACAATTCTTGGCATAGAATTCGTATTGTACTTGGAAGTTTTACCCAATCTTTACTAGTCTCTCAAAATGACCAACATAAAATAAAAATTTAACGTGGAAACTTTTTTTTTATTTCAATGTAATGTTTTGTTAAATTCTGTAGAGTTGTTTAGAAATTTTTGTCCTCTATTTAAGGTATGTAAGCTGCATTTTCATCCAAATGATTTTGTATATTCAAAAGTTGCATTTGAGCTGTTATATTATCTGTGTTTTCATAACATCAATGTTTTGAATTAATATTTTTCTTGTTTTCTTTCACATTTCAAACATTTAGAAATATTTTAATATTACTTTTGAAAAAAACAAAAAAACGACAACATTTAAACGAACAGATATTATATTTGATCATACTTATATGGGAATGCACTAAGTATAGAACCTCAAGTTGTAAAAATTAGTGTTCTAAAATGTAGAGATAATCTTATTTTGTACATTTTCAAAGAAATAAAGTAATCCGATTACTTGAAATATCTTTACAAAACGTAAAATAAGGAAGATAAAGTATTTCGTCGCTCAAAAATAATGTCTTCATTCACTAACTGAAAGGAAAAGTTTATCCACCACAAGTAACGCCATCATACTAGTTGGATGGCCTTCTTAATATCGGAGGTCATGGTTCAGGGTTCAGTTTTAACTGGCGTAAACTTTGCAAATGATAATGATCCGCAAGTAGCAAAGGATTTGCTTATTACTCTATATTACGACCGAGGACCCGATGTTTGTCCATCAAGATACTAAGAAAGATATCTCAGAGGAAGCTCGTAACGGTGAAGAAGACCAAGAGGCCACTTAAGTGGTGTTTTAAACTTGTTCTCAAGCAAGCGAATAACACCCAGGGCCGGATTTAGACTTTATAAGGCCCTAAGTTATTTGAGATACGGGGCACTTTATTAGTTCAGATATTATATGTCAGTGCCAAATATGATTTTCGGATACCTAGAGGGTTAAACTGAAATACAATTAAGAAGTATATAAATAGTGAAATAATAAATATTTAACTAAAAATCATTTTTATTCATAACAAACTTAAAAATGCAATCTCTGGTAAAAAGAAACACAAATTTCTTTTAAAAGGTAAATATACAAAGCCTTATCATCTAATTTCTTGAAACATGTTATAAGGATTCATTATAAATTCATTTTTTATCCTTTTCAGCTGAGAAAATAATCTTTCTCCAGAGCAATTTGCAACCATCATACTAAGAAACAATCTCAAAATTGCTTCTACATTAGGGAATTCTGATTGGACACGAAGGTTAAATATTACCATGTACATATCCTGACGTGTCTGACTATCATGTGTTGCTGAACCATAGGCTTGGCTATGTCTAACATATTGATGAAAATGCTTAACTTCTCCTACAAGATTCATGTCCACATCTTCAGGATATGTTTGGCATAAACACTAACTCCTTCACGAACCTCTTTACTGTAGCTTCTAATTTTCTTAAAAATTAAAACTTTTTTGCAGTATCATTGTATACTGAGGCCCTGTGTACCACACTTGAATGTAATGCATCCATCACAGGTAAAAATGTTTTGATTCAAAACTTGTCTCTTTGCTTAAAGTTCTCTAAAGCATCATCTTCATTCTCCTTGATATGCCTTCTTTTATATCTGCTTTTTCTTTTCTTGTAATGAACATCAGGCAATTTTTCCTTTACTTTTTCTTCAAAATGATCGAACATGTCCCTGGAACCTTTAACAAAATCCGAAAGTGAAACATACCATTTCCTACATGCATCTAGACTAATTTGGGGGTCTTGCAGTGATTGACTACTCTTGTGATATTCATCCAGCAGTATAACTCCACAATTATAACATTACCATAAATTCAAAGTCCTCCATTTTATTCAAAATATGTATGGCTTTATTTCTTGTTTCGCCTTTCTCTGTAGTATCAATATGCAGCTGATGCAATGCAGAAATTATTCCATCATAACTATCAAGTGTTGCACTTGTGGCCATTGAATGTGCTTCCCATCCAGTCTTTGACAAAGACTTTGGAACTTTTGAATCATCTTTGAAGAATGACAACAGTACTGCCCATCTATATGTAGATGATAAAAAAAAAATTATGCATTTCTTGGGATTTGACTGTATTTATTTGAGAAGGGCAGGGGCCATTGTTCACTTTAAGGGGTGCAAACGTTTCACAAAAAATGACTCGGGACTGAAACTGCATACATCAGCCATGGGTGTAGCCAAGGGATAGGACATGGAGATATATCCCTTCCCGAAAGTTTTGTTTGCTATAAGAAATCAAAGAATTCATATTGTTTAAAATGGTAAAAAACGATTTTAAATGTCTAAAATTTTATTATATTGATTACTAAGCACAGGTAGCACTAATAACAATTTAAATCCCGATTCTAAATTCACTCGATGAAAGTGTGTCTAAAAATGCATAGAACTTTGCATAACAACGGATTGATTAGCCACACTTGACGACCGTGACGTCACCATTTACATAGTCCATTGCTCACTCGGACAATTTTTGGGGGGCCCCAAGCAAATGGGGCCCTAGGCTACAGCTTGTCTAGCTTATACGTAAATCCTTCACTGATAACACCGTCTTTGCATTCTGTGGTAAGGGCAGTTTTTTCAAATCCGAGTGCAATTATTTTTTTATGCTTTTCTTTATTTTTTCTTAAAAAATTCTATGGTGTCACTGAATATAAACATCGCCTTGCCAGACGATGGAGTCAAATGACCGAAGTAATGGTATCCTGGTCTCAGTATCAAAAATATATTTTTTTTCTTGACCTCTTGACTTTGAAACTTCACTCCCTCTGTAACCTGGAAAAGAGTTTTATCTTTAGCACTATCTAAATATAGAGCAAGTAGAGTATCTAGGCTTTTCTTATCAAATGCTTCTCATATTTGAGATCGATTTTTCTGTTTTTCTTCTAATTTTAGCCTTATCTATATCTTTTGAAGCGTCATCTTCGTTTATTATACTTAAGTCCTGAGGAACTGCTGATGCTGATTACCCTTCCGCGGTTAGATAATCCATAAGTATCGCTTAACATTGAAATTTCTGCAAGATTTATCCACATATTTTGTGATTTAAAAATATATTTACTTGGTTTATAATCGAGTGTTTTTCCAATTTGAGGGAATTTTGGATTTGAAATGGTTTTGAAAACAAATTTAAAATTTACCATGGTTGGTGATTAACATTATAGTTATGGCATATGTCTTCTACATTGTTTTCATAGCCAGCAGCAAGATTGCATTAAAACTTAGATCTGTGGGGCTCTTATAAATCACTATGAAAGTAAAAAAATGTCAGATCTGTTTCCGGACAAACGTTTGAAATTTTTATATGAAATTACAACTTTTTAAATTTGTAAATCAACTTCCATAATAGGTAATTTGTCCTGAAATTGACATTTATATTTTAGTTTTACAACAGATAAATATTTCACATTTTATTTCCATCAAAAATGTCTTATCTATTACTTTAATTTATTATTATTAGTTTAACTTTTTTATAAAATGTATAAAAATGATGCTATACTGTATATATTCAGATAATATCATAAATAGGTTTTATATCCCTTCCTATAGGATATATTTGCAACCTCATTCGTGATCTGGAAGAGCAGTTGTTATTTGTTTACTTTTTTTATTAATTTAATTATTAGTTTTTAGTGGATATATATATGCAGGGTGGATATAAAAAAAACTTTGTCAATATATGGTCCTTTAGCTTCAGTTCCATTCTACCGATCGAGAAGAGATTTCATGTATAGTTATTGAGAGGCATGAGCTCTTGTTTCTGTGAATGGAAATGAAATGGCATTTACGGTTACGGCTATAGTTACAGAAGCTCGAAACTTTCGAATAGAAACACCTACTTTTTCCTATCACAAAATGCTCAGCGTATGTGAAAACCCTAAAGAGCGTTGGACCGTTACGTGTATCACAAAAAAACGGACGCATTATGCACGCACAAAAAAAACAACAAAAAAACAAAAAACAGCTTTGCGAATGGCCAACAAAACAAAAACACGATCGGGGTGAATTCGCATATGTCAGAGACCAAAGTTCATATGGGTGCCATCATAGGCAATTTTATCGGTTTTCTACACTGAATATCCGGCGAACGGCCTTATTGTGCTCCGATCGTGTTTCTGTTGGCCGTTCGCAGAGCAGTTTTCTGTGCGGGCGTAACATGTCCGTTTTTTGTGATACATGTACCGTTCCGACACTCTATAGGGTTTTCGCATGAGCTGAGCATTTTGCGGTAGGAAAAAATGGGTGTTCCCATTCGAAAATTTCGATTTTCCGTAACTATAACCGAAACCATGATCGCCATTTTGTTGCCATTCACAGAATCTCGAGCTCATATCTCTCAACAATTATAACTGAAGTCTCATCTCAATCTGTTGAACGGAATGGCCGCTAGAGGTCCATATATCGGCAAACTTTTGTTATGGCCTTCCTGTATGTACTTGTGATATATTAAGATAATTTATTTCTATATGTTTTATGTTTTATTATCTGAAAAAAATCACAGATTACAACCACGTGTAAACTTTTCAGTCTTTAGACACCGTGGCTCAAATATAGTTCACAGTGTTACGTTGTATGTGGCAAGCATATAATATGGCTACACTAATTAACTTTAAAAAGTTGGTAACAGACCTGACCACATACATAAAAAAATACTCACCTGAAGAAAACCTGAAAGTCTTTACAGTGTCCTATCAGCTCAATATTTAATTTCCAAAATGGTTTCTTTCAAATATAGAATCATGAAAGCAAAAAAAAAAAATGTAAAAAAAAAAAAAAAAAAAAAAAAAAAAATGATGGCCTTATCTTCTGAATAATTTTCAATATTATTAATAGTGGTAACACACCTGACAGTAACAGTCCTGACATTCCTCTTTGATAACACAAAATGACTTATATGTGTCTGAAAACTTAAAAAAAAGAAAAATTCAAAGCTAATAGATTTATTACAATATAGATTTTTTAAAAATGCATAGGTTAATCCAAATTATTTTATATAATGGAAATTGATTAAATATGATAAAGAAATTTGACTTTGTTGTTTCACACATCACATTTTCTAGGTTTGCAGTTTGTTGAAAAGGTATTAAAAAAAAGCTCAAAACATATTTTCATAATATTATGAATCACAACTTGTAATATAGTATGTACTCTTATATAAATAAAAAAAAAATAATAAAAAACACCATCTAAGCCTTAAGGTTTTTAAATTTCAAAATGAAAAATAGTCTTTGTCTGACATCAAAAATTTCTCCAAATTTGAAAGTCACCCAATCATCACTTTCATTAGAAGATGGAAATTCGATTATCAATCGATTCACTCGTAGAAAAACCACTAGCATATACGGTGGTATTTTTCAATAATTGGGACGAAAATATGAAGCAAATCTGCAGACAGTGGACAATTCCAGCATATTTTTTTTATTCTAAATTTTTCGAAAAGGCCATAAACAGAAAAATTTCTGCTCAATGCGCTTTTTCTTTTTATTAATTTGAAATCAAACTTCCCAGTTACACGTTGGTGAGAAAACGATTCATTCGGCTTGAATTGAATATGACGTCAAGGGTTCCCAAACATCTTGGCTGAAAATGCGGCAGCGGAAACCAGTTTTGCAAGTTTCTAGCAAATTGCTCCAACCTGTAGGTGTTATGGCAATGGTCTATCAGAGCCAGCTATTTCAACGCCAACTATTTGGCAGAAACCTCATGATAACCACGGAAACAGTAGAAACCCTTGACGTCGCAGATTTTGTTGTGTGTTTTGATCGGATTGATTTTGGCTAGGTTTTGAGGTGTTTTTCTTTTTCTAAATATTTAAATAAATAATTTTTTTAACGAACTTTTATTTAAATATTTGGAATCAGAAAGAAATTCTACGTAAATATAAACTAATTTAACTCGTTTTTAAAAAATGCGGGTATTGTCCATTGTTTCACTGAGCCGTAGTTGCTTTCTGTAGAATTACAGTGATTGTGATAAGCAATTTGCACGAAATTAACGATAATGGAAAATGTTTTTTCTTATCTATTAGAAATAGTTCTTAAAAATCGAGAAATATAAAAATTGAGACAATTAAGAATAGCGAAAAAATATAAATGTTCGCCTTTTTTTATAAACTTTGTAACTTTTGCAGCAATAGAAGAAATGATTTCACCATAATGAAATTTTACTGTTATAGCTGTTGCTTTCTGATAGAAATTGTATTGTTGTGTCTGAATAATTAAAAAAAAAAATTGTCAAAACCATGATGTTGATTTTTTTAAAATTTTTTTTTTAAACTTTAGCCCTCTTGCGGGGGTACAAGATAATAACCTATTGCTGTTAATATTTTGTAGAATTACTATTATGTTACTATGTATTTCGGGTTTTTCGACTCACCACTACTGTATAGTGATTAATATAGGCATATATTTAATTACATAATTAATTTAAACACCAGTTCAGTTCACCACATCAATTTCTCTGGCCTCGCATGTCAAAGGTGTTGGGTACAAATCCGGGGTTAGGCATGGATGTTCGTTGTGGTACAGAATCCACATTGAGCTGTAAGTCCCGGCTGATTAGCCGTTATTGTGCACAAAAATAGATAGTTGAGCGTACAAATAGACCAAACAAACCAGTTCAGTTTATTCAAAGGCTTTCATTTCTGATTGACCTGTTATAAGGCTGCTATTTGATTTTTATTTTTAATTATATCAAATTGATGCCGTTGAATGACATATTACGCACAAACCAACTTGTCATACACCAGCTTACAGCACTTCATATGAAAACACTCATGATTACAGGCACTTAAACTTTTATCAAGATAAACTATTGCTATTGTAACTAAACTATTGTAATTGTGACTAAACTAAATTGTTGTTTATTCTCTTTAGAAATGTACAGTAATTCAATTTAACTTTCAAAGCTATGTTTTAAGAGATTGTTTGATTTTCAAATTATCTCTATTCTCCAAATTATGCTACTTATGTGGACATTCAAATCATATTAAATTTTAATATTTTATTTAGAGATACTATTCTTTAAATTCAATGTATACAGTATGATACAATGGCAATTGTTTACTACATAATGCATGGAATATTGCTCCTAGATTCATCAGTAATGGTGATATATTGTTCAAAATGATATTTTTAAGGTTTAGAAATAAGTTTTATTGCACAAAACCTTTATTTCAGAATCAAATTTAAAATGCAGCCTATAATTCAAGTTTAATTGAAAATTGTAAATAGTTAAAAAACATTAATATATCTATTAGATTAATATAAAACTTAGTGTTTAATAGTCTTTAATTACAATACTTATTTTAAAATGGGTTATAACTAATTCTATTCGTATAATTTTTTATTTACAAAATCATCACTCGGTCATGTTATACCAAAAATGTATAATTCATTTAGTGAATTATTTTCTTAAGAATAGTAGGAGAAAAAATAAGGGGGAAAAAATAGATTCTTATTTCTTTATTCCCGTTTGAAAAAAATATAAGATTTAACATTTTGAATAAAAAAACAAGTTTTGCGACTTTTTCTACACCCAGTATGTTACGAAACAATTGTACAAATCCAAAAGAAGAAAAAAAATTCTGAACATTTGCTGTAGTTGCTTTTGCACTAAGAATTACTTAAACTTCCTTCAATACATCAGCATTAAACTTTTTATAACATTTTCTCGCATACGCCATCATTTTATAACTATTACATTTTCATTGAATTCCTTTTGAAGAGAATATCTTTGAAGTGGAACACTTTTGGTTAAAACTAAAAGTTATTTATTACACCAATTAATTTAGTGTCTAGTTATAAATAAACAAATTAAAATACATTTTTTTTTTTTTTTTTTTTTTTGCGAGTAAAAATACAATTTTAAATTTTTCTTTTTTTTTAGAAAAAAACAATAGGTTTAAACCATTCCAACCCTGTATTGAAGTATAAAAGCATAATATAGAATGACTATATATAATGACTAATTATATGGTATGGACTAAGTATCGGAAATATGAAATATAGAACTAGAAAATACAAAATTATGAGAAGTATTATATTGATGTATGGTAAGTTTAGTATGGAAGCATGAAATATAGAAGATTGAGAAGTATAATATAGAAGTATAAGAGTATAATATAGTAGTATGATATGTATAATCTAGAACTATGAAGTATATATTTATAATTAGAAGTGTAAATGAGAATATTAATTAGAAGTTTAATTAAAGTCATTGATATGAACAGTTCAAACTAGTATCCATATATCTATGCGATGAAGTTAAAGGAACTAATCTGGGAAGAGAGGACATAAAAAGGAACGTCTGGCAAACTTATCCTGGGTGAAGTAAAAACGTTCTTCAAAGTCCCGTTACAAATCGATTTCGTCTGGCGTAGCTAAATACAGGACATTTTCTTATTTAATATAGTGACCATCATGGGGTAGGTTTGCGTTTACTTATAAGCTCCATTGTTTGAGCTTTGTTGGAATTTATGCATTTTCCCCCTATTTATTAGAGTGCCAATGAGAATTCGATACCTAATTCCGCACTTGGAAAACAACCATAGTTGTAAAGTAAACTTTGTAGTTAGAGATATTACATTTAAGTTTGTTTGGAGTTTAATTCTATGTTTTGTGCATCCATGTGTTTTTAGAAGAGGGAATAAGTTTTGACCGTTTTATAACATTCTGCACAATAAAAGTAGTATTATTGCACTGAGTAGTTTAACTACTCGATGCAAAATTGTGCGAATTGCTTTTTTGAAGAAATTTTTTAAAAATGGTATTTTTATTGTTGTATAAGTAGGTCAGAATTTAGAGAATAGTTTATTAATATGTGTTTCTAAGTGGTTATTTATTTATTTTCATATACATTAAATCTATTGAAGTTTCTGGTAACAAGGTAGTTTCATCTGTATAATGTTGAACTATTAACTATATTTTATCATAAATATAATGTAACTAATTATATCACCTGAAACTCGCTTTAATTGATATTAAATTTGTAGAAAACAGAGAGTGAAAGGTATACTTTAACTGTCTAACATATTTTTTTCAATTATTTCTTGAATAATTTATTGAGAGCTTATTAAGGTTTCATTTGAAAATATATTACATAGAAAATAGTTATTTAAATGATAAATAAGTAAATTGCTTATTTTCACGAGCAAAGTGTTACTTAAATAATAAAAAATAATACGTTTTTATGCTCATATTATACGTTATGCTCGTCGCTCATATGCTCGTTTATATGCGCAAAAATTTGTGAGGAACTTTACACTTTATTTATAAGACAAGAAGGTTTTTAGGTTGGTTTTCTTTCAGTTGGTTGTTTTCAGATTATCTGGCGCCGTCAGCAACACGAGGGCTATAATGCGCCGAAGCATTCGTCATCAGACAAGCCAACATACATTTACAAATACCCATGCCTAACACGGGACTCGAACCCGAAACCTCGCGGTCTAGAAGCTAGCACGCTAACCACTGTAATGTTTGGTCGGCAGGTTTTCTTTCAGAATTCATTTTTAATAAAAATATTTCATCCTGAAAAAATATTCATGATGTGTTTAGCTCAACTTTATTTTGAATCAAAAGGAAATTAAGTTATTAATAACACTCTATTGCCTCTAAAAACAGTAACGTTACTTTATATATATATATATATATATATATATATATATTAGGGTGGATCGTTCTTCTATGGAGAAAAAAAAATTATTAATAATCAAAACCTACCTATGGGGAAAAGATGTTCTATGATATAGAGATTAGGGAAAAAAATAATAGAAAAAATTAATTTTAAAATTTTGCACTGCCACAAAGGGGTTGAATTTTCGAAAAAAATGCAAAAAGTCCTAATTTTTGTTAAATGATTTTACACTAAAAATAATTGTTTTTTACAATATAAATCCTAAAAAAGTGATGATTATTGAATAATTAGTAGTACAATGTACATTTCAACCTTTTTTTACCCAACTCCCTCCCCCCCAACCCCCATATCACCGTTGAATCAGCCCTGCAACCGTATAGTGCAGTTGTCAGCTTCTTACGAAATTCGACGCTTAATCGGTGAGCGCTGTTCTTGTAAATTAAATTACAATTTTATTATGTGACATTTGTTTGTTTGTGTACTTGGACTAATACTGTACTGTGGCGTTGATAAGAAAAGACATGAATTATCCTATATTTGGGTCAGGCTGTAATATGCCCACGATTATGCTTCCTACGTACGGAAAACGTAATAAGGTGTGTATATTGGCATTCAAAAAGAGAAGCAAAGTACAGTGTATTTAAATACACTTTTCTCCGCGTGTCAATAAGTTGCAAGTAAGTTAGGAGAGACCTGGAAACGAGTTTTAATACCAATAAATGACCACTGCAGCATTCTAAGAAAAATAAGTTCATACTACGACAAATATCGCGATTTCAAAGCTAGAAAATTAACTGAAAGCTATCTCTGGGAAAGCAGATTGTAAGTTTTGTTCATGGGTCGACTTGGTTGTTTTCAGATTATCTGGTGCCGTCAGCAACACGAGGGCTATAATGCGCCGAAACATTCGTCATTTGACAAGCCAACATACATTTACAAACACCCATGCCTTACACGGGACTCATACCCGCAACTTCGTGGTCTAGAAGCTAGCACACTAACCCCTATACCGTTTGGTCGGCTAGGTCATGCGTAGACAATGATATAGAAACAATAATGTTGGTGCGATAATAGGTAGTCTGTCAACACAGGTATCAAAGAAGGTGTTATACGAAATATGGAACTGATTTTGAAGCGTCCACTACAATGGTTTGTGTGCCAGTTACAAGCCAAAGAGTGACCGTATGCGAGACACTACCTGTAGTTTCATTCACGTAAGCCCAACCTACGCGAACTGACTAACAAGAAAGACTTAAGTACTGATCAACTGTGCTTAATGGAAATTTGTGAAGCCATCACTGCGGACAAAGCAGTGAAGGGCTGTTGAAGAGAAACTCTGGAAAGATCTGCCACTCAAGGTGGCTTACAACACCCAACAGAATTCTCATGTTCTATTTGGCTTAGAAGAAGTCCAACCAAAGCTTTATTGACATTAATTACGTTCATCGTAAAAGTCTAGGCACGTATGTGATTCAAGATCAAAACCAAACAATCGGTAATCTATGGTGCAGGCGCATTTGCATTAATCAATCTTTCTATCGCGTTATTTCTCGATTGATTTGAAGAAAGTCATTGATCCAGTAATTTTTTAAACGGGGGTTTGGGCTTTCCTGAAAATATCCTGATATCAATGCTAGCTGACAACAGAAATAACACAAAGGAATCCGTCCTCCAAAGAATTTTGAATTTGGGCAAAGTCAAACGGTCTGCTGCAACCCAAATCCTTTTAGCCTTTAATATCCGTATTTTAAACATACCAACTTTTGACCCTTGTGTGACAGATTATGTGAACTTGATTAAGTGGGAGAATGTGACAGAACGATTTAGTGATGACATGATTTCAGGAGCAATAGTAAACCCAGCAATCATTTCTAAAGCAATACTATATTATTACCTACTATCAAGGGGTATCCCTGTCGTACTCAAGCTACAGAACGAATAGTCACAGAAGCATTTTCTGCTGTGAGCGGATCATATAGAAGAGATGGGTTAAAAAGAAATAGCCTGGAATCACGAAACCTCAAGCCAGTTTTCAACACCAAACATGATTACCGTTTACTGTAATTCCGAAGATTTTTTGATTTTTCTTAATTTAATTCTTAAGAAGCTGTAATATGTTCCTAAAGCTTTTTTTTTTCTGTAACCATTTAGTATATGTCCTCTCATTCCAATAAACATTTAAAAGTACTAAAGGCCTGTTTCACTTAAACAAAAATCATTTTGACATTTTACCATTATAAAGCTTAAATACCAAAACTTCATCACCCTTGCAAAGAGCTTAACATAAAATTTATTATTTTTATTTCATTTTTTCCTTAATAAATGTACCTCAGAACATCTTTTCCGTACAGGTAGATTTTGAAATTCTTAAAAAAAAAAAATTCAATTGACTTTGACTTTTTGCTATAAAAAAGCTCAAATACCTAAACTTCATCCTCCTTGTGGCAATACTGAACTTAAAATTTAATTTTTTTAATTATTTTTCCATGTATCTATATTCCATAGAACATCTTTTCCCCATATGTCGGATTTGAAATTCTGAATTAATTTTTTTTTCGATCCACTTTAATATATATATTACTTATATAACTAATGTATAAAACACTCCTACGCAATAGGAGAAAGATTCTTTCTAACAACCTCTTTACGTAGGTGAACTAAGAAATAAAATTTATAAATTATACTTAAATTTAATTTTGTATTGTGAACACTTTGTATTTGAAAAAACGGAATGATGTCCGGACAATCTGTTGACCAAAAATAAACCTTTGTAATGTTTTGTGAGCATTTTATCACTTCAGTTTATCACTTTTTCAATGAAAAATATGAACAATGATTAATATGAGCAATGCTTTGCTGATTGCTTAATTATAAATATAGTATTCACAACTACACTAGTAATATCTTATATATTAATAGTCTTGCTTAGATTGTCCTTTATTCAACTATCACATGTGGTATTAATACACTTTTTTAGAGGTTCAAAGGCGCAACGATCGAGGATATGAAGCTTGTGTGAGAAATGTAATGTGCTAAGCGGAGGGAGAGAGTTTGGGAAACATGTTGTTTACATGTTATTCTCAGGCTTCCACGGTCAACTAGACCAGCTGCTCCTTACATTTTCAGATGACGCAACTCGTAAAATTGAGGGGTAAAAGGGACGTTCGACATTAATGTGAATTTTGAACTTATAAGATCTTTGTAAACGAGGATACTTTTTGGATATACGCATCTGGTTCCCACCGGTTATATATACAATTTTAGATTTTATGGATTTCTGTTATGTAACTTAACAAAGAGTTTCTGGGCTGATTTTGGGGGACATTTTATCTGCTGGACAGAGGAATGTTTCTCAGGATTCACTTGGGAACATCTGCGATTTTGAGGTCATAGCCCGGCCAGCTGCCTCAAACAGAATGGAAAATTCTGGACCAATAATGTATATGGTAAACAAGTAGGAGGACCATAAGATAGCGAATTAAAAATGATTTTAAAATTTAGAAGGCGGACCCGAAATCTACGATTTGAGGAGAGGAAATTGAGTGAAATGGAAAAAGAGTTTAAAAAACGATAGCGCTCTAGAATAGAGATGGATATATGCATTTCTGACTTCAAGAGAATAATATCTTGAATGTGTGTAGTGGATAAGTGCTGGTTCGAAGCACAACCCTAACGAGGATAGTACGATACGATCATTATTTTCACGACGATGAAAACACAAGTGTTCCAAAGATGCTATTGGATACCACTGCTGTTAATTTCCGGTGAGTGTTGCATGTTTACATTTCTGTTCAACGGGAGCGAAATAATGTTATTCAAATAATTGCTTGAATATAATTTTAATGTATTAGAATATTGCTATTTAATCTAGTACACTATTATAAATTTAACGAATTGTAGTGTTAACGTATATTTATATTTTGTCAGGTGATGTAAATAAATATGTATTTTTACTCATAATGCTTTCTTACTTGAATTCAGCATCCTGGTTTAATTGCAAGTCACAACAATTTACACCACTAAACGATCAAATCAAAATCTAAAATTAAATCTAATCTTATCATGTTTAATGTAACTAACACTTGATTAATACAAGACTGGGGCATCCCAGCAAATGGCAAGCTCAAGAGAACAATACCATTTTCCCTACACAAATCCACGACATTGATAGAAATGTGGGATTCTTGATTATCGAGAATCATTAAAATAGGCTTTCCTGGTGTGAATCGCATGAATGAAATGGAATGTTTCTAAAAAAGAATAAAGTCGGTTTTCTTCAACCAATTTAAAGATTTGGCTAACCCTATCATGGTGGATCACTTAAAATAAAATGATCAGAACATTACCCTAAGAAACACGAATATCGATGCTACTAAATTTCCTGTTACAGAAATAATTATAGTGACAGTCATTAGAGTACCACGCTCAGCTGAGGTAATAGATTCCACTTGCTTGATATCTTGTTTAGCAACAATTCTGTTTCGTCGATGGACTAGTTATTTCTGTCTCGTCTGTGTTGTATATTTCAGAAGCTTGAAAAGTATGTTTTCTAAGACGCAAGCATAATTTTCGAAAAACATTTTGACTTCGTGGTGTTTAAAGCTGGTAGCTCGAGTTAAATTAGTTGCTTGGGGAGTTCTAAAGAACAAAGTTATGTGTCATTTTAAATATCATATCCAGTAAACCAATCAGTTTCAGAAACGCTCCATGATGAAACGCACATTGTTTCTTGTTGTATATTGGTATACCAGTTTTCTAGTTTCAAGTGGGCATAAGCCTTGAGATAGAGGGCACATAGGTAGTGGCGAATATATATTACAATTTTGGAAGAAGAGGGGGACGGGGGGGGGGGGCAATATGACCAAACCGTTATTTGCATTTTTTTTTTTTTTTTTTTTTTTTTTTTTTTTTTTTGAGTGAGCTATCATTCAATGATTACGGATAGTTTTCAAGGGGGATTTATACGAAATATTGGGACAAAACAATCTAGTTATTACGTTTTTTTAATATATTTTAATTTTATTTTTATAACTGAAGTGAACTAATGCTTTCTTATATGATAGTGGATTATTTTATAAAACGTGCACATTTAACACTTCATTGCATTCTCATTAATATCATGTTCTTCCCTTCCGATAACTTTTCATTTACTTTGGTGTTTTTTTAACATAAACCTCCTCTATTCATTATTGGTCTTTAAGGTCATTATCTCTACTGTTAGCTTTGTATCTTCAACAGTGATCAAAAATGTTCGTAGCTTTTTTTCAAATCACTGAATGCCTGTGTTACTAATCCCCTTGTTATTTAGATAATTTCTTTTCCTATACTTTTGCAGTGTGAAAATATTAAGCAATATTTACATAAAGATCTGAATTTTTCTTCAGAATAAGCTAACCACTCAAATTCTTTTAGTTATTTAATTTGAATATCAAAGGATATTACAGATTTTTCCAAATAACTTCTCAGTAGAGCAGCATAGACAAATGAGTTTCACATCAAAGAGATATCTTTATGTAACATATCTATAAGTGAAACAACTCAGTCGCAAATTTAAATGCAAAGTGTATAGTGGAGGCATATGTAAAAGAATGGAGAAGCATTAGTATGTAGCTGTACAGATACATTTACATTAAAAATCACTCAACTCATGGAGTTGACTTTTAGTGTGAGATATGATCTGCCCTGTCATCAGTGTTTACTTGGCACTGTATTCTCATACTTAACATGAGTTTCTTGATGCATTCTAGTGGCTAAATTACTCGTTTTGAACTGTTTGCAAGTGATGGAAAGTTCCCAATAGATTAAATCTTTTCAAAATACATATCGTAGAAGCGTCCAAAAACATGCTTGATGAAATTTGTATTAGAGGAATGATATGGCTTACTTATAGATACAATATTCATATTTTTAATCGTTTATCTCTAGGAAAAGTGGTATAAAATTTGACATAAGTATCAATAAACACGATTTAGAAGCTGATATTTCACAATTACAGACTTGTCTAGATCAAGTTTCAATAATTACAGTGAAAAGGGGGAATTTAATTATCTTTTGCGTTCTAGGGGAGCTTATTAAACCAATCTAACATACTGCCCCCAAATACCAAAACTTTTTAACATCACATACTGTTTACTGAAAATAATTTTTTCAGTCGCATGAATAATATTGGACATCAGAGGATCTGTAGAAAGGTGGAAACATGATATTACGTGGTAAATGCCAATTCAAGATAATGATTTAGTGGGAAAAGAGTTTTGGTCTTTAGGTTCAATATGTCGAATTAGTTTAATAAGCTCCCCAATAGCACAAAAGACAATTAAATTTTACTTTTTCACAATAACTACGTTAACTTGATCTAAACAAGTCTTTAATTGTGAAATACCAGTTTCTAAATCGTGTTTATTGATACTTATGGCAAATTTGATTCTACTTTTGCTTGGGATAAACAATTAAAAAATATGAATATTGCCCCTAAAAGTAAGCCAGATCACACCTCTAATCCAAATTTCCTCATCAAACATGTGTGAGACGCTTCTACAATATGCATTGTGTACAGATTTAATGTATTGGGAACTTTCAAACACTTGCAAACAGTTCAAATGATGGGAGGAACAATTTCGCCACTAGAATTCATCAAGAAACTCATGTGAAGTAGGAGAATACGGTGTCAAGTAAACTCGATGACAGGCAGATCATACTTCACACTAAAATTCAACTCCATGAGTTGCGTGATTTTTAATGTAAATGCACAATAATGGTACTCCAATCTTTTGCATATGCCTTCACTGTACACTTGCATTTCAATCTGTGACTGAGTTGTTTTACTTATAGATATGTTATATAAAGACGTCTCTTTGATGTGAATTTCATGTGTCTATGCTGCTCTTCTAAGAAATAATAAGGAAAAAATTAAAATATCCTTTAATTTTGCAGACCAGTGTAGAAGAAGAAGGAAATTTACATAAACGTTGCGGTTTCGATAAATTTTGTGCAAGTGAAATTTTTTTCTTAATTGTTCAGTTGTTTTCTTTATTTGAATTTTTTTCTTTATTTCTTTAAAGCATCCACAACTGATGCTGGATCAACGGTACTTGAATTCGCGATGTCAGAAGAAAAATTGTTACTGGTACAGCTAACTTCAGCACTGTCTCTAACATGCCTATCTAAGCAATGTTTCCTTACAAAATAATTTGGAATAAAAGTTTTGACTCTTCATTATGAATGCCGTTAAATTAATAACAAATTAGGATTCCAGAACAGCAAAATTCAGAGGATCGCAGATACACAGCTATTTAAAAAGGTCACTAATTGAATAAACTGAGCAACAAATAAAACGCCAAGGCCACACCTTCATTAAACATCCATATTTTAATTTCACAGTACTCCTGGTGCCATCAGTATTTTTTATTTTTAGGAAGCTAAAAGCACGGAAATTATTTGTAAATAAACGTCAACCAATAATAACTACTTATTACTTTAATTTTTTTCCTGATTTTGGGAAGGGAGAGGGCCAAGGCCCCTCACATATGGGCTCTTGCATAGAGGGAATGAAACACTGTTTCAACCAACCCCGTCACTTTTGTTTCAACCTGCCCCAAAAGTCCATTTTAATTCAACAAGACACTAAGTACCAGTTGCCATGCATGTATGCTTTTCAAAAGAGGTGAATAGCAATCTAATAACTATGCACTATAAATACTTTATAAATCAAAAACTTTGACTAATCTATACTACACAAAATGTGATATGTTATAAAACTTTGAACATTTACTCATCCTTCCTAAAAACAGTTTTTTCCTTTTTAAATACAGAGATGTAGGAAAAATACGTTCCTCTTGTACATACAAAGCAGGTTTAACGTTTCTATAATGCCCCCTATGAACGAACAATCAGCGCCTGTCTCAATTCCTGTTCATCCCTCTATGACATTTCCACTGACTATCGAGTGCCGGTCCAGTGTGAATTTTGCCTTCATCGAAAGAAGCTAAGCTAAAGTGAAATAAGAAAAAATTTACCTCCAGAAAGTCTAAAAATTCTCACGCTAGGATATTTTAATAGAACTAAAAAAATTTCACCAATGAAGAAATAATGTACTGTACATGCCTGATTCTGATGCAAACTCCCTATTAGTTTTGTACAATGCTTCTAAGACCATTAATTGGAAATTATTGTAAGGCTGCGTCACTTTTCTGCAACGATGCTTATACTTTTATAGTTTTAAGTTCTTGAAAAGAAATTGAAATACTTCTTATTTAACCTTATTTAATTAAATGATTAATAATCTAAATTTCAAGTGCAAACTAAAGCTTTAAGTATCTAGTTTGTCTCAAACTGCTTTGAGAATGAAAATAACTTGAATATACATTCTCTAAAATTGTAAGTCAATCAATAATCGTCGACACTAACTATAGTATTGCAAAATAATGTGGATAATTATTCTCAATGAAACATTGGGAATAATTATTATAACCACCAAAACAATCCCATATACATAAAAAGCATCTGCAAGAAGAATGATGTAAAAAAGTATAATAGTTTTACAAAATTAAATGGACAGCTATAAAAATTTATGAAATCATAAATGTTAACCAGATATATTTCTTGGAATACTTTACGTCCACTAAACTGAACTGGAAATATTTCTTAAAACATTTGGCAAGAGAGTTTTATGCAATACATGTTTATTGTTTATTTTTACAACTCCTTTTAATGTTCTCTTAGAACAAGATATACACTTAATATACACCACTGTTATAACTTCCATACAATACATCATTACAAAAATTGTTTCATTAGATTTGAAAAAAATGTAAGTATTTTCTAAATTCTTGGTTTTAAGTTCACACATGAAATTTTTATCATTGCTAGCTATTTAACAATTGTAAAAACTTTTTAAAAATGTAATACTTCATTTAAAACCCAATCTTTTAGCCAAGTTATGCAAAAAGTATTCCGAATTTAATTTAATAAATTTAACCTTTTTTACATTTATTTCACATTTTAAAGTTTTTTACGTGTAAAACAAATTAAACATTACTTACTAATACACTAAAAAGTTGCATAAAGATTTCTCTAAAAAAATGGGATCCGAGAATTTTTCTTTTATCAATATTCATTGATGCAGAACTTTGGAGTTTTTCTTAGTAGAAAAACTTGTAGTGAATCGCAATGAAAAAGCTTTTCCTTCTTAAAATACGTAGACTACAATGAATTAAATTAAATTTTCGCTGTCCGGGAATGAATATACTTTCTCATATTTATTAAACGCATTCTTTGAAAGTGTTTTGTAAATGTTTAATTTATTTTTATGGTGTAATTTTTTAAATAATCTGTCACACATCTTTAATAATAGTCTTGAAGTTAAGGGTATAAAGTAATGACGATCTTAATGACACATCTTAATATACATTTGAAAACAGCTGAAAATTAATTTCACTTTTCCAAAATAGTTTCCCTCTTTGTATGGATAGTATAAATATTGAAATGAAAAAAAAAAAAAAAAGAATAATAATAATAATAAAGGATATTTTATGTTAAAAACAGTTCGACTGTACAACTAAATTATTCACATTATGAATTTTTGTTTTTCTTTTAACAGTTGTGTTCCTATGCTCTCTAACTGTGGATTACTTGTCTTTTTAAATTGTTTAAAAGCATATAACCATGAATACAAATTTCTCTGAAGAATAGAAATCTAATTATGAACTATCGTAATATCAGTAACTTTTATATACGGTTTCATATGCGATTTCAAACAAGTTTATTTGTTTGTTTAGGGTAAAAATACTTTAAGTATATTAAAGAGTTTTGTGTGCATCTCTTTATATTGAAATAATATTTAATGTAATGTTTAGTAATCGAATTGCATTACCCGATAAATTCGTTTCAAGAATAAATTTGTAAAATAAGACAACAGAATTTGCCGGAGGAAATAGTAGAATTTAAGTTCCTTTTATCTATCAGATTCATAAAATATGAAATATCTAACCCAATAGATAACAAAATAAACTTTCAGGACAATTTTTTAAAAATTCCTTTGTTGGGCTCTTCATTGTCATATATATTCAATCATGTTATTTATATCTAAATAAAATTATATATTTTAGTTTATTAGAACTTTAAATGTGGCTTGATAATTTTCAAATCTATATATATAAAACTAAGTTGTCTGTACGTCTGAACCTTATACAAATCCACAGTTTTGCGACAAAGGTATGAAAATCTATACATAGAAGCTTTAGTACATGGAAATTGTAAAGAACAACTTTTAAATACGATTAAATGTTGCTTTTATTAAAATGTAATGACATGAAAAACATTCTTGGAATGGCAACGATATTTTTTTATTACATTAGAATAAAACAGAAAAGTTATTTTAATATGTCCTCCTTAGTTTTCTGATTATTTTTATGCATTACAATCATCTGTCCGATAAACAGTTCGAATATTATTATAATTTTCCATGTATTTACTGTATATCGACGCCTCTGCGCAGGCGTAGTTTCAACTAATAATATGAATGGAAATAAATTATTGAATTTCCCTGAAAACTTTTAAGCCATTACGACATTTTTTTTTTTTTTTAATTTTTTTTTTTTTTTTTTAGTTCCCCCAGGTAAATATTTATTATTTGTTTTCTTTAAACAGAATTTTAAAATTCCTTCTTTTGATTGTTTTTATTTTTTGTACATTGTTTTCATACTATGCATCCAAGTTCCATATTATTTAACCTAGATTTGAATAAATTTTTTAGCATCATTAATTATTTATTATTTACACCAGACTATCTTACAATTTACACTAGAAATGTAGTATTTCACTTGTAATTTTATTTCTTTGATGTTTTATTTTGGTCCTGATTATGAAGTTGGAAAGGGCCAGGGCATGGAACTACTCTGTACAAAAATTTTTTTGAAGGATACAAAACTGTTTTGGTTCAGATGTACTATAAGACATTTGTTTGGTGGTTTTTTTTATAGTTAAATACGATCTCTCTCAACGATTTTTATTTTCAGTTATATTTTAGTTTTATAAGTATTTATATTTTAACTTAACTTGGTACTAATCCATTTGCCAGGTAAGAGCCAAAAAATCACCAAAAAGAAGGCCTAAATAATCTAAACTAATAACTTTCAAATAATTTATAATTTCTATATTTAGAATTGGTGATACATTTACTCGCCATTTATATGGGTAAACATTTAGGCTTTGCGTCAACTGGTAACTGCCTAACGGAAGAGTACCCTTAATATTCATATTTTAATTTAATTTTATTATTATTTAAGTTTTAGTTTTCTTTTAGTCACCGTGTTTTTGATTTTTGCGATTCTTCTGATCGTTAAATGAAAAAAATTGTCAAATGCCGTTTACTACATTTGTTCCACTTTTTCTTAAATGTCATTCTATTATGTCATTCAACGGGTCCCCAGCAGAGCGGGGCCACACAGCTAGTGTTTGATAATTACAAGTTTGAAGAACACTATTGTGTAGGTGGGAGCTTATTAAAACAAATTAAGACATTACACTCAACAAAGAAGTTATTTAAGAAGATTTTGTATCCTCGATACTGACCATAGTAGGTTAACAGTAAATAATCATGGAAGTCTGATACCCTAAGTGAATTTAATGGACACTTGTTAATCTAATGAAACTATTTTTTGTAACGATATCATTTCATTTTTTAAATTAACTTATTATGGGGATAGTTTTGATTTCTTAAAATTCATAACATTCTTTAGAAGAAAAACCAAGGATATATTTCCGAAAAAAAAAATAACACTATAAAATTTCTGTAAATTTAATATCGTTCAGAATATATATTTGAAAAATCTGTAAGCATCTGCAAGTAAGATTTCACAGTATTGCAATAAAAAAAAAAATCATAGTTTTTTTTTTTTTTCTTTTTGAAAAAGCATGATGTCTCATTACAATGCGTACAAGACTCAACAATAATTAACAATTGAGGGCCTGAGAAGCAAAGGGATCTAAGTGACTTTTCTTAATTTTTGAGAAAATACACTATAAAGTTTTTGATTTATATTAAATTCTATGAAAACTAAGGATATCTTTATTCCAGAGGTTAGTATTTGAACAACAAATAATTTTCAAACAAATTTGGTACAAATAATAAACTTCAAAGTGTATTTTCTCAAAAGTTAAAAAAAAAAAATCACTTAGACCCTTTTGCTTTTCAAGCCCTCAATTATCTTTTGATTCACTGATGTCCGCGAACCATATGACTCAGTACGCGTGGGTGTTGAAAATTTATAAACATTCAGTTATCTGTTGGACAAAAATCGAAGACATTCGACGGTTCTGGTATCTACAACATTTGAATAGAAATCGTATTTTTATCTATGAGTTTCAAATAAGAAAATACTTACAGAAACAAACTTTCAGTAAATTAACAAATGCTCGTTAAATTCATTGAAATAAATTAGGTTTCTATAATTATTCATTGTTTACTTGACATCGCTGATATATAGAGTACAAAATCTTTTTAAATGTTATTTATTGAATGTAACACAGTAAGTGATCAATTGATGACTAGAAATAGAAAACGACCTAAGTACCAAAAAAAATCGAAAATCGTTTTTTAACGGAAAAATGTCCTACATAGCAAGCTAAAGTGGAGAACCCCCAAAGTCCCCAAGAACTCCATTAGCATTAGTTCAATTTCAATCTGAAGTAAGTACTTAAGCATTGCCTTAAGTACAAGATGCGATCATTTTTCGCCTCTCCTGAAAATTTTTCATTTTTGGGACTTAGGTCGTTTTCCATTTCTAGTCCTCAATTCATCTAATTTCTTCAATTACAACCAATAATTAAGATTATAAAAATGCGCTTTTTGACTAAAAATTGTGTTGTTAATTTTGTGTTACTGATGCTGCAATTTAATACATTAGGAATAAAAAGCAACCAAACACTTACCATATCCGTTTCATTATTTTCAAAATTTTGCTAGCGCTTGATGGATGGATGATCTTGAGTAATGTAAAAAAAAATCCCTTTTCAAAGATAAACATTCTCAAAATTTAAAAATAAAAAAATATTTAACCCAAAAATCAAGTTGCTTCAAATAACTAAAAAACTTATAGATTGCAATTGCTTCTTGACAGACGCTATCTTGAAGTAAAGATTAGACCAGCAACCAGCGTTATCCACTACACTCATGGATCCTGTAAACACTTTTTCTTCTGCAAGCCGGTTGCACAGAAGCACAAAAATCCAATGTTTTAATATGGATTTCTTTTACGCTACTTCATGGCCAGAGAGTTATCACAATTAATTTGAAATTTAATTTCAATAAAACTCATTAAATCGTAACTAATATTTATAAATATCTATTACTGATTAGTGCTTGAGTTTCTGCTCTTATTCATGTACTGTATGGTTAATAAAATTAGTCTTATGTGTTGAATTTGTAATCATCATTATTAATTTGCCTGTTATTACGAACGAGGTTTTCAAAATTTTATAAAGAACTTTTTTAAATAATTTACTTAATTAAGTCGCTGTCGAATTTCAGACCCCCATTATCTAAATTAATATCATTATGTTGATATTGGCAATTTTATAGAGGTTGAAAATAAAGCACCTGCAATGATTCTTCTTTATTAGAAAGAGTAATATTTCTGCATGAAAGGAAAGACAGTTTTGAGGAGAAATATCTGTACACTCTTTCAACACAAACTTTCATTTCTAGTAAATATGATTGGAAAAAAAAAATCGTGTGAAGAGTGAAATATGCTTTTTATGTAAAATATTTTTTCGTTTATTTAGAAATTCAAAAAAAAAAAAAATTAAAAAACATTGTATTTCTCGGTTTCCCAATTATAAAATTTTTTAGTTAAAAGCCAATGTTTCTATCAACAAAAACAAATAAATTATAGATAAACAAGCTAAAAATAATTAGCTAAAAATTAATACGTTCTTTTACGAAAATTGAAGTGTATATTCAAAAGCCTTTGAAAGAATTCCATCCTGTGAACTTTATAATAAATATTGTTATGACCAGTATTCTTAATTATGACGTTAGCTAATTGAAATATTGTTTATAAACTTGTTAAGCCACTTTCGCAATAAGTTAATATTAATCAATTGCTTAAGTGACACATGTCTTATCGATCTATTAAGGTTGGATTCTGCTCTATGTACACCATCCATATAGATAAACAACTGGATAGACTGCGCCGATGGCAACGCAGGGCGAAAAACGCGCCGGCAGTAATATATGTTTTCCTGACACTGGTGGGAAGATTTCCTGAATCATGGTTAACTACTGTGTTGCATATAATTGCAACAACAGCTCAAATCGGAAAAATATCAACAAGAGTTTTCACCGGTAAGTAAAAAATAGTTATTGAAATATGTAAATATATTTTTTTTATTATTATTTATTATTAAAAAATATCTAAAATGATCCTTTTAACATTGATCGCTCATGGTTAATGGTTGTTCTCTTATAAGGCAATTCATATCATAAATAATCTATTTTAAATTCAGAACAAATAGTATTATGATTTTCAACTGATATTTTCAACTGGTTTACTGTATTTCTTCAATTATTTTTAATTTCTACTTCTAAAATAAATCTAGTTTAAAAGTCTATTTTCATTTGTTTACTGTATTCTCATAACTTTTACATAATAATTTTTTTTAAACATTTAATTCACGTAATTTAAAATTTAAAGAATTAAATTCAAATCAATAAAGATGAAACACGTTTACAGATATCAACAGTAACTAATCTCAAATGTTTGTTCTAAATATACAAATCCTATACTTAGAATTATTTTGATCAGTTATATTTATTGGTTAAACTATTTTCTTCAAATATGTTTTATTCCTAATTTTTTTATTTTTTTTTTTGCTTGCCAAATATCAAAAGCAACGCGAATATACCATAAAGATCGAAGAAAATCCATATCGGCAATACAAATTCCTCCATCCAAGCATCTCGCTTCCGCGGTGGCAACGGCTCGTTTTTCCAGCGTTAAGCAGTCTATCGAGTTGTTTATCTATATCGATGATGTACACTCGACCATTACAAAAAAAAAAAAAAAAACTTTATTTTGAATTTTCAAGGTGCATTTTCCCTCATGTCGCTCTTATTGCTAAAATATATTTGCATGCAAAATTTCAAATTGTATAACCAAAAAACTATTCGACAAGATGTTGAAGTCTTACAAGATCAACGATCATGTAGAAAAATGGAGTTCAGTGGTCTTGACAAAGCACACTTTGCAAAAATAAAAAGGAAATGTTCACCTATAGATAAAGCAATTGATCTATCTGAGGAGAAATAACGCCAAAATCAAGCTGCAGCCAAAGTAAACATAATTCTGAGCTAGAGATTTTTAAAAATGATGCTCCCTTAATTCCAGTGATTCGGATCCCTTGGAAGCGGCATGTGATTTAATTTGTATTTAGTTTATATTTTCTTAAATTTTCAGGGGTTTCTCGTTTTAAGAAAAGTTCTTCAATTGTTATAAAATTACCCAAACATTCATTTAAAAGTAAATTAATATCAGCCATGGGAGATAGGCTACATCTATCAGCTGGTCAACGAACAGCGTTTATGGGATCAATTCTAACAGAAGGCGGAATACCACCTTGAAGAAGCAACTATTTCAATCAATAACATCTGGGCGGTTGGTAAAGAAATTAAAAAAATCTTCAGCACAAGAAATTAAAACTGAATTAATCGCACCCAAGCACTCAACTCTTCATTAAGGTTGGTCAACTGATTACAGACTTAAAAAGAATAACGAAGAAAGACAAGCAGTTTTGATCTATTGAATACTAACTACGAAGAATGCAAAATTCTTGGTATCCCAGTCATAGCTAATATAATGGGTGCAGAACAAATAAGGGCTACTTTTGCCCATGGTTGGCATGGTTTAAACAATGGTTTAAACCAATTATTTGTTTTCCTTTAAAAAAACAAAAGTTTTTTTTTTAAAGAATAATTTAAAAATTGTATTTGTTTACTTATAATTAGACACTTTAAATTGTTTGGTAGTGTAAATAACTTCTAGTTTTAACCAAAAGTTTCCGATTTCAAAGATATTTTTTTTCAAAAGGAATTCATTGAAAATGTAATAGTTATAGAATAATGGCGAATGCAAAAAAAATTATACAAAAAGCTTAATGCTGACGTATTGAAAGAAGCTTCAGTAATTCTTACTGCAAAAGCAACTACAGCAAATGTTGAGAAAATTTTTTCTTCTTTTGGAGTTGTACAATTTTTTCGTAACAGACTGGGTTTAAAAAAAGCAGCAAAACTTGTTTCTTTATTCAAAATGTTAAATCCTAGCTGTTAAACCTCATATTTTTTTTCAAACGAGAATAAAGAAATAATGACCTAGATGTTTTCTATCATTTTTTTAAGAAAATAATTCACTAAATGAATTATACATTTTTAGTATAACATGACTGAAAGACGATTTTGTAAATGAAAAATTACACGAATGGAATAAGTTATCTATTTTAAAATTAGACTTGCAATTAAGGACTATTAAACAGTAAGTTTTTATATTAATCTGAGAGATCTATAATGTTTTTTAATTATTCAGAATTATCAATTAAACTTAAATTATAGGCTGCATTTAAATTTGTTTATGAAATAGAGGTTTTGTGTTTTGAAACTTATTTCTAAACCTTAAAAATATCATTTTGAACAATATATCACCAATACTGATGAATCTTAGAGAAATATTATATACATTATGTAAAACAATTACCATAGTATCATACTGTATAAATTGTATTTAAAGAGTAATATCTCTAAATAAAATATTAAAATTTAATATGTTTTGAATGTTCACATAAGGTAGTAACAATTGTTTATTTACTTAGTTTAAATTATTTTCTGAAAAAATATTAATTATTACTTAAACATTAATTATCCTAGTTAATGTCACATTTTTTTTTATAAATATGTATCCATGTAATTAGAAAAGGATTAAAAAAAGTTGTTTAAACCTAAAATACCGGTTTAAACCAAAAAAAAAAAAAATCTGTTTAAAAAAAAAAAAAATAATAATAATAAATTTAATTTTCTTATTTATTTATTATTATTATTATTATTTTTTTTTTTTTTTTTTTTTGTAAAAAAAACTTTTTTTTTCCAACCCTGCTTTTGCCCTCTCAAATAAGTGAAATATTTCGGATATTGTGGGATTTCTTGTGTTTGACACGACACTAACTCAGGATGGGAAACGTGAGCTTGTGTGTTCATTTATACGATCTATTTGACAAAAAATTATTCTTTCTTTCTTGTAGACATCACATTTTGAAAGAATATTTAGTTCAGTTTTCAAAGAATTTTTAGGAAGCTACATTGCATCAACTAGTTTCCAAACCTTAATATTAGAGACAAGAATTTAAAAACAATAAAAGAAAACTCCAAACAAGATTTAAAAAGAATAATTTCTATCCAAAATAGGAAGAATTTGATATCTCATTCTGATTATCCGGAATGGGGAATTGATGATCATACAGTGACAACTCATACATTTTTGTTTTCTTTTTTTCCAAGTGAAATGATTTCAGGGAAGAGGCTACAACCTTATGAGCCCTCCCCCCCCCCGGTTACGCTCCTACGAAATACTTAATATGTATCCTAATTAGATAATATAAATTTTTTCTGAAAATAATTAATGTTTTATGTATTAAAGGTTTTTTAGTGATAAATCCTTTTTCGAATTGAGCGGGGGTTAAATCTTCACCAAATGACCTGGAATTTATTACACATTATTATTTTTACCTAGAGAACAACGGAGAAAGGGTGCATCATGGATTTTCAAAAAAAAAAAAAAAAAATCCCATATAGTTATGCAATGGTTTAATGGACACAAAACCAGAAATAGTCCTCAGTTCATGTTTTATACGAAAACATCCATTGTTTGAATCTTCCTCAGCCTTTTGGCATGGGCATAAAGATACACTAATTTTTTTATTATTTCTCTTAATATTCTTACCTTTAAAAAGTTATTTCGTATTCAAATTTGCACATAAAGTATTTGGTGCATCTTCTGTAAAATATATAACAGTTCACAACATTAAAAAGTGTTTTTATCTACATATGACAAGCATCTTTGCCTAATTATGTAGTGATTGATGTTTAAGAAAGCTAAAGCAGATAAACTTAAATTTTGGGGGAAAGAGTGAAAAAGTTGATAAACAATTAACTTTCTTATTTTAAATGTGTGGAGTAAAAATGCATTTTTCTATCTGAATCTGTGAAATGCAGAATCAACCTAATACCAAATGTTCACGAATAAGACATTTTTATAACACGCTTATTTTCCATTCACTCTGTTTGGCAGTGAAGGGGGCGTATTTTTTTCCTTTTGCATCTTAAATTTTACCTAATCTTTCACTTTCCATAAACTCAAAACTTGTCTTTTGTGCGTAAATACTATGGAGATACTATATTCTATCATATTAATTTTTCCACTATTATCAGAAAAAACAACTATGCCAACTATGCATTTTTCTGTAATAAACATGGGTTCTCTGCTTGAAAAATGGTGCATACCCACCTTGTACATTGGATGGTCATCTGTTCTCTTAAAAAAATATTCAAAATCCGTTTGGTGTTGGAAGCAAATGCAATATATGGAACAGAAAAAACTTGCTGAAACAAGCTATGTAATTATGAAAAAAAAAATGCTTTTTAACAATTGCTTTTAATATAAATTTAGATTCAAGCAGTTTAAGTAAGTTAATTCATATCAAACACAATTTTCACTAGTAGTTTTATCAGGGGCTCTTAATATACCAGTTAGGTGGGCTATACCAGTGAAGGTGGGCAGGGTCGGGCTTGATTTAAGAACAGTAGTTAAAGTATAATTTAAAATATTTAAAAAATAATTTCGAAAAAATACTACAGATAATTTTTTATAAATTTCTCACGAGTGTTAGACTTATTTGAAGATGTTTTTTTAAAGATGAAAAGAGAACGTAATTTTTTCGGAATGTGAGTTTTACTCCTTCAAGCAAATGTAAAATTTTACTAATAACAGTAAGAAAAGTACTACAAAACCAAGTGAATGGAAGCAGCGTTGTTGAAAAAGTTGTCGTGACCTTTAACGTTACCCAGTGAAATGTAAAAACTGTAAAACATACTATATAGGGGAGACTTGCGTACCTAGGGTCACCCCACTTTTATTGAATAATATTTAGTTCTAAGTTTTTTTTTTACTCACTTGGGTAAGTGACAACACCAAATTGCTCTTTTGGCAGCCATTTTAAAATCTTAGAAGAGAAAGCTGTGGCAAGTTATAGTTGGAAAACGTTTTTAAATGGTCTGCAGTAACATTTTGCAGCTCATGTCTTTTACTGTTTTACAAAGTTAAATAAAATATTTTCTTTGAATTCTAATAAATAATTTTGTTTGTAACATTAAATACTAAATGAGATGTTTAAACAAGTCCTTTCTCCATGTGCATTATAGTAAAAGACATTTTATATGAAATTACCAAGTCGTGTACCTATATAGGGCCACATAGTTGTCTCGTATCTAAGGCCATGGCTCTAGGTACAATTGCACTTATATCTTTTATGTTTTTATTTTAAATAAAAATTTTATTAATAAATGGAAGAAAATGCCCTTAATTATCTGAACCATTTTGATTCTATCAAATTTTTTTATTGGCTGTTATTTAAATGAGAGAGCTTTATATTTTTTTCTGAAATTTGCAATGTTCTTGACTTATAAAATTATGTTTGCTATTATTATTCAGAATTGTTAATTTGTTTATATAAAAGATGCGAATTTATGAAAAACAAAGAAAAAAAAGGCGTGTTTAGATCCTTTAAAAAATACTACAGTATAGCATACAGTAATTGTATGCTGGCAAACGCTGGAAAATCAATCACCATATACGACATTTCGGAGAATGTTGACAAATCCTGTCCTTTGGCCTTAACTACTGTAAAGGTTCTAGCTGGCTTTCGTGTACTTAGGGTATGGCCAGTGAATCAAAACTTATTCACGAGTTGAAGTGCGAACGACAGATCAGATCCATCCAAAATAATGATTTTCCCGAGGAAAAAAAGTGAGTCAACATTGATGGAACTGGATGTTTTTGTATTAAATTCAGTTTTACGGCAATATTTTCAGAGTCTTCGACAACAAAACCCGTTTCATGTGCTGCTGAATTTTGTAACTTTCGAACATCTAATTCCATTTCATGTTCCATGCCTGAACAGGTACGGCCTTTTCCAAAAGCGAAACCTCGAACATCCAAAAGAGACGTCCAGAAAAATGTAGAATCTTGACAGACACTCCAGAAAAGAAAACAATTGAAGAAAACCGTGCGATTAGAATGAAACAAAGAAAAATTGTGAAAAAATCTGTGTTTCAAAATGAGACAACTTCATCTGAAGAATTATCAGGTATTGCATATTCTTCCGATTTAGCTGATGATGCAAATTCTACAGTAGCTGATATAAGTGATACAATTGAAATAGGGGGTTTTGGTATAACAAGATAAAAAAGCAAAAAAAAAAAATATATATATATATATATATATATATATATATATATATATATATATATATATATATATATATATATATATATATATATATATATATATATATAAAATTTTATACGGCAGAAATAATAGATGTTAAATAGGAGCAATATAGTGTTAAATACTTGATAAAATTGCACGTTCGAACAAGTTTCTCTATGATAAAGTTGTTGTTTATAAAATTGCGAACAGAAATATTGTGTTCAAATTGCCAAAACTAAAATCTGTTGGTGTTTCAAAGCGACAATGCATGCAGCTCATTTTTTAGAATCAGTTGTTCAGGTTACGAAAATACTTCTAATTCACTACTAATTTGACATATTGCAATTTGTTATAATTATTATATGATATAACAATTACTGATAATTATTTGGTTTTGTTTCTTTCATAAAATTCATCTGTGTATGTTTGTTTTCTATTCATTATGGAGTGAAACCGAACTTTAAGAAAATGGTTCTAGGTACAATGAGGTCTTTGTACCTAGGGCCATTTGTGAAACTTATTAAAAAACCTTCTATTTTACAGCATATATTACTTTAAGTAATAGCACTAATCCCAAGGGGAAGTAATTACTATAAAGATGAATGTATATCAGTTTCACATTTTTAAACTGCTCAGTGTCTCTTTTTTCGTTCATTGAAAAAAGGTTGCCCTAGGTACACTGGTTTCCCCTAATCTCTTTTATCAAAAGATTATAAATATACACAATTGGATTGAATATTGACAAATTGGGACCTCCTATTCTCTCCTCCCTCCCTTTCTTCGAGGTAGTTTATATGCATTGCTTATTTGCTTATTCAGTGTCTTCTTCGCAACGTCCCCCTCCCCTCAGCAACACTTGATTGCACAGTAAATATGAATTTTTACTTAAATACCTTATTTTCTCACTTGAATTTGGTGAATCGCACCTTAAAACGTTTATAATTAGTTTATTCTAAAGGAAGTAATCAAAACCAATTTTTATGTTTCTGATTTTAGTTATAAGTTTCTTGATATGAACTTTGAGTGCTTTACTGCCAAAGTCAATTGTAATTTTCAGACTGATTATATTGATATATTTAAAGGTTATTACATGATTATCTATTTAAAATAATCTATTTAGTACGCTATTTATAAAGTTATAAAAAAGAAGAAAACAAGTTGTTGATAATTTCCTTTATTTTCAAAATGTATAACTTTTGAAAGGTTTTAATATTGATGTTTTGGAAAAAATAATAAGTATTTGAAACTTAATAACTTTTTCTTATTAGCTAGTGATAGACCAGAATCAAATCAGAATGAGAAACAGGTGAGTGTTTGTATTCGCACCGACTTGGTGGCGAACGCAAGCATTGCATAAAACAGTGTTATACATTCCCAATACAAAAACTACATTTTTTTGACTTTTTATCTTAAGATAATATAAAATAACACAATTTTAAGTGTCAAGGGAAAAAATACTTAATACTGCTCTGAAATTTAAAACTGTTTCGATTCACTCAGTTTTCCAACAAAGCAAAAAAAAAAAATCCCCTCTTAAACACTAACCTCCGGCAAAAAGCATTTTTTATAGTGAGGAATAATAGGAAAGACAAACCATTATAACGGCGAAGTGCCCTAGGGAATTTTGAAATGTATTTCAAAAGAGATCGATTTTGAAGCTCTATCCATCTTAAGACATAACAACCTAAAATCTTTTGTTACAGCTCGAACACTAAAGCTTTCCATTTGCCAAAACAAAAATAAGTGTGACATCTTTCTATAGTAAACATTACTGTTTTAATATATATATATATATATATATATATATATAATATACATACCACTTATAGCACTTTTAGTCATACTTTTTTGAGAAGTATCGTTGTAAACATTATATACATGTTTTATCTTTTACACTACATTACTATATAAAAGATTGGATACAAAGTTTCGATCTATCTAAGGTCAACATTCACAGAAACAAATGTTGCATACAGAAAGTAAAATTAATGGTTTTGTCGATACTATTTCTCAATCCAAAAATCAGTCGGGAGTTAGGATCTGAATGATAGTATTTGGTGACCAATTCAAATGCTGCTAATTTGAAACACTAAATCCTATATAAGTTTGAAGGTCACAATAAGGTTGCGAATGTCACATAAAATTCTATCATAAATGAATAAAGAAACTGGAATAATGCTCCCATATTAAATGTGTGGGAAGATTCTAAATATAGATACTGGATCAGGACTTAGATGTTTGACAACAAGCTTTCTCGTTAAGTTTGTCTCAAAACTCATCAACTTGGCCAACATTTTTGTTATGAAAAAATTCCGAATTGGCAGGAAGTTTATCAACCTTAACAGTAGGAGCTTTTAGACATTATATAACATCAAAATGTGCATGGACCTGCTGTTTCGCAACATAAGCGTTATTGGAAGCAATCTTGTAGTGATTCTGACAGTCCACCTTGTTTTAATAGCTTACAAATTTAAATAAATAAGAATGAAATAAAAATTTAAATTTAATTATCATAAGTCGAATCCATACTTGTAAATTGGTTCAATAGAAACAATAGCTAAAAAATTAAACAAAATTTAGCTCACTTGTGGTGTTAATCACACAAAAAAAATTATTTTTATTATTATGACTTCCTTTTTAAACTACACAACTGAAAAAAATTATGTAAATATTTAAGAAAATCCTTTGAAATGTGTTTATAATTTTTAGATATATTTATTCGACTTTTTTTTTTTTTTTAATTATATGCCAAAAATAAACTTTTGAAAATATTGAGCTACATTTAGTTTTTTTTTCACGGTTTATATATATTTTGTTGCTTTACCTATCATTTAAAACTTAAGGTCTTCCTCGCAGAAATCCTGAAGCAAATTGGAAATAAAGGATTTCAAAACCATATTTCATTATTTCCTCGATCTATAATTCAGCCTTTATAATTTTTATTTGCAATAGTAACTTCTTGAGCTCAGATTGAGTTTTCATAGTGTTTGACCTCTAAGAACAAAAAATCCATTCTAAAATATTTACTAACTTCTTTTTTTGCCCCCAAAATTTTATTGACTACATTGTCATTTAAAATGAGTCTATTTGCCAAGATTCAGATGGATTGGATGATGGAGAGTGGGTTAACCAGCCCTCCGAAAGTTTGCCTCATCAACCTTATTAGTGAAAGTTTCATTCATAATATAACGCCAAATTTAGTACGTTTGAATTAAACTTGGCATGCGAATAATAGAACATGAGTAAAAGCTGATAAGTCTAACGTGAGACAATAGAAACGTGTGTAAAAGTGCCCTTCATGTGATATTTTCAAAACTTGAAAGAAAACATTGACATCGAAAACGAGTGTACCAGCCAAGTTTCAATTCGATTGGATGACGGCCAAGTTGGTTCATAAATATTCCGAAGCGATCTTAGAAGGGTGTGTATAAGTGGCCTTTTAATGACATTGACAGTTCTTAATACGCGATATAATGCAAACTCAATGGCAATGTATTTGTCTGCCAAATTTCAGCTTGTAGTTCACTAATGTAGTTGGGTGGGAATGCGGGAAACCTTGCAAACTGCCAGAGTAGATATTTTGTTGCACATTATTACTAATTAAGGTTGACTATTGACAGTTCTGCTGTGTACAACCCAAGTCGTTCTTTTCAACCCACAGCAATCCATAATTTTCATCCACCCAACAATCTGGCAACAGATTCATTTTCCCAGCGGTAAGCCAAAGAACTTAAAACTATAAGGCAAGCTTCGCCGATACGTAAGTGCTGCCATCTCGCGGATTTTCTATGTTGAGAGCACAAAACTTTCGCCAAATTGCTCCGATTTCCAGACATGCTCAGAGCTTTATTCTTACTTCGGCGATCGTGCTTTTTAAGCAAACAAATAAGAACATCAGATTTATTTCGTCGCATTCGTGGGAGATTTAAATAGCAGAAGAAAAATGGAGGATTCTACTTTGGAAAGTAACATATTATTTATTCCAGTTTGTTCAAATTGTTCGCTTTTGTGCACAATAAATTTCGGTAATGTTCTGAAGATTATAAAATTTTCGTTAGAGAATTTTAACAGGACACTTTTTGCAGTGTAATAAAACTTGATAGTTAGTGTTCTTAATCGTTTGTTTTTATTTTTTCGTCTCATTCAGCAGGCTAGTTGTTATGTTAAATATAGTTGTTTTTTTCATGCACTTTTCTTTTTTTATTACTTTGACATCGCTTGAAAACTTTTATCACTTGTTAGTTGTATAAATGCACGCAATTATTATGTGTTTATTGTGATTTTTTGAAATTTGAAGCCAATCTCAATTACCATTGCGGTTTTTTATTTGATAAATAAGCTAAATGATTTGATAAGCTAAGCTTATTTGATAATAAAGCTAAATGATTATTGTCAACTGTTAGTAAATTCTTTTAAACTAGTACATGCTAAATGATATTGGTTTTTGTAGTTGCAAGTCATTTTTAAATTCTTTCACTCAATAACTAGATATTTTTTAGTTTCCTAATGTACTGCTTCGAAGAATGCATGGAGACTTTATCGAAATCATTTTCTTCTAGAATGTGTTTCAATAATTTTGTAATAAGTAATTTTGTTAATTCTTGATGTTCATATTTCTTACGAAAACTTACTAAAAGTTCACCAATATTGGAATATGCTGTAAAAAACCCAAATCTAATATTAGGATTCGTATTTCATTGCAGGATGGAACTTTTGCTATAGTGGTTCAATATAATATTAATATTATTTAAAAAAGTATTCAATTATTTTAGTTAAAAATATAAATCAACATAAATTTGGTTATGTGTGTAAATTTTTTAAGTGAAAGTTTAATTAGCTAGGCAGATTTGTTCTTTTTTTGGATAAAAGATTTCTGGGAAACCATAAAATGTAATCGCCAAGTGAAACCAAAAAGAGCGATAAGCTTGCCAATGTAGAAACCCTGCAATGACGTCATGTGCTCTCAACTATTTTACATTATATATCTCTATGGAAGCTTGCCATCTTTAACCCGAAGGGTTATTATATATCTTTGGTTAAGCATTCTATCCAGTTGTTTATCTATATCGATGCTTTTGCTATAATTGATGATTAAAAAATGTTGTTCTTTACCATAAAAATAATAGTCCATGAGGTAGGGTAGACAAATACATTTAATGACAGGACGGACGATTAACGAACTACGGAGATAAAGTTCACTAAGAACCAATTCGGCACACAGCCTACAAACATCAGACAGAACCACACAGGTCTTTACACTTTCATGTCTGCAAAAGGAATGATGGTTTCCCGGTAGAGGGAAGAACAAACTACACCTACACGGATCTTGTATTAATCCGCATAAAATATAGTTCGCTCGCCCCAATACCAACACACCCCTCCTGCGAGTAACAATATTTTATCATAAACATACAAACTCATACAATACAATGACATATAATAATACATAAAATACCTTTACACTAATGAAATACCTTTCAGTGAATATAACAATTTTTCTTCATTAACAGCTTTGGTAAGAAAATCTGCAATCATATATTCAGTCTGTAAATATTTCAATTTAATTACATTGTCCATCAACAAGTCCTTGACAAAATGAAAACGTAAATTCATATGCCTTGACTTATTCGAAGATTTCGTACCTTTAACATATTGAATAGCTGCTTGACTATCTGAATACAAAATTACACTATCGTCTATAAATTGTTTAAATGACAATTCATTTAACAAATCCAATGTCCAAATAATATTTTTACATGTTTCTGAAATAGCAAACAATTCAGCTTCACAAGTTGAAAGACTAACACTTTTTTGTTTTTGACACTTCCAAGAAATCAAAGAATCACCTAATAAAATAACACTTCCAGAAAAAGACTTAGCATTTTCTGCATTACCCCAACTTGCATCAGAACATGCATTTAAATAACCAAACTCATTACTATAAAACAATTTCTTATCTTTTGTTCCTTGTAAATACCTTAGAACCCTTTTAGCCAAAAGATAATGCCTCTTTTCTGGTTTATGATTAAACTGTGATAAATACGTTGTTACAAATGAAATGTCAGGACGAGTTCGATTTGCCAAAAATAAAAGTTCACCAAGTAATTCTTGATACATAGTTATATCTATCAAATCATCTGAGAGAGGAAAACTTTTATCTTCCCCTTTTACAATAGGAGTTTTTACAGATTTACAATTCTCCAAATTATGTTTAGTCAATAAGAACTCAATGTATTCAGATTGAGATAAACCAATACCTTTATCATCTTTAAATATCTCTAAACCCAAAAACTTACATTTTTCATTTTCATGCAGTTCAAATATATTCCTAATTTGAGTAACAATATTATCACACATTTCTTTAGAATTATAAAATATAGCCAAATCATCGACATACATACATAAAATGAAAATGTTTCCATTATCAACTTTCATAAATATACAATCATCAGATGCTAATTGTAATAATCCAATGTTTTCCAATTCCCCTTTTATTTTTAAATAGAAATTCCTTGAGCTCTGTGGTAACCCATACAAACTTTTCTTTAATTTACAAACTTTCCCTTCACCTATAATTGTTTCAAAACCTGGTGGAGGTAACATATAAACGGTCTCTTCTAGTTCACTATACAAGTATGCAGTCTTTATATCAAAAAATCCAACAATCAAATTTAATTTTGCAGCGATTGCTATTAAAATTCTGAAGCTCTCAATATTTACGACTGGTGAATATGTTTCTGAATAATCAACATTCTTTATTTGATTAAAAGCTGTGGCAACAAGTCGCGCTTTATACACATCATTATTTTTAATAGAAAAAATCCACTTGCTTTTGATTAACTTCGTATCGTGTCCTGGCATATCAACAATTTCCCAAACTTTATGCTTATTCAATGAATCAAGCTCATTATTAATTGCCTTCTCCCATCTTAACCAATTGTTACTTAGCTTCGCGTCAGAAATATTTTGAGGAATGCATTCACTAAGATTTGCGATTATTAATTTATTTTTTATTCGTTCCGATCGCCTTAGCTGTTTATCATTTGAATTTAACACCTGCTCGTCATTCGATTCTGATTGCGCAACAGTCGGCAATAAACTATTTTGTGTTTTATCGCTGAGTTCTTCACTCAAAAAGAAATCCGCCGTTTTGTTTTTTATTTCTTCTTGGAAACGGTTTTTATTTAATCCTTCAATATCCCATAACTCTTGTTTTTCGTTTTGAATTAATGTACTTCCTTTTATGTGTTCGTTGAATATAACGGATCTTTCTTCAATTATTTTATTTATGCTTGGATCGTAAATACGATACCCTATTCTTTCTCGTGAATAACCTACTAAGATGCCTTTCTTTCCCGAAATATCGAATTTATTTCTCTTTATTTTCGGAACATGAAAATAAGCCATACAACCAAACTTTTTTAAATAATTTAATTTCGGTTTCTTACCAGTCCAAGATTCTAATGGAATTTTTTCTTTTCCTTTACGGGGCGTGACATTAGATATACGTGTACAATAATTTATTGCTTCTGCCCAAAATTTTAATGGAAGTTTACTTTCGTATAAAATAGATCTTGCCCGATCTAAAAGAACTCTGTTCGCCCTTTCCACCTTCCCGTTTGATTCTGCGTTGTATGGAATTGTTTTTTCGTGTGCAATACCTGAACTAGCAAGAAAATTATCCACTTGTTCATTTACGAATTCTCTACCGTTATCAGTTCGCAACCTTTTAATTCTTTTACCTGTAAGATTTTCATACTTAGCTTTAAACTGAGAAAGCACATTTAACACTTCACTTTTACATGTCATGAAGTATGTAAAATACATTCCAGAATAATCATCCACTACTACCATAAAGTACTTAGAACCTCCCAATGATTCTGATTGTACAGGACCACACAGATCCACATGAACTAATTCTAAAATTTCAGAACTTTGATTAATATCAATACTAGGATGACTTTTTCTAGTTATCTTACTTACATCACACACTTCACAACTAAAATCTTTTACATCATTAAGATTAATATACTCCTTCATTATAGTCATATATTTAGGATTTAAGTGACATAATCTATTGTGCCAAATTTCATAATTACTAGCACTAGAAATATTACACTCAGGATCACAAAATGGTTTCAAATACACTTCTAATCTATTATCATTCAGAACTGCTTTAGTTACAAACTTATTATTTTTATCAAAAATTAATACACAGTTATATTTTGATACAATCCTACACCCATTATTCATCATTGCAGTAACAGAAAGCAAATTATTTCTTAAATCAGGTACAAATGAAACATTATCCATGGTTATGTTTACTGAATTTTTGTTACTTACAGTATTTGCTCTGACTGTACCTTTACCTTCAGAAGTTATTTTCGAATCTTTTCCAGCTAGATAGATATCGTTGACTTCTGGAACAAGTTCTGTGAACCAAAACCCGTCTTTAGACATGTGCGTTGACGCTCCACTGTCAAGAACCCATGTGTTATCGCACTGTTCTTTCTCCTGTGCAGAAACTTGTAGAGCAGATTTGTTTTCTTTTGTATAGTTCACAGTTCGGTTATTTCCGTTTTCGTACTTAGATCCTCTGTTTCCACACGAAATGTTACTTCCACGATTCTTATTTCTTTGAAAACACGATCTGGCAATGTGCCCTGGACGTCTACATATGTAGCACACTCTTGAATTTGAATTCTGCTTCTTCCTTGAGTAGAATGCTTCGGCATTGATCCCCTCAGCATGTCGGTTGTTTGTCGAACCGAAACTTTTTTCTTCTTCACGTAGAATCTCCAGCACTTCCTCTAAACTCTTCTCACGCTGCGTTTTTAATATTTCTCTAACTTTCGTGTATTTTCCACTCAGTCCACGAACAGTATAGTACACCAGTTCTCGATGAGAAATTTCAAGTCCAAGTGATTGGCACTTTGTAGATACACCTCTTGCTCTCGCAATATAATCATTTGCTGCTTCGTTGTGTCGAATTTCTATATTTTTAAGTTCGTTTCCGGCATCAATTTTTCTGTCTTCAGCTTGGCCGGTAAAGTTTGCTTTAATCTTCTCCCACAAAGTTTTTGCGTCTTCTTCAGCCGCGTACTGGAGTGATTGTTCATCTGATAAGGATAACTTGATATATGCAACGGCATCGGCATTTTTCTGTATCCATAGTGCAGCCGCATCTCCTTCCAGATCTTCTGGTTTCACTTCGAATATTACTGCATCCAGTCTTTTTAACGTTAGTGCCGCTTTGATTTTCAGGGCCCAAATAAAATAATTATTTCCAGTCAGTTCAGGAACATTTAAACGTTCCATTTTTCACACGCAAATCACAAAGAATTTCGATTGATCACTAAGTTTCGTTTGAGCATACAGTCACGAAGTATCGTTTCGTAAGTTTCGTTTTAACACATAGTTCAACCCTAACCAACCACGCTCTGCTACCATTTGTTGTTCTTTACCATAAAAATAATAGTCCATGAGGTAGGGTAGACAAATACATTTAATGACAGGACGGACGATTAACGAACTACGGAGATAAAGTTCACTAAGAACCAATTCGGCACACAGCCTACAAACATCAGACAGAACCACACAGGTCTTTACACTTTCATGTCTGCAAAAGGAATGATGGTTTCCCGGTAGAGGGAAGAACAAACTACACCTACACGGATCTTGTATTAATCCGCATAAAATATAGTTCGCTCGCCCCAATACCAACAAAAAATATTAAATAAAGTTTAATTTTTTGCACGGTATTATAACAAATATTTCCTAGCACGCCTCGTGCTCGATTATTATATAGTCTTGATGGTCACTGATCTCTACTAAAACTTCTGGATTGCTTATAAGCGGTTTTAGAACTGCAAGCAGATGATGCCATTTGAATACTTCCCCCATAATGCTTTGAAATAAGTTGCCCATAGTTACAAACTTTAACTAGTTTTGGGGAAGTTGCTAGTATAGGTTTCTATGGTGATTATTATGCATTTTTTTACTTCAAGTCAATAACCAAGAATGCGCTATCCAGAAGTTGTAGTAGATATCAGTGGTCGTGATATTGAAATGACATATTTTTACAAAAAATTCATCAACTGGATTTGCCAACAGTAATAAATAATATGTATTCAAAATATTTTTTGCACGTGAATATAAAAAACTATTTTATGTAATACCTAAGAAAAAAAAAAAATAGGTATAGTGGTTAGCGTGCTAGCTTCTAGACCACGAGGTTGCGGGTTCGAGTCCCGTGTTGGCATGGGTGTTTGTAAATGTATGTTGGCTTGTCTAATGACGAATGTTTCGGCGCATTATAGCCCTCGTGTTGCTGACGGCGCCAGATAATCTGAATACAACCAACCAACCAACCTAAGAAAATACTTTTTGTTTGCTAACGCACTCGTCAAACAAGCGTTTTACCTCGTTTGAAAAAGTATTACTTTGAAAACTAGTTACATAAATCACTATTAAATAAAATGAAAAACAACGAACTGTTGACAAAGCGTAGTAAGCTTTTAAGTTTAAGTGTTATTTATAAAAAGAATCCAAACATAAGAGAAAATTTTAAAAAATTCACTTTTCGTTAACACGTGAAAGTAGAATATACAATTCTCGCAAAATAAATACCCACAAAGAATTTTTTGTAGTTTTTTTACAGATCGTTATAAATCGGAAAGTTCCTACTTTTATTTAAGTGGAACGCCGACATTAATTAGAAATTATTTTCACTATAAATCATTCGATGGCAAAAAACATTAGTTATTTTGTTTGTTGATGTGTTCGTTTGATAGTTCGTTAATTAGTGACGTTTTAAAGTTAGCCTTAAGTAATTTTGATTTAATCAAAAAGACTGACTCAACTACCGAAGTATGAATATTTTGTTGAACATTTATACAATTCTAACGTAAGAAATTTCCTATTATGGAGTATTTAGTAAGATTTTACTAATCTATTTCTGACTAACTAGATCCGCTTACCACAGCTAAATATATTTCGTAATTTTGAGATCGGTTAGTTGACATCTCAACACATTAGCAAACTCCTCTAATCCACGCAAATATTTGAACAGTATAAATTTTATCAATTTCATGACCTTGAATGAAATTTTGTCGAATCAAATTTAAGGTCCAACAGGTATTATCAGAAATTGGCTCACATCATTTGGAGATTTTCAGTGTGATTAGTAAGTACTTATAAGTATTTAAAATCGAAAATGGATAAGTGTTTTCATTGTTACTTTTGATATATATTGATTTGATATATTTAAATTGTAATGCAGGATTGTAAATTTACAGCAAACGCAACTGTTTTTATACCTCGCAACGTATTCTCTAAGCTTTTTAGTTCTGATAAGTTTTCAAAGTATGTTTAGCTACATTATATTAATAAATGAATGGCTGCAGAGGTTTAAACTAGTTCAAAATATACTCATATTAATATGGATCGTATATACTATATCTTAAGCCTGTTTTCTAGTTCAGTATATGTTTAGACTTGCAACTTAATATGAAAACATAATTTCAGCTAATATCATTTGCTTTCCAATCGTTTTTGTCATTGATGGCCCTAAGCTGCGTGTGAGTATGAAAACATAAATTTTTATTTTGTTTGATTAAAATCTAGTTGCATATTAAACCAAAATCTACATTTTTTACACTTATAAATAGCCGACCAAACGGTATAAAGGTTAGCGTGCTAGCTTCTAGATCGCGAGGTTGCGGGTTCGAGTCCCGTGTAAGGCATGGGAATTCGTAAATGTATGTCGGCTTGTCAAATGATGAATGTTTCGGCACATTATAGCCCTCGTGTTGCTACTGGCGCCAGATAATCTGAAAGCAACCAACCAACTACACTTATAAATGTATTTAATTAGTACCGATTTTTTGTTATTTCAATTAGAATACATTTATTTAAGTTGGTCATATTGTGAGCAGAAAAGCCTTAACGAGTTCAATTAGAATATTTTTGGAAAAATTCATTCTTAGATAAACCGAAACGAATAAATATGCCAAAATTATTATTTTTTTCGCACAGATATTAATAGTCAATATCAAAACGTATGTTGTTTCAATCAAATTGATTGAATTGTTTTGAAGAATTAAAAATTATTAAAACTTGGGTTACTCTTGTTTAGGGTACTTATTGCTTCATCAAACACAAAACTTCACTGAAAACTTCTAGCGGAATGGTAAAGTACGGATTTATGAACTTGTTTCGACCGAGACAGGCTGAGTCCAGTTTGTTAACAAAGCATTTATATATTACAGGTTGTGAAGTCATAATTAAAACGTTACTGTAAAGTTGAATCCATGTGTTGAAATTGACAATTTCAAGAACTCTTTTCAAACTTATTTTAAAACTTTTAACCGATAGAATTTTTCTGTTATTTAGAACTAAAAATCTATTTCTAGCTCTATTTCGTTACATAACAAAAAGATTTTTTTCAAAGTCAGATCGACATGATAATTAATGAAGCATGCATGGCTAAACGAAGTCCCTACAAACAGACGCAGCAATTAGTTATACGTCAGACATAAATTGAAAATGTAAGAAAGGATGTTTTAAATTAGTAGATCGCTAGCTTGTCACACTACAGAAATGAAAAAATGACGAAAGAATGAAGGTTTTACACAAGAGACTTCAAAGTGAAAGTGAGCTCATGATACTTACTAATTATATACATTTCCTGGAACACATTATTGAAATCCAATAATTTATTATACATGTAACCATAGTGTCAAAAACAACACTTCCATTAAAATTTATAATCTGTCAAAAGACACCTTTTAACATAACTGAACTTCCTTCATAAAATCCTTTTACAAATGATTTCGCATCTAAAAATCTTCTGTTACTAAATTATTCAAAGGAAGAAGTTAAGACTGATTACTGACTTGTGAAAGAGATGAATTATGTAGCAATGTAACAATTACAAAAATAATTGTAAATTGATGAAGTGTGATGATGGGTAATATGAAAGAATGTTTCTGAAATGTGGATACTAAATAAAGCCTAGAAATTCACTTAAAGAAGACTAAATATTATGAAAAATACCTTTAATTCACTAAGTAAAATTTGAAGGCATATGAAAATATAAGCTTAAGAATAAGTTGCATACTTGTATACTTGTCAAAATAATGGAAAATTATTGCTTTAATATGAATTGATGAAAACTCCTTGAATGTAAAAGAAATTGAAGGAAACAATTTTGTAATGAAAAAAATTCACGCCTACATATACCTGCTTATTGGCAGTTTTACATTTTACACCTGCCATGTTATAAATGTTCCTAATTGATTTCATAGATCACTGTAGAGTCTTAAATGTGATTGACTGTTTAAGCTCATGTATCCTGAGACTTTAAATGTGAAGAATAGTTCTAGCTTGTAGAAGATTAGTTTGTCACACCATATTTATTTTCTTATCATTACCTCCATAAAAAATCCACATACGTATTTTCATCATCCGAAGGCTGAAATTCGAACTGTTGTTGACACAGCTGATTCAATTAAATTTGCTCAAAATAAACCTGCCTGTTTCATGAATACATTGAATGGGTTGCTTGAACTAGACGCCACAGTTCTTTCGAAGAGTAAGTCGTTCAATAGGACACAAATTGAACAATTAACTTAATCCTACATTTTATGAGTTAAGGGTTCTTACGAGGATCTGGTTGGCATAGAATTATAATTGATAATTTATCAGAAGAGACAGATTTTCTCGAGTATACAGGTTTGTAATGAGTTGTTCTCAGACATTTTTGTAATTTTCATTGAGGCTTTTTCCGGCAGGACAAAACCAACACATCCTCTTTTCAAGTTTTGCAAAGTGATGTTTTTTAGAATGATTAAACATGGGGAGATTTTTTCTCACTCTGGCTTAAACATTCAGGGACAATTCTACTTAAGTCATATAGCCCTGCAGCCCAAAAGGAACAAATGGGATTGAGGCTATTTAAAATTGCGGACTTGAGGGTATGGCTTTGGAATGACTTTTAAAGTGTGAACTCCGAGTTAGGAGGGACTCTCCGATTTTTAGTGGTGTTAAAGGTTTGTTTTTTTCATCGCTTACCTGATGGATCCCGAGCTATAACCTCTTTGTCAACGCATAGTTAACCAGTAAGTGATATTTCTTTATTTTCACAAACCGCTCAGCCAGTACAATGAAATTTTATGTAAAATTTAGTTTACTTAAGTACTTCGGATTCAACGTTGTAACACATGCTAGCGTTTTGAGGATTTAGTGCTATCTATAATACTGATTGAATAAATGTGTTTGTCTGAGATATGGATCTTTGATTGTTAGGAGTTTGACTTCACGACGAAAATTTGTAACTTTTATTACCGGAAAGTGTAACTTAAATGCAATCTATGATAAACAGTCTTAAACTAGAAATATCTTGATCTAACATTTTTCTTACACATTATAACTTTCCTGTTTAACTTGCGATAGAATACACCCTGTACAACCATCGGAAGTATCTTTGGATATTAAATTACAGATTCTTATGTTAAATATTGGCAATTGTGGTAAATAGTTAATTAAAGGAGGAATTGATAGTTTTTAAAATTAGGTTCAAATGTCTTTTAAACTTAAAATTCAAAAAAATTTTAACAGTATAAAAATGTAAGAAAGATTTCGTATCATTAAAATAAAATCCCTCTGCTATACATAATATAAAATATATTTCTAGCTTTATTATCAATTCTTTACATTGTTATTTTCAAAAAAATAACATCTAAAAGTATTTGTGTCTATTTTGTGCATACAAGTTTATATTCTAGAAAAATGGGAGACTTATGAATAGAACAGTAAATTGCAGAAAATTACTGCACCAAAATACTTTTTTTCTATTGACTATTCAGTAAATCAATTCCTTACGTTAGTTTCAAAACTAACCTTTAAATCGTGAGCAAGCCACGTTGGTGCCAAAACCAAGTAACTTTTTTTTTCCACAGTACAATTTTATGGCAATGGAATTTTAACAAGTATGAAGGAAATCTAAATTTTGTCGGCATTGAACGTGGCCATGAAAATAAAAGAGTTTTAAATTCCTTCGCAAACTCCCATGAGAATGAGGTGGGGGAAGGGGAAAAAAAACAACAACAAAAAAAAAAATTATAAAATTATAGAACGCGTTATTGCGGTTCAAATCATTGGTTGCTTTTTCAGCCAACTTTTCTTATTTTTATTCAGATTTTATAACTTTATCTATCCATAAAATATCATTATATATATATATATATATATATATATATATATATATTTACACAAGATATGGCTAATATCGCTAATTAAATAATCGTTTGTAAATTTAAATTTCGTTCGTATCCTTAATATTATAAGTAATAAGAAGACTTTTTTACGGTTACGTACAGTAAATTATAATATCCTTTATCATTTAAGTAACATCACTCTAAAATTATCTTATATAATAAGGGAATCCTTTTCAGTCATACTTGAGGAAAATAATGATATGTTTCCATTGTTTGACCAAGCAAAATATTTTATTTCACTATTCCAATTTTGTCATTAATTTTTCTTTCTCATAAATTGCTTTTTCAAATTATTTATTATTTCTACATACTATGTAGAAATCATTTGAATTTAGGCATGAGTAAAAATCTCCAATGCCTGTATTTTAAAAATTAAAACCATTTACTCTAATTATTCAAATATCTACCCAATACAAGCAATCAATAATACTTGCTGTAGTTTACTAATTTAGATACATGCGAGAGATTTTTTAAATGTTCTTATATACAAAAACCGGAGGCCACGGTAAAGGCTGGATGTTTGTTTTTAGGAATCTACGTTAAGTTGTAAGTCCTGTCTTATGAGCCGTTAGTATGCACAAAGTAAGTCGTTGAAGGTAAAACTCGACCACCCCAAATACTGAGATTTTAAATATTAATTAATTATACATTTTTCTAAACTATACCACTAAAGGTTGCAAAATTTCTGAAACCAAAGAATTGAAGGAATTAATATAGTAATTTTAAAGGGACTTGGTACCCCTTGTTTTCACACAAAAATAATAAAAATATAAATTTTATATTTTTTGCATGTTTATAATCGTAAAAACCTTCTCCTTATTCTTGAAAGTTTCTGAGCTAATCCAATAACTGCAATTGCAGAAAAACTATATTTTTTATGGAGAATTTTGCACTGCTGCAATAGCTCCTTCGTTGTTTCAAACGCATTTTTCTCAGTTCGTGTTTTTGAAATTCCCACCTTACTCAAAAGGCTATAACTTCGGCAAATATTAATGAAATGACTTGAAATGTTTTTTGCGTCATTCTTAATATCTATTTGACAAAAATAGGCATGGAGGGTTTTGAATATTTTTTTTTTTACAATTTTAAATGTTGAAAAATACTCGTTTTTACGCTTTTTTTTTTTACATATAGATACAGTAGTTATCGTTTTTCTCAAAACCTATTTTACATATTATAAATCCGTTGCCTAAAAAGTTAGAGTACATTACTAGGAACATTTTTCTCAAAAAATCAGGAAACAATCTTGAAAATTGAACAAAGAATATCGACTTTGAAATTTGATTAATGTTTTAAAAAATTTTCTCTATGTGAACTTTTTTTTAATATAATTTAGTTTTCACTTAGTAATACTTCCAAATACGTAAAAATTATATTTTTAAAGGCTTAAATAAAAAAAAAATTTGAAGGGTACCAAGTCCCCTTAATAAGGCCGACCAAACGGTATAGTGGTTAGTGTGCTAGCTTCTAGACCGTGAGGTTGCGGGTTCGAGTCCTGTGTTAGGCATGGGTGTTTGTAAATGTATGTTGGCTTGTCTAATGACGAATGTTTCGGCGCATTATAGCCCTCGTGTTGCTGACGGCACCAGATAATCTGAAAACAACCAACCCCTTAATAAGAGTTTTCGTTTTAGGATTTTACTTGAAATTCAGCAAAGTTAAAGATTTTAATATCATTTATTATAAATCTGATAATGTTTTATTGCAAGCGCATTATTTCAAGTACAAAACACGTAACGGAATTTTTAAAATAACAGAGAGCAGATAAAATCCTCAAGAACAGCAGAAGACTCCTTAGTATGCCTGCAACATCACGAAATATTGGCTTATATCATTAATCAATATCACTACAATGCAGATATAAAAGTTTTGTGGAAAAATATTGAAAGACTTGAAACATGTCAGGTGCAGCTGGTGATGACTGGATCTGTTAATGAATCACCAAATAGATTTTAAGTGGATTGATTTCAGATCACTTTAAATGTTCGATTATAGCAAAATTAGATTCCTTACCGAAAAAAAAACTGGAGTGACACTACTTATATAGACACTGATTAATCGAAATTAAACTTTTGGGTATATTTCTACTATAAATTAAAACACTAATAACGAAGTATTTTCTTGATAATTGTTAGTTAAACCTTTAGAATGTTGAATGGCAAGTCTATATGACCAATGTAATAGAACAAGGTGATTCAAAAGTATTAGGTCGATTTTTCATGAGCATTTAAGAGTAGAATTGTGTAGCGTTCACAGAAATGTTAAGCAAAAATCATTGTTTTTTACACAAGCTAACAATTATTAGATTGAATAATCCACAGATATTTCTTTAGGTCAAAAACAAAATGATTATCAGCCTGCAATTTGCTTGAACATCACTTTAAATATATGCTTCTAGATGTACACAAAGCAAACTATTTTCTTCCAAGTGTAAAAAAGAAAAAAAGAAAGAAAGAAAAATCCCAGATTTTTGAGCATTTCAGTGGAAACCGCCTCGTTCTAACGACACATTTTTGTAAATTATCGACTTTTCAAATGTACTATTAATACTTGGTATAAGTTACTAAATTACTTTTGTAAAATTTATTCACAACAGGGCAGCGAATTCCTATATATATATATATATATATATATATATAAGGTCCGGCTATTAATTTCCAGGACTGACGTAACTGTAGGAGAATGAAAAGCCGGAAGATGGCGCTAATGATTGCATATTGAAGAGCGGTTTCTTGCGCATGTGATGCAGTGCAATCGGCACCATTCTGAAGTAAGTGGTTCTCGTGGAAAGGCGCATTAAAACGTAGCTCCTAAACTCCTGTTGTCCAAGTGAAATAGAGCAAAGAATTAAAATTAAATTTTGCTTCAAATTGGGTATCCTATCCAGGTACGCAGCCACATGCATCCAGTCTCAATTGCTTTTGTTCGTCCCTTAAATGGTGAGGAACGAATCTGGCACAAATCTTGCGTTTGCTTAGGTCGCCGATCACATTTCACCATATCGCGAACTTTTTCAATTGCTTCCGGCGTCCATTCCGGACGACCTGTGTATGGATCATCTTCGACGCTTTCGCACCCATCCCGAAAGCGTTTAAACCATTCAAAAGTTCTTGAGCGGGATAATGCTTCATCGCCGTAAACTTGTTTTAACATTTCGTAGGTTTCCGCAGTTGTCTTGTCCAATTTGAAGCAAAATTTAATGTTAATTCTTTGCTCCATTTCACTTGGACAACAGGAATTTAGGAGCTACGTTTCGTTTTATTGCGCCTTTCCTCGAGAACCACTTACTTCAGAATGGTGCAGATTGCACTGCACATACTCAAGAAACCTCTCTTCAATATGCAATCATTAACGCCATCTTCCGGCTTTTCGTTCTCCTACAGTTACGTCAGTCCTGGAAATTAATAGCCGGACCATGTATATATATATATATATATATATATATATATATATATATATCCTATATATATATCCTATATATATATCAAAGGTGCAAACTAAACACAAATTAGATTGTAGTTGTAGTTACAATTAACAGGAAATTGAAATACCATTTTTGTAAAAAAATATTTTATGAAATATATTTTTAACTATTTTTTTTTTCCAACTGAGCCAATTAATACCTCATGAGAAGTATAACGGCAGAAAGGGCTTTAATTTGTTAGAAGTTTCTGTTTGCAAGGCTTCAAAAAAAGCTAAAGTCACAAGATCCTCTGACAAATACCAAAGAATGCTTTTATGATACTACTTTGGAAACTTCATCAATATTTTTATAGTGCAATAGAGATAGTATCAAATTAAAATCACTTTAAGGTAAAGCAGCTGTCAACTAAGCATTTAGTTATACTTGTACCGAAAATATACATTTCTTTTGCAATCCCTTTCATCTTTCGAACTGATGGTGAACAAAACAACTAATCTATATTTTAAGAGTACAATATTTTTGACATCAATCAATCATGGTGCATTGTTCCAAGTGCTATAAATCTGATTACGCAAGATGGGATTTTACCTAGATATATCAAAATCATCGGTTTCAGAAATTCTAGATAATCATCTCTTGACTGCGTTTCATCCAACGATTTTAAGAAATCTAATTATATTGCCCTTTATATAAGCCACTTGAGTCAAAATGCCCTTATTATCGACAATCCAAATAAAGTAGCTTCATCTTCATTAGTAGTAAGACACATGTACCTTTCCTTTGGCCAGTATTGACACTTGTTGTGTTAATGCACATAGCATGTACTTTGTCATCGAAGGCCCCAACCCTGTAACACTGTATAAATTACAGTTAGCTTAGCTTTCTCCGGTTAGTAATGGCAATTTGGCCACTTAAAGTAATTGATGGACTCTTTCCAGATACTATAACGGGGACTTTTCTTTTCCAGTTAAGTCTTGTAACATTTTACCGTCCTGATAATTTAGCACGGTGTTCTTGAAATTCTGTTTTGAGCTGCCCAAACATATTAGATAGGTGTTTCATTCTTTCTCGACCAATGGAACGTCTACTTACAGTAATGCCTCACGCTTCACAACCCAAACATCTTGCTATTTCGGTAGCAACAATCGACAATCAAGTGCCTCACTTCCAGAAAAGAATTATGATAAAGGCTATGAAAGAAGTTAATAGAAGAAACAATTCTGCAAAGCGTCCTGAAATTAAGCTCAAAACGTTTATGGATACCAAATTAGTTTTCAGGCATCATGTCAATTTATAAATTTTTAATAAAGCATATTCTACCAAAAAAGTTACAAGTTGGTGCATGCGTAATACAAATACGTCAGAGAATTCCGATACGGTGAGGAAAAGTAGCGGTCACGCGGGGATAGCTAGTCTGAGTTGTATTTTTAAAAATTTTGCAGTTGGCCACACAGCAACGCAAAAATTAAGGACTTTTAAGGACCTCTAAGCATTTTTAAGAACTTTTACGCTCCTCTAAGCATTTTCAAGTACTTTCAAGGCCTTGAAAACAAGTTCAAAAATATTAAGCTCTTTTTATGACTTTTAATGACCGTGGGAACCCTGTTGAAGTAGTTACAGAAATCTGGGACGCACAGGAGGGTTACAGAAAAACATTAAAAATTGTACAAATCAACTCAATGATCAGGATGAAAGATCCTGATCATTGCCCTGCCGTGAGTATAGTGGTTAGTTAACAAATGTCAGAATTAATCTAAATGAACCTAATTTCGTGCATATGTTAAAGCGTTGCAATAACTCAAATTCATAACTTGAAATGATATTTATTCATGAACAATAGATATTTAGGCAACACATTTCCTCAAAGCACGCTTAGTTAAGTCAGTGCTAACATCCATAGATTAAAAGCAAAATATAATATATCATAAAGATATTATAGGATAACTAATAAATCATATTGACACTTTTGATTACTATACAGTATAAAAACTGGCTGAGCATTTGAATCAAGAAATTTCACTTACTGGCATATCAGGGTCTGGAAAATGGCGATCTCATGTGCGCGTCATTGCTTTCGATAAAAATGCATCTCTCTCTTAGGAACCACCGCTTGACCGACTTGCTATCTCCCCAATTTCCTTCTGTATCTTACGATCCCCCTCATAACTACATCAAAACTTCCCTCTCTACGCCATTGGAGCGGCTCTAATCCTTTATAGAATCGCCAACTCTTATTTGACAACTTGGCCAAACCCCTGTTTAAATATTCCCCCAAAAGCTTCGGACAGAAACTTAAGGGACTATGCACTTGTTGCAGTTTAAACTGATCCCTTAATAAAATTGCAAAATGTCTGTGGATAAGCATACCGCATGACATGCCCTCATTAAACAGTTTAATGAGAAAATAACACACACTGAGAACCAACTACAATTTTTGCTACATGTTTAGAAGAGCATAGCCAAACTTATCCTGACTGCAAAAAGCAGACTTTAGAAGGCACATCTGCTGCTATTTAAAATATCACTGTTGTATTTTTGCTATATTGGTTTATAACTATTTTAACTCACGAAATGCTATAATTTTCCACAAAACTAAAATTCAATATTTTCCTGAATTTTGTTACTTTCTACAGTTATAAAATACCTAAACACAAAACTTTTGGGGATGTTGAGCTATCCCTAAGTATTAAAATTTTGGGCTCAAACTTAACAATATTTATTTTTTACATGAAAGGAACAAAATAAGAGGGTAGCACCATTAAAAATATTTCCAAAAAATCTTAAAAACAACTTATCAAAGTGAAATCCTCTCATAAGTAAATCCCTATCCAAATTATTATTAACGAGTCTGATGTAAAACTACGCTATATTCATTTTAATTAGCTTATTAAAATTCTTCGAAAACCGAAATATTAATTTCAATTTAATTATCAAGAAATTTTATATTAACATTCTGTTCAGTCTTGGAAGTCAAAACCAGATAGCAACCCTAATCAGACATTTTTTTCAAAAAAAGAAAAAAGGAAAGAAAAAAACATTTTTTTTTTTTTTTACTTGATTTTTTTAGAAAATGAATTGAAACTCTCATTCTCTGTGTGTAAAAAATCGAAATCAAATCAAATGTGTAGCTTGCAGCTATATTATAGCAAATCCGAATCTTATTCCAGTTAATTCTGAAAAATTCATTTGCTTTGAATTTAAGCCGTTAATATATTTTCAATAAATCATTATTCAAAGCATTGTAAGAGGTTTGTTACAATCACAATTTAATTTAAAAAAATACTGAACATTCTATATTCTGTTCATACGTGTTAACATATTCACTGAATATGTGAAGTTTATCTGAAATTAAAGGTGTTGGCAGTGTTTCAACAGTATTCCTGTCCTATTCATATTATTTGGCAGCTTCAAAGTCTGAAAATGTATTGCTCGATGCTTTTATCAGATAAGAAACTGTTAATGCCTTATTTTCAATGTTTATTTAAAACTTTTCAAACAAAACTTTTGTATCCTTTTTCTCTGCAACTTTTGTCAAAATAAATGTAGCAACAATAATATCAATATGCACCATATTATTCACGCCAGGCTGAATATAACCATTAATTTCTCTACTACTATATTGCCAGATGAAAAATACAACATGTACTGTTACCAGATAATGATATTATTATTATTTTTATCTTTTCTATTACTATAATATTTACCTGGAGTTTGTATGTTCCAATGTGGTGAAAATTATACATCATTTATAGTCACATACCATACGTGATTGGGTTTGTCACAAACATAGCAGCCTAGAAATTCTAAACTAATAATTTTTATTTCAAGTGATGTACCAAAACTAGCTTTGTATTGGTGATAAGAAAATATTTGCTTTACAAATGAGTCCCTATGACAATTAATGCAAGTTTCTATCAGGTATGTGACATCAAAATTTTATGTACTCTTTAGAAATGGAGTAGTAAGAAGGAATTAAATGTAGTGATGATTTTTAAAGTATTAGTCAAAAGTATTTATGCGTAACAACTGGGTTACTATATTAGAAAAATTACAAATAATTATTAAGCGTGAAATTAACTATCCAACGATAAATGTTGGTAATTATTGAAAATTTACGATTTTTTTTTTTTTACATGCTGCACTTCAACTACTCAGATTAAGACCTATATATTTTTGAACTTGAATATAAACAGAACATTGAAAAGAAAGAATTACTTCTTGGCATTAAATAATTATGTTACTTTTTAAAATAAAAAAATAACAACTAAGAAATAGTTTCATATTTCATGGAATGGCCAATACTATTCAGAGGTTGACAAGAGCTGAAATTGTACCTTCCCCCATGATAATACTTCGACTTGTTTATAAAGGAAAATCTATTGAAACTGTAGTTTTCATTAGCTACTCGATTAAAGAGATAAATAAATATTTTCATATTAATGACGATATAGTCATACATTATTTATTAAGTGATTTATATCTATTGAGTTAATTATTAAGCAAAAACTCAACTTGAATAATGTTCATATGGAATAATGCTGAAATTTATCATTCTAAGAGGCGTTGTTATTTATTGATCACTCGTTGATGTTTTCATTAATTATTTACATCAAGCATGGGCTAAAACAAACAGAAAAAATGTTAAATCGAAAAAGAATAACACCCTCTATTGATCCGTAAAAGAGCTTGCTCCTGTTCTTGACAAATGGGACACCAGGAATCTGTGCTAATCTGCTTTAGGTGTAATGCAAACACTCTACAGATTAATGAAAACACCATGATGGACAAAGCTACCCTGGTATAAAAAAATTCTCCATAATGTATCTTTAGACATTAATATCATTGAATTAAAATGTTGTTTAGATTCACTGTATGAACTAGATAATTATTTAATCAAATTAAACGTTAAGGTGTTTCAAACTAAACAAGAGGAATATTGTTATTTATATCACATCCTCTAATTTTAGGCGGTTATTTAATTTAATGATGCCGGTTAAACTGTAACATTCTGAGAAGATATTAAAAGACTGCTCAATTCAAAGTATTTTAAAAAAGGTTTCTTAATGAAATAGATCTACATTGTGAAATCTACTAATTGATAATGTTAACAAGCAGAATTTTTTTTTAATAGTTGTCAAATTATTTGAATATAAGTCTTGAGCAACAAAGTCTTCACTGTAGGCCACCCATATGACTTTTTAATTTTTAGCATGCAGCTTGTATAATGTACAACTTGTAAATCACTTAATATAGATATAATTTGGAGTATAAATAAGTACATTATAACTATAAAATTTGTAAAACAATACTTTTACACTGATAGTTTGAAAAATGCATCTAAAATATTTCAGTTTATGAATTAATAGATGGAAAAACTTAAAAATAATAATTTCATGATGTGTGTTGGTCCTTCCATACAAATAATGTTCGACGATAAGCATCAGCATAATTGAAAAGAGTCCTTCTTTCAAGGAACGGTGTGACGTTTAGAATTGTCTTAGAGTATAGAGATTCTTTAATTATAGATCCACAAAGCACTATTATATGACGTTTTACATCAAGACATGGTTTTCTTTTTCTGTCAATATTGAATGCAGTATCTCTATCAAATTTTACATAGTTTGTTAAATTAAGACATTTAAATAATCTTTGAATCTGTTAAAGAGCTTTAGTAAACCACATGTTATTAAAAAATGTGTTATATAACAGAGGAAACGATTTCCATAATATGTTATGGTTATCTATTCGTCTAAGAAAAATTTTAAATTTTAATAACAGATTTACCTCCTTTTTAACAACAGAGATAACACTATAATTGTGTCATGCCTTCTAATTTTTGTTCGATACAAACTTGCAATAAACTTTAGATTATATATTACGTTTACCTATTTTCTTAAAATTATTTGAAAAAAACTGCTTTACGTTCATTATTTTCTCTAGAACTATCAATAAACTATTCGTAAAGTGTTTTATTTGAATTCATACTCACTGCTATCTAAGCAGAAACATGTCGATAGCATTTCAAAATCACAGAACAATTACCATTTCCATTTCTGACTTTACAAGTTTAGCATGTTCATACAGCTGAAAATCCTTGAGGATTCATCCAATTTTCTCTTTGAAAGTTTTGTCGTCACAAAAATCATTCAACTGATTTTTACACAAGCTTCCAATCTTGAGAGTCATATAGAATAAGCAATTTTGACACAAAATAGTTTTGTTAATTGATTCAGGGTCTACAGGGTATAAATCGATTGTAATTGTTACAATTTTGAAAGAACTTGCTTGCACAAGCATTTCGACTTTCTATATGAAGGCTTTGTATCGTATCAAATAGTATGGGTTCAATATAGTTATACCATTATAATACGATTACAGATCGTCCTTGAACCGTAATAAAATTTTCATTTTAACAAGCTATTTCAGAATATTCTAAAATCAGACAATGAATAACTTGTTGGCCACTACCTGTACTTTCTGGTTTTATCTCATGTTTTTCATCTTTGTTTCCCAAACAATTTCCAAATATTTAATCATTTTCACAATCTGTAAACAATATTTCTAACTTTAAAAATGTTAACATCATAATTAGTGTACTCTACATAATTAAATCCCAAATGTCTTTAAGATGGGAAAAAATTGAAACACCATAATAATCATAGAAATTTTGAAAATTGATTACGTGTTACGTTCTTATACAATGGTCTTAGTTAAATTGCATATCGATTTTTTTTTAATGTATTCAAATATCAAAATAAGTATTTCGATACATAATTTTCCAGGAGGAGTGTGTCAATATTAATGACTGTTAATAGCTTGAAACCTGTTTCTTTATAATGAAATGCATAATTTAATCAAATTTTGATAACATGTTTTATAATATTCAATTACAGTGTTTGCTTTTAATTATAGATCTAAACAAACATTCCATGTACATAATACAATAATTTTAGTTTATAAATAGTTTTAAATTCACTTTAGCATAACCGCGTTTCTAATAACAAGTTTTCGATACATTTTGTTCAATATCTATTTTATGTTATTGCATTTATGTATGTAAAAAAAGTCAACTTTTGACGAGTTTTAATTAGAGTTTAATTCTTCCAGTGTTCTTCAAGCTAAAATTACAGTATATTTTCAAACGGCATCGCTCAAAATCAAAAAGTAGCCTATTTTAAAACTTATTAAAATAACATAGCAAATGAAGTTGTAGGAAGATATTTACTTATGCGTAAAATAATGTCTTATATGTTATATTTTACATTATATATCTATACGAAGATATTTACTTATACCTTAAATATATGTAAAATTTGTAGTGACTGAATATCATAATTAAGTTTCAAGATTGAATATTAAGTTTAAAAGTACATGTTTGAGCATGTGTTGAAAATTGACTATCCAAATTTATTTAACATTCCACCACTAGACAGCAGATCGCCAATGAGAAGAATGTAACTGTGTAACAACCTCACTTCTGCTATTGTACCTTGCTTTTGTATGTTGTGTTCTGCGATCGTCCTTAGAGTAGTTTTAGATAAAACCAAGTCAAACATCATCTCGATTCACAATCATTTCTTGAAATAATAATGGTTGGTTGTATTCAGATTATCTGGCGCCGTCAGCAACACGAGGGCTATAATGCGCCGAAACATTTCGTCATTTAACAAACCAACATACATTTACAAACATCCATGCCAACACGGGACTCGAACCCGCAACCTCGCGGTCTAGAAGCCAGCACGCTAACCACTATACCGTTTGGTCGGCGAAATAATAATGAACTTACTTTAATAAGTGTAAAAGTGTGAAGCCAATGATTATACTTTCAACTCCAATCCGAACCGAAAATGCGATAAACTGCGTTGCTGTCCACCTGACGAAGAGTCAGGTAAGATTCTTAACTTTCTCTAAATTCATTGGATTTTTGCGATATATATTTATTTCATGGTGCCGAATAACCCGCGACAGTTAGCGTTTTTTATTGCAGTTAAAATTTTAAGATGGCACCAAACGAAAAATCTCAACGTAAACGTATGTTCGAGATATTTAACCGAAAAAGTGAAGTCACGCGACAAATTACTTCCACGCTTTTGGATGGAATTCTAAATTCTACAGGTAAATCTGTAGCAGAATTAGAAGAGTCCCTTGAACTGGATAAGAACTTTGAGGACGATATTCTTGATTTAGAAGAATTGGAAAAAGAAATGTTTCAAAAACAAGTATGGAAGGAAAACATTATACGTGCAAAAGTAAAATTAAATAGTGAAGCGGAATAAATATATCCTCGTACATCTCTAGCTGGATAAATATATCCAATCCCCTTCACAACTAGATATCCTCGCGCTTTACCTTGGGAGTTGTGTTCTATTAATTTGAAAATACTAATCTGAGTTTTGGAGAATGGAGTAGTTACTAATAAAATTGTTTCCTTAAACCGTTTCGTATTATCACAATCGTAAACACTTAACCATTTGCAAGTTTGTTATGTCATCGACATTATTGCCTTAATAGAAATATCAGAAGTCAAACTGAAACCATTAGTAATTCACGGAATTCAAATAGCGAATCGGGAAGGCAAAACATTTCGAATTCGTTTGAAAAACAATGTAGTATTCAGCTTCCCAAAATCGAAATCTCTTCGTTTAACGGAAAAATTTAATTATGGCAATCATTTTGATCCCAATTTGATTTGGCTATAAATGCGAAAGTATATTTCAGTAAAGTTCAAAAAATAAATTACCTTAAAAGTTTAGTAACTGATTAGCATAAATTTCTATTCAAAGACTTGAAATATAAGAAAACAATTATGATGTTGTTTTAGAAATTTTGAAACATCGTTATGGACGTGGGGATTGGGCAATTTCTTATCATTTAAACAAGTTTTTAAAATTGAATTAAAAGACAATTTCATTTAAAAGAATTAAAAAAAAAAATGTACAATGAAAGTGTTATGCAAATACGCAGTTTTTCTTTAGGAGTGTAGAAAAATAGTTAGGGACATTTATTACTTCCAATTTTGGTTCAGTTAATACCGGAAGAATTAGAACACAAAATGAAAAAAATTGGAACGTCACTAAATTATTTGAATTTTTGAGAACTGAGCTACAAAACCGCGAACATGCAAATTTGATTCGACTAAATACATATGATAGGTCTCATTTTGAAAATAATAGCCACGCAATAGGTATTAAATGTGATAAAAATAAAGACACAAATGTGAAACATTTTCAAAGACAGAAATACATTCTGTCCAGCGCAGCATTAAATACAACGAGCAAAAAGCTTTGCTGTTTTTAATTAAAATGGACATGAAATTCTGGAAAGTTGCAAATTAACTATACCGGAAAAGAAAAAAAAATTATTGAAGCAGGGCAAATGCTATAGTGTTTAGTTAAATTTCATACTAGTAAATTATGTTACTCAAAATTAAGTTGTAAGAAATGTAATCAAAAGCATAACTATCAGCTGTGTGATACTGATTAAAATCAAACCGAATCTCAAGCTGCTAATGAGACCCCTATAACTTTGGTCACTTCAGTGAATGATGTAAAATACGATATATTATTGCAATCATAGGAGATCACCAGAATTCGATACACTGTTAAAAAATTCAGTTCAACGTTGAACCAAATTTTGGTGCAATTTCAAGTTTGGTAGCCATTTGCACCACTTTTTGGTGCAACTTCCCCCAACGAAAATACTGATGAGGAGGTTTCACGAAAATATTGTGCAACCTCAGATCACCGCAACCTTAACGAAACTTCGATTGAGCTCCTTGGAAATCGACAACAACCGCATCAAGATCGAAAGCTGTGTTTAGCCAAGGCTAAACTCGATTCATTAATCGAATATCAAGGTAAGTAAAGTGCTTTATTTTACATATATGGTAAATATTGCTTGCTTACTGTAAATTAATTATAGATGTAGAAACTGATTTATCCTGTCTCCAATTAGGCTTAAGTGATGTTGACAAATTCGCAGCAATGCATTACCAGTGAAATTACCTTAAAATTTCTGATTTCGCGATGTTCTATCGCACCCTTGCTACAAAAGTGACACAACCCCAATTTTTTTATTTTTAAGTTAAAGTGTATACATAATCACAGATTTTATGGGCTGGAAGAACGCTTAAGTCTGTTTCAACTTGAATTTAATATGAAAACAATCTTGTGCCATTCAACTAGCTTCAAGTACATGCAGTCTCGGATTTTTTACTCAAAATGATAAATTATGAATTATATCATTTTTGTAGAAAGGGTGCAATATATGTATGAATAAAAAATTATTTTATTCAATAATTATCGGCATTATCCTAAAGTTTATAAGCTTTAGCTGTTGTATGCAATTTCAGACCCGAGTCATTTTTCATGAAATGTTTCGACCCTTGAAAGTAAACAATGGTCCCTCCTCTTTTCAAATAAATAATAGTACTTAAATAATATTTATTAATTTTCCGTCACCTTTTAATCACGCATATGGAAGAATGGTTTGAGAGGCCGCTCATATGAATTATGTAACAATTTATGCCACCACAGCTGAAAGTTTAATCATACAAAATATTCAAAAGTTCAATTTCTCGAACAATTCAATGCATTTTCATCCAAACATGTTTTCTGAAAAAGAATGTTAAGGCCCCTTTCGTTCAAATTATACGTTTTCAATTAATGCTATTTTAAATGTATTTTTTTCCCGCGTAGTTTATTGTCTTTTTATATATCCTTTATTTCAATTTTACCTGTATCACTAATAGACTGATAGGCGACTGCATGTTGAGGTACATCATTCTGTATTTTTTATAGAATGCAGAGAAAAGTAAGAAGAATACAAATCCCCTCGTCTGCTGTGGCAAAAATGGCCAAAACTGGTCGAAAATTGACATTTAATGACTTGAACTAAATCCGACTGCCAAATATGTCATAATTTGCTAGTAAATAAACCCACTTTTTCGTCTGGTCACCGAACGCACTTTGATTTTCAATGAAGTAGGACGCAAATGATTTCTGGGTCAGAAAACTAGCATATTTCAAAAGTGAGCTTAATTGGCAACATCAGTTACGCCATTAGGGACATAATATATATTGTGTACTTGGCTCATTTTTAAAAGATACGAGTAAGCAGTCGCCTGATATCTGAACCGTCTGCAGCCTTTAATTGAAAATTAAAGAACTAAGGGTTATCAAATAAAAAAAGAATGCTCATTATTTGGTAATCAGACTTAGTTCAACTCATTCCAAGTCGATTTTTGACCAGTTTCGGCCATTTTTGCCTCTGAAGACCAGCGGACTCATAACCTAACTTTTCTCCACATTCTGTAAAAAATTTGGACTGATGTTCGATGGAGCACTTTAACATGCAGCCCTCCCTCTGACAATAAGTGTTTAATTGAGAAATAAATTGCATGAATAATAAATCGTCTCGGATAGTTATCGTTTAAATAACCCCAAAAAAATTATTCTGTGTAGAGCGACCAGTGATATTTCAATGAAATTGCAGTAAAACAAACACAATTTTATTAATAAAAATAATAATAAACTCGGGGCTTAATCATGCTCTTTTGTATATTTCAGTTTCCCGATGATGATGCTCAGCTCAGCTCACAAATCCATAGGAGTGCGAGGTGGTGGAGATCTCTTCTGATCATCACGTTGCAAGACATCTCAGAAATGCTCAATGTCTGGGGGTTTAGGTGGTCAACGAAGATGTCCAAAGTTAAAAGAATGTCCCTGGAGCCAGTTTGTAGTAACTTGTGGCATGTGGAGTGTCCCATTGTCCTGCTAGAATTGCCCAAGTCCAGCCTAATGCACCATGGACATGAATGAGTGCAGGTGATGGGAGAAGATGCTTACATACCTGTCAGAGTTGTCTCTAGACTAATCAGGGGTCGCATATCGCTCCAACTGCACATGCCACAGATCATCGCAGAGGCTCCACTAAGTTGAACAGTTCCTTGTAGACGTGTAGGATCCATGGATTCATAAGGTTGTCTCCAAACCCCACTTGTCCATCTGCCCATACAATTGTAAACGAGACTCGTCAGACCAGACTACGTTTTCTAGTCATCAACAGTTCAATAGCGATATTGGTGGGCCCAGGCGAGTCGTAAATCCTTGTGTCATGTAGTCAACAACGTCGTGTGGGATTCCGCCTCACATCATTGATGGTTCTTTGAACTGTTTGCACATTGATACTTGTTGATGCCCCAGCATTGAAATTTGTGGCAATTTGTAGAAGTGTTGCACTTCCATCTTGTTTAAGGATTCTTCTTAGTTGTCGATGGTCCTTGCCTTTCAAGGTATTTTCCTAGCCACATCAATGTCTGAGATTTTATGTTTTACCAGGTAATTGATACACACGGTACAGTAGTGAAATGGTTCAAAGTGAAAATCCACATTTGTTTACCACCTCGGAGATACTATGTCCCATCTCTCAAGCGCCGACTATAATGCCACGTTCAAAGTCCCTTACATCTTGATAACCTGCCATTGTAGCAGCAGGAATCAATCAAAGTAAAATGATTTCACAATTGAAGACTATGCTTCACCAGAACGTGGTTCGGATATGATCTGGATAAGTAACCTGATGCTCCGTTCAAGAAGACTAGAACTTATTACAAGTTTTATTCTAAAAAAACCTTAAATAATCTAGTATATGTTTTGTATTTAATTTATATATAAACAATGTTTCTACTAGGTCTTTTTCTTTAAGAAATCCTTATTTTTAGTTTCCATTTATAAAAACCTTTAATAATTCTTATTTTTCTCTAATAGTAATTTAAAATTCCAGCTTATTTACAAGAGCTAACTAGATTTGACTCATTTTCGATATGTTTGTGCTATTAATGGTTTCAAATGTGTTGTTTATTTTTAAATAAGATAGTTTATGCTAATTATCACACAAAATCTTGTACAGGTTTGATTTTTAATTCATGTATGCGAGTTAAGATTAGTTCTTATGAAATATATTAAAGGTGTTTAATAGCTTCTTATTGTATGAAAAGTGTGGGAACCCCAATTTAAAACAATGTTTTTGTGTGCTAAAAGTAAAGAATTTTAAAGTTTCATTTCTACCCTGCTCCATAATACACATTATACATAAACATGAGCTATCTTTTTCGGTATGTTTGTGGTATTATTGGTTGTCCCTTAGCTTTTTTTAATTATTCTTCATTAAGAATTCACCTATTTCAACATGAAAAACTTGCATTTAGTACAAATAACAGTAAAATTACTTGCTCTGAAGGTGACTTTAAATATTTTTTAAAAATATATCTTGTTTTAAGCTACACGATACCATTGCATAATGAAAGGTTGCTGTAATATGATAAAAAATATAACCTGCAAAGTAATAAGTCGATTTAGTGTTCAGTTACAGACTTTAAATCAATTAAATGTTTTAAAAATCCTCTTCAGTACTTTTCCGTTAAAGGAGGTCATTGGCAAAATTCAAGTGTGGTACGGATTCTGCGCCAAGATAATTTTTGCCAATAAATGGCAGCAGCCACCATTTTTAATACGCTTTTATTAACTTCAGATGTATGTATGTAACGGAATCTTTGAACATGATTTTGACACCCTTCAAAACGTCGGATTAACTCGAAATTTGGCATACTTATTAAGGAACGATGACAATTCAACAATTCAATAAGTTTGTCGCTTTATCACAAGGATTAACTCGTGTTGCCCTTGCGCCGTTAAATTCCTACCAATCAACCTTCTCCGGAATCGAATCCTGGTGTACCGTTTGAACGACAGTTATACAAAGCGTGTTTTTTTTAGTCGCATTATCCTTACCAGGATCTTCAGGATTACTGATTTTTCATATTCAGAGACACGGTAGTGTTTTGTGCCAAGTAATACGGTGTGTACTAAGGCATACACATGACTTAAATTTGAGACAAGCAAGGGACTATTGGCAGAAACAACTGGAGAGTTTTATTCACTAACTAAAAAAAATTTATAGTTTACAGAAAAAATAATTAATAGTTTAAAAACTAAAAAAACACGCTTTAGTAGAAGTCCAAACTAAAAAGTAGAAAATAATTAATAGTTTAAAAAACTAAAAAAATACGCTTTTATAGAAAAGTGAACTAAAAAGTAGAAAATAATTAATAGTTTAAAAAACTAAAAAAAATACGCTTTTATAGAAAAGTGAACTAAAAAGTAGAAAATAATTTTAAATAAGTTTGAAATAAGAATAGAGTGATTAACAAGAAATATTTATTTTATCGTAAAAAAGCGTGGGATGTTTGATGTCAATTGTTGAAAATATCTTAAAAAGCACCCCACGCTTTTTTACGATAAAATAAATATTTCTTGTTAATCACTCTATTCTTATTTCAAACTTATTTAAAATTATTTTCTACACTTTTCTATAAAAGCGTATTTTTTTAGTTTTTTAATTTAATATCAAGTGAACTGCCTATGGTTGCCATGATTTGGCTTGGTTTTACGTAATCAATTCTTAACGCAGAATCCGTACTGTACTTGGATATTTTTTGCCAATAGCACTCTTTAAGGGAAAAGTACTGTCTGTTCTGTATTAAAAATGTATGTTTATAATATATTAATTTTTTACAAATATATTTAAACATAATTTGTTTGATAGATAATTTAGAAACACATGTCCAACAGGGCAAAATATAATGGTATTCTAAAGCTGTGGTTGCCGTAACACAAGTTTCGATTAGTTGGAGTTTAGAAAGTGGGATGCTAATTTTACCAACCGTATTGTTATTCATAAAATGTTTTGTAATTACATCTGTTCAGTTTGATTTTGTAATGAGCAATTAATAAATATTTTGATTTTGTATTTTCATTTATAATGTGAAGCTGCTTTTAAATTTGAATATATATATTTATGTAATTGGAGGGTGTCATGTGACTCATTTTGATTGCATTTGAGATCTGATTGAATAAGTAAATAATGTTTTCCTGTTCCAGTATTCTGTGTGAAATAATGAAATATACAGGGCTATAAAAATAGTTTGCTAAAATATGAGAATTGTTGATCTGATCATAATTTTAATTATTTAAAAGGGTTATTGTTGGTAACAACAAATAAAGATATTCAGTTTTTAAATAAATAGTAATGCTTATTAGAAATAGATTTTTTTTTTTAAATATTTCTACTTATATGTGGATATTTTATTTGTTGAAAAAAAAAAGAAGACAAAAACTTTAATATTGGTTGTTTCCAAATGGATATACTTTTTAATTAATGCATGATTATACTTCATTGTCCTAGCTGAAGAACCCCTGCAGTTATATCCTCATTGAATGTTTAAATGCTAACTATTTTTTATTTATAATACAATATACATTAAAATAATTTATATACAAAATATTATTTATAAAACTATATAGTATATGAAAAAGTATTAATTAAAAAAAAAAAATATTGAATACAAACAATATTTAATTTAAAAATATATATTCTATCCACAGCTATAACAAGCAGGGGGAAAAAACGCATTATTCAACATTTTATGCACCTTTAAGTTGAGGACAGAAATCATAAATATTGATTCATCCTTAACTTTAAAATGCGGTACAAAAAATATAAATGGGGGTTTAAACTATCACTATAAAATGGTATAACAAAAACGCAAATATTGGTACAACGTTTCACCATAAAATGGAGTAGCGAAAACACTAATTTTGGTGCAACCATGCACCATAAAATGGGGTAGCGAAAACGCGAATATTGGTGCAGCCTTTCACTCCAAAATGGTGCAGCGAAAACGCGAATTTTGGTGCAACCTATCACCATAATATGGTGTCCGAGGTAGCACCATTATTTCGTGAAACTAAGTACCAAATGTTGGTGGCAGCTAAATGGGCACCAAACTTTGGTGCAGGGTGGAACCAAATTTTTAACAGTGCACAAATTAGATTAATTTGTGATGCAGGTAGGGAAAAAACTTTCATTGAAGAGAAATTATCTAGAAAACTAAAATTAAAGTTATAGGAGAGGAATCTCTTATAATTCATTCATTTGGTAATGAAGCTCCTAAAAAACATATTCGCAAACGCATTTAAATCTGTTTAAAAAATCCCCGCGATAGTAGAAAAAAAAATAATAATAACTGTCGAAGCTTTAGAAATCTCATGTATAAGTTCTGCTCCAATTAAAGGACCTTCGAAACAAATAATAAAGATCTGTATTGAATAGAATATGAAAATAGCTGACCTTGGAGAAGAAAGAGTAGGATGTAATATTTATGATGATTCAAAAACTGAGCTAAATAATATGGAACTGGAGTGTTGACTGAGCTTGCCGAAACCGAATCACACCCTTTAGCAAGTTTGTGAATACGTCAAGGCAAAAGCAAAGAACGGGCAGTTAATATTGAAGTATGAAAACAGATCAAGGTTATAGCTGCTTTTTGAAGAAATTATTGCCTATTTAAGGATTTTAATTTCACTTTTAAGTATGAACAGCAAATTCCGGGCCAGGGCCGTCGCTAAGAATTTCGTTTGGGGGGGGGGGGTGTTAGAGATACTTTTGCCGACTAAAATCAAGGCAAGTACGGAGTAAATGTAAAAAATATCCATTAAGGTGTTAATCTATTATTAATTAATTTTTATTAATGTAAAATTAATTTTAATTAATTCTAATTTTTTTAAATTAATATATAATTATTTGTTAATTAATGCGTAATCAATTGTTAATGAGTTTATAACTAATTGTTATTTTTTTTATTGTGAATTATTTTATTTAATGTGTAATTAATTAGTTTTTTTAATATTTTATGACATTTTATTAATACTGGATTAATATCATATTTTAAGTAAATTCCCATCACATTTTAGTTAAAGTTCCATCAAATTCATTTAATTTTTCATTTATGTTTAATAATGCCGAATTATGTTACTTTGCCGAACAAAGGGGATAATTTTTCGAAGTGCTTTTTTTGGGGGAGGGGAAGCATTTATCACTTGTAGATAGAATGCACTCTCACAATCTTGAAGAAATTCAGTACAATGGCTCTATTTCAATACATTTTTTTTTTTTTTTTTTTTTTTTTTAAATTTTCAAATTGCAGTTTTGAAGAAATTAATTAAACGTGTAAAAGTGGATAGAAAATGCTCTACAACACGGAATAAAATAAATGAAAAATAATGATCAAATAGGTGACTCTAATTTAGAATTGTAAAAAAGTTAAACAAATTCTGGAAAAATTCTTCTCCTGGCAGATTATTGCTATCACACAAAATTACCTATGCGAAGCAATGCGATTTTTATAATTGAGACAATGTCGGGGACATATAAGAAACATTCACTTACACTCAATCCTGTCTTTCGAAAAATAAAGTAATGTGGAAGAAGTAATTCACAAGAACAAAATATATAGGAAGTAAATTATCGATTCGAGCAGAAAATTATGTACAGCTATTAACTAACATCAAATTAGGAAGTCCAATTCCCATTTTTGAAAAATCTAGGATAAAAAAAGACTTTTGTCTCCTTATACCTCCCTGTTAGCGATCTGTTCCTCTCTGCAAATAATCCTGTCGACGCTCATGGACAATATAATTGCATTTCAAAATATAATAATTATTAAAAACGTTTTTTTAATTAATTTTTAAATACTTTTTAACATATTTTCCTAACGTAGAGGATTTTACTTTCTCTTGAAAAATATATATTAATAGTAAAACTTAATTTTTTTCACAATTTAACACAGGAATTTACTTCTTAAAAATAGTTACTTCGTGTACATATTTTTTACCAAAACTGCTAGATTGAATTTAATGATTTTTTTTTTTTTTTTTTTTTTTAGGTTTTTCAGCAATAATTTCTGAAAATATTACTTGTTTTATTAATGATAATAATTTGTTCCAGAAGGAAAGTATAATGCTAACTTTCTCTAAGCAGGACTAAAAATGAAATGGTTTACTTTAGCATTAAACCAAACTATAATATTATTTATATGCAAAAACAAAAAAATACATATGAACTTCTATCCTAATGAAGCAGAAATCAAATTTTTACAAAGTAAATTATTCTCAACTAACTCACTACCCTTATGAACTTTGAATTTAGCATTAAAGTGTTCAGATCTATAAAAAAGCAAACCATAATTTTTGGCTCAAAAATCCAAACTAAGTAAGGAATAGTACCTACGGAGGTTTTTTTTGGGGGGGGAGGGTGGTATTCAAATCGCCAATGTTATTATCTTGAGAAAGGAAAAGTTGCGCATATGATCTTTTAAAGAAGAGAAACATCACAGTCAACATGAGATTTCCAAAAAACATCCCCCATTTCCCTTTCCCACCTTTAAAGTAGGGATGAGCTTAACAGTTATTGTTAAATAACTGCAGTTACATTAAAATTATTAGGAAATAACGAAATATTATAACCGTTATCCGTTATTTTTAAAGTAAAAGGTAAATAAAAATAAATACATGGAATAAATAAAACATACCTGTTTTTCTACAACATTCTCTTTAGATATCAGTTAATCGATTTTAAATTAGAACATCTTTCAATATAAATTTGTAAAAATATCAAAATAAAAGAAATCATTTATAGTTTTGAGGTTATTTTATAAGAATTTTGTTTTTTTATTTTTATGATTTAACAATAAATTGGAGAAAGAATTTACAATACAACATAATTCATAACTGATACATATAAAATGAAAGTGATTTTTAAATGAAAACACATTTTGAAACATTTTACGTGCACAGGCTTTAAAATTATTACTTACATATAAATTTTATGTAATATTGTGAGAAAAATGTACATTTTCAGAGGAATCTTTGAAGTATAAAAAATATATGTTTTAAATATAGGGATATTATTATTATTTCAATAACTATATTTTTGAAATTATTGTAAATTAATTATGGCGCGTTAAAACTATTTACAGAAATTATGTATTTTATAAATAATTGTGCCGTCACGACCACATTTATGTATACATAAATTCATGAAATAAAAATTTATAAACAAAAATTATAAATTTAAGTTACGATATTAAACATGAATAAAAATATTTTTAATAAAAAATTTGAAGTAAAATTCAAATATTATAAAGTTAATCAAACTAAAAAAGATGAATGTCATGTTTATTTAAAAAATTCAATTCATAATTAATCAAGAAAAGCAATTTTAAAAATAATAAATTCCCTTTATTTAGTTCAAATTGAAAAATGATCATAAAAAAATTAAAAACCTCTCAGGTAATGCGTTAAATATAAAAAATATATGCATAAACAAATTTTTGTTTAACATTAAAACCTATTTAACTACGCTCCAAATTTACTACACAATCTTTTGATTATATCGATTTGAAATTAGAAGCTTGCTTTACAAGGAAAAGAACATAATTTATTTTCCATCAAAAGGAAAAACTCAAATCCTACGCTCTCTTTATTTTTTATATATAGTATCATTTTCTTATTCCAAAACAATAGCGAACAATTTTCTTACCTCCAACCAATACGAAAGAAACACAGCGAGTCTTTAAAAGTCTCATAAGAAGACTGAAATGAAATGCGAACGAACGTTCAAAACCTCTCCCACCAAAGGAATTCTTGTAACATAAAAAAAAAAGAGCCTTCCCCAAAAACACGCATGCATTTCTTCCTAAATCCTTAATCCTAATCCCCCACCTTCTTTCCCCCATCTCTGTCATTTAAACCCAAAGAATGTTGCGTCAGATACTCCCCCCCCCCACGCACATTCCTCTTCACCCTACCACTCATAATGTGCATCAAATCATAACGAACTAACAAAAATCAACGAAAAAACAAAAAAAAAAAAAAAAAAAAGATCGAAACGAAATTTAAAATACCATCTTGAAAAGCAGCGCTAACAAAGAATGGTCCAAAAGTTATTCCAATACAAAAACTTCTGTCAATATCTTATAACAGTTATATCTACTTTTATTGAAAATTATGTCAATATCAACTGATACCAATCGGACACGTTAATCCATTCAGACAAGTTATTTCGATGGATACAGTTAGTTATTCCAGGAATAACGACCAGGATCCTAATATCAGAATCACGATAAAAAAATATATTTTTCCGTTCACCGTTATTAGAAAAATATATTTTTCCGAATCCCCGTTATTAGAAAAATATATTTTTATTTCGTGATTCTGATATTATGATCTTCAATAACAGAAATATATGGACATACTAGCGCCATCTATTGCATTTATAATAAATGAATAACTGTTACTTAGAAAATTAGGTAACTGTTAATTCGCGTGAGTTTAAGTATCAATAACTTTTAACTGTTATTAAAATATGCCTCATCCCTAATTCCTTCCCATAGCTTCATGCATTGATAATTATGGGTGAAGTTTTGGCTCTTCACTTGCAATCAACGCATTTTATAGAGAACAAATTATTTTTATAGGATTAGAATACTTTCTTCCAAAGTCAGGGTATTAAGGTATTATTTTTATTGGAAATAATATTGTTTACATGAGAATAGAAATGTGCCAAGTCAGGCAAAATAGAAATTTAGGTTAATGGATCTAACTTATTTGCCATGTTTACAAGATAGAAATTCTTTTATGGATATTCGGAAAACTGGACCAAATATGTGAATTTCATTGCAAATATTTTAACTCTTTGGAGCACGGCGGGATTAAAACTATCCCATCTTTCTGCGTTTTGAGGGTTTTTAAGGACCACACCAAAACAGTGCAATACCTACATACACAATAAAATTTCTGTGCAACATGGATCTATTATATTTTTTGAAATCCTATATCCAAACGTTCGTGTTGTCCTTGCATCAAATAAATTTAAGTACAATCAACCTTTGCCCCTAAAGTGCTAAGAAGAATCGCATGTTAGCCTAGAGATTTCACTTCTTTTTTTGGGAGTTTTAATTTTTGGAAATATATGTGTTCTTTTTTTAACTGTCAAGTTAACAATGATTTTAATTTTAAAACATTATTTTAGAAAATTTTGTGATTTATTTTTCAACCATATTACAGAAATGAAAACAAAGTTGGTTATCAAAAACATTAAAATAAATTATTGAATCACAAAATAACTATTAATGAAATACATCGTCAATTTATTTTCATTTCATTTATTTTCAAGTAGTGCATACAAAACAATGTAATAGATTTTTAGATTAATGAGCTTAAAGGACAGACAATAAATAAAAAGTTTTGCAAATTGTGCACCTGCAAGATTGCTGTACAGAAGTTTCACATATTCTTTTTTTAGAACTTTGTCTGCAATAAGTATCCTCATGAATGATGAATTGCTTAGAAACCATTTATATTTGAACTTGTTCATTTTGACTATATGCATTTAGATTCCAAATTTAAAATTAGTAAATTATTACACTGTCATGATGCAATCTGACATTTCCTACTATTTTGCATGAGGGGTTAAAGCACAGCAATTATTACACATTCCCCCAAGTAAAGCTGAGTTGCCCAATATTTACATATTAAATCGAAGGAGGGATTTTCTCACGGCCTTTTGCTCCAATTGGAATCTCTGAATATTGGTAGCAAATAGAAGAGTGAAAGGGGGGCACATAGTCAACCAATTAAAAAGATTGAACTGATGTCAGAAAATCTGGAGGAATCTGAGATCGAAGTAAAGGGGGAGACGTTTTTCCGAGGGAGAAGAGATAACACTGTGGTTTTGGAAACTACGAGAGTTCTTAAGAGAGAGACGATGACCCGCTGCACATCGCTTACCCCTGAAATTATAGTAAGTTGATTTACCTTACTTCCTCTATCCTCAGCCAGTTTCAATTTAAGTAACTTTATCAATGCCTAAATTTAATCGCTAATTGTAGAAATAATTGAAATTTACCTATTTGGAGAATGTTACTTTTTATCTTATTTTTATTATTAATACTTTGATGCGTGACAGTAAGCTAAAGTTACTGCCATTTGAGGAATATATCTGTGCATTTATAGTGTATGTGAATAAACAGGTAGATTGATTTGCCAGACTGGTTATTTGGTTTGAATATTTAAAATGTTAAGTAATGTATAACTTTGATTTATCTGGTGTTGGTAATTATTATACTAACATCTTACGGCTCAACGTTTTGTACCAAATTACGCTAAAGATCACGTCATACACTACTATTGAAAATTATTACATTACTATTAAAATTTATTTTATACTTTTTTTTTTAATATAGAGAGATGTCTATTAGACTGGGTAGTAAAATATATTTAAAATGGAAAATTTCCATTTCATAGCAATATTAATTGATAAACAAATCCAAAGAGTTAGTTTTACTTTAAGATTTTATTTGAATTTGAAGAGCATAACACCTAGAAATCTTATCATGCAGCTAATTTGAAGTATTAAAATCCTTCCTTTACACTAATTTAATTTTCTATACTAATTCATTAAAACTAGCTATGATAATTAGTACTGCACAATAAAGCCAGTTATTGAAGTAAGTCCAGAATATGACAAAAATGGCTATATCGTGTGGCTACCAGATCCTAACTAAATTATTGCAGACATTCGTTATCGGTATTGCAATTTATTTTACTAAATATTTGAATACAATTTGTGTCAGAAGAATATTCAGTTTCTATTTGAGCATATCATAATTGGAATTGCAATTTCATGTTCAGTAGCTTATAAAATATACTATCACATAATGTAGTAAAAGATAAATATATGCTTTCGATACAATCTTCAATAACAAAAGTGCGAATAATGCAGATGTACTTACTGGTGAAATGGAACAAGAGTACTCTCACTATGGCTTTAACACAAGCTTCACTGTATACGACTTCTAATTGGGCGAAAATGCAACACAACGTAAATAAACAAAAGCTCAAATCCTTATAAAGCAAAGTAAAAAATTCACCGACCAATTGAAGATTTCACACCGCATTCTTATTTATATTAATGTGTGGGACTTTTCTCGAAAAATCCATTTTTTTTTTAATGATCACTATATGGAAACACTCGAACCTCAAAATTCCCCTATTTATATAAATGTAAGCAAGCTTTTTCTAACCTGTATTATTGCTGTTAACAAATAAAATAAAATAAAATAGAACTTTAAAAGAAATAAGTCACTATTTGCAAATATATGCAGAAAATTTGGGTAACAACATAGCATGCAACGAGTGTTTTGAATAGGAGAATAGAAATGTTTTGTTTTATTAACTGGCACATGGCATGTTTTTGTCTACTTCTGCGGAGCGTCACCGAGGCGTTTGTAAAAGAAACCAAGGTCGTCACTCCACTGTTTTCCTCATCTCAGTGGATTCAAACTGAGTATCTGTCCTTAGCAGTTCAGATGTATATTGGCATTTTGTTTATGGTAATGTGAGGCTACTTCCTGACTGTTTAACCACGATGAATAGTAGGGTGGATAAGGTGCTAAATGGTCTCAAAATAACCCATGTGAAATTTAATTACATTGTGATAAGTCTAACTGCTTCCGGATTGATAGGAATTTTTCGGTATTTTTCGATTATCCGAGGAAAGTTTTAGTTAGAGTTATATCCAATAAACATTATTTTCTAAATGCATATATAGACAATAGAACACCAACGCATGCGTGCGTCCTGCCTACGTTTCCAGTGTAGCTCCGTTTGCAACAAGGTGAGGTTGTGTTGCGCTGGTTTGTAATTTTTTTTTTTTTTTTTTTTTTTTTTTTTTAAATTTCGGATTGAACTTTTACAAAATGGAAATGATTGTTGTTTGGTGATTCAAGTAATATTAAATGCATTATGTTACTAGTCTACAAAGATGTTATGAAGTTCAATGAGGGGAAGCAGCATAAGATAAAAAGTGATAATGAAACTAACAAAAAAAGCCACGTATAAAGAAACAGTGGACATTGCCATGGCAACCCCCCCCCCCACCAAAAAAAAATGGTCAAGAGTTTCCATATCCTACTGTCCAATAACATTTCTACTGCCAAACGATTAAAAGCGATGTTAAACGGCCATCATCTGAAAAGCATTTTTTTTTTTTTTAATCTCACTCTTTAATACCAAAGAAGAATTTAGAAGACTAGTAAAATATTGTTTGACATTTTATCTTGCAAGTATAAGAACATTTTATGAGTGCATTTGTCTCAGTCACCAAAATTTACCAGTCAGAGAATAAATAGTCCTAATCGATCAAAATGGTGATCGATGGCTCAAATGTTGTTACAATGAATAAAGTGGCAAACACTTTGAAAAGTGAAATTCTCAAGTAAAAATCACAGTTTCAGCTTCAAAAAGAAAACAAAGAATTCTAAAATGAGCCAACTTTATCTGGATCTAGTCATTCGGGCAGTGACGATGTATTCCAGCCACATTCTTCAACAACGGGTGCAATAGATATGAAATATCAAATAGGGCTGGGGCAGTTACTGCTTCAGCAGTTCTTCACACATCCACTTCGAAAATTATTGTTAAAAATACATTTCACCGGAAAAGCTAGATAGCATGAAAATTGCCTGCGGAAGAAAACGAAGTTCTACAAATACCTGCTTTGTACTGCTTGTCAACTGACAAATGATAAAACTCAAATTATATCATAAAAGGATGGCAAAATATATTTACAGAACATTCTTGAAGAGCATATTTCATTGATTATTGAGGAGCATATTTTCTTGTCGATGTTCTCGGGTTATACTATTACACCATCATCTAGCACATCTGAATCATCGATTTCTTCCTGGAATCAGAAATATCTATGGTGGCAGTTGGGTATGAGGGAACTAACACGAAAGTTGGTAAATATGGCGGTATCGTATGCCTGCTTGAAAAAGTCTATATAAACCGTTACAGTGAAATATCTGCTTACTACATATGAACGAATTATCCTTTCGACACTTGTTTCTGCACATTCGATACCAACACAACGGATCCAGACATTCTCAGGGAAAATTGGCAAGATTTAGAAATATGTGGAAGTCCGTTTTTATGCTTCAGCAGAGTTATCTGAGTTTTTTGTTAAACGTATTAGCACAGTCCTAGCACATTTGTACGGGCCAAACATATAGCCTCAACGATTTTAACAGGCATATTTCCAAAGTATTTAGCATACAAATCTCCAGGTAAAATGTCTTATACCCGATGGCTAACCCGTGCTAGTAAAATTCTATATGAGTCTAACTTTCGATGTGGTTTACGCTCCAACCTGGTTTGCAATCAAAACTGACTCTTTTTGTAAAGATGGAGCACAACCGGTTCAAACTCATCATTGCAACTTTAGGTATTTGCCCATGAAACTGAAAACTAAAATAGATCTAGTAATTAAAAAAAAAAAAAACAGTTACCTCGCGATGTTGACCACCTTTAAACCATACATCCGGGAAGTGGCATCCCGTCGCCATTTTGAAATTCCACATCATTCATACAAATAAACTCCGACTGTTTCAACGCCCTACTATTAAATTTTAGGCATTAACTTACACTGATCTAATTGAATGTCAGATGAATATCTGATACATAAATATTGCAATCCATTTCCGATGAAGATATACAATTGTTTGTTGCTGAAAAAGCAGGAGAACTGTCTTTACACATTTTTTTTATGAAATTTTTCAAAATGCAGTCAAGACTTTGACAGAAGATTCAGCCACAAAGCGCAAGAAATCTAAGAGGTTTCATAAAAATAGAAAAAAATCCAGTCTTGAAAAGCCATGCCGAAATTCGTTAGCAAGAAGAATTTTCGTGTCATTGGAAATATTATAATAATAGTAATAATAATAAATTTTGTCAACATATTATTGTAATAAATAAATGTTACTCATGTAATCTAATTTTCTTTATAAATACACACTACCTTAATACCCGTGCTTCGCTACGAAATTTTAACATGTGCAATATTTTAGCTAGCTGTGAGGCCTCGCGTTACGAAAATCTGTCATTCGTGTATAAGACCCAGTTTTTGGCGCTTCGCTCGCAGGAAGGTTCATCGCTAAGCAAAATCGAGCTAGCTTCGTTCGCTGAAACGTTTATGGACACATAAACACAGGCTTATTTCACTTGTTAAAAGGTTCACTGCTATGCAAGCATAGGCTCGCTTCGCTCTCTGAAAGGTTCATTGCTGCGCAAGCATAAGCTCTCTTCACTCACTAAAATCTAATTGCTACGTAAAAACCTAATATTGGAAGCCTCTCCCTTGTCAAGAAAAAAAAATTCCCCGTTAATACAATAATACAACACCCCTTTAAGATTATTTCAAAATGTATTTGTGGAAAGCAAAATTAGAAGCTAAAACTACTTATGGTGAAACTTTCAGTTATCTAGGCATAGAAGTCGCTTTTTGTGAAAAAATTAATTGAAAAACAAATTAAAATTTTAACATTCTTTTTGTCATTCCAATTAGAAGGCCAAAACTACTTGTGTTGAAAATTTCAGAAATGTAGCCCAATTACAAATCGTTTTGTAAAATATTTGTTAAGTAATTTAAAAAAAAAAAAAAAAAAAAAAATTAAATTCTGTTTTTTAAAAATACAATTAGAAGGTCACAACGATATATGTTATAAGTTTCAAAGCTGTTGCTCTGTTTGAAATCTTTTTGTAATATATATATATATATTAATTAATTAAAAAAATTAATTAATAACGAACTAAAAAAAATTTTAAATTCTGTTTTTCTAAAGTTCAATTACAAGGCCAAAACTACTTATGTTGAAAATTTCAGAGCTGTAGTCCTATTAGATATCGTTTTGAAACATATTTATTAATTAATTAAAAAAATTAATTAAAAAAGAACTAATTAAAATTTTAACATTAAGTTTGTAATGTATACAATTAAAAGGCCAAAACTACTTATGTTGAAAACTTCAGAGCTGTAACCCTATTAGTAGTCGTTTTGTAAAATGTTTATTAATTAATTAAAAAAATTAACTAAAAAAGAACAAAATAAAAATTAAAAATTCTGTTTTTTAAAAGTCCAATTAAAAGGCCAAAAATACTTATGTTGAAAATTTCAGAGCTGTAGCCCTATTAGTAATCGTTTTATAAAATGTTTATTAATTAATTAAAAAAAATAATTAAAAAGAACATAATAAAAATTTAAATTCTGTTTTTTAAAAGTCCAATTAAAAGGCCAAAACTGTTTACATTGAAAATTTCAGAGCTGTAGCCCTATTAGTAATCGTTTTATAAAAGGTTTATTAATTAATTAAAAAAATTAATTAAAAAAGAACAAAATAAAAATTTAAAATTATGTTTTTTAAAAGTCCGATTGAAAGGCCAAATCTACTTATGTTAAAAATTTCAGAGCTGTAGCCCTATTAGATATCGTTGTGTAACATATTCATTAATTAATTAAAAAAAATAATTAAAAAAGAACTAATTGAAATTTCAAAATTCTGTTTATGATGCATAAAATTAGAAGATTAAAACTATTTATGGTGAAATTTCAGAGCTCTACTCCAATTTTAAGTAGGTTTCTATAGATCCACAGAGCCACAGACAGACAGACAGACACACAGCTTTTTTTTTATTATAGATTATATAAACTTTACGTCATTTCTGTAACAAACATCAATTTTTTTTATTTTTTTTTAAAACAAAATGTGCGTTTTTAAACGTTAATCCAGAGGCAGAAGATGACATCCCTTTCTAATAAAATTTAATATGCACTTTAGCAACATCATTTCGCCCCTTTTTCTTGCTGTGCCAGACAGAAATCTGAAGAAAAAAAAAAATTAACGTGGAACGGTGACCCACCCTAATGAATGATGTTTTAGGTTGAATTTTAAATGGTCCATCTTATGAAAAATCAATTAATTATCAGGATATAAATGCTATGAATGTTCTTGCTTGACGAATGGAAACTTTTGATGAGTCTGTTCCCATACCATATTAAACGATTTTGGGAATTAGAAAGCTTAAGGATTATCTGTTATAAAAATGAAGACAGTGAGAAAGTTTTAATTCTTTCGGAATTTGAAAAGAATATAAAGTTTAACGGAATCAGATATGAGGTTAAAATACCATTTTATGAGATTGTCGTTAATCTTGATAATAACTATTTAAATGCTAGGACGCGTTTTTCGAAATTAATAAATAGATCCAGAAAAGATAATTCTTTTTGTGAGAGTTATAAGGCACTTATTCCCGAGCATATTTCGGAGGGCATCGTTGAAAGGGTTGAAACAAAATTCGCTCCAGTGCTGACCGTGCGACTGAACATTATGCTTCAAGAAATGCGGCTGGGAAAATTAAAGAGGGATGACGTGCTACCTTTCGATCTTATGAAGGAGTGGAGTCGTTAATGTAATGAACTTCGGCTCTTAGATAAAATAAAGATCCCAAAGCATTACTTTGAGGCATTATCTTACAACGAAGTTGATAATTTGCAGTTTCACCTCTTCATAGACTCATGCAAAAAGGTATATGGAACAATAATACAAATCTGTTTTACCAATAGGAAAATTGAAATAAAAGTCTACAGTTGCCCCTTTACACCCAATAACTTTACCTCGTATGGAGTTGCTGGCTGCAGTCGTAGGAGCCAAGTTGTTTGACTTTGTGCGACGAAGTTTACCTACTTCACTAAATATTACTCAATATTTTTGAACTGAATCCACAATAGTTTTGCACTAGATTAACGGCTGCTCAAAGAAATTGAAAACTTTTGCTAAGAATAGAATCTTTGAAATAAAATCTACAACCAAATATTCGAATTGGGGACATTGTTGCAGTGAAGAAAATCCAGCTGATTTCTTGAGTCGAGCACACACACTTGATACCCTCATAAAAAATCGTGTGTGGTGGTGTGGGCCTAATTGGCTGAAAAAAGCCCAAGACCATTGGCCAACCCTCTTCGATTGCTAACTGCCAAATTCCTGACCCTGAAGTGTTTCCCGTATTCTTAACAATACCATTGTACTATCTTCAACATATACTGTATTATCTTCAGCATTCAAAAGTATGGGAATTTACATAAAACTTTAATAGTCACATCTTGGGTCCTAAAATTCAAGGGAGGATTTAGAGGTCAATCAAGGGGGGTGCGATTATGACAGTGAGTGTTTACAGTGGTGGTGATAGTATGTTAACTTGGGGGAAAGGATGATATTATATCAATTAGTATGATACTACCAAGGCTCAATGAAAGATAAAAAAAATAGAGGGTTTGACCATCCTCTTTTGCGCCCCATATAACAAATTACCCCGGAAATATAATAAAAAATTAAATTATAATTATTTAGTGTTTTTTATATGATAAAAAATATTTAAGAGCGCAAAAAAATATCTCATTCCGATCAGGTGAAATGTAAAATATTCAACAACCCTGAAAATTCAATTTTTTATGTACAAGTTAATTCACCAATATTTTCAACGTTATAAATCATTAAATGCAGGAAATGGCTACCACTAACCCGCACACCAAATTTGAACATCGTAGGTCAATTCGATCAGGTGTTATACTTAAACATAGACATTTTATCTAGACCACTTTTTTTTTACTTAATGCTATACTTTCATTACCTTATGTAAACATATGGGTAATTGAAAGTAAAAACGTGTTTGGCTATGATTCTCAATATTTTGAAAAGAAGTATAAAACAGCATGGAACTCATTTTAAACTGTTAAGGATAAATGACTTTTTTATAATTTAAGAAAATAATTTTGTTTGACATTGTCAAAGGATTTTTATGATTTTGCGTATGAAAGGGTGCAGACACAATGCTTATACCAAAAAAATCAGTTTATTTTTATAAGAATAAAATTTTAATATAACCCGAGTAGAGGTATTTCAATAATTTGATACCCACACTTGTATCGTGACGTGAAAGGGATGGAAATGGAATGACCCCTTGAGTTTTATGGCTTTGTTTGTGTGTGTCCTAGGTTTCAAATTCAAGGTTAATCAAAGAAGAAGTTATTTTTGTTCCCTTCCTGTCTAACGTTCTTTGGAGTGAGAGAATATACTTGTTCTGGTATTTCTGGAGACCTTTCAACAGATTAACTGGTTTCTGCAGAAAAATACTGGACAACGAAAACTCAAGAGAACTCATTTGCCAACGAAGTGGAATGCTTAAGGAATAGAGGGGAAATTGAATCATCCTCGAAATTGCTTTTATTTAATCCATTCCTTGATTAGTAAGGAATATTACGAATTGGTGGTCATTTGCATTTCTCTAATCTTTCGTTTTAGGAGAAACATCCGGTCATCTTGCCTGCTGAAAATCACTTTACTGAAATGGTCATTAGTAGGAGACACTAAAGAAATGGACATGCGGGTGTTTCTGAAACACTCATTGATATTAGAGATATCTACTGGATTTTGTGGGCAAATCAAAAAGTGAAAAGTTTTTCTTCAAATGCTTGTAAAAGAAATTTCAAACAAAACCGGCTACAAACCGGAGAAGCGTTTCCATTTGAAGTTACTGGATTAGATTACTTAAGTCCCCTATTAAAAGAAGCAGAAGGTGTTTCTTAATTCTATATGTTGCTCTTTTCCTGTACTGTCACATGCGTTATTCACTTAGAGCATACACAGGACATAAATGCAAGAATATTTTACTGGCATTTAAAAAATGTATTTCACTCAGAGGACTATGTAAAGCCATATATTCTGATAATGCCAAGACGTTCAAAAAAGCAAAAAAAGAACTCGATTCACTGACTAAAAGTTTGCAAAATAATGAAGTGAAAAGCTATTTCTGCAAACAAGGTACAAAATGGAATTAGATAGTTGAAAGAGGGGCATGGTGGGATGTATTTTGGGATGGTTCGTTCAGTGAAAATGACACTGAAAAGAATTCTTGGAAAATCATCTTTGCCATTCCCTGAATTAGAAACAACGGTCATTGAAGTTGAAGCCATTCTAAACTCCAGACCTCTCACCTACGTCACCAGCGAATAAGATGACTATGAGTCCCTGACACCTAAACACTTCCTTATCGGAATAATAATAATTTCACTACCTGTTTCTTCAACTTAACCATCTTCTACTAAATCCGCGCTACTAAGAAGACACGTCCATCAAAGAAATCTCGTCTAAAGTATATGGAAACGGTGGCGTGAAGAATACTTGCTGGAATTAAGATCAGCATTCCAATCACCAACAGCTAAGCATCCAGTTTCGCTTCGAAAATGCGATAAACTGCGTTGTTATCGGCCTGGCAAGGAACCTGGTAAGATTTTTACCTTTCTTTGAATTTATTGGAAGTATTATAATTTTATAATCTATTTATTTGATATAGCGTGAGACATACATATAGTTTTAATTTCATTCTTTTTAAAAATTTTAAAAAATAGTAAATTTAATTTAAATTTTTCAAATTCTAATGATTGCAATTTTAAAAACAAAATGTCTCGCATACATTTCTTTGAACAGAAAATTAACTTGAAATTTTTTACGATAGCTTTTGCACTACGTAAAAATATATATTATAGGTACTTGGTTTAATTTGTGCATTATTATTAAAATTTTATCATTTCCAAAGGATTTTCACTGTAAAAAACTATAAAAAAAAGGAGATGTGTAATATTAAAGCTTTTAATATCGGTAAAAATAGTTATAGTTTCATATTTAATATTTTAAATCAAACTAAGTATTACAGCCAAGTGAAATTATTTAAAGATGTGGACTTTTGTATTAAAATTACACTCATTTTAAAAACTTGATATAGTTCAAAGCTTTTTTAACGTTGTCAAAATATACAAAATATGAGAGTGATATAAATTGAGAATGCAACTTGTTATCATTAGAAAACCAAAATGTACTACAAGCACTAAACCAAAATCATTACTTAAAATACAATAAATTATATTTGAAAAATAATTATGTTAAGATATAGAAATAACATACTAAAATTTCTCAAAAGAAACTTTGCATTAAATTTGTAAGTATAACTCTGTCTTACTATGTTACTTTATTAAATAAATTACGTTTAAAAACGGCAGTTTTTAAATATTTACTTAGCATCGGGCAGTACAAATGTGGTACCGCGGGAAGTATTTCCCTTGAATACGGTCCTGGTACATATGTGGTACCAGAGCTTTTCCTCTCCCCTTGAAGAGTGCTACATGTCATTAGTGATGGATGACGAAACGCCTCTATTGTAGCTCTTCACAAAAGAGCTTTGTTAAAGATACCTTTATCAGGTTTGGTGACCAGGTGGCGAAGTATTTGGCAGTACAGAAGTCTGCATTCTGCCAAGATCGCCAATGCATTCTTAAAGTACTTGTTTTCTTACCTCTCTTTTAAAACTTGCAAGGTGTAGGATTTATTGATATTTATCTAATTACTGCCAGTTACTGCAGGGCTTGTTGTGTTGTCAAGCCCCAAGTATCTAAATTGACAAAAGGTGTTTGTGCTGTCATGTGGATTGTCTTACAAGAGAAACCTATTTATCTTTATGAAAGGGTAGATTTTCAGAAGTTAAATGATCGTTATTAACGTCAAGCTGAAAGTATTCCTATAAAAATTGCGATTTGAAAGGAAATTGCTTTCATGCCGGCGCATTTTCAAAGGGAGGGTTTTTACTGTGAGACTTTTCTCCTGAGATTCCTAACATTCCGATATTTTGTTAAAAATGAATAAAAACTCTTAGTAAATAATTTCAAAAGAATACGTTTTTAATTTATCATAATCCAGACAGGAGTTGCCTACACTATCGTACTTTTGTAGCTATGGGGTTCTAGAACTTGAAAATAAATAACAGATTTGTAAATCGCTTTAAATCGATAAAAATCAGCTCTTGTATTTCAAGCACCATAAATATATAAAAATATTGGTGTTTGTCCGTTCATCTAAAAATATTACTTCTCCTCTAATTGAATTTAGACAAACATGAATATTTTCATGTTAATTTAAAATTTTAAAAATTTGGCTAATAAGGCTTCTAATTAAAATATTATCACATGTTGGGTTGTTTTGTAAAAACTCGAAAATTGGACAAAACCATTTTAATATTTTGGTATAAGTAGGTGACGGTTAAGGAATTTCAAAAATATTAATGATATGTGACACATATAGGATGAGAAAGTTCTGGATAGAAGTCCTTTTTATGCAGAAATACAGAGGCAAACTTAGTGCTTCATTAAAAACCTCTCTCAAAGAAATTTTTTAGTTGGGCTTTTGCTTTCATATTATTTTTAAATTGTTTAGCTTTATTAATTTTTTTCCGGGAAACATTCCATTGTATAAATACTGTCTTTGAATTATAGATTATTATCTTGATATCCTAGATAATGCTAATTTCATTTTAAATTAAGACTTTATTATCTCATATGTATAATCAATAAACTATTTTATCTTCTAAAATTAATTTATTTCTAAAATTTTTGCTTATGTGGATTTATATAGAAGACATGGTGAGCAAATTAATAATAATCAATAAATTATGGGTTTGTTTCTCAGTTAAACAGACAATTTTTCTTTTAACTAAAATTAAGGTAATTAAAAATGTAAGCCAGTTTTGAAATAAGAAAATGTTAATCCTTCAATTGAAAGAGCAAATATCTCTTGTTGGAATTCCTCTTGAACATTTTTAAAAAGAAATGAGCTTGGCTAAGCTCGTTGTTTTAAAGAAAACTATAAAATAAGAAAAATTTATTTGAATGTATATTTGAAAAGTTTTAAGCAAATATTAGGAAAGCGCAACACCATTAATAGGCAGCAAGGATACATTTTGCATAAAACCGAATTTTATTAGCTATTTTACTTTCAACTCGAAATGTTCTGTTTTGAAATCTAGTTCTTGGGATCCAAAATATAGTAATTAGGTAATGCTTGTCAGTGTATCTCTCCAAAACTTAGAAGCTGGTTTCAGGTCCCCTGTGTCTATCACATCATTAACAATTCTACGATGACATCTGGGCACACCTTCGGTCCTCTGACAAAAAGCTCCTTAGAAAGTTCTGACTGGAATGGACGAGTCTATTGTTGAAATGTGAATGCCAAGCAAACTTTGCAACGAACTTGAAATGTATCGAACCATATAGAGTCCAAAGAATTCATGCTATAAAAGATTTTGCTTAAAGTGATTATCAACTTACAATTATGGCTTTTAGAAGGAAAATTCTGATGCAAAAAGAAATCGACATATTGATGGCTGTAAAGCTATATTTTACAAGCTACTGTGTTAATTTATTTGGATAAAAATATTAAATTTTCATTGAATACAAAGTGAAGTCTTTTGACATATTTTTGAATTGAAAATAAATTGATTAAAAAAAGTACATGCTACCATAAACTAAATATACAACTTCTGTCAACTGATAGTCTGCTATCATTTAAGAATAAAACGAATTATATTATGCTTTTTTCTTTCAATGCAGAAGATTATGAGAAAAGAAAGTTGGAAATAATTTCCATTGTCACCCATTGATATATCATTAAGTGACATTGGAAATTATTTTCAATGTAATATATTAAACGAGATACGGTCTCAATAATATACAGAGCGTTTTAGGGTTACTTGTATTTACATTAAAAATTTAAGAAATGCTATTGAATAAATAAAATAATTTAAAAAGAAATCATTATTTGAAATCGTAACAATCAAAATTACAATCTTAAACATGGACTTAATTAGTTAAATTGCAAACTTTCTAAAGATATTAATTTTAATTTAAAACCTTAACAAATTGAGTTTTGAGTTCGTTTATGTTACTTAAATTTGTCTTTCTAGTGGTATATAATTGACATAAATTTCGATTAATTGCATTGCAAAAAATCTGATAATTATTTTTAAAAATTATACAACTTGTATTTTATTTTGATATTCTTAAAGTATATTAGAGCTCTTTTTTTTCTTTTGTCATTAAATATTTCCAATGTATAATTTTCTAGAAAAAAATAACATAGTTCAATTTGGTCAAGAATTGGAAATTTTAAAATTTAGTACTATTCTTTCTCAGTGAAAATTAAATACATTGATATACTAACAAAGGTATCGAAGTCAAAATGTATAGCATTTGGAGCTTTTCAGTTAGGTTGCAATAAAATAAACATGTTTACAGTCAAATATTAATAAAATATTCAGATAATAGATAATTTACAGAAAATATGCAGAAATATCTATATTCTAATTGATATCATCGAAATTTTTTCAACCAGTAATTTAGATTCAAATTTTTGAGGGTATATTTTATTCCGCACAAACGAAATAATTTCCAATCTTGCAACACTTCTAGAAAAAAAACGGTAACCCTGTAAACTCTAGTAGGGGGTCGCATGGGCTTGAAAGGAACAAGTTAAGTTACCTGCTTGAAGGGCGTGTCAGACTTCGTTTAAAGGGGGAGTGAAATCGCAGTGAATTCCCCGCAACCGAAGTAATATTTATACTCACTTGCCCCGTTTTCTAAAGGTTAATAAATATTATTCAGTAATACGAGATAATTAAATGATTAATTTAAAAATCCCTTATATGTTGTAAATTATGGGAAATGTGTGCTGTTTAGTTGAGAAATTTGTGAAAAAAGGGTAAATGTATCCTTCAATAAATATGAATGGAGAGGGAGTAACGATCTTTGATTTTTTCTTGAAGCTTTTGATTTTTATAATTTAATTGACCTTATCCACAATTTATAGCAATTAGTTGCTTGAAGGGTTTTTATTTGCCTTTTTTAAGTTAATATCGTGATTTAAGGTATTTCCCACGTTGAAAAAGGGAATTTCGATGAAATTTTAAAAATTATTACCAGTCATGAATAATATTGCAGAAATCTTTAATTTTCTATTATTATCTTTAAATTTAGTGGATAACTTTTAAACGAGAAATATGTACGTACATACAATCATCAATACAAGATTAAAAAAGAAATAGGGAAATCAATTGTAAATGCCTTTCAAAAAGTGTACGCATTAAAAAAGACTTCATGAAAGGAAGAAATATTCGTATTTTATAAACATATTAATGGTAATAGAAATGTAACTGGTTCATTACTTCAAATACAACCATTGTTTTCCTGTGGAGTATACTTAGTAAAGACCTGATAAAATGTATAATTTTGAGTGTGATATACCTTAAATAACATTGTTTAATTAAAATATATATATATATATATATATATATATATATATATATATATATATATATATATTATTAAGATTTGTTTACAATGCAGTCATAACGCATGCCTATAGTTAATTCGTTTGAAGAAATTAAAATATTTACAACACAAATTATAAATAATTAAATTTAAAAGTTAGGTATTACTTCATCATTTACTGTATTACAGCAAAGAAAGCCTAAACTTCATAGCCAAAAGTTAAATAACATAATTATAAAGAAATTATTAGTCTTAATGTTTTTAAATTTAATTGTGTGTATTAGAGTTCTTGCAAAAAAAAATAAGGCTAAACTGTAGTAGAACTGTGATTTTAAATGTGTGATAATAGTATAAAAACTCTTATTATAATATCCAATTAACCTAAATTATACATAAAAAAAAAATATTGGCATTTAATCACTTTTGGTATTATATATTCAAGACAATCGATTGACTAACCTCCAAAGAAGTTGTTATTCTAAATTTGTAAATACGAATTTATTGTTTGATTGAATGGTATTACATAGTGGGAAGACAAATTGTCAGTATACCTTTAAATCCTAAGTCATATAAATAAATTAATTTTTAAACTACAATTTAAAAAAAAATTAAAAAAAACTACAATAAGTAAGAAAACACTTTGATTCAAGTATAATATCAAAGATTACAACACGGATGATTTTTGCATTCATTAAATTTCCAGTACTTTTTAATCTTAACTGTACAAAAGGATTTACAATTAAAACGCAAACTATATAATAAATATCTTAAGACAAAGTATTTTAAATATCTATTTCTAATTAAAACAGCAGTAAAAATTGCGCCACGATTTTATGATTTCATTTATTTCTTAGAGGTTGTAATAATAAGTAAAAAATTCCATCTGATTAAAAAGAATAGGTTGCCTTGATCGCAGTTACATTTTAAAAACTTACTTTTTTTACTACTTATGTTGCGTACTATTTTACAAAAGAAAATTAATTTAGAATGAAATAATAAATATTAATGCTTTTTAGTTAATAAGTTACAGTTATGATTACTTTTTATTGCTTAATTTCAAAGGTATGTTAATAGTAATATATGCTAGAATCTAAAGTGAAACTATCAAACTAAGTATTACAGCCAAGTGAAATTATTTAACTAAAAACGCCAAGTATTACAGCCAAGTGAAATTATTAAACTAAAAACGGTGGTAAAATAGGTCCTACTGAAGAACTGTTTCATTAAAAATAACATTCAAATTTTTTTTAAATTAAAATTTTTAAAAAGAACAATTTAATTTTATTGGGCTCAAAATACTTATTTTCATATGATAATATTATTAAGATTATTATTCGGTATTAAAAATTATATTTGATCACTAAAAAAGCAAAACATCAAAAATCAAAATTCTAAAATTTCAGGTATTGTCATTTAAACTTGAATTTTCAATTAAAAACATATCATCGTAAAATCATGAAGAAATGTATGAATCAAGAATAGTCTCGTAGTCTAGTACTATCACATAAGTCCAGACTGAATTTATAGAACATTGAAACAAATCATTCCTGTTTAAAATAATTCAATTCGTTAAAATTTCATTAATTTTTAACGAAATTTGGCAATTTCTAAAGAGAAAATTTATTATAGTAATAAGTTACCTTATTCTGGAATATATCGTAATATATACAGGGTTCCTGCCAAAAGTCCCCAAAGGTTCCTGCCATTTGTTCCTGTAACAAATCCATGACTTTGAATGACTTTCCGAGACTGAAGCAAATAATTTTCCATGACTCAAGAAATCAAATAACAAATAAATAATTTATAAAAAAATAATAACAATAATAATAACCTATTTGAGTTTTACTAACACGAACATAGTAAGTAAATCAATGTACCATAAAAATTTTTTTAGAAAGTTCTATTTTAAATTAAATTAAAAATCCTTGTTTCAGGAACTTCCATATCAGAAGAAAAAGGACAAATTATTTTCCATTATTTGATATTTCAGTGTTAAAAAAGCTAATCAATCTTTAATACTAAAGAAATATTTGAAAAAAGAATAAGTCAATAATAATAAATTATATAATCAAAAATCAAATATTTTGATTAACGATGCAAAATATTTGTTTTAACGATGCAAAACAGAGAAAAGAAGAAGAAGAAAAAAAAAAAAATTTAAACACAAGCTTATCAAAACTGTTTATTTCAGTTCTCATAATATGAATTTTTTTTGCCCCTATGAGACCTTACTCATGTGATGTCATGAATTTGGAGGTCATAAATGTTTTATTTGGCGGCGGTTTTAACTGTGGCTGTTGTTTCCGTCGAAACGTACAGAAAAACATAGATAAATTTTCGATTAGCTGAATAGCGATCATGGCTTTTAAGACGTCACAGTTACGTGATTTTACTCAAAATGTTTACAAATCCATGAAATTCATTGTATTTCTATGACTTATGGTAATTTTTTTCACTCAAAATCATGACTTTCCATGTCAACATTTACCCAATGTCCAAATTCCTGACTTTCCACGACATTTCCTGACTTTCCATATGAGCGGATATCCTTTATATATCACAGTCCTAAATTGAAATTGTAGAATGGTGAAGAAATTGATATATTAAAACAATTGAATCATAGTTAAATAATATCCAAATTTTAAAAAATTTAAATTTAAAAAACTTAAAAAAATGTGTGGACTTAAAATACTTATTTTGACATAATAGTATGATTTAGGCTATCATTCATTGTCAAAAATATATTTGGTCCCTAGAAAGGTTTTAAATTTAATGTATTGTCATAAAACACGAATTTCCTACCAGAAACTTAACACTGTAATTTCTTGAAAAAAAATCAAAAGTAGTTTAGTATTACCCCATAATTTCAGGCAGAATTTATAGAACATTGGAGCAATTAATTCTAATTCAAAATAATTCGATTCCTTAAAATTTGATTCAATTTAAGGTATCCGAATACGTTCGTAGCAATTTAAAAAAAAAAAAAAAAAAAAAAAAAAAAAAAAAAAAACTTTATTAATGAAACTTTTTATTACATTAAAATGTTCATATTATGTTAAAAACATGAAATTGACAAAAATATTAACTTTTTTAATTTTATTTTTCTAAAAAAAGAGCTTTTTGATCGAAATTGACCAATATTTTGTCAAAACGGCTAATGTAAAAAAAAGTTTTAAAACATATTTTCTTTTACTTTTTACTACATTATTCTATGATATTCATGAGTATAATGACCTAAATTCTTAGTTATATTTTCAAAAATAAAAAATATATAGGCCTTTCGTATAAGATTACACATAAATTTCAATATTTTCGCAACATATTATTATGTATATATAGCAATAACTTAAAAAAAAAAAAAAATAGGTACAATCAAATCTGTAAGCCATTATACTCAACATAGTATAACGAACAACTGTACAAAAAATTATAACTCTACACTGCAAAAAAAACAAAAAAGAAAAAAAAAAAAAACGTCACTTATACGGAAATTCCCAGTACTTTTAACGGTTTAAATCCGTAAACCTGATTGTTGTTGTTGTTGGAACCTCTTCAAAAGAGGCAAAGGAAGGAGAACTACGGGCATACAACCCCTGTCTCCGTATACATATTTATGCTGACGTCATAGAACGAAAGCTTTTTAAGCGAAAAAGCGAAGAATCACTTTTCCGATACATGGAGAGGATAGATTAGCACAATTCAAAATATCTTTGACTGAAGTTTTTTGGCTGGGTGAGATTTTTAGGAGATCAAAAAGAATTGATCTCTCTGAATCGTATCGGGCGCATTGGAGAAATCTGTGGGGATAATCGTCTGGGATATGACAAGAGTTACAAAGAGGAGAAGCCGAGAGTCCTATTTTGTGAAGGATGCTTTTGGTGGGATAACAATTTGAAATAATCCTGAAAAGCTTTACTTCTTCATATCTCGAGGAGATCCAGGATAGGAAGGGAGGAGTGACTAATTGATCATGAAACTTGAAGTTATATTTGGAGGAGGACCAAAGAAAATCAAATTCTTCTTGTCGTTTCCTCTTGATGAAACGTTTCATATCCATCCAATCCAAAATAGACATGGTTGGAGAGGAGGGATCTGATGCAGCCTTGCCGGCTAGTTGATCAGCTGTTTCATTAATTTGAATACCAGCGTGGGCATTGCACCAAACCAGGATCGTTGGAGAGAGGATGGATTTGTTAATTAGGGCTAGTCGTGCTTCAGTAATAAGAGACGAACCCCTTCCACAAACATTGCCAATGCCCTCAACAGCCCCTTTATTATCTGATAATATTAAAGAGGGGACATCTCTTAAAAAAAAGGTGGCTAAATAAAGAATGGCAGCCGTTTCGGCGGTGAAACTCGAGGAGGGCATAGGAAGTCGAATGGATCGAGAGACTGAGCCATTTTCATTGACTAGGCCGAAACCCACCCCGCAGCCAGTCTTAGATCCATCTGTAGCCCAGAGTTCGAAATCCTCGTATCTCTTACGAAGTTCCCAAAAAAGGGATTGAATTAAGACAGGAGATTTGGTTGAGGAGTTCGGGAAAAAGTTGGTGATGCATTCCAAATGGTGGGTTTGCGAGGGGTGCACCTGAACTTGTAGGAAACGGGTTCGATTTTGAAGACCAAATTGGACTTCCAAGTTGCAGATCGTGGAACGAATCTGATGGTTTTTGATATAGGATTCAGGCTTTGGAAGGGGCAAATTATGAAATTGAACTTTTAGAGCCATTGTAATTTGAGACCATTTAGCACGAATTCGGTATGGTGGGATATTAGAAATTTTCCGGATGATGTCATTTGGCGCCCATTTGAAGATGCCAAGTGCGAAACGGATAGCAGAGTTTTCCAAAACTTCATACTTGAGCATGTTCATCTGGGAATCATTTGTTCTCACTGAGTTAGCAAAATCAATCCGTGGAAGGAGGACTTGCGAGATGATTTGGAGGGCTAGTTTGGCTTTGATTCCCGTGTTTTTACTGCAGATGAACTTGATGATGTTTAGGATTTTTGAGCCTTTTTTGCAGCTGGCAAGGCAGTGTTCTTTCCAGGTGAAGTTGTTTTGGAAAACTAGGCCTAGAACTTTGGAGCAAGAAACCCAGGGGATAATATTACCATTGATAGAAATAGGCTGGGATAATTTCGAAATTTTGGGAGAAAGATCAATGATGGATGATTTCTCACTGGCAAAATCCACCTTCCAGCGTTTGGCCCAGACTGAAATTTTCTCCAAGGAATGTTTGATATTAGCGACACACTGGGCAGGGGACGAAGCCGAAACTACCACAGTGATATCATCTGCATATAAAAACACCTGGGAGTGAGGGGGGACTTCTTTAATGAGATCATGCATGTAAATATTGAATAAGAAAGGAGATAAGATTGATCCTTGAGGAAGGGATGAAACCTCCAAGGGGTCGGAGAGCTGACCTCTCCACCTTACTTGGATCGGGCGGCAAAAGAGAAAATCCTGGATCAGGGAGAGTAGTTTCATTTCTAAACCAGCCGACTTAAGTTTTTTGACGAGTCCCTCAACCCAGACTCCGTCATAGGCTCCAGCGATATCAAGGGAGATCATGCAAACCCAATTTTTCTTGGATCTAGCCCAGGCAATGTGTTGGGAAATGTTATGGAGGCAATCCACCGCCGATTTTCCCGGTATAAAGCCGAACATATTTTTATGAAATAACTTAACATTTGAGGTCCAAAAAATCAGACGGGCGAGAACCATTCTTTCCAGGATTTTACTAATAACGGGAATTAAGGCAATTGGGCGATAGCTGGTGGGTAGATTAGCTGGTTTGTTGGGTTTTCTAATCGGAACAATAACAGTTTTTTTCCAGCTTTTTGGAAAAAAGGAAAATTCAAGGCAAAAATTGAAAAAACTTAACAGTTTTAGACAGTCCACATTTGGAAGGGATTTAAAGGCTCTTGCCGAGATACCGTCAATCCCCGGGGTCGAGACCCTCTGGAGTTTGATAGATCTATCGAGTTCCTGGATGGAGAAGAAAGGCTGACAAGTAAAATTAGGCTGAGATAGAGGTTGGATAGGAAGAGTCGAAGTGGTTTGAGATTTGGAAACGAATCTTTGACAGAGAAGGTTGGCTTGGTGGAGAGGATCACTGATTTGTTTATCTTTATCCTCAAAAATAAGGTTACTGGTGTTGTTAGAGGGGGCCATATAGTTGTTGATATTTCTCACCACTTTGAAAAGCTGCTTGGGAGAGGAGATTGATTGCATTTTTGAACTCCAAAAATTACGTTTTGCTTTTAAAATAGTCTTCTTAAAAATGGCAGTTGCCTTTTTGGCCTCAAGCCACACCTTATCATCGAGAGATCTTTTTGCTTTTTTATAAAGACAATTTTTTAAGCGTTTGGCTTTAGCACATGCCTTGTTCCACCATGAGAGCAAAGATTTTTTACCTCTGGAAGAAACCTGAACAGTAGATTTTTGAATAGAGGAGGACAGGGTAACCTGTATTGAATGGGCTGTTTCCTCAGCGGAAAGAAGGGCAGTAGAGTCATTGGTGGGGATTTCCACACAACTCAAAACACAATTTTCTGAGAAAGATCGCCAATTTGTATAGGAACGGTTTTGGGTATTGAAAGAAAGCCGATTCTTAAATTTGATGAAAGTGGGGAAATGGTCACTAGAACCCTTTTCTTCTACTCTCTTCCAGTCCACTTTATTCATTTGAGAGGGAGAGCAAAAAATCAAATCGAGAACACTTCCGACACCTGCGGAGTGTTCCCTTGTTATTCCTTTGGAGTTTAGTAAAACAAGAGGGCCATTATCAACCCACTTCGCAAAAGCTTGACCGCTTGGGGAGGAGACGTTGTCCCCAAAAGAGATACTACGCGCATTGAAATCACCAGCAATGAAGCAGTGGTGATTTATGAAGGAATCTAGGGTTAAAAAGTCTTTGTTGGACCAAGGTCCAGCCAGTCTGTGAACATTGCCAATATGAAAAGTTTGTTTACAAAAAATAATCTTGATACCAAGAAATTCCATAGTAGGAGAGTCTTGAAAATCTGGAAGGATCCAACCCGGAATATCCGATTTTATGAGGATGGCAAGACCACCCCCCCTCTCTTTCCCAGATCGAGGTTTATTAAAGTTAACATACCCTTTCAGGTGAAGGAGGGAACTATTCTTATTAATCCAAGTTTCTTGGAGACAAATTACCGAAGGATTTAAGTGATGCACCAAAAAATGTAAGGTGGTGAGATTGGCAGCAATACTGCGGCAATTCCATGTTAACAGAAAGGCCATGTTGGCTGGAGAAAAGACAAAATTCGCAAATTGTGTCTAAGTTCCCTCTCCAAAGTTCATAGGAGATGAAACAAATTGTTCGTCGAAATCGGGGTTGTTAAAGTTCTGTCCATGCCACAAAGGGCTACCTCTCTGAGCAATGATAGAGGTCAAACGCTCAGTCTCTGACTTTAGAAAGATTACTGTATTATGAAGTTCTGAGACTACGTCTCCCAGTTTGCGATTTTCTTTTTTGAGGTCTGCGATGTCTGCTTGGTATTTTTTTTCCCTCAAGATGAATGATTCTGCTGTGTGGAATTCTTTCGCTTGCCCCTCTGTAGCGTCAACAATCGTTGTTAACTCTGAAGACAGCTGACTTGTTACGGCTGGTAGGGTTAAACTGGCCTGGTGACCAGAAAGAATGTCTGTGTTTCTGGGTTGAAACAAAACGGCTTGAATAGCTGCGATGGCACTTTTCAGTTCTTGAATATCTTTTTGGATACTAGGTATCACCTCCCAAGTTGAATGGGGATTGTTGGTCTGGGCTGTGATTGCCGCGTAGGATACTTTAGTCTTCAAAGATGCTTTAGCTAATTTGATAGGGATCTTTTCTTTGATAGCCTTGTTGATGGCCGATTTTTCGAGTTTAATGAACTCGCACGAGGAGTCTGTAGCTTTATGGTCTTTGCTTTTACATCTAAAGCAGATGCTTTCTTTTAGACACGGGGTGGAGGGAGGATGGAAGTCTCCACAAGCGGCGCACCGTTGTTTGCGGTCGCAGGACTTCTGAAAATGCCCAAAGCGGAGGCAGTTGTAACAGATTTTGGGGGATTCGGTGTAGGAGGACACCCTGTGTAACATATGAAACAGGGGTACTGACTGTCGTTCCTTATATCCAAGCTCTTTAACGAGTACGATAGGAATAGGATCCTCAGAATTCTTTCTTGTAAATCTCACAATTTGTGAGAATTTAATTCCCACCTCTTTGAGCTCTGTTGCAATATCTTCAAGAGGAATAGAAGAGTCGACGCCTCTGATAAGATATTTAGTTGTGATGGTTTCTTCTATCGCTCGCCAGGTAATGGGGACAGAGCCAATTACTTTTAAGTCTGCGAGTTTAACGAAAGTCGAACAATTTTTAGATTCCAGAAGAAGTTTTTGTCTTCTGGTAATTTTGAGCGTATCGTCTGATGATAAAATATTTTTAAAGGTAGACTTGATAACTTGAGGGTTCGAAAAAGGTAGACTGCCTTTTCCTAAAGTAGATTCGATAATGACTTTCGGACACGTTGCACCATATTGAATAGCGAATTGGATTTTTTCTAGCTCAGATAGCTCGGTGTAAAAAACCTTGCCACCTCGACGTTGCTCTTTGGTGGAACCACCCTCGAGGAGATCTTCGTCGTCCAACGACCTCTTGAGGCCTTCAGTCATGGTAAGAAAAAACAAGTTACTTACTTGGTGGGGATTCTTAAAGAATCCAGAAATTAAAGTAGTGAAAACCGACACTGTCGATTAAAAGAAGAAAAACGAAGTGACGAAAGTGGTAAAGAAGAGTTTTCCGAACACGTACAACAGTCTCCAGGTCTAGGAGTCCGTAAACCTGATTTTACGGTTTAAAGCAGTTTTCACAGGCAAGTTGACAGTTAATAACCGTCATTCACCATAAATCGCTCTCCGCAACTCTCTGCGCATGAGCATTACGCCACTTTCTAAAAAGACGCAGATCGCCGAGCATGTTTGTTTTGAAAGAAAGTGGCTTCCTTGGTTAGTTTCTTTTCATTATACAATTAATTTGTTCCTTACTTGTCTTCCAATGAAATTCTAAATTAATGTATGAACATAAAATTACATCAGAATCAGAAAATGTTATTCTTTTATTCAGTGTAAACAAACACAGCGATTGTTGTTCTATTGCATTTCTGAAACATATGCGTGTGATATAGAATATTGTACTTAATATTTCACGAGTTTGTAAGAATTGTAAAACTAAATGAAGTTTGATTAACTGCATTGGCTATCATTTAGAAATGTGCTCTATAGTTATGTAATCTTTTCTAAATCGAATGTTTTGGCACAAATTTTGCAAATGAAACTTCGGAAGATCAGATTTGATATCTGAGAACTAAAATTTTATTTAAAAATTACTTACTACAGATGTAGTTTAGGACATTTTTTGGGGGCGATTTTATTTGGTATTTTTTTCTTTTGGATAAATGCAGTTTCTGACATAGAGTTTTATTTTAAGTTATATTTTAATTTTATTATTTATATATATTTTTCTTCTTCTGGATAAATGCAGTTTCTGACAAAGAGTTTTATTTTAAGTTATATTTTAATTTTATTATTTATATATATATATATATTTTTTTATTATTATTTTTTTTTCAGGATAAATGCAGTTTCTGACAATGGGTTTTTATTTTAAGTTAGCATACTTTAATTTTCTTACTTATATTTTAATTTGATTTTATTATTGTTTATGTTTTAACTTATTCAGGTACCATGTTTTTGATCTTGTTTTGATTTTTTTTTATCGCCAAATGCCCTACTACATCTGTTCCATTGTGTGAAGTCTCAGTCAAAAGACACCACAGTTTCATTGCGATTGTTTCAAATCAAAGTCTGTTGGGATTGCATTAGAAATCACTTGGGAACATTTTCAGTCTCTTACATGGCACCCACCACCTTTGACTGAGGAAAATCATGTTCCTCAAGATTAGATAGCTTGTTTGTCAAGACAAGATCATCTGTCATAAATGTTATCGTACTTGGTCACTGGCAAAAGCAAGGGAAGGGCTGGTGATCTTTGGGATTGAATTAATCGCAAAACAGATACTTAAAATGTTGCTGTTTTCAAGTACTATAGCATTGGTGTGGTGATATAGCCTTTCAATGCAGGGGTTAAAAGACCTCTTCATTTTATGAAATGTGTTAATTGAATGAATGTAAAATTCTTTTAAAACGTAGCTGAAAAATGAACCTACGTTTGTGAGCAAAGAAAAAAGGTTTTCTTTCGATAAATTTCTTTTTTTAGCGTTAACGGATAGTAGTAATTGAGAATTTCTAATCCATTCCTTCCGCAAATTATCGTTTTATCACTTATAACATTAAACGCCATGAACCTAATGATATAATAAGAAATATTGTTGTGTGAAATATTGAGTCTTTATTTTAAGGAGATAAACTTAAATTTTATTTTTGAAGGTGATTAATCCATTTATCCCATCCCTAGACTATCCACCTGATGTGCAGATCCATATTTTAAAATAAGGTTTTTAAAAGATGATTTCATTCTAGCTAGTTCATTTGACTCTTTTCACGAGTGTAAATATATGTACATGAGGATGACAAATTTTACAATATTTTTCATATTTTGTACAGTTTATTGGAATTTTTCAAAAAGAAACTACTAGTTGTGCTGAATGTCTTGCTATGCAACCTGAAGTTTTATCGCTGGCTCCTAACAACTCCTTAGAAAAAACTTTGAAAGTTCTCTGCACTTTTCAGGTAAACTATAGAGATTTTTTTATTTTATTTTGTTGCTGGGATTAAGCTGTGGGTGCTTTTTTAACAAAATGCTTAAAAACTTTCTCGAATGCTGAAATTGGAAAGCTTTTTTGAGAAATATTTTGACTCGCCAAAATTTGCAGAGTTACTATTTTTGTTATCTTAAAGTTAGTCAGCAACCCAAAAGAACAAACAAGCAGAAGGGGGTAAATTATTTTTCCAGTTGATATTTGTTATAAAATAGCTTTATATTTAAAGTTAATAATGATTTTATAATAAAAAGTCTTTTCATTGAGTTAAATTAAACATCTCGAGGGATGTAGCTCGTAACCATTTTAGCATTTTACTGAAATGAAAATTGTGACTTAAGCCTTTTTGCTGAAGAAATTTTGTACAGCAGCTTCAACACTGTTTTATAGATAGGAATTAGGGACAAATACAATACTATTTATTTGAAGTGAGAATACTGTTGGAATAAATTGTAGTGCTTTTAGAATAAATTTACTTAGTGTATTATAATTAGAATTAAACATTTTTATTTCTTGCAATGTTCCGTGGGAAGCTAAGATTTATAAGAACTTGCTTGTTTCACCTTTGTTAGAGGTGCTGTACTTAAATGACACTAATACAGAGTAGCCACAGAACCGGGAAAACTTGGAAATCAGGAAAATGTCATGGAACTTTCTCATTCTAGAAAAAATCAGGGAAATTTTCTTTGTTCTGAAACGTTTGTTTTGACGTTTCCCTGTTCATCCACATTTTGGCACCATTTACCCAGAAAATTGTGGCGGTAATCGTTGAAAATTTAATGTTTCGGAATAATTTGAACTTTTCATTACCGCCAAAACTATTTTTAAAAAATTGGCACGTTATCTCTTTAGCATACAAGTTCTATTAGATCAGGATATCTACACTTCTGGATAAGTTGGGGAAATTGGATAAAAAGTTTGCCGTAAAATCAGGGAATATTTTCAGAAATCCATCATGGAAATCAGGGAATTATCAGGGAACTTTTTTTTTTTTTTAAATTTTGTGGCCATCGTGTAATAGTAGTTTTGATAATCTGTTATCATTTACATATAAGTGTTTATTTCATTTACTATTTGAGGTTAGTTTTAAAAATAGTTTTGCTTTTGTGAATGCTAATTATGACAATAGTATTGTAACAGAGCTATGCTAGTGGCATTTAAAAAGCTTAAACACTGGTTGTAATTGCACATAAAAGTTGCCAATGCATATAAAGGATTTATATTAAAAACTTTATTTTGATCTGTATCACAGGTGCTTCTGGGTATGACATTAACTGGAATTCAGCATCATGTTCCTGGAACCACTCCAACACAATTTTAGCCTTGTGACACGGGGCGTTGTGCTGTTGGAACATTCCATTTCCAGCTGGAAAAACAGAGGCCATGTAAGGGTGCAACTGGTCCGCAATGATGTTCAGATACCCTGTAGCATTCATGGTCTGCTCTACCACAACCACGTATCCCAGAGACGCCCAAGAAAACGTCCCCCAAAGCATAATACCGCCACCACCGGCCTGTGTATGACCTACTGTACATTGAGGGAGCAACTGTTCGCATGAAAGACGGCGTATCCTGACACGGCCGTCGCCGTGATGAATGACAAACCATGATTCATCTGACCAGGCAACTCTCTCCCACTGATCCATGGACCAGTAGCGATGTTCCCGGGCCCAGCGCAGGCCCAGTTGGCGATGACGCTTGGTCAGCAAAGGCACACGAGGGGACGTTTGCTGCATAGCCCCATATCCAACAGTGTCCGCTGAACAGTGTGCTCCGATACTCTTCTACTTTGCCCTGCATTGTATTGGGCTGTCAGCTGAGCCACTGTCTGGCTCCGGTTTTGCTTCACCATGCGAGACAGTCTCCGACGACATTTTTCTTTGATAGAGTGTGGACGTCCAACACCATGCCGTCTACTGCTGCTTTCACTAACAACTGTAGATCGCGAACAACCCACGAGTCATGCAGTTTCGGAAATACTTGTTCCGAGCCTTCGAGCCATTACAATCTGCTCTCTATCAAAGTCGCTTAGATCCGCAGCCTTTCCCATCACACACAAAAGTAAGTGAAAGAATGATTCTTCAGACTCTCCAGCAGCAGTTAAATACCGCTTCCACCTGATCACGTGCCTTCCACGTCATCCAGGTGAGTTCATAGCAAAATGTAGGGGTTTTCATCTTTCAATTTTAACTTAATTTTCTTATGTGAATACATTGAATTATTAGCCTTTAAAAAAATTTAAGTATGTTTACTGTGGTAATTTGGACATTTTATAAGATTGTGATTTTGTAGAGTCATAATTATTCAGATATAACTTGCATTGGTCAATTTTGAAAATTTATTAGATGTATTCAATAATTTGTACATTCCGCAATCTAAATTTTTCCTTTTCGTATATTTGGCATATTTTTCAAAACTGAAAAATTAATAATGACTTTCATATGGCCTCAAAAGTTGCTGCAGCTTGTATTGAATGATATGATTAATTATTCCTAGATACATTTCATATGTTTATACTATATATACTTTATGATATGAATATATTTGTGTGCTGACATAAAATTTTTAATATTTTGTTTATTAAATAAAGTAATCTGAACCACTTTTAATTTGTGTGTATTGAAATTTTATAATTATGTATACTTTTATTATGTGTATTGAAATAAAATTATATTTTTATCAAATTTAATTTTTTTTACTTAATACTTATATATATACACAGTGTCATAAAATACATTTAAATCCTGTCGCGTAAAAAAATAATTTGAAAGTTAGTAAATTATTGCATTTTTTAATGTTTTAATCAAATCGAAAGTCTAGGTAATCACAGTATAGATAACCAAATGAATTTATTATTATAGTTTGATATAAGAAAAGACTGATAGCTATTAATAAATTATTTTGTGTGACATGCTCATTTTGTGATATATTTTTTACCTTTCTATTTATGTTGAATCATTACCTTATTGCTTCGGAAATTTTTTTTGTTTAAATTTATAATGGGACATAGAATATTTTGCTGTGATACAGAATCGAACTTTAATTTTTATGATTTTCATCCATTAAATATGGTCATTATTACTAACAAAACCTTTAGCAGAACACAAATGCCTCCTTGATATTGTAAACTGTATTTAATACTAAAATTAATCATATATTTTGTGGTAGAAGCTTTCCCGTCTACAATTGTAAACTACTTTTAATATGTAAAGTTTCTTAATATTTTGCAAAAGCAAACCATTCACTTATAGTTGTAAACCTTTTTTGTCACTGGATGTTTTTGTGTAAAATAGAAATAAACTTCGCTTACAGGGGTAAACTGTTTCTTATACAGAAAAATTTCTGTGTATTTTAAGTAAGAAAATTGTATTTTATATGAAATTTATTGCAGAAAGTTTCCGTGTACTTTACGGGGAAAATTGTATTTTATATGGAATTGACCTTATTCATCACAGAAATTCTGTTTATTTTACAGGTGGAAATTGCATTTTGTATGGAATCACCGTACTTAATACGGGAAATTTTAATTTATTTTACGGGAGTAAATTATTTTGTATGAAATTACCGTATTTAATAGGGAAAGTTTACGTTTATTTTACGGGGGATAAACATTAGCAACCAGTCAATAACCGTTTTTATTACGAAAAGTTTCCGTTTATTTTACGGGAGAAAACTGTATTTTGTACGGAATGACCGTAATTATTACTGAAAATTTCCGTTCATTTTACGGGGAAAAACCGTTGCAATCCGTCAAAAACCGTATTTAATACGGAATGTTTCCGTATTTTTTACGGTTTTAAACTGGCGACCCAGCTGCCAGTTTAAAACCGTAAATTTGACGGGATTTTTTTTGCAGTGTATCATAAATACATTTTGAGATAGAACAAAATCCGTATTTCAGTATTGGCGAGAAATCTGTTCTTTAGAAAACACGTTTTAGAATCTCTCTGCATGGATTTTCATATTAACAGCAGTTTTTGAACGACTGTAACTAAACTTCTATTTAAAGTGCAAGAAAAACACAAACTGATTTGAAAAGAGAAATTTTCAATTAATATGAAACGAAATAAAAAAAATTTCATTGATTTTTCTATTTTCAACATAGTCGGGCACCTTAAACCTAGCATTGGGATTTCGAAATGGAAAACTTTCCATAGTAGATTTGTTGGATTTAATAGTATTACATATTAGAGATTTAAGCAGAATGTACCGAGTGGCAGGGACATTTGTTCTTTAGTAGAACTCTTTCATTATTAAGTAATATTTAAAAATTTTAAATTTTCTACTTTTTCGAGCCAAATTACTTATTTTCACTAAACAACATGATGTTGCCTATTATTTTGTGTTAAAAATAAAAATTTGCCTTAAAAAAGCGAAATTTCAAAAGTCACAATTTTGAAATTTTCTAAAATTGCCATATGTCATGTCATATTAAATTTTAGAATCATAGAAATGTTTATTACAAAGATATTGATTGTTTATAACTATGAAAGCGATTTCTCATGTTTATTCTCTACTTTGAGCGCATGCTCCATTCTTCTATCCAATAGCTAAGAATATACTGTTTTCATAAAATTGAATCAGTTTGAAAAATAAATATTAAAACATCTTTATGCATTTATTTTCTGATATTTCAAATATTATTACTTAACCATTTTATCCGAATGAATATATTGCTTGAAAACATTTGCTTGATAAAAATAATTTCAAGTCCTTAATCTTTTTTCTAATGTAATAAAAATTAGATACCGGTAGGAAAATCTAAGTTAAATACTTTGAAATAAATTAAAAAAAAAAAAAAACGTTTTAAAAGTGAATAATTTAAATGTTTTAGGTATTTAAAAGTCTACCTTGCAACGAGCAGTGTTAATCAATATAAATGATCTGATACAGCGACTATTGGAGATGCAAATAGATAATATTTTATTTCATACATTTTAATTTTATAAAACCAAATTGAGAATATAAAACGAAACAAAAATATCAAACTTAAAAGTTTTTGTCTTCTAAAATTAAATTTTTTAATGAAATAAAGTACATTAGAAGCCTTTTAAATAAATTGATGGATGAAATTTATTTGTTTGCTAACAAAAGCTGATTATACATTTTCATGTTTCAAAGTAAGTAATAACAAAAATAATACCACTTTTCAATTTTTGCATTCAATAAAATGGAAGTTAATTTTTTTTTCTAATTATGAGTCCTAAATGCCGGTCTTGTAGCAATTGAATGTAAGTATTAACTTCTAATTTTAAATTTTTTTTTTCTTCTTCTTCTTTGGATAAGAGATCAAAGTAACACAAGTAACAATTAGTGACGCTAACTGACATAATTGTTGTCATACGATAACTACATTTTTTTTACTTACTGAAATCTTGACTGAGAAATTTAGTACCTTGTTAAATCGCAATAGAAAACTATCTTAAATTTACTTAAGTCCTTATTTAAATATCCCACAATCCTAATTTAAATTATTGTATACCGAACTATGTAGACTAATTCTAATATTGTTATTTAAGTATTATCCATTTGGTGAACTTCACATTGTTGACGATAAGTTCAAACCAACCGGCCTCTTCAAAGGTTCAGTTCGGGTTGGGCCAGCGTTGTGACCTTCCAGTGGAGTACCTCAGCCGGTTGGTGCAACAATTTGCGTTATCCATTTGGAGAACTTTCTGTCTCGCCAACGGTCGACTCTATAATACGTAAGTACCCTAATATTTCAGACTGAATACTTCAAAATAAGCAAAATGATAATGTTGGCAAACGTTGGATTTTATAAAATAGTATTGATTCTAAAGCAACTTTTTGAACCTATGTCGATGCTCGTGGTCCTATGTATATTAATATTTTCATTATAAATCTTACAGCTATTTATTATTTTCCATTATACAATTTCTATATGCGAAATTAAAAAATTATATCTTTTAAACTCAGATAGCAATACTCGAATTTATGAAGATAATTAAGCTTACATTCATTAAAAAAATTTTAAAAGAAACTAAATATCGTAATCTGTTTCAAAGATATTGAAAGGGCATAAAAACGTTTTTTTTAAGAAAATCTCTTTTAAGATTACTCAATTAGAGTAATGAAATTTCTATTTTCTAATTGTAAATCTGAGAAGATTTCGTTAAAACATAAAATAGTGAAATTTTTTTATAATAGGGATCTTCAATTTTCCAAATTTAGTTTATTGTAATGGAGAGTTCCTTAATATGTAAGACTTTTGCTAATAAGAAAAGTTTCAAGATATTTTTTTTTGTCTCAGAAACGAAAAGAAACTAAAAAGAAAATTAAAAAAAAAAAAAAAAAAAAAATGCAAATATTATTTTGTTATATTTTTTGTTGATGAGGTTTATTACTGAAACCTTCTAAGAATATACTAAAACTTTTTAAAATACGAAAGAAGATTCGCAATCCACAGTCATTAAATTTAAACCTTTTAAATTCTGAATACATACTTAAACGTAAACTTCTAAGCAAAACTTCATTAAACATCTTAGTTATAATTTCGATACACATATGCAACAAAAACCTTCCTTTAAAATACATTTCTCTGGTATTAAGGATGAAAAAAATTAATTAAAATACGTGTTCATCATCATCATTATTGAAAATTGAATACCACATGTATAATAACACATATATACTACATATTACAAGGCATTATTTTATTTCATGCACACATAGTATACTTATTGAGAAATTTAATATTTATTATTTATAATGATATTTAAAAAGAATTATAGGATTTTATTTATCTTTTTTTCTCTGCAACTGCATTGATTAAAAACTATTCTGTAATTTTTTAAAAAGTACGCTATTTGTAATTGTAATCAATATAATAAGTTATTTATATTTATATTTTAGTTTATGGTGTCTTATGATATTGATATATTTCTCAAACAGCCAAACATTTGATCTGGTATAACGAATATTCATACACTCCACCAAAATGTTTAACTTTATTTAGACATAATTGTACTATAAGTAAAAATGTATTAAATAAGAAGTGTGTAGGAGATATAAACTATAATTGAATTTGTTTAATTCAAACTTAAGTTTTTATTATAAATTAACTATATAACGCACCTCAATAATTTTTTTTTTTTAAATTAGAGTATAAAGTGTAATTTCTGATTAAAAAATTTCAACAAGTAAATAAATACACTATATTAATACTTTAGAAATGTATATTTAACATATTCCTTCATTGGAAAGTTTCTATTTAACAATTCAATAAATAAATATGGCTCAAGTTTGAACATAACTCACTGAGGTATTAAAGACATAAATACAGAAAGTTTGGTACTTAACAACTAACTTTAGATGGAGTTCATAACTTCTACTCATTAATTAAATCCTTATTTTACCAGTAAGTAGAGTAGTTTTTGAAAATATAGCTACGTTTGAGATAGAAGTTCGATAGGACCAGTTTCGACTTGATTAATGTTGGGCCATCGGAACTGCACATAAATAATAAATGTATTCAAAATGCAAAGTTTCAGCATTCATCAGTTCTGAATATTTAGTGGTAGATTCTGTAACTTATTTTTAAGAGGTTGAGGACGATTTCGCTTAAACTTCTTTTTAAAAATTGAAAATTTAGTAGTGCTGAAGGGTCATTTCTCTTAGAGTGTATTTACGTCATATCTTATCTAAAGTAAATTGCTTCAGAAACGTTTTCTATAGAAATTATATGTATTTCAAATATTAAAATTCGAACCATTTGTACAAAATCTTCTGAAATATTAATGGGCATGATAGTTATTAGAATAAGTTACTTAAATAGCATTAAAAATAGCGTTACAAATTTTAACTATAAAATACATACACGTTATTTAAGAACTGTTGTTAAATTTACAGACAATCTTTGAAAGTAATGATTATACTTTTGCATTGTTTTACTCTTACAATGTTTAGAAATTAATTTTAAAATTATGAAAAAATGACCAATCTAACTAGTTAAACCTAATACTGCTAACTAAAGTATGTTAACTTTGCGTAATAACTTAAATACACGTACGTTATGTGTTTATAGCATGCTTAATGATCTGCAATTTAGTTCAATGAGTTTCAAAACATATAATTAATTACAATAAAAAATTACAATAATGTCCCGGGTTTTTTATGTGGAATTAGCACACAAATATCAAGGAATAAAATTTCTAAGAAGAAACTTGAACACATAATGGAATTCATTTCACAATTGCATAGTTTGATTTAAAATCTATTTATGATATTTTTCATTTAAAGATAAAATTAAGATGATGAACAGAGTCTGCCTGGATATTTGTTTATATTACATTTATGATATGGGAATAGAAAAATGATCTTTGTATTATTAAAAAGAATATTGATGGGGACTATGTAGTATAGATTCCTGCCGTTAATAAAGTATATCATAGCGGATCCAACCCGAGGTTGCAATTCCATTTATAAAAATGAAACCCGAAGAATGAAAAATTCAGTGCAGTTTATCAAAAAGGGCACCTCAATACAAACTAAAACAAAACGGTATTGACCGAAAGTAGGTGAAGCTACTGGCTACTCGAGGTCCTCCACCAGTAAAAAGAAGAAAAAGTAAGAATGGTAGACCCTGAATATTTGCTAGCCCTTAAGTAGTTTTCAACAAGGAATTCTGAAACACTGAACTTGATTTGTTGAAGTCCAGTGTTTTAGAAGTCGATGAACAGTGACAGTCGGGATTTGTTGTAATTGTCAAATTTTACCTTATTGAAATAAGCCTCAGTGTTTTCTTCTTGTCTGCCAAAAAAAGTACTGAGTTCCTATGGACACCTTTTTGTACAGTACCCCCCCCCCCCAAAAAAAAAATCAGAACGATGGCTATATCTTCTGTTCTAATTATCATAGAATCGTACAGTTTGCACCAAAATGTTTTGCTTACGATTTTCTATATATCTGATGCAATTTTTTTTTCTTAAGGGACCGTTTACTAAGTAAAAGTAACGATATCTTCGAAAATTTCAATACGAACCCCTATTTTTTATCATTTCATTCGATTTAGAATACATCATTTACTCTATATACATAATTTCAATGCAATATGTTGAAAAACACGTCACTTATGAGCGAAAATTTTTCGACCATTTTTTGAATGATCTTCAGGGAGAATTTCCATTAAACGAAATGTATTTTTAAGTTTCTACTTCACAGCTGAAGAAATCGAACGATCAGTGCGGCGTTTCACGACGTTAAAAAAATACAAACATTAGTCTAAAACTGCGTAGAAACTACTTGTATTTATAGTGTCATGTTTAAGATTAATGCAAAAATAGCAAGTAAACGTGAAAGTAACATAATTTATTTACAACATTAAAGATGTGCATTCTTCACACGAAATAAATAAAATTCGAAAATTGTAGTTGCAGAAGTATAACGTATACTACTGATAATTAGAAAATTAATAAATATAAAATGTTGGCATTAGTAAACATTATTCAGAAAAGCGTGATTATTTTACAGAAACATGTCACTGTAAACACAAATGTAACTTGATCGTTGAAATTATTTATAAAATAAAAAATCACATGATTCAGTAAAATTTTTAAAGGATAACTTATTGAAATTGCTTAAAAAATTTTGTTTTAAATAAATGTAATTTTAGAAAGTAATTTTTTTTAAAAAGAACGCTGTTGAAAACCACACAAAACATAATTCCACGATTCCAAACACGTTAGACATATTAAAAATATATATATAAAAAATAAAACTGATTTGTTTGTATAAAATAATATTTCTTTTTGTAATTTCAAGAAATTCTGTTCCGATTCACCCCGGTGTTCCTATTCACCCCATTTTCCGATAATTGAACGTTGTGCAATTTTCCACACCTCTAGTTTACCTTGAATTAATCTTTGATGGTTTTCAAAAGTCGTCTACTATACGGTCCCTTAAAGTGAGCGTTTTTTACATTTTCGCTAAAAAATAGAGAACCAAAAGGC